>JAJHJA010000513.1:0-645198 GCA_021202915.1 Heliconius himera | reverse complement strand
TCACCCCGCTTCTCAATTTCCACCGAGTTTTAGAGACATTACGTGTTGAGTGGCGGAACTCAACCCCTATTTTACCTCGATACCCTAACGAATATTAAATATTTCATTACCTGCGGTGAAAATGGAACTCACAACCTGTTGGGTTAACAGTCACAAGCTCGTGCTCCTGCGACACGATTGACCTTTCAGTGTCTGTATATTGGCTTATTTCCGTTGATCCTGCTGTATGGGAGATATATGTACAACTACAAAAAATATAGCTCCCTATGTATATGTATGTATACATAGGGGGCAGCATGTAGCAGGGTAGGTATAGCGAACTTAGTGTTAATACACTCCGTTCCTCACTTTCCGCCGAATTTTTTGACGCATTGCGTGTTCAGGGCGGAACTCAACGCCGAGATTTAGCCTTGTTGCCAGAGTAAAGAAATGGAAATATTAATAAATACATTGAATTACATCGAGTGGGGATCGAACTCACAACCGACGTGTGACTGTAGCAGTCACACCCTTGTGCCCCTGCGCCACGACTGGCCTCATATAATATATTAATACCCGCTATTTGTAAATTTTTATGAGGAACTATCACACCACGACAGCTTTAATATCTCAGCTATAAATTCTTCACGTTTAACCAAAGTCATAAAACATTCAGGTATAAAAATTATTTAAAATATTTTATCTTACAAAAAGTTATTTATGTTATTGTTTATTTACATATGAACAATCTTCTGAAGCCAAAGTGTGTAACTACGGTTGTGGGTTCAATTACCACTCGAAAAAAATGAAATATTTATTCTTTTCATTTTTGGACCGGAAGTTTCTTAATGGTAACCTTGAGAAGTTAACTAGGTTCCTAGATTCCTTCTGCCAGCTGTGCCTAATGCAGTTAAGTGGAGATCATTTTATTAATAATTGATATCTACTTAGATTCTTCTATAAAATTTGTATTTATTATTTTAGTTTTTATTTTAACAAAACGTAACAAAATACTTTGTAAACATATTTATTAATGTTAAAATTGAAATATTGAGGCCAGTCGTGGCACAGGGGCACAAAGTGTGACTGTAAATCGTATGGTTGTGGGTTCGATCCCCACTCGAGGAGATGAAATGTTTACTTAAATTTATATTTCCATTTCTTCGCTCTGGTGTCGAAGCTCTGGCGGCGTTGAGTTCTGCCACTCAACACGCAATGCCTCCAGAATTCGGCAGTAAATAGGGAACGGTGTGTCTTAGCACTATATTCCCTCTGCCTACCCTGCTGTGCGCGGGATACAGCGTGAAGCTGATAAAAAAAATGAAATAAATTTAGCTGTGATATACTTCTGTCAAGATCGATTTCCATATTGTTCATTGAAATAAAACTGAAGTCTAGACAAAACAGATTACATTAAATTTTATGACATTAATTTCTTCTATATTCCTAAATATTATAATTTACTTAACAAAACAACCACTCAGACATAAATGAAGAAAGACAGTATCACAAATATCAAGAAAATGTATGGAAAAGTACAAGGAGTTGGCAAAAGAAATTAATTTATATAGCAATAATGAAGTCATACTCGTACAGTTATATGTATTAAGTTTAGTCACGCACCGCACGAAGAAGGTCAGAGGAATTAGATGTGTAATAACTGAGGAAAATATCCCTAGAGACTTATGAATTGTGGTCTCTGCATTCTTCAAAAAAAAAAAAGAAATCAGCTTCACGCTGTATCCCGCACCCATCCCCACTTTCTGGCGATTTTTTAGTGGCATGCGTATTGAGTGTTGGAGCTCAACACCGGGCTTTGTCCTTGGCGCCAGAGCGAATTAAAATATTATTAAATAATAATTCATCACTCGACACTCTTACTTGGTGAATATGCCACCAAACACCATGCAAAAAGGAATCTGCTGTTAAGATATTACGATTCCTATTTTTTTTACTTTGGTTAAAACCAAAGGTAAGGTACTATTTTAAAATAGTTTAGGCGGAAATAAAAAAAGATTTATAATTGCCCTTTAAAAAATATATTTTTATTGAATTTGAGGCTAGCGTGTGACTGTAAACGCGACAGGTGGGGGTGTGATTCCCACTTGATGAAATTAAATATTTAATATATTCATTTTGTCGCTTTGGAGTCGAGGAAAAGCGCGGCGTTGAATTACGCTATTCAACATGCAACAGCAATGCCTTCAGAATTCAGCGAAAAATAAGGAACGGAGTATCTCAACTCTAGGTTCCTTCTGCCTACCCCGTTTTGTGCTTTGGGATACAGCGCGTTAGCGTTAGCTAAAACAATATATCAATATTACAAGCAGAGAGCGACCCATATATAGCATATTGAATAAAATTAAATCAGCTTCACGCTGTATCCCGCACACAGCAGGGTGGACAGAGGGAAACTAATGTTAAGACACTCCTTTACCCACTTTCCGCTAAATTCTGGAGCATAATAGTACACTTAAACCAAAAACACAACCATGCATAAAATGCAACTATGCATAAAAATACCCGCTACTTACTTTAATAATTGCCAAGTTTCAAATGAAACTGGAAATTTAAAATGAAGTGGTTTCGAAATTTCGGTAATAAGTTTTATTAGAAGATTATTTCGTTTAAGCCGAGGAACATTTCCTGCTTGGCGAATCGTCGCACGTTTTTAGCTTACCGACATTTTGTCCGCTATCAAAGTGACATTTAAATTTAATTAAAAATTAAACTTGGGAAAAGTAAAACGTACTATAAAGTAGATGAAAATAAACAAGCGCGAGTCGGGCTCGGCCACCGAGGGTTCCGTACATAAATTGGAAGTCTCGAGCTTTTTCTGAAATTCAAGCTTAGCTTAACCAGAGCCCTTTCATCTATATAGATACCTCACTTGAACTAGCGGCTTTATAACCAAATTTTGTACTCCTTTTAAGGCTATTATTTTTTAAGATTTAACCAAAAATGTAGTTTTCAGATTTTTTCCTGAACTAGTACTATCTGTAGATGCTAGCTGCTAAATTCCATACTTCTGGGTTAACGTCACAATATGAAGAATTAGGAAACAACAATTGTATTAATAGAAACATTCTTCTAAAGACACTTCAGCCAAAAACTGGTTACAATCGGACTCAACTGGCGAAGAACGGCGTTTACCGACGTAGGCTCTTTTTTAACCGACTTAAGACGACTGTAAGAAAATAAATCTCAATTCGACTGTTTTCTTTTTTCATGATTTTTTTTTCATATTTGATACCTCAGAACTTATGACTGGATGAACTGATTTTGATGATTCTTATTTTTTCTTTATTTAAAAGCTCATTCCCATTTTAATTTGGTCTATTCCTGACAATGGTATCTGTGAGAAAATCACAAAAAGTCTTAAATTTGCATTAAGTATGTGCGCAACCAATGGACGAACAACTCAATATCATGCCAATCAATTCCGATGATTTTCTTTTATAGGAAAGGATACACTTCAAAGATAGTTTTTTTTAATAAAGTAATTCCAAAAATCCCATTTGGTGTGAAAACCAAAAACCAACTCATTCCATCTAAAATAACGTTAATTTAGAATAAATAAGATACCTTATCGTATTATTTTCTTGTTAAAAGTAAATGCTAATACAGGAACATTTAAGGGTTAGCCGAGATTCTAAGATGAGAGCGGCTGCTCCATTATAAGGCCGAACCACTCTTCTCTATAGTCAAACCACTGTAAATATTGAACGTTTTAACTAAATTAGTGTTATCTGTTCGGAATTACGATAAGATAAATTAAATACTGCTTAAGATTATAATATTAAATTAATAGTAAATAATATATAGCTAGTAAATTGTTGTTATATTATGCATAGAGGCCAGTCGTGGTGCAGGGGCACAAAGTGTGACTGTAAAACCGACTGGTTGTGGATTCGATCCCCACGCGAGTAGATATTTCATCTATTCACTTAAATTTATATTTTCATTTCTTCGCTCTGGTGTCGAGACAAAGCGTGGCGTTGAGATCTGCCACTCAACACGCAATGCCTCCCAAATTCGGCAGAAAGTGGGGAACAGTGTCTTAGTGTCAGATAGTGTCTTAACACTAGGTTCCCTCTGCCTACCCTGCTGTGTGCGGGATATAACGTGAAGCTATTAAATTATGCATATCTGTTCACATACGACTAAAGAAATTCATGTTTTTAAATAAACTTGTAATAAATAATCTAGTGTGAAACTGTATGTTAGGCACATTCATAAAATATCATTAAACTCTTTTCTGATTCTGTTTTTTTCTTATAAAAAATCTGGAACGTTCACGAGTGAAAATCGAATCCGCAATCGCGTGGTCGTGGTTATATTTAGACGCTTTACCGCTACGGCACGATTGCCCCTATCTAATGATACTCTATATACATACATATATTTAAAGTTAAAATAAAATATATTTAATAAATTAATTGATTTTATTTGTGTGCGGGATACAGCGTAACACTGAATTAATTTAGATTTTAATTAATTTTATAATATTACAAGAATTAATTCTTAAAATAACAACAAAATTTGTTCTTCAAAGCTTCAAATATTAGCCGTTATTGCATTTGTTATAAAGGCCAAAATTATACCTTTGGAGTTAGTTCGGAGAGTCCAGATCAATATGTCAATTTGCTTAATAATCTTGTAAAGTTTGGACAACGTTGAAACACCTGCTACTCCTATTTTCACATAGTCGATAGTTTGTGTCTATATTGAAATATAGAAATTATGTATATACATACTTTCTATGTTATATAGAGGCCAGTCGTGGCGCACCGGCACGAAGTAGACTGTAAAACCGACTGGTTGGGGATCGATCCCCACTCCAGGAAATGAAATATTTACTTAAATTTATATTTCCATTTCTTCCCTCTGGTGTCGAGGTTAAACGCGGCGTTGAGTTCTGTCACTCAACACGCAAAGAATTCGGCAGAAAGTAGGGAACGGAGTGTCTTAACACTAGGTTCTTTCTGCCTACCCTGCTGTGTGCGGGATACAGCGTGAAGCTGTTTTTTTTATATTAATTAAAATAGAATAGAGATACTTGGGAAGTATGTTCAGTTCAGATATACTTGGGAAGTATGCTCAGTAGAGATGGAAGATACGAGATGAATGTGGAAAGGCGTATTGCTGCCGGTAACAAGGTTAACAGAGCCTCAGTTGCATTGATGAGACGGCGAAACGTCAGCACAACTGCGCATTTGGCCGTACACAATGCAGTTTTGGTACCGACTCTGTTATACGGCAGCGAAACGTGGGTATTACAGAAGAAGAATTAAAGATAGATGAATGCCGTGGAGATGCGATCTCTTCGTAGGATATGCGGAGTCAGCTTAGCGGATCAAATCCGCAATGAAGAGGTACACAGAATGGCAGGTATTAGCGAGGATGTCACGGTGAGGATGAAGAAGAACGTGCTCAGCTGGTTTGGGCACGTGGAACGAATGAGTGATGAAAGAATTGCAAATAAGATTTATGATGGAAAGTGAGCGGTAAGAGAGGTAGGTAGAGACCTCGGTTGACCTTCAAAAACGAAAAAAGTATCGAAGATACTGAAGGCCACATACAAAGCATGAGGACCCCCTCGAGGGCATGTATGAAGAGGTTAATGACATCGGACGAGGCGAAAGAGGTATGTAGAGACCGTAGCGTTTGAGGCTCCGTTCTCTCTGACTAACCCACTAGGGATAAAGCATGGAGTTAGTAGTAGTAGTAGTAGTAGTAGGATAGAGAGTGAAAGCGGAACTATCGTATACAAGAAAGAAACGTCGTTAGGCTTTCCAGGAGTTGAGGAGTTTCTCATTTAAATATGGGAAACTTGTAAGACCAATTGGACATATATAATAAAGATCTGGTAAATATCTCAAAAGATTGTTGAGTCTCAATGGCAATGTGATTGATGGGAAGAAATGGAAAATATAAATTTAAGTAAATATTTCATCTCCTCGAGTGGGGATCGAAATTATAGGTACTATAAGTCAAATATACATACATCATATAAAACACAAAATCAAAATCACTCTGTTTCATTTTCAACTTTCTATAATCACCAAAAAAAAACAGTAAAACACGCAGTTTATAAAATTATGTACAAAAAATTTGAACGTAACAGGACTTCAACATCGCCTCGTTGAAAAAATATTCAAGAGTTATAAGCCAATTAAGCTATAAGTTGTACTTTAGAATGAAATAAATTATTTTCATAATTTATTGTAAGTTTTTTTTAAAATAACTGTATACAGCGCTAAGAAGCGTGGCTTTAAGTTTGCTGCGCTGAAAGTGATAATGCAGTTTTAATTTTATTGTTAACGTGAAATATAATGTTTTTTAACATATTTTTTAACAGTAGGGTAGACAGAGGGAACCTGGGAACCTAGTGTAAAGGCACTCCTTATCCCACTTTCCGCCAAATTCTAGAGGAAATCAACGGAAATCAACGTCGTGCTTTATTTCGCTACCAGAACACTTTATATCTCTAATTTCTCCAAATGGAAATCGAACCCACAACCGTACACATTTATAGTCACACACTTGTGTCTCAGTGCTTGCTGTTACATTTATAGTCACACACTTGTGTCCCTGTGCTGTAAATATTTAGTTTATATTTATAGGAAGTAAATAACAATTCGTCGACTTTCAAGTACATATTTCAGTATACAGTACAATTAGTATATTCTAACAGGCCTATAGCCCTTATTAATTATAATTAACAAGACAGAAAAGAACAAACTACGCGAATAAAATCGTTATACGTTGTCCATTTTCACTTAAGTCTTTTTTTAAGGTTCACGTTGTACCCCGCATGTAGCAGGGTAGGCAGAGGGACCCTAGCCTTAAAACACTCCGCCAAGTGCTGAAAACATTGTTGAGCGGCGGAACTCAACGCAGCGCTCTGCCTCGACATATGAGCGATGAAATGAAAATATTAAACATTTCATTTCCTCGAGTGAGATCGAACCCATGACATCCGCGTTTACAGTCACAAGCTTGTAAACCTATGCGATGACTGGCCTCCCTTTAGTCTTAAGATATTACATGTTGAGTGGTGGAACCCAACGCCACGCTTTGCCTTCATAGAGCAGTGAAACGAAAACAATCTGAACTTGTCCTCTATTCGGCTGTACTACTACATCCTTAATTATTTTTATAATTATAGTTGGTTAATAATGTTTTATATTTAACTAGTGGCTCGCCCACGGCTCCGCCCGCTTAAAATACATGATTATTGATTTAATAAGCAGAATTGATTGACAACTATAATGACTTCTAATATGATTTTTTAACGACATTGTCGTCAAAGAATTTTTGATTGTTTTAAAAAAAATACTACCATTGCATATACATAAAGCTAATTATTTATTACACGTATATATTTTTGTAACTTTATGTTCTTTTTACCTATATAATATACTCTGTTAAATGTGCTGATGTCAGTGAATAATTTAATTTACTCATTCAGAAACAGCCTTAAATGTTAAATTATTGATTTGTAGGATTCATATTATTCTTTGTAAAATAACTGTTATAATTGCATATTAACTCCTGTATAGTTTTTAAATTAGTTACATATATTATACTAGAGGGCGCGCGCGGCTTCGCCCGCTTATTAGGAGGGAATTCTATAAAAACCACGAAACACGTGTTCAATAAAATATTTTTAACAGTCTGAATTAATTTTTTTATAAAAATCGGTGGTGATTTAAAGTTTTTTCCATACAAACTTTGAACCCCTTATTTGCACCCTTAGGGGGTGAATTCTAAAAAACCATGAAACACGTGTTCAATGAAATATTTTTAAGAGTCCGAATTTCAAATTTTATAAAAATCGGTGCCGATTTATTTTTTTTTCCATACAAACTTTCAACCCCAATTTCATCCCTTTAGGGTTAAAATTTTTCAAAATCCTTTCTTAGTGGATGTCCAGAATATGAAAATAAACATCTGCCCAAATTTCACGTTTCTACCATCAGCGGTTACGGCTCTGCGTGCGTCTTACCTCAGTCAGTCAGCACAAGTCCTTTTATATATATAGATGAACGAACCAACCAAAAAATCTTTGTATTTACTTGATATTTCATTCCAAGATCGTTCTTTATCTCTGTGTTGAATTAATTACGACTTAAACTTAACTGTTATGATTTATGAAGGTAATCTCCACTAACAATTCAATTTTATTTACTTTATTGTATAAAATATTATATATGCTTCAAAAATATATATTTTTATCAACAATCATATAACCCAGACGTTTCGAATGTCATTCTTTAGCCAAGAATCTTACCAGCGGGATTGCTATATAATATTCGCAGGCAAACTAATGCCTTGAGTTCATTCAAATGACGATAACTTTTTTTTAATGAACCGATTTTGATCAACTAAGCTTTAGTAGTTAATTTGAGTTAAAACAAAGTAATTGGTAAATTTTCAAGTAAATCGGTTCAGTACTTTCAGAGAAAAATGTGGACAAAAATATCGACATACAGACAAGAAACTAAAAAAAAAATCTTTTTGCTTTCTATTATTCTTTTTAAGTGTCCCTCTATCCATTTCAGTCAAAATTACTAAATGTACAGACAAAATATTTTTATTGTCTTATTATATATAAATATAATATTTCGAGGCCAGTCGTGTCGCAGAGGCACAAAGTGTGACTGTAAAACCGACTGGTTGTGGGTTCGATCCCCACTCGAGGCGTTAAAATATTTACTTAAATTTATATTTCCATTTCTTCGCTCTGGTGTCGAGGCAAAGCGTGGCCTTGAGTTCTGCCACTCAACACGCAATGCCTCCAGAATTCGACAGAAATTGGGGAACGGAGTGTCTTAACACTAGGTTCCCTCTGCCTTCCCTGCTGTATGCGGGATACTTCGTGAAGCTGATTTATTTATTAGTTTACTACGCCCTTAATAATTTTTCTATTTATTATTGGTTAATAATATTTTAATTAAAATGATTACTGCCATTTTCGTAAATCTGGTTCCATAATTAAACAGCGCACCTTCTCTAAAATGCAATACCAAATTATGTACGGCGCGAGCTACACTTTGCACGTCACCTTGAGATGAAGTCTGTTTTCATATATATGAAGATATTAGTTAATATATAACTTGGATTTATTAATATTTCTATGATGACTTTTGACAGCGAAGTCGTATAGATGCAGATTAGTTATGATTTTATTAAAAAAAAAACCTGTATGGTAAATATATTTCAAATATATTAAGTTTTTTTTTAGCCTGTATCACGGATGTAGCTGGGCACAGAACCTGTGAACTTAGTGTTGAGATACTCTGTTCCGATTAAGACACTTCCGTTTCCGGTTTTCCGTTAAATCTCGAAACATTGTGTGTTGACTAGCGGAGCTCAACGCACCGCTTTGCCTCGTTCCCAATGCGAGGAAATGGAAATATTAAATTAAGTTATAATATATATTCAAAGAATACCAGTGCTTTTTTTTAATTAAAAGCAATCCTTTACTGAGGCCGGTCGTGGCGCGGCGGCACGAGGTGTGACTGCAAAACCGACTGGTTGTGGGTTCGATCCCCACTCGAGGAGATGAAATACTTACTTAAATTTATATTTCCATTTCTTCGCTCTGGTGTCGAGGTTGAGCGCGGCGTTGAGTTCTGCCACTCAATACGCAATGCCTCCAGAATTCGGCAGAAAGTGGGGAACGGAGTGTCTTAACACTAGGTTCCCTCTGCCTACCCTGCTGTGTGCAGGATACAGCGTGAAGCTAATTTAATTTTTAATTTTCAATCCTTTCCTAATAAAATAAGAAAATCCTAAAATCATTGAACTATTTACAGGTTCAATGTGTTTATATGCATTTTTGTTGAAAATTTTATTTTAAATATTTATCTATTATCTTCAACTCCATCCATACAATCCATATACAGAAATATAGTTGAAAGCTTATTGAGTAACGTCAGTTATAGATCTCACTTGCAAACAGATTAGAGAGGTTGGCTATTTGCTTCTATTCTACTAACTACTAGGTTTAAGCAGTATAGCACGCCAATATTGAAAAGCATATTTGTTTATTGTCTTGTTTACAATAATTTGTTTTTATTAGCTTCACACTGCATCCCGTATATTGCCGGGTAGGTAGAGGGAACCTGGGAACCTAGTGTTAGGAAAATTCCTCACGTTCCGCCGAGTTGTTGAGGCATTGCGTATTGGGTGGCGTAACTCAACGCCGCGCTTTGCCTCGACACTAGAGCGAAGAAATGAAAATATAAATGTAAATAGATATATCGCATTTCCTCGGGTCGGGATCGAACTCATGATCAGTCGATTTTACAGTCACACTTTGTGCCGCTGCGCCACGACTGGCCTCCTTTTTTTTATCAATTTGGGACCCAAATTCAAGTAATCATAAAAAAGTGTACCCAAATTCCTGTCCTATGGGCAACATGTATCACATCTTGAAACATACCTAAAATCGATCAGTAATATAATCAAAAAAAATTATATTATAATTTATTATTAGCTATGAACGTGACATTGTAAAATTTTTAACTTCATTACCTCCAGATTAAAATTACGACTCATAAAACTTTTTAACACCAAATTTTACTATATTTACTTGTATTTTATACAATAAACAAAACCGTCTCTTGTTGCTTTTATGCTTGCGGCAACCACAACGAGGTGGTATTTCTGTTCCTCGCTGTCAAACCAATGTGATGACTTCATATATTGTATGTTGAAACAAGATAATGTAGGTGCAATTTCATTTTATTATATATTTCGCGGCGATGAGTTCTGTCACTCAACACGCAATGCCTCCAGAATTCGGCAGAAAGTGGGGAACGGAGTGTCTTAGCACTAGGTTCCCTCTCCTTACCCTGCAGTGTGCGGGATACAGCGTGAAGCGGATTTATTATTATTTTTTTTATCTCTTACACCTCAGTCTCGCGCTTGAACACGGATTACTGTAAAGTGCTCGAAACGTCGGATTCCCAATACCGTAATACAAAATAAACGTGATTAATCCGGTTAAATAATTTTAATTCAAATGTGCAATAATTGCGAAAATCATAGATCTTAAAACAACGAAGTTATTAAACAAAGTAAGTAGTCATAACTTAATTTCTCCATTTAAGACAAACTGTGAAATAGAACGCCGTTTTTTGTTTAATTAAACTAAAATAATATCAATAATACTTGTATAAATAATATCAATAATATCATAATATCACGCTGTATCCCGCACATAGCAGGGTAAGCAGAGGGAACCTAGTGTTCCCCATTTTCTGCCGAATTCTGGAGGCATTGCGTGTTGAGTGGCAGAACTCAACACCGCGCTTTCCCTCGACACCAGAGCGAAGATATGGAAATATAAATTTAAGTAAATATTTCATTTCTTCGAGTGGGGATCCAACCCACAACCAGTCGATTTTACAGTCACACTTTGTGCCGCTGCGCCACGACTGGCCTCTGGGGACTGAACTGTATAAATATCTTGTAAAAACAAGTCAATTGAACTAATGTTCTTTAAAAAATATTCAAACTATACTAAATCTGGTACGACAGCTCTACACTTTACAGAGGTCTACTTCTACTACAATTTGTTTCTATTCTACATTCATATATTACACTAGAGGGCGCGCGCGGCTTCGCCCGCTTATTAGGAGTGAATTCTAAAAAAACCTCGAAACACGTGTTCAATAAAATATTTTTAACAGTCTGAATTTTAATTTTTTATAAAAGTCGGTGGCAATTTAAAGATTTTTCCATATAAACTTTCAACCACTTTTTTGAACCCTTAGGGGGTGAATTCTTAAAAACCATGAAACATGTGTTCAATGAAATATATTAAAGAGTATGAATTTCAAATTTTATAAAAATCGGTACAGATTAAAAAATTTTCCCATACAAACTTTCAACCACTATTTCATCTCTTTAGGGTTAAAATTTTTCAAATTCCCTTCTTAGTGGATGTCCAGAATATGAAAATAAACATCTGCCCAAATTTCACGTTTCTACCATCAGCGGTTACGGCTCTGCGTGCGTCTTACCTCAGTCAGTCAGCACAAGTCCTTTTATATATATAGATAATATTTCCATTTAGATAGATAAGCAGATAATGTTCGATGCATTTCAAATATCTTATTTGTATATGTCAAATCACGAGGAAGGTCTACATTAATAATCATGTTGGTTCATACCAGCGTTGCCAGATTTAACACTAAATTTAACATTAAATCAAATTAAATCAGCTTCACGCTTTATCCCGCACTCAGTAGGGTAGACAGAGAGGAACCTAATGTTAAGACACTTCGTTCCCCGCTTTCCGCCGAGTTCTGGTGGTATTGCGTGCTGAGTGGCGGAATTCAACACACCAGAGCGAAGAAATGAAAATATAAGTGTAAATAAATATTTCATTTCCTCGAGTGGGATCGAACCCACAACCAGTTGGTTTTACAGCCACACTTTGTGCCGCTGCGTTACTGCTGAGTTCAATTTACTATTACTACTACTAGCTTTACGTTTTATCCCTTGCGGGGGAGTCAGAGAGAACGGAGCGTCAAGCGCCACGGTCTCTACATACCTCTTTCGCCTCGTCCACTGTCATCAACCTCCTCATACATGCCCTCCAGGGGATCCTCATGCTTTTTACGTGACCTTTCTCCAGTATCTTTGATATTATGTTTCGAAGGTCAACCGAAGTCTCCCAATAAGTTACTATCAAATCCATAATTCACGAAAAGCATACCACGTCTGTAATGTACAGACATGGTATGCTTTTCGTGAAATCGCTTGAAATTCGCTCGTTGAATTCCGCTCTGGACATGTAAATGTTGGACTAAAAATCGGGACGTCTGGAATGCGGGTACGTACCCAACATACTAACAAGGTATTGAAACAGACAAATACTGGAATAAAACAGAAAGCAAAAATACAGAAATTCGTGGCGCAGGGGCACAAAGTGTGACTGTAAAACCGACTGGTTGTGGGTTCGATCCCCACTCGAGGAGATGAAATTTTTACTTAAATGTATATTTTAATTTTTTCGCTCTGGTGTTGAGGACAAGCGCGGCGTTGAGTTCTGCCACTCAACACGCAATGCCTCCAGTATTCGGCAGAAAGTGGGCAACGGAGCGTCTTAACACTAGGTTCCCTCTGCCCACCCTGCTGTGTGCAGGACACAGCTTGAAGCTGAAAAAAAAATCTATATATAATAATCGGAAACATTGTTAAAGCCGCGGAATAGATCAATATGGGTGACCGATAGCAAACAGTCTGTTTTAAATTGCAGCGTACAATAACAGCGCGCTAATAGAAAACCCATTAAATCTTCTGTTATTCGTTATTAATACTGTTCGTTGTTGTTTTTTTTTATAAACTCTGTTGAAACTGTCGAAATTCAGTACATATTCATATTTCATTTATATAATTTTCACCTTTTGCCTTCTTTATTGTTTCGCATTTTTTATATAAATAGCTTAATATTTATGTTTAATTTTAATATTTTTTTAAATAACACATAAATATTATCGTCATGAGAAGGTGGTTGCTAATGTCTTCTTATACCTATTGGTACATAATTCGAAACCCACACCGAGATATATTTAGTATAATTTATTTTCCTGTAAATTTAATTTGAGAATAAAATCAGTCATTACATTTCAATTTGGCTAGACTCTCTAAATACTGTAATTAGCGATTAAATACATATATAAATTCATATATAGAGGGTGGAAGTGTCAGCAACACTTTAATTGAAACCATAGCTTTAACTATTATTTTTATTTTTTTTCCCAAAAATGAAAGTGTTTTTTTTTTTAACAAAATACATAATAAAATTGTCGTTCCTGATAAATGACGTTTTAAAATAAAACGTAATTTGTCAGGAACGACGCACGCACACATAAACCTTCCAAAGGGAAACCGCCACATACGCCTCATTCCAAAATCCAGTCGTATGTATTGGCGGCAAAATTCAAAGTTGTTTAACCTTTAGTAGTATTTTTGTAGTAGTATGTGTTTACATTATTGGTATTTATGCGTAACTGCGTCACACGAAATACAGGTATGGATAAACATCGTGAAACAAAAAAAATCCTACGTCCAAACTGTTGAGTTATCTTGATTAATTTCTTTAGGTATGGGTTTGAAATATTTTACGCTATATGCTGTTTCCGTAAAAGGAGCGCTGCCTCTTCCACCCTATATATTCATATATATAATTTTAGTTACGCTGTATTCCGCATACAGTAGGGTAGGCAGAGATACTTTGTTGTCCATGTTCCGCCGAATTCTAGGGCCACTGCATGTTGAGTGACGAAACTCAACGCTGCGCTTAGCCTCGACGCCAGAGCAAAGAGAGGAAAATATTGAATACTTAATTTCCTCGACTGGGAATCGAACACACAACCTGTCGCGTCTGGCCCTGTTGACCAGGATTAGTAGGCCAGTAGACTTCATATACTAATAATATAGCAGCAAATTCAACGATATAAAGCCATCGAGCATATACAAGTGGTCCATTTGGATTGGACATCCAATTTCTATAAATAACAGCGAACGCCATCCCGCAAACCATTCATGACTGATGCATTCGGATCGTCCACAGCACGACGTTTTAATACGTTCAATATGTTTAATATTAAATGTCTCGTTTGTAGGGGAATTCGAATTTAATTAAGGGTTGTTTAGGGTGGGGTCTGTGGTTAATAAACATATTATATTATATTTATCTTCACAAGTAACCAGAGGGAACCTAGTGCTAGAACACTCCGTTCCCAACTTTTTCACCACTTTTTTAGACATTCCGTGTACAGTGGCGAAGCTTAGCGCTTTTTCTTGTTACCAAAGCGAGTAAATAAGAAAAAAAATCATTCCCTCGGGTGGGAATCGAACGCACAATCGTTGGCATTACAGTCACTGTGTTGCTGCCCCGTAATAATCTGTAATTTTAATAATAGCTACATCCTTATAGTATAATAATCGATTCATTAAATATTTTTTAAGTATTTCCCCAAATTAAAATAGTAAATGAAAATCACGTATTGCTTAGATTCTCTTTTCTCTACTTCTTCCTTTCTCTTGTAATACTTAGAAAAAAATAACATAATACACACTATTTTTAACATTTTTTAAAGTGAGTTCACATTAAGGAAAGAAAAATACTTATTTAGAAAACGTATAAAAATCCCGCTACGTTCAAATTTCTATACGTTTTCTAAATAAATATAATATACACTATACACACTGTAGATAATAAAACAAAACAATACCTACTTTGGTACTAATTCTATTATTTTTTGCCATCTGACAGCAAATTATATTATTGAGTTTAGATAGACTGCTTAATATCGTATTACTAGATTATTTCTGACGTCATTTATAATAGTTTTAATTTAATACTTCAACTATGGCTTCTAATTTTTTTTTTAATATTGTCAATTCAATCGGATAATGTAAGCTTACATCATTTTGTAATTTATTTTTTTTGTACATTTTTAACAAACAAAAATCAGTTTCACTATGTATTCCACACACAGCAGGATAGGCAGAGGGAACCTAGTGAGAACCTATTTAGTTCTGGAGGTATTGCGTCTTGAGTGGCGGAACTCAACGCCGCACTTGCTCGACACCAGAGCGAAGAAATGAAAATATAAATGTAAATAAATGTTTCATTTTCTCGAGTGGGGGAAATCGAAGTTGATTTTACAGTCACACTTTGTGGCCCAGCGTCACGACTGGCCTCATTTTACAATCAAGTGTTTATTCTATATTTAGGAAAGAAAAATACTTTTTAGAAAACACATAAAAAAGTCGAACGTAGCGGGATTTGAACCCCATACCTCCTGGAAACCGTCCAAGAGTTCAAATACGTTCAAATTTGTATGTTTTCAAATAAAAAAATTGAATTAAATTAGTTTTTGCGTATAAAACCAAATAAAAATCTACAACATTTTCAACATAAATGAAATAATCAAGCAATTAGTAAAAATAATAGTATATTTTTCATACTTCGTTCCTGGCGTACATTTTTATTATCGTCAAGTTGCCCTATTGTAAAGTATAAATGGAATAACGCCGTTTTCCTTTTATAACACTTTATAGAAAACGAAGAGTAGCTTTACTTCAATTAACATTTCAATCTAGTGCACGAGACCACGACAATATTTTTAGTTACCCTTTTTTCTATTTATTTTTAGGTTCACGTTGTATTTGACATATAACGGGGTAGATAGGAAAGGTAGTGTCAAAAGATTCCTCTTCCCATGTTCCAACCAATATTCAGGATATTGCGAGTTGATTGGTGGAACTCAACGCTACGCTTTGTCTAGTGACCAGTGCCAGGAAATAAAAATAATTCATTTTCCCAAGTGGAAATAGATTTGAAAACCGTTCCGTAAACAATCGAATTCCTCATAGTTACCCTATGGTTTATTTGTCAAAAAATAGTAATAAATATAGTTTTTGCTTCATACCATTTGTAACAATTTATTTAGATGCATAGATGGATGGATCCATTTAGTTTTAGTAATTTTAACTATAAATCATGACTATTTTAACATTTTTGTTTCTGAATTATATTCGTTTTTAAACTATCTTGCCTAAGGTTCTAATGTCTAGTTACAGTTACATTTATTTATCAGATATTTCAGATAATTGTATTTTTTTTTAGTTATACTCTTTTGCAGATAGGCAATGAGAGCCTAGTGTCAACACACCTCGTTCTACACTTTTCTAATTCGACATATAGGGGATCACAAAGAACTAACTCTGTATCGCGTTTTATTTTATTGGAACAAACTAGTTTGTATACGGCATCCTAACGCTAATATCCTTAAAAATATCAAAATATTTTGTATCCCGCATATACAAGGGTAGGCAAAGGGAACCTAGTGTTAAGACACTCCGTCCTCACTTTTCACCGAAAGCGTTTCCTACGTGTTGAGTAGTCGCACTCAACGCTGTGCTTTTGTCTAAAATATCCTAAAAAATAATTATTTCTAATATAATTATGACTTTTGTAATGTTACATTCATATTTAGAAACGAAAGCGCAAAGCTTACGTAACATACAAATCATTATCTCCATTCTTGTCAACGATGGCGACTCTCAAATTTAACGAGCTCATTTGATATTGCACGTACATAAAAATTCGGACATTACAAAAGAAACGAAAATTATTAAAAATTTCAATTCTACGCTTGACGGGATTGTGGGTTCCATTTCCAGTTGAGGCATATATTAATTTAAATTTATATTATTATTTCTTCGCTGGTAAAGCGCAACGGCGAGTTCCACCACTCAATACGCAATGCCTCTAGGATTTGGCGGAAAGTGGGGAACGGAGTGTCTTAATACTAGGTTTCCTCTCTGCCTACTCTGCTGTGTGCGGGATACTGGGTTTTTAACTTTTTAATTCTATGCTTGTTGGTACTAAAGAAGAATTTAAGTTTTACCTTTGATAGAACGAAAGGAAAATAGCAAAACTGCACTGAACTTGCGAACTTTAATATCTGCAGTCCAATTGGATTACAGGAGTTACAGCTTTAGAAGGCGTACTCAGAAACGTCAATTAGTGTTAATTCACTTAAACTGGTACATATGTATATCATATATACAAACTTGGACTTGGTTTGGTGGACTTTAAGTCAGTTGGGATCGATTCTTAATCGAGGAAATATATTATTTAATATTTTCGTTTTATCGCTCTGGTAAGTTCCACTACTCAACACGCAATGCCTACGGAAAATTCGGCGGAAAGTAACAGAACGGGAGTATCTAAACTCTAGGTTCCCAGGTTCCTTCTACTTACCCTGCCATATGCGAGGTACAACTTCAAGCTGAAAAACGAAATTCCCGTACTATCTAGCTGCACTTACTATATTTATAATTTGTCCGATCCTATCTAAATCAAACTAGGCGACAGTTGTCCGCATAATGAGATGCGGTTGAAAACGTTTTCCAGTATCTGTTATATTTTTCGTACTCTTATATTATATGAAAATCGATGAAATATAACGTTTAAAAAAATATGTATAAACTATAGTAATACCTTGTGTTAAAAAATATTTCTAATAGTGAATTCAAAATGTATTGGTTCACGGACTAAATACTGGAGATTCTTTTTTTTTCCGACATGTCATACTGACTTATACTGCAGTTGCTACTGTTAGACACTCCGTTCCCCATTTTCCGCAGAATTGGGTGTTGAGATGTGAGACACAACGCCGCGCTTTTCCTCGACACCAGAGCGAAGAAATGAAGATATTAAATTTCTCGAATAAGAACCTAACCCACAACCTGTCGCGTTGACAATCACACGCTTGTACTCCTGTACTATGACTAGCCTTAATATTTCGTATTTTGTTGTTTAAAAGACGAAGTGAAAAAGGAAGAAGCTCTAAAACAAGAAGAAAGAAGGAAGTCTTTGAAGGATAGTTCAAGATTTAAGTTTTTGTCCATACTTACGTTTACTCATAGTATAATGCCAAATAAGACTAGAGCAGCCTGTGCTACAATAGCGTGGCGACGTAACGTTACGTTATAACTCCGAACAGTAAGTTGCTCCCAAAGGATAACGAGATGTGCTTATTAATATGCTGTATTCTGTACTATGTTACTAAATATTTTTATGGTTCCGTACCTCAAAAGTTAAAAAAAGAACCCTTATAGGATTTTTGTCAAGACCATTTATCTCAAGATCGCGAGGAAGTATAAAGCTGATATTAATACTAAATATTCAGTAATCTAAGAGACTGAGAACGAGAGGCGTAATCAAAACCTGTAAGAAACTTCCCGTGGATCTGCAGTTATGACATTTGGCACGAAGTGAGAACTAAAACTAATACAAGTAAAGAAAAAAAATTAAAAATGAAAATTTATAAGTATTCCTTAGAAATAATTGATTACAAACTTATATGTGTGGGTCAATTCACAAAAAATAGTGCATATTGTGTTGACTGATAGTAAGACAAAAGACAGATTTTGTCCATCTTGCAACCTACATCCAGCAGTGGACTTAAACATATTAACAGTACGAACACGTCGTGTTGCAAGGATACTAATGTGTGACCGTAACCCGACGGTTATGGGTTCGATTCCCACTCAAAGGGAATGAATTATTATTTATTAATATTTTCATTTGTACGCTCTGGTACCAACACAAACGCACAGCGTTGAATTACGCCACTCGAAAAATTAAGCTAATAATGGGGAACGGATTCTCCTAACATTAGGATTCCTTTACCTACTCTGATATGTGCGGGATACAGCGTGAAGCTGAAAAAAAATCTACTTAATTCCACGGCACGGTAAAAATTATACACATTACAGAAATTCGGGGCCAAGTTCCTCATACAAAAATACTCTCTCTATACTAAATAAAAATACATTTATTTAGGTTAAACAACATAGAAGTCAAGAACTACTGCTGAAGATATATTTCAGTTGCGTCTTCCCAGACATGTGTTTATAACAACAAGATTCTCCACTTTTCATGAAAAGTTGCAACCTCTACATCCCCTTTACATCTGAACATTAAAGAAAAAAATATATTATTATTGTCTTTAAAGTTCTAAATAATGTAAATAAAAATATATTTTTAAATAAAATATCAAATCTGCTATTTCTATTCACCTAAATTTAAAAACTGTGTTATATATAAAGTCAATTATTTATTTGATAGACCGAATTATTTATTTTTTCGTCTAAATGGCTGTACAAAAAAAGCTAAGCGAAGCGAGTCCAATCAATTTTATTTTAGCAAAGTAAAAAATGTAAAATCTATACCTAATACGTAAAAATAAAAACGTCTCTATAATTTTTTTAGACACTTCGTTCTCTACTTACAAGTGACTTTTATTTTAGTGAAGAAACAAAAATATTGAATATTTCATTTCCTCGAGTGGGAATCGAACCCACAACCTGCCGCGTTTACAAACATACATAGATAACAAATAATATACAATAACACACATATTTTTAATTGTAAAACAGAAAATGCTTTGAATGTTTATATAATTAAATATCCTACAAAGATAAATAATACTCCACAAATAAGCCCTTATTTCACTTTATTTAAGTTTTTTAATATAACTCTGTTTGTATAATAGTTTAAATTTAATATGAAACAGCAGACGACAGACCATTCTTTTATCATACTCAAAGGTTTTTCTCCACGGGAGGTACTTAGTGTCAAGAAAGCTTCCAGTCCCTAGGTAAAGCGTCGAAAGTGAAAAATTGGGAACCTTCTTCTATATAATCCTTCTTAATTTTTTTATTGCTTGCTGTTATGAACTACTAATAAAGGTATGTAAATATGTATACATTTAAAAAACGCAAACACATTGTTTTTTTTTTTATTTTGAAAAAAAAAGAACCTTATTAATACTACCCATCGTAGTAATTTAAAAAAGCAATTAAAACGTTTGTGATTATTCAATTTTGATACTTTACCAAGTGAAAATCGTTTTTCTCGATATGATTGTTGCTAAACATGTTTCCAGTAATAATAAAAGTAAAAAGTTTCTTCTTTCCATTCTTTTACTGCACTTTGTACTATAGATTAAATTTATTGTTTACGAACGTATTCTAAGAAATCGAAAACCGAAGAAATGAAAATATAAATGTAAATAAATATTTCTCTTCCTCAAGTGGGGACCAAACCCACAACCAGTCGATTTTACAGTCACACTTTGTGCCTCTGCGCCACGACCGGATTATTATTTATTTTATATAATTATTTATAAAGTAGATGAAAAATTACTCAATTTGGAATTAGCTAATATCTATATTGTAATATAAGACGCCGCAACCCCAATTAAACCTTTGAAAAAATGAGTAATCCCATCCCAGATGGTGTTTGTGGGGTAGTTGGTAAATAATGTACATTCAATTCTCCATTTTCTGCCGAATTCTGTAGACATCGCGTGTTGAGTGGCAGATTTCAACGTCGCGTTTTCTTCAACACCAGAGCGAAGAAATAAAAAAAAATAATGTTTCATTTCCTCGAGTGGGTATCAAACCTGTCGCCTTTCGCGTTTTCAGTCACATTTTGTGCCCCCGCGCCATGACTGACTACAAATGGCCTAATAACAATTCAAAAATCCAATATATAGTATAAATAATTTAAGGTGTTAGTCTGTCGCGGAGTAACGGAACATAGTCTAGTTTAGTGTTGCCAAATTATCGATAGTTTCGCGATCGATAGTTTTAATCTAAAAAAGCCTATACGATCGATACAACAATCGATAGTATCGATCTTATCGATACTATCGATTCTATCGATAGTTTAGAAGAATACAATACAATCGGCTAAGTGCAATACTATCGATACTATCTGTAGTATCGTATCTCCTAATCGGAAATTAATCAATACAATCGATAGTATCGATACTATTAAATGTCTAGGATACAATAGTATCGATAAAATCTATAGTATCGATACCATCGATTATTTTGCACTATCGATTATATGCTAATTTACGATAGTATTGAGTATGATTCTTAAGCTTAATTACAAGATGAAATGAAAAGAACAAAATACGTTTTTATTATATTTATAATTACGTATGAATAAGCAATTAGTTACGTACTTCAACTAAGATGTTTCTAATATCATAATGATTGGTTACTCCACATGAAAATAGTAAGCAATACTATCGCAAATTAGCAAGCAATCGATAGTTCACAATAATCGATAGTATCGATACTATCGATACTGTCGATATTATCGTTTCCTAGAAATTCAATAGTATCGATACTATCGATAGTATCGATGTCTTTCTGATTTGGAGATACGATACTATCGATAATATCGATAGCATTGCATTTGTCCGATAGTATTGTACCCTTTTGAACTATCGATAGTTTCGATACTATCTCTTTAATCGATACTATCGATTTTAATATCGATAGTCCTTCTATCGGACTACTATCGATAGAATATCGAATTCCGATCGATAGTCCACTATCGATCGGCAACACTAGTCTAGTTGAGAACATAGACTGTAAAAGAGTTGGTTATGAGTTCGATCCCCTTCCAGGATTAATAAATTTGTGATTATTTACATTCTACAAATCAGATTTGACAAAAAAATAAACGGAATGTAGGAAACGGAGTGTAATAACACTACGTTTCCTTCACTACCTACTTTTATTATTAACCTAACCAGTTACGTATATTAGGGAAACAACGTGAAGCTGGAATAGTTAAATTGTAATACCTCAAAATAACAGATATACAAGGTTTTTAACAGTTATGTGACATGGAACAAAGCCAACGCTACTAAATTATAATTTATCTATCTCCTAAAAGGAATGTATGTTGTTTTCTCGTGAATATTTCGGAGAACTTTTTAAATGGTCATATTTGCTTTTTTTCTTGTTTTTGAGGCCGGTCGTGGCGCAGCGGCACGAGGTGTGACTGCAAAACCGACTGGTTGTGGGTTCGATCCCCACTCGAGGAGATGAAATATTTACTTAAATTTATATTACCATTTCTTCGTTCTGGTATCGAGGTTAAGCGCGGCGTTGAGTTCTGCCACTCAACTCGCAATGCCTCCAGAATTCGGCAGAAAGTGGGGATCGGAGTGTCTTAACACTAGGTTCCCTCTGCCTACCCTGCTGTGTGCGGGATACAGCGTGAAGCTAATTCTTGTTTTTGCTGTATGTTTGATTTTTTTTACAATATGCGTATATTTTAAGCTGGTAATATATATTAATACAATTATTATGATATTTTATGTCTATATAAAAACGTTTTTTAAATAAATATTTTTTAAATCAATTAATTATTTTTTGAGTTTTAAGCTATTTCCTGCATATAGTAGAGTAAGCAGAGGGAACCTAGTGATAAGACACCGCGGCATTGCGTGTTCAGTAGCGAAACTCAACCCGCTCTTTGCCTTATTACCAGAGCGAAAAATTCCCATTGTTCCGTATGGAAATCGAACCCACAACCATCACGTTACAGTCACACGCTTCTGCCATAGCCTCACAATAAAAAAATAACAAACAAACGACAATAACCAAACAGTATTTACAATACCCCTCAGTACATTAAACTTCTAATCACAAATCGAAAACACTACTCCATTAAACAAACACAATAAACTGTACTATTTTAACTTTCCAATTAAAAACGGGTAACTCCAGGCAATAATCCAGTTTAGTAATATCGATTGTGATGTCGGTCACTAACTACTTGCTTTTACGAGAGTCCGCGCGCTGTTAGCCAAACGTGATATTAGCATTTGTCCATGCGTGACGCGGCTGGCTGGTGCAGTATGGACTCTTGTTAATTAAATTAAAATTAAATCAGCTTCACGCTGTATCCCGCACACAGCAGGGTAGGCAGAGGGAACCTAGTGTTAAGACACTTCGTTCCCCACTTTCTGCCGAATTCTGGAGGTATTACGTGTTGAGTGGAAGAACTCAACGCCGCGCTTAACCTCGACACCAGAGCGAAGAAATGGAAATATAAATTTAAGTAAATATTTCATCTCCGCGAGTGGGGATCGAACCCACGACCAGTCAGTTTTACAGTCACACTTCGTGCCGCTGCGCCACGACTGGCCTCAATTCTTGTTAATAATAAAGGAATTTTATGTGGGATTTCTGGATATTATGGTCGGTTTTTTTTTCGGATGTGGTAGGGTAGGAGGGAGCTTGGTGTTAAGACTAAGCTTCCTACTTTCCGTGCAAATCTGAAGAGATTGCGTTTTGAGTGAAGGAACTGTATGCCGCGCTTTGTCTCGACACCAGAGCGGAGAAATGTAAATGTTAAATATTTTATTTTCTCGCGTGGGAATCGAACTTGTCGTGATTACAGGTACCTACACGCTTGTGCCTCTGAACTGGCCTGTGCTCGGTTTTATTAATAAAATAAACGATTTGTTCCATATTTTTTTTCGTTTAAAGCCCTAATTCGAAACATTGCATGATATTGAGTGGCAGAAATCAAACGTTTTATTTTGTTTTAGCGGTAAGTATATAAAAATAATTAAATATATTTATTCCTTCGAGTGAAAATCGCATCTGCAATTAAGAGGATGATACACATTACAGTTATATATTTTCTATTTTGAAAATATTGCGTAGGTATTAGAGATTGGCCCCAACATACTCCTTATACAACCTTATTATATTCGTTATGTTCAAAAGACTGACAGACAGATAACAGACACTAGCATATAAGTATAGAGCCGAATGTCAAAGTAAAATCTATGTAAAATATTTCCCATATTTTAACAGGAATTTTAGGTTTTTTGTATTTTTGTATAATTAACTTAATTGCTGCTGAACGCCAGAAAAATCTGGCGAAAAGCGAAGCGATATTGGGCATATAGTATCGAACGAAGTATCTTAACAGTATATTTTCATATCAAAAAAGAGCGAAACATAAAATAAAACTGTAACGATAAGCTATTATCCATAGAACTATTGTAATTAGTTAGGTATCAATTTAGAAGCTTCCGCAAACAGCGTGGTGTTTGAACTGTTCGAAATTAAATTTCCCGATAAAATTGTATACGAGCGAACTGTACCGTATGTGAGTTTTTTTTTATAACATAATAGCAATATAGTAAAAATAGTAAATTATATGCCAGTACGTTGTAGAAAAATATTAAATGTTATTAGTTCTAAAAAAAGTAAGGTGATATTTCAACGATCTTTATTTCACATATATATTGAAATTTATGAACGAAAGTTATTTCATCATCAAGGAAATTTAATGAAGATAATCTTCGGCTTTTATAGCATGTAACTTTCTGTTTACGGCCGCAAGGCTGGGCTCGAGTCCTGCAGGGGGCGCCCTTGTCGCCTATCATACAGCCACGCAGTGTTCATGATTGAATGTACCAATCTGTTGGCAAATGCAGTATAATAAAAGTATTATCGGTGGTATGCGGGCGAAGCCGCGAGTAGGCCGCTAGTATTTTTATAATAATGAAATTTATTGGTAGAGATCATATAAAATGAGGGTAATAAATCAATATAATTATAAATGAAAATATAATTGATATGAAGTTGTTAATTATAATGATATGAGTACGTATATTCTGGTTTCTGGTTTTTTTTAATATTCGTTTTTTGTACATTATTACACGTGTGTAATAATGTACATGTTATACGTGTATAATATCTACTAAAATATGTGTCGTAAGGTCAAGAGAGAAGAAGAAGAGAGAGAATATTTTTAACCATATTTATTAAAATAAAATATGGTTAAAAATATTTTATTTCAAGTAAAGACATAACCCATTTACATGGAAACATTGGTTAAAAACAAGTTGTCGATCGTACCTTAATTAATTAATTAATCATAAAATTATAATAACTATTATAATAGCTATTATTATAAAAGCTACTATATTAAACAATTAAAAAAAAGGAAAAGTTTAAAATATCTAGAAGACCAAAACAAATATTAACATTTTTATGCGGTTTACAATCAATGTTAATGTTCTACACTCACAGGCACACTGCCAGAGGTCACAAGATCGAATCTCGTGTTAGGTTGCCAATGAACCATAAATTGGCTTCTTCCGCAAAATATATACAAATAATATGCATTTGAGACATTTTGTTTTTCATTATAGTTTGTTTACGCCTGGCCGAGGAAAGAGGAAACCATAAAGAATCGTTTTCCACGGCACTATATCGATATTTTTGCATAAATCTTTTTAAGCATTGCGTTTTGGGCTTCACGCCGTATCCCGCGTATGGCGGGGTACGTAGAGGAAACCTGAGAACCCAGTGTTAAGACACTCAGCTCTCATTAAGAAACTTCCGTACCTCACTTTCCGCTGAATTCTGAAGACAGTGCGTGTTGAGTGGCTGCGCAGAGTGCCACGATAGCAGAACAAGCAAATGAAAATATTAAATTTCCTCGAGTG
The DNA here is from genome assembly GCA_021202915.1 of Heliconius himera. Lineage (NCBI taxonomy): Eukaryota > Metazoa > Arthropoda > Insecta > Lepidoptera > Nymphalidae > Heliconius > Heliconius himera. Next base: position 619,333 of record JAJHJA010000513.1, on the reverse strand, counting down.
GGAATAGAACCCAGAACTTATCGTATTTACAGTTAGTTTATTTATCCAAGTTATCAATTATATTTTATTTCTAGTCTGCACTACGAAAGCTATCAATTTGTTTTCAATTTCACACTGTATCCCACACGTAGCAGGGTAGGCCTAGTCTTAAAAACCTTTGCCCTTTGCCTAGCGGAACTGTACGCCGCGCTTTTCCTTGACACCAGAGCAAGAAAGGACAATTTTAAATATTTAATTTCCTCTCGTAAGTATCGAACTCACAACCTGCCGCTCATGCGCCACGATTAGTCGCAATAGCCAATCTCGATTATATCAATTATAATTTTAATAAAATACTATTTTAAAGATTTTCTACAATATTTATACCTAATATTCAGCTTAATATATTACGAAAATTATAAGTGACGGTACTCATAAACAATGTTAGAAGACAATTATTTTACAATATACATACCATCAAGTAAAGCTATTTGTAATTTGATTTATTTAGCTACAGTAGAACAGAGTAAGGTATAGCCGCGTCGTAAATAGAATTACGCTTATGTAACAATACCTAAGATAATTAAATTTCTCTTTACAACACTTAATTTTAATGGAGAACGGAGTGCGTTGACACTAGCCTACCTCTGCCTATAATGCTGTACACGAGATACAGCCTGAGGAGGATCTTTTTTTTATATAAAATAAATAAAAAAATAAAATAAATCAGCTTCACGCTGTGTCCCGCACACAGCAGGGTAGGCAGAGGGAACCTAGTATTAAGAAACTCCGTTCCCCACTTTCTTCCGAATTCTAGAGGCATTGTGTGTTGAATGGCAGAACTCAACCCCACGCGACGCTTTGCCTCGACACCAGAGCAGAGAAATGTAAATATAAATTTAAGTAAATATTTCATCTCCCCGAGTGGGGATCGAACCCACAACCAATCGATTTACAGTTAAACTTTGTGCCCCTGCGCTACGACAGGCCTCTAAATAAAATTTATAAAGCAATACAGATATGGTAAGTTAAAAACGTAGTGTAAAATAAGCAATGAACTCATTAAAACAAACTTTCTCTCTAATTATAAACGTCGAAACCTCAATCAGAATTCACTTAAAGTTTCAGCGAAATGAATGAAAGTTCTTTGATATTTCTATTGATTTTGTTAGTTTCATAGTGTACCAACACGATCTACGAAAAAGAATAAAAAAACTACGTTTCTTTTCAAAACTGGTAGAATCTAGTGTTTAGAGACAACCGTACCCCACTTTCCACCGAATTCCGAAGGTATTGCGTGTTGAGCGGCGGAACTCAACGCCACGGTTTCCTTCGTTACAGATCGAGGATATCAAAATATTATATATTTCATTTTCTCGGATGGGAATCGAACCCAACACCTGTCGCGTTTACAGTCGCACAAATCGCAAATCCGTCTTCACTTTTTACCCATTTAGATACTTTAGGGTAGGGTTAGGGGTGGTGGAATCTAAAGCCACCTTTATTACTAAGCGAAGTTTATTAAAAATATAAGAGAAAAGGAACTGCTTGGCATTCCCTAGGTTCACCGAGCACCCGTCGCGTTAAAAGGTAAGAAGATTAGAGGGATACCGGGGACTTGTGGCCAAGCATACGTTTATTAGATATGAATTTACTATGAATGAGGCCGTCGTGGCACAGTGTTACAAGGGCGTGACTGTAACGCCACGGTTGTGGGTTCGATCCCTAATCAAGGGAATGAATTATTATTTATTAATATTTTCATTTCTTCGCTCTACCACCAAGGTAACAAACCCGGCGTTATATTCGGCCACTCAACACGCAATGCCACGAAAAATTTGGCAGAAAAGGGGGAACGGAGTGTCTTAACACTAGGTTCTCCCTGCCTGTTGTTGCCTGGTTTACCCTGCTGTATACGGAATACAGAGTTAAGCTGATTTATTTACCATGCATGCGATTCGATTCCACAACATTGCAACTGAAGTAGGTTTTTTTTTATTTTTAACTCCAATGGCGGTTGTTTTTTTAAGGTTAGTAGTAAGTATTTGGATTACACAGGATAGAAAGCGAGGAACGTAGTTGGTAAGCACTAGTATTTCTGTGCCTACCCTATTATATGCGGAATACAAAGTGAAGCTATAGTATTTCTTTTAATTATTTTATATATAAAAGTATCAACTTCTAATTTGAATTGTCTAGTCTGGTCAAAAGAAATATATAACGAAGTGATATTAACGTTCTAAACAAAGCTGTCGACTATTTCATTTGTACGCCATATTGTCCTTTGAAACGGATTAAGTCACTTTAAAAGTGTTTAAGAATTTCTAGCACTGTAGAAAATAAATAATAGTACAGACTAGCATAATACCAGGTAGAGACCAGTCATGGTGAAGGGGCACGAAGTGTGACTGGCTGGGGGTTCGATTCTCACTCGAGCTAATGAAATATTTATTTAAATTAATATTTTTCATTTCTTTGCTCTGGTGTCGAGACAAAGCGCGGCGTTGATTTTTGCCACTCAACACGCAATGCCTCCAGAATTCGACAGAAAGTGGGGAACGGAGTGCCTTAACACTAGGTTCCCTCTGCCTACCCTGTGTGCGGGATAAAGCGTGAAGCTGATCTAACTAGAATAATATTACGTCACTTGGATGAGTTACGTTCGAAATTAGAAATATTGATTATATATTTTTAATCCTTGCATACGTGACCCATTTGTCTTAATGGCGTCTCAATATTAACGCGACGGTCTTGGATTCGATATCCACTGGGAGAAATTTATTTTATTTTTTACATTTCCTTGCTATTATAATTTATACCAGAATAGGTTAACAGTGCGGCGTTGAGATTCATTCGAATAACCATAACTATTCGAAAATTGAGAGAAGCGTGTGGAGTGGAGTATTTTAACACTAGATTTTCTCTTATCTGCTATATTATGTGGTTTATAGCGTAAAACAAAATATCTTAGGTTCAGTTGTGAATATATAAGGGCATAGGCAATGGTTATGGGTTCTCATTTGAATATTTATCTTCGAAATATATTTGCTATCCAGTCTGTATAAACTACCTTAGAATTAGGCAACATTTTTGCACTTGACTTCTAAAATTACAAACATTTTTGTTAAGTATATTTATAAAAAAAAACAATATACGATATTAAACACATAAAATAAAATAAACAATTTTGACATAGTAACTTTTTATAAAAATTAATATCGCAACAAGGATCTCCAGTGACCTGTCATATTAGGAACACTGACCTTTCTATAACATTAAGAGGAAAATCGATAAGGAGCAAAGAAACAGCGCCAGTTTGTTATAATATTGCTTTTGCGTTGTACACTCGTTTAATATCAACTATTGTGAAAATACTGAAATTGAAACACTTAATTAATTAAAATTTCATGAAATTAAGTTTAATTAATAGTATCTTCTTTTATTTCCGCTTTACATATTATGTTCTACATATTTTGTATTCAATGTATAGCACAATAGGCGGAGATAACTTTGTGTCTAGACACTCCGTGCTCGTTGATGCGTTTCATATTGAAGTGCGAAACTTAACGCCGCGTTATGTCGCATCAGAACGGGGAAATAAAAATAATTAATTTTACCAAGTGGCGATCACATATATAGAAGGCACACTTTTACACTAAAATGCTTTTGGAATGCAGTACGATATCCTTTTCTCAGGACTTAATTTTAAATTTATTTTACAAATTTTGATAAAACTCCTGAAAGAGAAGTGCCTGCAAAATATGGCTTACGTTTTGATCAAATTCCAAGGAAAAACTTTATAGACCAATAAACATGAGCTTGAGCTATTATTATACATACTTTGACCTTACTTTATTAGGACTTATTCGCTTTAAAAATGTAAACAAAAGAAATATGTATGAATTAATAAATATAAAGGCATATATAATGTATTTATAATATAAATAGATATTGTTAGAAGGATGGGAAGACTTTTGTATTTATAAGAAAAACCGGTCAAGTGCGATTATTTTTTTTTTCAGCTTCACGCTATATCCCGCGTACAGCTGGATAGGCAGAGGGAACCTAGTGTTAAGACACTCCGTTCCCCACTTCCTACTAATTTCTAGAGGCATTGCGTGTTGAGTGGCGGAACTCAACGCCGCGCTTTCCCCGCAACACCGGAGCGAAGAAATGTAAATAAATATTTCATCTCCTCGAATGGGGATCGAACCCACAACCAGTCGATTTACAGGCACACTTTGTGCCCCTGCGCCACGACTGGCTCAATAATATTTTTTATTTAAAACAGTAAATTTAACGACAAATTAATTAACAATTTTCTATACTTGAAACATAATATTTGATTCTAAAAACGGTGCCGGCCATCTTAATCAGAGATGGGATGATTATATACAATTAAATCTGGCAATATGACAAAAGTTAAAGTTAAAAGCCCTGACCCAGACAAACGCTAAAGTAGCTATTTTTATACAACTTCGAAGAAACAATAAAAATGTAATTAAAAATATATATAATCGATAATTGAATTAATAAGATTAATTACCAGTCGTGGGACCAGTTGTGGCGCAGAGGCACAAAGTGTGACTGGTTGTGGGTTCGATCCCCACTCGAGGAAATGAAATATTTATTTACATTTATATTTTTTTTAGTTACGCCACTACACAATGCCTCCAGAACTGGGCAGAAAGTGGGGAACGGAGTGTCTTAACACTAAATTTCCTCTGCCTACCCTGCTGTGTGCGGGATACGGCGTGAAGCTGATTTGATTTAATTTCGATTAATTACGTAATCGATAGATTATAAATCGATAAAATCATCTTATGATTTTATATCGGTTGGTAGTGACATCACTATTATATAGAAACAGAACGTTACACAGGAAATTACGCTATAGAGATTTATATTAAACATATTTCTTTTAAAATTACTCCATTTTATAGCTCGAACTTTTTACCAATATGTTGGTTTAATGTTAATTTTTCAATATGTACATATTGGCAGTAATTAGTAATTAATAAAATGGATTTATATGGTTTGGTGATTTATTTTCATAGCTATTAATTCTTATAATCAATATTTTGATATAGTAAGTATTTACTATAAAATATTCTGAGTCCCTTTTTTTCTTAAAATTAAATTAAAAACTTTTGCTCAGCATCTGAGTTCACGAGGTCAGTCTTAGCGCAGGGAGACAAGTGTGTGACGGTAAACGTGATTGGTTGTGGGTTCGAATCCCACTCGAAGGCTCGAATTAAATATTTAAGATTTTCTTTGTAAAGTTAAAATACACTAAATTAATAAAATTTTTTTTAGACTAGGTACCTGTGATAATAAAATTACTAATAGAATATATTTTATTTTCTTAAAACATTATTCACGAGTTCTAAGAAAGAATTGTAATATGTAACAGCCATCGCGCGTAAAAAGAAATTTAAAAGAGAAAATACTATATTTATTAATATCTTCTAAACGTAAAATTATGTTATTTTATTTAAATATATGAAAAACAGAAGGTAAAAAGAATATAAAATCAACACCTAATTAGTGACGCATGTACTAGAAGTTGGCCAAGTTGTTCTCATTGTTGGGAAAACATATTTATAGCACCGTAACGTTCTTTACAGTATCATGAGACTTTATCTCTTACGTTCTTGAACCCAGGGGTACAAGGTGTGTGACGGTAAACGCAACAGGTTGTGGGTTCGATTCCCATTCGAGGAAATGAAATATATAATATTTCCATTTTTACTAGTGTAGCACTAGTGTCGAGGAAAAGCGCGGCGTTGAGTTTTGTCACTCAACACGCAATGCCATTAGAATTCGGCAGAAAATGGAGAACGGAATGTCTTAACTGAGTTCCCTCTGCCTACCCTGCTGTGTGCGCACGCTGTATACCGCACACAGCAGGGTAGGAACCTAAGGTGTTAAGACACTTCATTCCCGACTTTCTGCCGAATTCTGGGGGCATTGCGTGTTGAGTGGCAGAACTCAACGCCGTGGTTTGCCTCTCATCACCAGAGCGAAGAAATAGAAATATAAATAAAAAAAAAATCATCATCTCGAGTACGATCGAACCCACAACCAGTCGGTTTTATAGTCACATTTTCTGCCCCTGCGCCACGACTGGCCTTTTTAAATAAATAAAATAATAAAGTTTCTAATGTAAAAAATTTTAAATAATTTAATATATTATAATTTTCTCGAGTTAAATATAATATTTTCTTAGGAACTGAACCCAACTGGATTACAGCCAGACGCTGTTCCACTGTGCCATGACGGTTATTTCTATTTGTATTCGTTCCTAATCTGGATAAACAAAGTAGATTGTAGACTTCAAGCAAACAAAGAATAACGGTTATCAGGTTATTTCTGTATCTTTTTTGTTAAGAAAAAACAATAAAAAATAGATGTGAGAATACAATCAACGGTTCACAAAGAGAGGAACGGAAAATCTTAACACTAGGTTCTCCCCGCCTATCCTGAGGGATACAGCGTGTTTGGTGGTAGATATAAATTTAAATATATATATAAATATTTATATATAATATATATATAAATCTAGTACTTCTGGGTCATACAAACGCAACACATAAAAATCCCTCAAACGAAATAGCATGAAGGAATACTGTAGGTACTTGTTATTTCGTCTCATAAATGTAATGTTTTAACGCAAAATAATACTACGAAGACTCACCTACTACGAAAACTACCCAAAGTAATATTTGCGAAATTAAATTTGTAAAGAACCTTCCTTATTTATAGAGAGCTAAGCGTAATGACAATTTTAGTTGTAGAAAACAGTTTTATGTTTTTTTTTTAACTTTTTCTTTTAATGGGGCAAAGTAGGCAGAGGTCTCCTAACTCTACATTCTCCATTTTCGCTCAATTTCGAAGACATTGCGAGTTAGATGGAGGATCTCAACGCTGCGCTTCGTCTTGTTATCAGAGCGAGAAAGTGAAAAACAATCATTCCCGCGAAGGGAATCGAATCCACCACCACGTTTACAGTCAGATACTGAGCCGCTGCGCCACGACGGCCTGTTTTATAAGCATAGGCACTCGTATACAATAGCAAAAATAATCTAGTTATACGAGACAAAGAAATTCACTTCAATATTTTTTTCCATATAAATAAAAAAATATATATCCATTTATAATTGGACGAAATTATTGAAATTGGAAAGCTTGTTGTGTTCCCGTCAACGAGAACGCAAAAGCTACTTAATATTGTTTTATTTCATCTTCATATTCGATAAGGAGGAAAGTCGGGAGGATTGCAATTGCGAGCGGTCGATGCGTACTAGCATTCTGATCTGGTTTTACATTATTTTTTATTCTTTTTTTTAACTTCACGCTGCGCTATCTGGAACATAGGAAGGTAGGCAGGGGGAACCTGGAAACCTAGTCTTCTTCTTCTTGGCATTAATCTCGGCTTTTGCCAGGGTCTACCTTCCTACTCAACATACTCCACTTTGCACGGACTTTAGCGTCCTCGGTGGTGAGACCATTGGCTTTCATGTCCTGCATCACGACATCCAACCAGCGCTTCCTTGGGCTTGGGAACCTAGTGTTAAAGCACTAAGTACTCATTAATACATTTCCGTTTCCTAGTTTCCGCCAAATTCTAGAAATATTACGGTGAGCGGTGGAACTCAAAGTTGCACTTTGTTTAGTACAAAGTCTATCTATCTATAATATTATAATGTCGAAAAGTATGTTTGGTTATACATGCTAATCTCAGGAACTATTGGTTGTAATTGCTTTTTGTGTTCAATATATTATCACGTAAATCGTTCCGATGTACATACACCTCGGTACTTGCCGTCAGAGTTTCTTTGAGAATTTAGAATATATCATGTGTTATACACATCTCTTAGTTATATACATTTGATCTCGAAATCGATATTTATATGAGTAGCATATAAATATCGATATATTTAAAATAAAATATTGGAGTATGGTGCCCGGAACGATCCAGAATCCATAGATAACGGAGAATAAAGTCATTAAATTCCAAAATATTTTACCTAGACGGAGTGTTGACGGATTTATTTCATTTGGTTAATATACAATAAAGAAAATTTATTCGAAGTATTATTTTTTTGCGTATCGAAAGTTCTTCTTTTATTTTTATATTTTGCTTACAAATGATAGGTATCATAAAAATATAAAAACTCTTTATGGATTTTCAACAATTGTTGATGCAATTATTTTTCATATGAAGTTATAAATTACCAAATTATTCAAATCAGCTTCAATCAGGGTAGGCAGAGGGAACCTAGTGTTAAGACACTCCCACTGTCACAGTGACAGTGTTTCCGCCGAGTTTGGGAGGCATTGCGTGTTGAGTGGCGGAACTCAACGCCGTGCTTTACCTCGACACCAGAGCAGAAGGAGAAGAAATGAAAATGTAAATGTTAATAAATATCGGGGATTGTAAAATATTTTACATTCGTGATATTTACAGTTGACTACTTTTCCACTGTACTAGGAAGTCAATTTTAAGTTGTCAAAATTATAAATATTTAAACAGTACTTAACCTTACGAAAATCGTGACGCAGGGGCACAAAGTGTGCCTGTACCTAAGACTGGTTGTAGGTTCCATCCCCACTCGAGGAAATGAAATATTTATTTATACTTTTATTTTCATTTCTTCGCTCTGGCGTCGAGGTAAAGCGCGACGTTGAATTCCGCCACTCAATACGAAATGCCTCCAGTATCCGGCGGAAAGTGGGGAGTGGAATGTCTTAACACTAGGTTCCCTCTGCCTACCCTGCTGTGTGCGGAATACGTCGTGATGCTGATTTTGATTAAACCCTACGAATCTATTTAAGTATAAACGAAAAACGAAAGTTATACATTATATTTATTAAAATCACGTGTTCAAATATGTTTTTACATAGATTACTTTATTTAAGTCACAATATTCGTTGAATTTGTTGTAATTGTACGTCACTCTAATATCAGCATTATTGTATGAAAATTTGAAACGTCCTGAATATACCTACTATCCTAGAACTGACAGATCGATGGAATGTTGTCGATCTTTATATTAAGATGCCACGAGCCTTTCTGTTTAGGGTACGGTAAAACCAAAGTATGGTATGTTGTATGCTAAATTATATCGACATAATAATATAAAAAAAAGGTCAGCTTCACGCTGTATCACGCACGCAGCAGGGTAGGCAAAGGGAACCTAGTGTTAAGACACTCTGTTCCCCACTTTCTACCTAATTCTGGAGGCATTGCGTGTTGAGTGGCAGAAACCAACGCCGCGCTTTACCTCGACACCAGAGCGAAGAAATGGTAATATAAATTTAAGTAAATATTTCATCTCCTCGAGAGAGGATCGAAATCACAACCAGTCGATTTTACAGTCACAGTTCGTGCCGCTGCGCCACGACTGGCCTCATAATAATATATCGATAGCAAAATATACCATATAAAAAGGACCATACTAATATGTATTACATACAGCACTAACATAGAACCTAAAGCAATATCCACAAGCCGTTGAAATGTGCAAATAATAAGAAATGGAATAGAATGTGAGATGCAGTGAACGTAGAGAGAGCTGATGGCAGGAAGCGTGGCCGGCACGAGGGAAGGCAATTTCCGTAGCGCATCAATAACCCGCCGGATTTATGTGGCTCTGTTTATTCAGACCTTTCATGTTTGATTACAACTGATAAGATTTGTGTTCACTTGACTTTTGTATTTGGCAGCGTTATAACGTTGTTAAATTTTGTGTTGAGTTATGGTAATGTATTTGACTATTTTTATTAATACTTCCGGTTTCGTTGTTTTTTAGTATATATAGCACTTGAAGCCAGGCGTGGTGCAGTGGCACAAGTGTGTTACTATAAACGTAAGTTAGTGTGGGTTCGATGTTAACTCGAAGCAATGAAATATTTGTTTAAATTTAATTTTCATTTCTTCATTCTGGTGTCTAGGCTAAACTCGGCGTTGAGTCCCGCCACTTAACGCGCAATACTTATAGAAATCGGCTAAAATTGGGGAATGGAGTGTCTTAATACTATGTTCTAAACTAAACATCAGTTTAGTAAATAAATCATTATTTACACTTGCTCTAGTGACTTTAAGTCTAGAATCTAACTCTACCAATCGACGCAGTAAGAGTTGTAATATATACAAAATACAGATATTTTTAGTTCTATATATAAATCTTTAATTAATTTTGATTGATTTGATTAACAGTGTCTTATCTGGTCATCAGTACAAACATACATACATACAGTAATACGGAAATATTATGCATTTCCTTGAAAATAATAATCCACGTTACACATATTATTATTACATTACATTTTTATTATATGAAAATATTTTTATGAAAACGCTAATTTTTTAAGACGTAACGTACGACTCCTCTAAATTACACAACATTATTATTGATATTATTTATAACATCACATTCAATTCTAAAATGTATGCAGAAACTTTAGGTACGTAAAAATATAAAAAAAAAGTACAGTCAGATATCGTCTTCGAGAATAGAAAGATCTGGCTGGGGCTTGGCAAGAATGTCTAATCAGCGCGTCTATTGTCGAATATTTTATGGCGACGAGAACCGTTCGAGTTTTGTTAAATGATTATATAGAAAACAAAATCGTATATGAACCTTGACACAAATTCGATGCATGTTTTCGAACTCCCGGAATACAACGGTCAGAGGCCGCGAGCAACACCCTGTTTTTTTTCTCTCTCTTATAAAAATCTCTTTATCAAAATCTATTTATAAACTAAGACCTTTGCTTTGAGCGTTTGTACTGAAAACCATCAGTCACGAAGCACCAAATACCAAATAAACGAACATTTCAAGGTTGGTCGGCATTCTATAAAATGGCCGTAACATCGTTGATTTAAGATACATCAAAGTCACCAAACTACTTACGGGCTTCACTAGCGGGCGGAGAGTTGTGACACTGGCTGGCTAGAACACAATTCACTGTCAGTAGGTCAATAATAAGGAGAGCGGTGTAGAAATAAATCGACTAGCGAGTAAATTTAGCGCAGCTTCTCTGTGAGAGTGACACGACGTCGCGGGGCAAGCTGTCGACGGCGACTAGGGCGTCCCGCCGGCGCCCAGCTCCGCCCGCCCGCCCCTCGTCTTATCACGAATAAAACTTATTTAATGGATAATAGCCCGCCTATGGGGGATTTATTGAAATTTCACATTTTACGCGACTGTTATTAATAATTGAAATGTTTTAGGTGTGTGTTTCAATGTTTGATAGGTGTAGGTTCGTTTATTTATGATTTTGAGGTCGTCGTGGCACAGTGGCACTAGGGTATGGCTGTAACGCAACGTTAGTGTGTTCAATCCGCACTCGGGTTAATGAATTATTATTTATTAATTAATATTTGCATGTCATCGCTCTAGCACTACAACAAAACCCGGTGTTGAGTTACGCCACTGAACACACAATGCCTCGAAAAATTCGGCGGAAAGTGGGGAATGGAGTGTTTTAACACTAGATTCCATCTATCTAGCGTGAAACTGATATAATTTATTTATGATTGCCGTGCGGCGTGTACGTGGTGTTGCTGAAAGCATTTGTTTTTTTATCTAAGTACTTCACATGATAAATTACTAATCTAGATAGCTAGATAAACTTACGTAGAGCTTTTATGGACTGACGTGGGTAATGTTTCTGTGTTCATCAAATTGTATATAAATTCATAATTAGATAAAACTGTATGGGGTCAATACTTGCAAAAAAACTGCTTACGTAATACTTGAACGGCCCCTTTTAGATTTATCATATCGTGGCGCAAGGGCACGAGCGTGCGACTCTAAACGCGACCGGTTATGAGTTTGATTCCCACTCGAAGAAATGAAATACTTAACATTTTCATTGGCTCTGAGTCCCTTTATTCAACGCACAACGCCTCTAGAATACGGCGAAAAATGGGAAACGGAGTGTCTTAACACTACATTCTCTGCTTACCCTGCTATATGCGAGATACAGGTGTAGCAAAATAAAAAGAAGTTAAAAAAATATAGATATAAAACCATAAAATTATATAATAGGTATACTCATATACGACAAAATTCTTATAATGTACGAAGATATGGCGACGTGACAGTATTTCCTCGCTTCATGGAAGCCGTCACGGTGTGGCGTCACGACAACCAATTGCCAGCCAGTATTGTATTTTTAACGTGACAATTGTCACTTGTTCCCGGTTAAAGTATTTACCTACGTTTATGTTAGTATATATTATTACAGATACAAAATAAATGGTAAAATTAGGCACATTTCATATTTATTTTAAGTTTTGCAATTCGTTTGTTTGTGTATTTTCATTAATGTTTATATCATCAGCTTCACGCTGTATCCCGCACACGGCAGGGTAGGCAGAGGGAAACTAGTGTTAAGACACTCCGTTCCCCACTTTCTGCCGATTTCTGAAGGCATTTCGTGTTGAGTGGCAGAACACAACGCCGCGCTTTGCCTCGACATCGAGGCGAAGTAATGGAAATATAAATTTATATAAATATTTCTTTTCCTCGCGTAAATATCGAACTCACAACTAGTTGCGTTTACAGTCACACTTTGTGCCTCTGCACCACGACTGACCTCTTTAGTACATCAAACATTATATATTATTTTCATATGGCATGAAGTCGAAAAAACATCAGATCATTACCACTTTTCTTAGTGTAAATCAGGTACTTTACTATTACTATTCAACACTACAGCTCCAATCCAAAGAGAGATGGTGAATTCCGTCACTCTCAACTCAACTTGATAATATGTAACTAGCCTCCAATAAGTACCTATACCTAATATTTAAAAGATTGTCTTTTCTTTTAAAAGATTGTCTTTTGATTTCCATTTCTTCGCTCTGGTGTCGAGGTTAAGCGCGGCGTTGAGTTCTGCCACTCAACACGCAATGCCTCCAGAATTCGGCAGAAAGTGGGGAACGGAGTGTCTTAACACTAGGCTCCCTCTGCCTACCCTGCTATGTGCGGGATACAGCGTGAAGCTGATTTATTTGATTTTATTTTATTTTTTGTCCCTCCTAATTGTTGAGGAGTTGGGTTTTCTATCATAATCATCAGCTCAGTAGTGTCATCAGTTACTTAAAAAGTAAAACATGTTGATTATGAGAAATTATATGAAAAACATACTACGTATCTATAAAGTTTGAGAGTATGCTTCGGCTTCCATGTGATCTTACGGTCTTACCGTCACATTTTAATCTGGTGATAATGAGAAAATACGTTCTTTCAAAGAAAAAGAAGATTTTTTTTAGAACGGCTCAGAAATGGTGGGGAAAAAAGGCGCAAATTGTTTGTCAATTTCATTTGCCATGTAAATAAAAGTCTATATAGGGGATTTTCGGTTCACCAACAATTATTAAATTTGGCACCAGATTAAATTGCAGTACAGATAAAGCAAAGAAATCTGTCAAAGTGCGAGTCGGACTCATCCACTGAAGGTTCCGTATCAATTTCAAGATTATGTACAACTTATAAAAGTATACTCATTTTGAATTAAATAAACTTCAGATACATTTATTACTATGAAATATTTATAAATTTTCAATTTTGGGATATTTTTTTCTTTTATTTGTATTGTAAGTTCTCACTTTGTTTCAAATTTCATAACTCCTCAAAATCTACGGAAAGTTCTATCTATAGATTTTGATTTCGCAGCAAATTTCGTACAAAATGTAGCAAAATCGTTGCATAATTGCTCGTTTCTTTTGATTGTGTTGACTTAGAAGCTTGATTATTGAGCTGAGCTTCAAGGACCATAATACTGAAGTTTAATATTAATTTCAGCTTGACACTTCCATATGATTTCGAGATAAATGGTCTTGACAGATGGACAACAAAGTAATCCTATAAGTATTCTGTTTTTACCTTTTAAGGTACGAAACCCTGCAATATAATGTCAGTCTTTCAACGCCTACTGTTAGACATATGTCTTCCCCAAAGAACTCCTCGCCGATCGGTCCTGAGCTGCCTGTGTCCAGGAGCTTTACAAATCCGTTTTTTTTATATTTTAACGACTTATTGTGTTCTCATAAAATACATGAAAAATTACCGAAAAAAATGAATATATAGATATATGAAAATGTAGAAATTAGACCAGGCCAGTCGTGGCGCAGGGGCACAAAGTTTGAATGTAAAACCAACTGGTTGTGGGTTCGATCCCAATTCGAGGAGATGAAATACTCGTATTTACTTAAATTTATATTTCCATTTCGCTCTGGTGTCGAGGTAAAGCGCGGCGTTGAGTTCTGCCACTCAACACGCAATGCCTTCAGAATTCAGAAGAGAGTGGGGAACGGAGTATCTTAACACTAGGATCCCTCTGCCTACCCTGCTGTGTGAGGAATACAGCGTGAAGCTGTAGAAATTATCTCCATATATTATACCTTGTAAACCGATGAAAATTCAAATTTGCAACTATCAAATAAACATCGAAATACCTACACATATACAAGCAACTACCTACATATAAAACAATACTAAAACTATTAACTAAATAAATGTTACTACAATTAACAAGGGTGCTGTTTGAATTGTTATACAAATACACTCATTCGCTTACAACGAACGTCTCAGCCTTTAATCAGTTTCAAACTAAAATTTATATATTATATATTATATTTTATATATGTACCAGTCGTGGCGCAGTGGCACAAAGTGTAATTGTAAAACCGAATGGTTGCGGGTTCGATCCCCCATCGAGGAGATGAAATATTTATTTAATTTTTTATTTCCATATCTTCGCTCTGCTGTCGAGGCAAAGCGCGGCGTTGAGTTCTGCCACTTAGCACGCAATGCCTCCAGAATTCGGCAGAAAGTGGGGAACGGAGTGTCTTAACATTAAGTTCCCTCTGCCTACCCTGCTGTGTTCGGGATACAGCGTAAAGCTGATAAAAGATAAAAATCTATATATAAATTAAATGTAGTCGTTAAACATAAACATACGTGTCCTTGATCCTTTAGATATCGTAATGATGGCTCGTTTTCGTTTTATCCCGTACATTGCAGGGTAGGCAGAGGGAACGTGTGAACTTAGTGTTAAGCCATTCCCCAAAACACTTCCATTCCCCACTATTACAATTGGAAATCTATCTATATATATAAAAGGACTTGTGCTGACCGACTGAGGTAAGACGCACGCAGAGCCGTAGCCGCTGATGGTAGAAACGTGAAATTTGGGCAGATGTTTATTTTCATATTCTGGACATCCACTAAGAAGGGATTTTGAAAAATTTTAACCCTAAAAGGATGAAATTGGGGTTGAAAGTTTGTATGAAAAAAAATTTAAATCGGCACCGATTTTTATAAAATTTGAAATTCAGGCTCTTAAAAACATTTCATTGAACACGTGTTTCATGCTTTTTTAGAATTCACCCCCTAAGGGTTCAAATAAGGGGTTAAAGTTTATATGGAAAAATCTTTAAATTGCCACCGATTTTTATAAAAAAATAATTTCAGACTGTTAAACGTATTTTATTGAACACATGTTTCGTGGCTATTTTAGAATTCACTCCTAATAAGCGGGCGAAGCCGCGCGCCCTCTAGTATTAAATATTTCAATCCCCCTAGCGAGAATGGAACTTACAATCTTCGTGTTGAAAGTCACACGCTTGTGCCCCTGCGCCACAATAGACAGTGACTAGAATTCGTAATTTAGAAAATTTATATATATTTTCACGAAAATATTTTTCATTGCACTTAAGTTTTTTATAACAGAAATAAAGCAACAATCTATTTAAATGTACATAGTTATGATTCCAATAAGCAGCTCTTAGTAAATAGCATATTTTATCAAACAGAGCCACTAAAAGGTATGAGTCGTTCTAAATTGGTTCTAAATGTCAACAGCAAATATACATAAAGTCAATATTCTTAAACGAATTTAAATGGAAGACGTAGCCTGAAAACTATAAGTTTTAATATTTTATAAAATTTTGCATCTCTTTTGTAGTGAGATGGTTGAGTGGTGGAACTCACTTGCTCGCGTTGAATCGAATTCAAGCGAAAAGTAAAAAATCTAGTGTTTTGACACAGAAATCGGTCAAAATCTCTGACTCCGACCTAGGATGATAAAAGCAGAAATTTACTTACCTTATATTTATCAAATTATTATAATTACATTTTTTTATCTTCACGTTGGCAGATAGAACCTAGTGTTAAGACACTCCGTTCCCCACATTCCGCCAAATTTTCGAAGCATGGCGGATCTCGACGAAAAGTCAATAATAAAATTAAACAACATGTAATAATCAGTATACTGTTCAATTTAATTGAGAAATAGATATATTATTCAAGAAAATAAATATAATGTTTATAAAAAGAATAAATAAATCAATTAATAATTTTTTTGGAAACATAAAATAAAAAAAAAACTGTTTGCTAAGAAGGTGAACCGTTATAGTATAGATATTTGTTTTGAATTAGCACTCGTGATAGAACATTATGAATTAACATCTATAAATTTTGAATTACGGATTTATCTCGTGTTAATCTGATTATCAAATCAAATCAAATCAAATCAGCTTCACGCTGTATCGCGCACACAGCAGGGTAGGCAGAGGAACCTATCGTTAAGACACTCCGTTCCCAACTTTCCGCCAAGTTCTGGAGGCATTGCGTGTTGAGTGGCGGAACTCAACGCCGCATTTTGCCAGACACCAGAGCGAAGAAATGAAAATATAAATGTAAATAAATATTTCATTTCCTCGAATGGGGATCGAACCCCAACCAGTCGATTTTACAGTCACACTTTGTGCCGCTGCGCCACGACTGGCCTCATTACTGATTATCATAAGTAGAAATATTCATTCTAAATTCTATATAAATAATCTAACGGTTGAGTAACGATGAGTTCGTATTAGGTATTGCGCTATGTGTAGGGGAGAGGGGGGCACATTCGAACGATTTTTAAACTTTGTGTCATATCTAAAAATTCTACAGTTTTTAACTTCTTTACTATTTCACAATGCTTAGTCCAACTATTGTGCCACAAAATCGTAGCATAATATGTAGAAAAATATATAAGTTAAAGGTGCAATATCAACTTTAGTAGCAGTAGTCAAATGTTCAAAGCTTCCCCTTACGGGGTAGCTTTGAACATATATAGGGCAGTATTGAACTATCATCGAATTCAATGAAATTAAAAGGCTTTTAAGTAATTTTATCAATAAACTTAACATTAGAAACGATGGAGATCAAATATCAGTACCATGTTAACTTAAAAAAATAATATTTCTAGTTTAATATTGCGATTGTACTAGTACTAGTGTTAAATAACTTTAATATTATTAATAGACTTTAAAAAACTTAAAAAAACAAAAAAGTAGCTTTAGCTTCGTAGAATTAATTAACATTTTGGGATCAATCATAGAATAAATCTAATATTATGAAAATAAAACAAAATATTTTTTAAATAAACAGCTTCCTACCCTAATTTGAACTTAGAAAAATTAAATTTAAAGGAAAACATGGATGTAGTACGTGACGTAACCAGCTACTGAAATTGGGAGAAGTAGTCTACATAAGAAATAAAAAACAGCTTCACGTTTTATCCCGCACACAGCACGGTAGGCAGAGGGAACCTAGTGTTAAGACACTCCGTTCCACTTTCTGCCGAATTCTGGAGGCATTGCGTGTTGAGTGGCAGAACTCAACGCCGCGCTTAGCCTCGACACTAGAACGAAGAAATGTAAATATAAATTTAAGTAAATATTTCATCTTCTTGAGTGGGGATCGAACCCACAACCAGTCGGTTTTACGGTCACACTTCGTGCCGCTGCGCCACTTTCGCGGTATTTTTTTACATATAATAATATTCAAAACTGCCCCCTTTATTTTGTTCAAACCTGCCTCATCTGGTATTTAAAAATTTCCAAACGTTTTTTTTTTTAAGTAATAGTTTAAAAATTGTAGTAATCTCTAGTTTATTGCATGATATATGAAACATTCTAACTAAAAGAGGAAAAAATAAGACCATATACCTTGAATTGGATCTTACGCGTTTATTTAAAAATGCATAAAATTTTACTCAAAATCAAACACTCCTCGTAACTCAACAACGGGCTCTCATATATCAGCGGTGACAGTGACACCTGTGCAGGTTAGTGCTGCCACTACTCAAAAAAAATCTACCAAAATTTCTTTTTAAAATAGCTCTGTTAAGACATATTTTCAAAGGTGCCCCTGTTCTAAACTGCCCCCCTCTCCCCTATTCCTTTCTTCTTCAGCTTCAACCTGTATCCCGCATACAGCAATATAGGCAGAGGGAACCTAGTGTTAAGATACTCTGTTCACATCAAAATACTTCCGTTGTTTACTTTCCGCCGAAATTTTGAAGCATTGCGTGTTGAATGGTGGAATTCAACGCCACGCTTTGCCTTATTACCAGAGCTAAGAAATGAACATATTAATTAATAATAATAAATTTCCCCGCATCGGTATTTTCTGTTTGCCCTGCTATACGCGGGATACAGGGTAAAGCTAATAAAGAAATATGCATTTTAGGAAATTAACAATTTTATGAAGCTAGTCGTGGCTAGGTTGTGGGTTTGATCCCTACCCGGTTAAATTAAATATTTATTGTTTTAATTTCTTCGCTCTCCCTTCAGAATTCAGCGGAGAGTGGTGATTTTGAGTGTCTCAAACCTAGTGTTGATATCTCTGTCTACCCTCATTATTAAGTGATTTCCGCCAAATTTTTCGAGTCATTGCGTTTTGAGTGGCGGAACTCAACGCCGAGCTTTAGCCTTGGTGCCAGAGCGAAGACATGAAACTATTAATAAATAAAAATTAATTTCCCGGAGTGGGGATTAAACCTACAATCGCTGCGTTACAAAGATGAACACCTTTGTGGCCATACCCCACGATGGCACTCTTGACAGTTCATAATGCAGCAATAATAAGCATTCGAAAGTATGTTTATTAAGTTTGCCTTTTCTGTGTACACTCACTTTATGAAACATCTTTGCGGTTTACCAAAGAAATAAGAAGGTTAAATGGTAAAAACTAAAAATATACTTGTGGTATTTTTCAGGTGGTGTCATAGCTGAATACTTGTCGGTTTTGTAAAATATAGTTTCTGATGTACTATTAAAAATGTTTACTGGTTAAAGACTCTTTTTTTTCAATATACACTCTTCTCTCTCGTATGGTCTATTTTGTGTTTTCTCCGCCCAATGTGATATTAGCAAAGTAATTAGTGCTCAACTGGCACGTTCGGAACGCCATAATCAAATTACAGAACAGAACAAAATTGACGCGTACTATTAGGCATCTTACGTGTCGAGGCAAAGTGCTGCGTTGGATTCCAGAACTCAGCACGCAATGTCTCTAGAATTTGGCGGAGGCATTGCGTGTTGAGTGGCAGAACTCAACGCCGCGATTGTCCTCGACACCAGAGCGAAGAAATGGAAATATAAATTTAAGTAAATATTTCATCTCCTCGAGTGGGGATCGAACCCACAACCAGTCGGTTTTACAGTCACACCTTGTGCCCCTGCGCCTCGACTGGCCTCAACATACATATTGTATATTATTTATTTAACAACAGAACCTAAAATTTAAGCAGCCAGTCAATCCCTTTACGGCTAGTTGGATATCTTTTAGGCCTTTGTGAATACTGAAATAGTTAGAGAGAAATCAAATGGAACAGGTACAGCTAAGCAGTGACTTATTGTACGTAATGTGAAAATAACACTAGCATATGTAAGTATTTTCAACCCTTGTGAGGGTCAAAGGAACGTTTTAATATAATACTAGTATATATGTATAAACGTTGTAATGTGACCAGTGTGATAATTATGAACTAACTTAACTTTACTTTTTTTTTGGCATCGGGACTCGAGCGGGTTATGCGGGTTATGTGGGGCTTGCGGACTGGCAGATTTTAGGCTGTCCGAATACCGACTAAAATCACACGGTGCTCCTAGAGGGCCACTAGAGTCTTCCACGAAACGTGGCGGCGGGAGCCTGCTAGGTACGTCGCGGAGTGGGTGCATCCTCGACGGCCTGCTTGAAGCAGCAACCTGCGCGCCTATTCGGTCTGAGTTAGTAGGTGATTCCCTTTTTTTTTGGAGGGAAATCCTCATGGACTACCTCCGTCTGGGGAAAGACGGAGGGGCGTGCAGGAATAGGTGATCACTTTCCCCAAGCTGACTACCCTCTGACAACCCAGCCTCTTGCGGCGGATGGCGAGTTCGGCAGAAGCCTCCCTCACCCTTTCCGGCGACTCTTCGAGCACCACTGCAACGCAGAAGGATGAGACCACATCCCACGACATGTCGCCGCTGACCATGGCCTTAACCACGGCCGGCAGAGAGAGGTCGTCCCTTATGACGTCGCGCAAACCGCGACTTTGAGACGTCCAGGCTTTGTGCACCTTCAACATGTGCGGGGCCGTCTCATCGAGGCTCCCTACAAACGATCCGACACAGGTTACTCCCAGAGCAGCCATGCCCCGTGAGGTTATCTGTGTGGTGCGGAAGGTTAGGACGCACTGACGCTGTGCTAAACACTGGCGGAAGACTGAACAAACAGCCTCGATCGTCCTCAGGCCGGCAGATGGTGTTGCCAGCCAAGTTTCCCACATTTCTATTACTACTCAGCGCGTGCTTGGCTTGTCGGTTTCCCAGACTCTAGGCCCCGAAGCCGGCAATAGACCGACACTAAAGAAAGCGCATCCAGGTCCCACGGCATGACTCCAAATCGCGTTGTTAAGTTCCGCCAATTAACACACAATACCTCCAGAATTTGGCAGAAAATGGGGAACGGAGTGTCTTAACACTAGGTTCCCTCTGCCTACTCTGCTGTGTGCGGGATACAACATGAAGCTGAAAGAAAAATCTTATACTTCGTGCTCAATTTCATCACTGTATAAATAGTATTGACAGACGGATAGACGATCAACAAAATGATCCTTTAAGAATTCTGATTTGTCCCTTTAGAGTAAAGAACTCTGAAAGCAAATAATTTTCATAAAAAAAGAAAAAAAATTGCACTGAATGATATAATAATAAAGTTGAACACGAAAATGATCTCCACATACAATTTATACCAACACTCGTGTCATCTCGTATTAATATTCATTCCTGGATAAGCCCGCATTCCAACCAGGATTAAAGATTCCACCATGACGCAAAGGTCACGGGGTGAGCGTAAATACGCAACCTCTCGGCTGTTTTACATATATTTAAAATATTGTTTATTTTATATATATGTATGTATGTATTTATATAATACGATTGTATACTTGTATTTACTTATGTATTCTTTTGGAAACTTAATTTTGTGTATGAAATAGCTTCACACTGTATCCCGTATGTACGTACCCCGTACGGGGTAGGCAGAGGGAACCTGCGGACCTAAAGTTTTTTTTTATTGTTGAGATGTTATATGCCACAGACTTTTGTCATCCATGGCTTTTTTGTTCTTGTTACTTGTTAAGGTTTTGTTTTTTTTTTATTTTTTAAATGTGAAGTGAACATACTAGTATTTTGAATGTTCTGCACTCCTTCGTCCATTAATTCCCTTCTTCGTTCGTTCCTTCACATACAGCAGGGTAGACAAGAGCAACCTAGTGTTAAGGCAACCTCCGGTCCCCAACTTGTCGCCGAATTTTGGAGGTATTTAGTGATGGAACTCAATGCGGCCGCGCTTTGCCTTAACGAAATTTAAATAAATATATCATCTCGTCGAGTGAAAAGCCATCCCACAACCAATCGATTTTACAGTCACACTTTATACCTCGACTAGCCTTTTTGAGACATTGCGTGTTTAGTGACCGAGCATGAAATCGCGCATTAAAAATAATATTAAATATTTCATATGATATCTTCATAGTAGGAATCTAAGCTGCAAGCGTCGCGTTTACAGTCTAAAGTCCCTGTGAATTAAGACATCCTACAGAATATGTTAACACCCTGTGAAATAATTTTAATAAGCAAGCAAGACATACATTTAATAATCCAGTCATTTTAGTTATATAATTTCATAATCAATTATTAGCTAAAAAAACATGAGGCACATCTTCAAGTTCCATCATCGGGTCCTTCATCACAAGAAATAAATAGTATATACTAACGACTCCAATGGGACCAAGGCGTCGTATCTTATGCATGTAGTATCAGACCAGTTCGTCGGCACTACAATAATTATTGTATTATTACCTGACTTACTGATATTTACATATTTAATTCGTTTTTTTTTCCTTTTTTCCGCTGTACACTTTATCCCGCACACAGTAGAGTAGAGATAGGGAACCTAGTGTTAAAACACACTTAACTAATTTTGCGCCACGACTAGTCTCAAATGTATTAAAAAAAAATTACTTGAGGCCAGTCGTGGCGCAGGGGCAGAAAGTGTTACTGTAGAATCGACTGGTTTTGGGTTCGATCCCCACTGGAGGGAATGAAATATTTATATACATTTATATTTTCATTTCTTCGCTCTGGTGTCGAGGCGAAGCGCGGCGTTGAGCTCCGCTACTCAATGCGCAATGCCTCCAGAACTCGGCGGCAAGTGGGGAATGGAGTGTCTTAGTACTGGGTTCCCTCTGCCTACTCTGCTGTGCGCGGAATACTGCGTGAAGCTCAAATGTATTTAATATGAGTCCTATTTCACTATTATCAATCAGTGGTAAAATATTAGAATCAATTGTCAACAAAAATATATTATATCATATACGTCGATACATAAACTGTAACCAGCATGGTTTTTTGCCTGGTAGATCTACAACATCTAACTTAGTTCCATATGTATCTGATATAGCGGAAGGGTTAGATAAACAAAAAGAGGTGCATGCTATATACACTGATTTTAAAAAAGCATTCGATGTGGTAAAACATAACATATTATTAAAAAAAATTGAACACATGGGTATACATGGTAGTTTGTTAAGATGGATTGAGTCATACTTAAAAAACCGTTCGCAATTGGTTAATATTCGTGGATTTAAATCAGAACAGTGTAAAGTAATATCTGGGGTTCCCCAAGGATCACATCTTGGTCCATTGTTATTTTTAATATTTATAAACGATCTATGTAATGATATTAAATCAAACTTTAAATTTTTCGCTGATGACTTAAAAATTTACCGAATTATTAATCAAGAATCTGATAAGCACATTTTACAAGCAGACATAACCATTATTAGTAATTGGTGTAACTTGAATGAAATGTATCTCAATGCCAATAAATGTTTCTTTTTAAGGTTTTCTCGTAAAGTGAATGTTGAAAACGTTACATATTTTATTAATAATTTACCTTTACGTGAAGTGACAAGCATTCGGGATCTGGGTGTCATATTTGATAGCTCACTGAGTTTTAGACTACACTATGACAATGTAATTAGAAAAGCTTCCAAATTATCAGGTTTTATCAATAGACAATTAAAATTATTTAAGCAACCATATATAACTATACTTATATTTAATACATTTGTTCGAAATATTCTAGAATATTGTAGTACAGTGTGGAGTCCTACCTATCAAATTCATATTAACAGATTGGAAAGTGTTCAAAAAAGGTTCTTATATCACATTTCTTATTCAGATAATAAATGTCATGAGTTAAATTCCTATGTAAAACGGTTAGACTATTACAAAATGTCACCCCTCTCTACGCGCAGGAAAGTACTTGATATAATTTTACTCTACAAGCTAATTCATGGAATTATTGATTCACCTGACCTCTTATATCGCTTAAATTTTTGCATACCACGTCCTGCCAGTCGTTTGCAAAATAGAAAAACATTTTGTCTTCCTCCCGCTAAAACCAATATATTAAGCCACTCACCCTTACATCGCATAACTTCCTCATATAATGCTATGTGCTTTAAATTTGATATTTTCAATTCTATCTCTATAACCTCTCTGCGTCATAAGTTAAAAGAAATTGTTTAGTTTTAAAATTAATGTAATTTTAGTTAATAAGTACATTTAGTTTTAGTTGTAATTACTGTTTAAGAAGATTTTTGCATATACATTTTTTTTATACACGTTTTCAAAATTGTTAATTAGTTCAATGTTTACATATCTATGTATCTATTACTTTTTTTCTTTGTTACCGTAAGTTAGGCTATTTATTATAACACTATAAACGCATGCTGTGTCTACAACTAGAAAAATGCAATCACTTGTAGTTATTATGTTTGTGATTTTTATCTATGTGAACGTATTTTGATTGTAATTTGTTTTGTGGACCAATAAACAGAAAAAAAAAAAAAAAAAACATGATTTTACATAGCTTATTTTGTAAGATGGTAAGTATGACTCTTTAAACTGCAGTACTATAACTCTTTTCCAGAAATCCAAGCATTCTGAAATCAAATTTACGCGAAGGAAATTCTCACACCGTAGATTTACCGAATCAGTTGACTTGAATTTTATAAAAATTTCATAAAATGCTTGAGCAAAATTGCCGCTAGTCTTTTAAGTTGACTTTGTTACATTTTTTCAATCATTTTTGTGGTCAAGGTATAAAAATGTACATTTAAACGTTATGTATACTAAATTATCATTCAAAATCGAACCCCCGGTAACCTAATATATGTGTAAAGTTAATTAGCGGCCCCACGCGGCTTCGCCCGCTTGAAATATACCAATATTATTTAAGTGTATTGAGAGCTAGTTGGTAAACTTCCGTTAACAACTGGGGTTTGTTTTATTTTAGTCAGTTTATAAATAAAAAAGTTATATCAATATAAAGAATTTTGTTCGACGACATTCCTATAAAATAATTATATGGATTAGTTGACTGAAACTTAAGTTTTTAATGTATAAATATTACTTTTAAAGTGATAATGTTATTGGAAAAAGAAAGTAATTTAGATTTAGATAATATATGTTGAATATGTTTATTTTTAATTTGACTGCATGACCTTCATTATAAAATACCGATATTTGTACTAATAATTTTCCTTTACTCTCACATCCTCCTCTTGAAAATATGACTACAAAATTTAACTAGACTACCGAAACGTTCTCGTTTCGCCACTTTGCTTTTAAAACTAAAAAATCTTTAAATACGATTCGAACCCATTACATGCATTCTATATTTCCACTAAACCACAATAATACATAAATTACTTATTATAATAGTCAAACATCTAACATATATATAATCTATAATAAATATTGATATGAATTTAAAAAAGCAATTTCTCTAAGGGTCAAAACACACTTAGCGTAATGAAGCAAATGATCTATTGCTAAAACTTAACTTGGTTTGAAGCATACTGATACCCTTCACAGATACGAAGCTCAGGTCAACGCCTTCGTCTATGACCTGACCTATAAACCTTGCGTCCTGAGGGACGTTGGGTTTGATGGATGGATACATAGGACTCAAACAAGTAGATTGGACAATTTCTACTAACTGTGGTAGATAATTCTTTTATATCTTCAGTACATTCTTGGCGTCATTTTAATAGCGGAACTGTCTTTATAACGATGGTTTCTTTCTAATTTAAATCAGCTTCACGCTGTATCCCGCACACAGCAGGGTAGGCAGAGGAAACCTACTCCATACTCCGTTCCTCACTTTCCGCCGAATTCTGGAGGTATTGTCTCGACACCAGAGCGAAGAAATAAAAATATAAATGTAAATAAATATTTTATTTCCTCGAGTGGGGATCGAACCCACAACTAGTTGATTTTACAGTCACACTTTATGCCTCTGCGCCACGACTGGCCTCTAATTCTTAAAAATAATTCTTATTTATTTTATCTTATGTTAAAATTTTTGTGAATTAAAAGAGCCTTAGACTATTCTCATATGGTTCATCTACATTAACTATTTAGATGACTGTACTTGCACTGTTTCATATTATAGTACTGTGTAAGTATATATTTAAATCATATTACCAACAATAACGATTGTACCGCTTCTTAATTTGAAGCAGAAAACATTTAACTCTTAACTCACAACTACCAACAATAATTACATTATTATTAATCTGATAATACCTTATACATCAATGAATGCCGGCTGCATGGGTCGAAAAGCCTGACTCATGTGACTCATAGTCACGTTCCACCTGAACCAAGCGTGCAAGCGAGAGCGCGGCACAAGCGATAGAGAGGCATGAACAGCCTAACGCCCAATATTAATAACATATCTCCAACGTCAATCTTAGATTGTTTCATACATCTATCCAATCTCTAGATAGGATAGATATATGAAACAATCTAAGATTGACGTAGGAGATAGGTTATTAATATTGGGCGTAAGTGACGCATCTAGTACTGACTGATACTTGTGATTAAATGGCATTGTAACTTATAATTTATTTGTATTATTTAAATAAAAAAAATATTTGTAGTAACAAGTGCAAATAAATGTTTATTTATTATAAATTTCTAATTTTAATTGGACATTTTCTTCGTATTATACAAAATGATAATAATACAGTGATAATGATTCAATTCATTTCATAAAAGTACACAATTTTTCATCAATATCTTATGACGTTATCACGTCAAATTATAATTCGTAAACCAGAACCAGAAAGAAGAAAACAGAAGAGAAAACCAATTTTTTTAAAATTAAATTTACAGATTTATAAATTTTTATTTTTTTCCAAATATTAATAATAATAATATATCTTCCTAAATTAACAAAACCGTTTGAATAAATGACTCTATTCCGGATAATCCTACCATTAAGTCTAACGCTCTTTAGTCCAGACACGTTTGGATGCAGGAACTGACTGCTATGGCTATACAGTGGCTGCATAATGCATAGAATTCAAATTCAAGCGGTTCTATTACAATAACTCACAGATTATACTTTGTAAGAATTTAGTATATTACAATTTTTTAACTATATTTCGCTTAGTCTAGCTTCATGGTGTATCCTGCAGTATCGCAGGATAGGTAAAGGGAACGCGGGAACCCAGCGTCAGTTAGCCCACTCCATTCTTCATTAAGACACTTAAATTTCCTATTTTCCGCCGAATTCATTATAGATTGAGTGGCGTAACTTAACGCCGCGCTGTGTATCGTTACCAGAGCGAGGAAAAAATATTAAATTTGTCATTTCCGAGCTGAAATTGAACATAAAATCGTCGCGATGCACAAACGTGTGGCTGTACCATATGCTTGTGCCCCTGCACCACGTTGTGCCCAATTATTATTTATTAAAAAAAGTATGATTTGTTATTATTAAATAATTTGTAAATTTGTAAGACGCAAAAAGAAAAAAAATTGTAAAAAATTATAGTGGACATAGTAGTAGTATGCGACTACTCTTTTTATCGATTAAAAATAATTATATTATTATATGGGAATTTTCGAAGATATTGGACATAACACGATATGAGAATCTGAAACACCATGTAATAACAATAAGGGGAACGGTAATAAACGGGACAAAACGGGAAGATTACAATCTGAAAATCAAATATTATAGAGGACACTCCAGCTTAACATTCTACGCTCTAGCATCGTTTGCATGCGGTTTCTATTTTGCATGGTACACGTACATGTATGTATATATATATATACAAATTCGTACCACAGTTCACGTTAAAATATAATATCTATTGTACTGAATTACTTATAATTAATTACTTATTAAGTAACTACTAAAATATAATAAATGTATAAATCAGCTTCACGCTGTATCCCGCACACAGCATGGTAGGTAGAGGGAAACTAGTGTCAAGATACTCCGCTCCTCACTTTCCGCCGAATTCTGGAGGCATTGCATGTTGAGTGGCGGTACTCAACGACGCCTTTTGCCTCGATACAGGAGCGAAGAAACAGTAATATAAATTTACAAGTAACTACAAGTTTAAGTATGTATATATCATATTTATTATTAGTAATAAAGATCTTTTTCACGTATCTCCAGAGTAGGTGGATCTAGTTCTAAGTGATAATTTTCTATTAAGTTACGTTGGTGGCAGTAACAACACATTTTATTCAACCAAAGTGAAGAAGTTCATAATTTACATTAAAAAAACTCGGTCCAATATGAGTCGGGCTCATCCACCGTGGCTCCCGTACCAATTTCAGAATCGCGGTCAACGGGAAGTACAACTTGTAAAAGTTTACACATTTAAATTTGGGTGCTTATGTACTAATTTTGTATGAAATGAACTACAAATATAAGTTTGTAATGATTTTGACCTTTAAATACTTATAAATTTTCACTTTTCGAATTTTCTCCTTTATTTGTATTGTAGGTATATTCGCACATTGTGTCAAATTTTAGAATTGTAGGTTCACGATTTTAGAATTATAGGATTTTCATACAAAATACAGCAAAATCGATGCATAAATGATTTTATCCTTTGATTGGGTTATTTTAGAAGCTTTTTTCTGAGCTTCAACGGACTGTAGATTTGAATTTTTGTATGAATTTCAGCTTGATACCTCCACGTGATTTCGAGATAAATGGTCTTGACGGACGGACAGGCGGGTAATAAAGTGATCCTAGGGGGGGAAGGGTTCAGTTTTTACATTTTGATGTGCGGGACCGTAAGAATTTTAAAAATAATGCAATTTGATAATAAAACATCTATATATAATATAAAATATCATTAGGAAATGTGTTTATGACTTTCACATTTGTTGCTTCATAGCAGAGTAGACTATACTTAACTTAACTTAACTTAACTTCACGCTTTATCCCTTGCGGGGTAGTCAGAGAGAATGGAGCGCCAAACGCTACGGTCTCTACATACCTCTTTCGCCTCGTCCACTGTCATCAACCTCTTCATACATGCCCTTCGGGGGGTCCTCATGCTTTTTACGTGACCTTCCTCCAGTATCTTTGATACTGTGTTTTCGAAGGTCAACCGAGGTCTCCCCCTACCTCTCTTACCGCTCACTTTTCCATCATAAATCTTTTTTGCCATTCTTTCATCACTCATTCGTTCGACGTGCCCAAACCAGCTGAGCACGTTCTTCTTCATTCTCACCGTGACATCCTCGCTAGTACCTGCCATTCTGTGTACCTCTTCATTGCGGATTCGATCAGCTAAGCTGACTCCGCATATCCTACGAAGAGATCGCATCTCCACAGCAATCATCTTTCTTTCATTCCTCTTCTGTAATACCCACGTTTCGCTGCCGTATATCAGCGTCGGTACCAACACTGCATAGTGTACGGCCAAACGCGCAGCTGTGCTGACGTTTCGCCGTCTCATCAATGCAGCTAAGGCTCCGTTAACCTTGTTACCGGCAGCAATACGCCTTTCCACGTCCATCTCGTATCTTCCATCTCTACTGAACATACTTCCCAAGTATACCACTTCATTCACTTGTTCTAATATCTTACTATTTACACTGATCTTGCATTCTGTCCTTTCTTCATCTCTTTCAAAAATCAGAACCTTTGTCTTATTCACATTGAGGCTTAGACCATTATATTCACACCCTTCTTTCAGAGTGGTGACCAATGCCTGCAACTCGCATTCTGATGATGCAATAAGCACTGCATCATCTGCGTACAGCAGGCAATTCACATTCAGGTCACCTACTTTCACTCCCATATCACTTTGTTTCACTCCTTGGAGACAGCTATCCAAATACAAATTGAACAACCAAGCTGACATGGCGCAACCTTGTTTAACACTCGATCGGATGTCAAACCAGGGCGACATGCCAGCTCCTACTCGCACGCAGGCTGAGTGATCTCTGTAAAGAGACTTTACAGCCTGCAGCAAGGATCCGTTCACATTGTACCGGGGTAGTATCTCCCATAATTTCGCTCTTACAACTCTGTCAAACGCCTTTTCCAAGTCCACAAAAGCACAGAAAACTTTTTGGTTAACGGCCAAAAATTTTTCCGTGATCATGCGGAGGGAAAAGATCTGATCCATACACCCTCTTCCAGGTCTAAAGCCCCCTTGGGCCTCCCACAACAACCTTTCAGATCTCTCCTGCATTCTTCTCGCTAAAACTTTAGCATAAATTTTACTACCTAAGCTAATCAAACTGATAGCCCTATGGCTTGCGCAGTCTATATGTGAACCTTTGCCTTTGTACAAAGGCACGATGACCGCACCTCGACAATCGTCTGGGGCCTCCCCTGATTTCCAGCACAAATTGCACAAAAACCAGAACAAGTCCAAGACGCGTGGCCCACCATATTTGATCATCTCGGCAGTAGCTCCATCTGCTCCCGCTGACTTACCACATTTCAGACTTCGTATTGCACTCTCAACTACATCAAGACTCAGCGTTTCGCTGCTACTTGAGACTGAGACGTCATCACATTCATACATCTCCTTGTAAAATTCCGCCCATCGCTGCAAAATATGTGGTTGTTCTGTTAGAATTTCACCGTCCTTCGAAAGCACCCCTTTCATTCTACAGGCTAACGAGCAACCTAGAGAAACACTAACTTCTCTCCAGAAAAGCTTCGTATTTTCCTTGAAGTTGTTCGTTAACCTTTCATCTCTTGCATTCTCTGCCTTTTCACGCTTCATCTTGATCAGTACTTTCGTCTGGTGCTTTTGCAGCTTATACTCTTTCTTTTTTATCTCTCTCATACTTTTATCTTTACCAGAGGCTTTATAACCCTGCCATGCTTTCTTCTTTCTTTCTACTGCATCTTGCACTTCATCATCCCACCATTCATCACGCTTTTTGCTAAAGCCCCTTTTACCTTTACCACATACCTCTATCGCTACTTCCTTCATACAATCCCTAAGGTTCTGCCAGCATACTTCAATATTTCCATTTCCAGATTCACTGCTGTCTAGCTTTTTGGAAACTCTTTCTTGATATTCCTTTCTAGTCGGTGGATCTTGAAGCTTCCAGCTTCTTATGCGGTAATTCGACTCCAAGTCTGGACACCTCGTGTAGCTGCGCCAACCCGCGAACAGACCCCTTATTCTAGCAACGACTAGATAGTGGTCTGTTCCCAGATAGAACATCTCTGACACTCTCCCAAAACTCCTCGAGTTCGCTTAATAGAGCTGAGGATACTGGCGCATACGCCACTAACAAGAATACTCTTGTTAACCCCAGCTTGAAGCGAACCCAAAGCAGTCTCGGGTTGATCGCCTTGTATTCAACCGCTGCACTAACCAATCGAGAGGACAATAACACACCTACACCTTGACAGCCCCGCTCGCTTTCTGGTACGCCGGCCCAGAAAGCGACCCGACTGCCCGGCAAATCGGTCGTGTCATTGCCCTTTCGCTTGGTCTCTGTCACACAAACGACATCCAAATCTCTATCATCCATCACATCTAATAATTCATTCATCTTTTCTTCCATCCCTCCTCTTACATTCCACGTAGCTATTTGTAACTCCGTCCTCCACCTCCCGCCGTTCCGGACATGGCGTGCTGGACACTTGACACACCAGCGGGGACGCACTGGTGCGCGTCGCCTTGGGGGGACGCCCTATCAGTGCGCTCTCTCGAGGTGCACGTGGCGGATGGAACGTTGCAGCCCTCGTAAGGGCTGGCAGGGGTCGCTGCGAGCAAGCCTTTCATCTTGGACCCCCCCTATAGTAGACTATACACATAACGTATTGTCAAGTAGCTGGTTTGCCCTTGCTCTAGTATGCCATTGTTCCACTGTTTATCTATCTTGGGCAAATCTCAAATGTAACATATTTAATAACTCCATTATATTGTTCTAATAGTGAGCTTACGTGCTGGGTCGGGAACGAGTCCTAGATTAAACCTGGAGTAATTGAATGCTTACAAGCACTTTCATTTTGGAAGTCAGAAAATACGGTTATCGTTATATTTTGATAAATTCATTAATCCCACACACAGCAGGGTTGGCAGAGGGAACCTAGTGTTAAGACACTCCGTTCCCCATTTTCTGCCGAATCCTGGAGGTATTGTGTGTTGAGTGGCAGAAGTCAACGCCGCGCTTTGCCTCCACACCAGAGCGAAGAAAATGGATATATAAACTTTATTAAATATTTCATTTCCTCGAGTGAGGATTGAAACCACAACCAGTCGCGTGTACAGTCACACTTTGTGCCCCTGCGCCACGACTGGCCTAATTGAGTAATTCAGGTCTATTAGGAATTTATTTGTAATTTTGTCTAGCTACAAATTTCTGTATGGTTTATTTGACTATACGGTATTTAGGTATACGGTAAGTACGTGGGTGGGCACGGCAAGCGCAGTTTTTCCCGCGTAAACTTGAATCCCGAACCTAAATCTTAAAATGTCGGTGTTTTTATCATTATACAAATTGAAAATTAAAGATTCAAAAAAAATTGTAATACAGTTGTAAAAAGTAACTATTATAGCAATTAGCAAATTTGTCGAACTAAGTACTTTAAATTAATATAAATTTTAAATGTTGAACTGATTGTAATAAAACCACCTATATATTAACAGAAGCTTGCCAGAATCCAATAGTGAAAACCGCATTTAAATCGGATTCTGAGATTATCGATAACAAACGCACAGACAAAAAAATTAAAAATCATTGCTTTAGATTTAACTACAATAATAAAGGACCCCAATATGATTTTTCATATATCTTCCAAGTACAAACACCGATTCGTTTCAATTTTATTATAAGGATAGATTAAATTTAAAAAAAAAACAACTTATCTATATAAGTATTTTTTCTTTAAACTATTGAATCTCTTTGTGGGAACTATAAAACTATATACTCTATATAATTAAAAAAGCCTAATACTTTTTAAAAACATCCCAAAAATTAAAAAGGGATTTTTTCAATCAAAATAAATAATAAAATTTATCGTTGTAAAATAAAACACCATTTGTCAATAACGACGCACGCACACACATACCTATCAAAGGGAAACCGCCGCATACGTCTCATTCCGAAATCGAGTCGTAGGTATTGACGGCAAAGCTCAAAGTTGTTTAACCTTTAGTAGTACTTTTGTAGTAGTATGTGTTTACGTCATTGGTATCTATTCGTAATACGTAACTGCGTCACACGAAATACAGGTATGGATAAACACCGTGAAACGAAAAAAAAAATCCTACGTCTAAACTCTATCTTTATTAATCTCTTTAGGTAAGGGCTTAAAATATTTTACCCTATATGCTGTTCCCGTAAAAGGACCGCTGACGCTTCCACCCTGTATATTGAAACAGGAATGTTATTGAGTGTATTAAGGAAATAATTCAGTAGTAAAAGTGGGCGAAGCCGCGAGCTGATCCGTAGTATAAAAATATAAATGTATACATTATATATAAAAATATATATATTGTTAGCGAACTCGTGTAGAAGAGGGTAGATTTAGGTGAAAATAATTATAAAAGCAGTGAAATTGTGGCAATCGGGGGACAGTTGCTTGTAAGTGAGGGCCCCTACTGGAAGGAAACTAGTCCACTTCCGATTCTATATATATATATATATATATATATATATATATATATATATATATATATACTTCATACTTTTTATATTCTACGGTAATTAATTATATATTGACAATAGTCATTTGTCGACAAACAAATTGTGTTTAGACATAACAATTTAGTAAAATGGTATTTAAATGCAAAGATCAGTTTACGCGGAGTTCAGCTCGCTGTCTGCTAATTGGACCACGTCTCTCTGTAATGTATCAACCTCAAAGGTCTTTAGGCTAGTTACACACTATATTGTTATTGAAAATATAAAGTTATACTTAAAACATTTATATAAGAAAAATCACTTTATTATTACTTTTTTTTACTATCATTAAACTGAGGCCAGTCGTGGGGCAGCGGCACGAAGGGTGACTATAAGACCGACTGGTTGTGGGTTCGATCCCCACTCGAGGAGATGAAATATTTACTTAAACATTTCTTCGCTCTGGTGTCGAGGCTAAGCGCGGCGTTGAGTTCTGCCACTCAACACGCAATGCCTCCAGAATTCGGCAGAAAGTGGAGAACGGAGTGTCTTAACACTAGATTCCCTCTGCCTACCCTGCTGTGTGAGGGATTTTTATTTATTAAACTTTTTTGGATGAGAAAGATAAAAAACCGGTTAATTGCGCGTCGATCTCACCCATCGAGTTCGCATCGATCGTAAATGTATGCAAATTCGATGCATCGATTATAAAAGTTGAGAAACTTAGCACTCTGTATGAAATGAACTACAACCAAACTTAAGTTTAAAAAAGCTGGATTTTTTTTTGTGTTTCAAGTGCTCATATACATGAATATTCGTTATTAATTTAATCTTGATACTTCTAGGCGATCTTGAAATAAATAATCTTAACAGACGAACAGACGGACAAAAATGTGATGTGTGAAGGGTTCCATTTTAATCTTTTGAGGTGTGGAACCCTAAATTTATTATATGTGTTCTTCTCCGCCCGGCAGATATGATAACTTTAACTAATCTAACTTGAACTATTTAATATTGAAATTGTTTAACTTTGAGTTATTACTTAAATTCATGATTTGAGTTATTACTTAAATTCATGATTTGAGGCCAGTCTTGGCGCAGGGGCACAAGTGTGACTTTAGCAGAAGAAATGAAATATTTATATTTTCAATTCTTTGTTCCAGCTAAGCGCGGCGTTGTCCACCACTTAACACGAAAGGCTTGCAAAATTCGGAGGCATTGACGTGAATTGGAGAACGGAGAACACTGGGTTCTCTGGCTACACTGCTGTTTGCGGGATATAGTGTGAAGCTGATTTTATTACTTAAATAAAGGGTTATATGCTCACTGTCAACAGTGTGTATCTTCCGCACATTAGGCACCAAGTCATGCAAAGAGAGAAGAGAAAGTCTGTCCGAAATACGGCTAGCGTTAATAGTTGAGTGAGAGAGGATGACTCTGCCTGCCGATGCCGCAAGCGTGAGAGAAAGGGAAGTCAGATAGACTGGTGTTGTAACGATGCGTTACGTAATAAAGCGGTCTACTTCATAACACGTTATCATTTCAAAAATTGAGACATTGTGCACTAAATGTATGAAACTATTTGAAGAAGGAAAGAGATCGACATTACGCATACCCTCTTTACAATAGCCTCATAAGATTATAACATATCTCAATTCGATAAAAAATATATAAAAAACATTATTGAAACCATTTACCAGTGTTATATTAATGTAACCTTATAAATAATATTTTAAATAAAACAATTTTAATGTGGTATATTTTACGGTATACGCAAATAAGAAAATAAAAGCATTTTTTTAACATATTTAAAGTTAATCAATAAAATTACAAAATATACAGGTAATCTATACTTATAATAAAATTGTAACTGATCGATGTCTGAACATGGAGAATATATAAGAAGAAATGTTATTGGTGGCATTTAGCGATACAGTAGAACCCGCGATTTTTTTTATCTATTGCTGTGTGCTGTACTGTTCACGCTTATCTAAGAAACGGCTTTATTGATTTAAATACAGTTTTTACTATTACATTTAGTAAAACTTCGCTTAACATTTGCTGTTTTGTTTTATTTCAATCGGTTTATAAATAAAAAAAAATGTGTCAACATAAAGAAATGCACGTGACAATGCTGCTACAAAATAAATGTTTTATTGAATTGGCTGACATTTTATGAATATTTTAAAAATGATAATGTTAATAGATAGTAATTGAGATGAGGAAATAAATAATTGTGTACTACAAGCGGGCGAAGCCGCGAGCGAGTTGCTAGTTAAATAATATGATTATTATTTTCAATACAAATTTCACTAATATTTTATAAAATAACATACTTATCGTATGTTATTTTATAAAATATTATAAGTTATAATTAAAACAATAAATCCAGTTGTGGCGCAGAGGCAGAAAGTGTGAATGTAAAATTCATTGGTTGTGGGTTCAATCTCGAGGAAATTAAATATTTATTTACATTTATATTTCATTTCTTAGCTCTGGTGCCGAGGCAAAGCGCGGCGTTGAGTTCCGTCACTTAACACGCAATGGCTCCAGAATTCGGCAGAAATTGGGTAACGGAGTGTCTTAACACTAGGTTCCCTCTGCCTATCCTGCTGTGTGCGGGATACAGCGTGAAGCTTTTTTTAAAAAAAAAACAATAAATACAGAAATAAATAAAATAAGGTCAAGTGCAAGTTTATTTGTCTGGCACCACCCTAAGTATATTAGCATAAATCACAAGTTTATCTATACCTAATTCTACTTCGTTACAGGCACGTAGCCAGAAATAATGGAACCAAGCTTAAATTTCAACGTTAACCCACTAACCCTTGCAGCTTCTAACATATTATACGTGAAAAAATTACAAACACGTGTAATAAAAAAAAATAGCTTCACGCTGTATCCCGCATACTGCAGGGTAGGCAGAGGGAACCTAACGTTAAGACACTCCGTTCTCCACTTTCTAAAAAAATCTGAAGGCATTGCCTGTTGAGTTGCGGAACTCAACGCCGGATATTTTCTACGAGCCAGAGCGAAGAAATAAAAGTATAAATGTTAAGAAATATTAATTTCCTCGAGTGGGGATCGAACCCACAACCAGCCGATCTTACAGTCACATTTTGTGCCGCTGCTCCACGACTGGGCTACACACGTTTAATGAAAATGTTTTGATTTATGTCTCCACCTTATAGAAGTCTGTATATTTTTTTAAGTAGAGATATGTTTCAACATAGTGTTTAATTTCTCCGCTCTCTGCCTTTATTCGAGATATTGCAACCTCAACTTGAGCACTGAGACTTAACGCCGTTCGTTCTTAATTTATTTCTAATATATGTACCTACAGAAAACTTGAGCGTTCAAATACTCTAGAGTAGACTCCAAGAGACACATACTACCCTACACAAAAGATGCTTTAGACAGAGAAAAAGAGAGAGAACTTGAGTAAAACGGAATACACTCCAGGCAAACATTAAAAATAAAACGCTATAAATATTTTCAACTTCGTTATAAAGACATAAAGTTGTAAACTATTGCAATATAAAATTCGAAAGATATTATGGCAGCTTACTTAAATTCTCCGATAAACTTTCTAGTACTGGCAAGTTTTATAAGCATACATTGGTTTATTTTTGAAGTCGTGCTCCTTAATGTTATTTGTTAGTTTTATGTTTTAAAATATATTTTCACTTCAATTTAAAAATAAATCAACTTCTCCTGCATACAGCATAATGTTAAGACACTCCGTTCCGCGTTTTCCCCAGAATTTTTCGAAGTATTGCGTGTTGAGTGGTGGATCTCAACGCCAGGCCTTTGCCTTGATACCAGACCGAAGAAATGAAAATATTAAGAAATATTTTTTTTTTACTTTTTATTTAATAAAACCTTTGACATAGTTAATGGAGAGTTTTGTTATCTGTATCACTTATTATAAATGCTTACAATAAACAGATATTTATTTTGTAACATAAAGTAAATATTGCAGACGGATGTGAGTTAATGCTTTATCTAAGAAAGGAAAATAAAATCATGATTGATGAAAATGATGAAAAAAGAGAATCGTGTTTGGTACACTGAGAAAATGTTTATTATAATAATATAAAATTAAAATAAAGTATCTTTGACGCCAGACGTGGCGTAGAGGCACAATCTTTCGACTGTACCGGATACCGGACTGTAACAGATATAATAAAAAAAAATATTTAATGTCTTCGCTCTGGTAACAAGGCAAATCTTGGCATTGAGTTCTGCCACTCACCACACAATGCCTCCAGATTTCGGTGGAAAGTGAGGAACGGAAAAGTCTTAATGAGAACGGAGTGTCATTACGTCATTGCCTGATCAAGTTATGATATCTTCTGTTGACCACGCTTAAAAACATGGTGAATATCCAGCTTTGGCATTCTCTTATCACGATCTCATTTACTTAGAGTATAAAATAACACTCCCAAAAGCCAAATTAAAAAATCCTCTGCAGCGTAGTTCTGGTGGTATAGATTTAAATTGCCTGCGTGAGGATGCAATTGCTATTGACTGGTCCAACGCTCTAAATCATGCGGCAGTTGATGATCCGTCCTGTGCGAATAAAGCATCTTCCTGCATCCTGGTTTAGGGATGACATTAAAAGACTGCGACAGACAAAACATTCAGTTAACCTTAAAAGATCCCTGTATTAAGATAAAGAGGAAGCAGGTTCCAAGTCCGGGCCCACTAGGACTCTATGGAATCTACTATGGAACTCCTTGCTTTTGCACACAGCCATGAGGTGAGTTAATATTATATTGTTTTAAAACTTGGTCTCCAGGTTCCCTTTGCCTACCTTGCTATGTTCCAGATACAAAGTAAAGAAAAAAATAATATATTGGCGTTATTATAACGCAATCAGCAATAACTGATAGTATAGTATAATGTAGATTTACAAGAGAGATGCGAATTCGAATTCAAATCAGTGAATAGACATGCTTAAATTATGTTAAAATCCTCGGTCTAGAGGGACAAAACATGGCCTTCGGTCTTTCAACAAGTATAATAGTTTTATTAGATATGCCGCGGGAACCTGGGAACATTTAAACTTAAAGACACTCCGTTCCTATTAAGTCACTTCCGTTCCCCACTTTCCGCTGATTTCTTAAGGCATTGCGTGTAAAGTAGCAGAACCCAACGCCGTATTAAAGAAATATTTTTCTAAATATTAA
Source organism: Heliconius himera (assembly GCA_021202915.1). NCBI lineage: Eukaryota > Metazoa > Arthropoda > Insecta > Lepidoptera > Nymphalidae > Heliconius > Heliconius himera. The sequence goes on along the minus strand of JAJHJA010000513.1, from coordinate 580,837 downwards.
TATGCCGATGTCAGAAACCTAAATATGTTAGCACTAGGCCTTTTTACAAACTTATTATATATATTTTTTAATTATTAATAAAAAAAATTATAACAAATATACCTATAATACTGAATTATTTTTGATTCGGTGAACGTAGTATTAGGTGATTTATATTGAAAGACTAGCGGCCCGACCGCAGCTTCGCACTTTCAAAATTGTACTACTATTTATTCTCTTAATATTATTGTAGTATATTTATAGAAACTTGGTTGGTTATATTAAGCCATTTAGTAATGTCAAATACATTACTATTGATATATATAATGTCAAATATATAAAAAAAAGAAGAGAAAAAATATATTGGTGCATATCTATCCGGTGAATATCCGAATCTGATTCCGATTAAAAGCAGCCTAATATATGCATATATGGCTTACAAACCCACTCTATCTTTAAGTAAAAGTCTCAAGAAATTGAGTTCATCAGTTCCGGAGATTAGCCTGGGTACAGAAAGACAGATAAACAAAAATGTTAATCCTACAAAATTACACGCCTAGTTTAAGTATCAGATAGAAACAAAATAAAAATAAAAACTGATAATTCTTAAAAAACACGTGTTTGTTATGTTTAGTTAACATATATAAAGAAACCCTACAAAGCCCTCGGTGCTATATGAAGGACAATCACTTTTATAATTTCTATGGCTATGACATATACTAGTAGCAACACTTTTTACTCTCGATAGAAATTTACTGTATTGCAAAAGAAAACATTGCTTATGCAAGTCCTTACTATTTTATTTTTTTAGCGTCACTCTGTATCCCGCATATAGCAGTATAGGCAGAGGGAACCTACTGTTAAGACATTTCGTTCCCCAATTTCCACCGAGTTCTAGAGGCATTGTTTATTGAGTGGCGGAACGGACATGATGGCGAAAAAAGTGGAAATCGAATCCACAACGTGAAGTATTTACAGACACATTTCTGCCTTTGTGACTTTTTTATTTTATGGTGTGATAATATATAAAAATGTTAAGTTTAACACTTGTGTCTATTGAAAAATGTAAAAAAATGTTAAATGTTGAGTCAGATAAAATACTGTAAGCTTTAACAAAATGTACAATTTGTAATGAAAAATTGCTTTATATTACTATAGTCGTTTATGGCCAGTCGTGGCGCAGGGGCACAAAGTCTGACTGTAAATCGACTGGTTGTGGGTTCGATCCCCACTCGAGGAGATGAAATATTTGCTTAAATTTATATTTCCATTTCTTCGTTCTGGTGTCAAGGCTAAGCGCGGCGTGAATTCTGCCACTCAACACGCAATGACTCAGAATTCCGCAGAAAGTGGGAAACGGGATGTCTTAACACTAGGTTCCCTCTGCCAACCCTGCTGTGTGCGGGGTACACCATATGAAGCTGATTATCTATTACTATAGCAAATATATTAGAAATTCATATTTTTATATATGTATATAACATATATTGCAAAACACGGTTATTTTTAAATAACAAACATATATTTTATTTTTTTTATATGTATATACAACAAGGATGCAATACTGGTATGGAATATCTACATTATGTTTATTCTGTCGAAAACTAGATGGCAGTAACTGTTGCTAACTCCACACATCGAAGGCAAAGGTGAACAACATTGCAGGTGCCTTTTGTCATTCCTTTGACTTTGAAAATTTTGAATTAATTTAAATTAAAGAGAAATATCTTTTATATGCAAAAGACTTATAAAAACACACACAAAACGTGAACAAGTGCTGGTGATACGAGTGTGTTCTATTATCGTAAGTAATTTATTATTTTAATAAATTTTGTAGAAAACTTTCTTGTCTCAAAATGCCGGAGATAAATTTTACTGTTTTTTTGTTGTTGTTAAAGCCTCCTTGCAACTTTATTATTTACTTCGTTTGAATATAACCTCTTATGGAATGTCACGTCGTGGTTTATTCTTATTTTTTTTATTATAGGTGTAGTGATTTTGTGTTCAATTGGCACGTTGGAAACGCCATAATTAAATAATTGAATATTTTTTTTAACTCTGCTGTTACCTATAAATATTATTATTATTAAACATATAAATATTTATCCCAATTAAATTAATTGCCTGAATTCATTCTTCAATACATTTGTTATTACTAATAAAATATTTTTTTTAGAATAAATCACTATAAGTTATAGTATAGTTAGTTAAAGTATTTTTGATCTATACTACAATAAAACATATAAATATACATTAAATTTATTTACGAAAAGAGACGAAAGGGCATTTTAATAAAAAATATATTAAAAAAACCTTGTTAAAAAAATTTTCAAGATGTTTTCTTTTTTTTTTGTGGTATTACAAATCGATTTATTTTAATTGATACTTATATTAATTGGATTGTGCAAAAGAATTGAAATTGGCCAAGCGTTGCGGCGGCCATCTCGGATTAACAACAATATTGATTACATATGAGGCCAGTGGTACCGCAGGGACACAAAATATGGCAGTAAACGCGACTGGTTGTGGATTCGATTCCCACTGGAGAAAATGAAATATTTATTTAAATTAATAGGTAGGCAGAGGGAACCTCCGTTCCCCACTTTCCTCCTACGTTCCGCGGAGGCATTACGTGTTAAGTGGAGGAATTCAGCGCCGCGCTTTGCCTCGACACCAGAGCGAAAAACTGGAAATATAAATTTAAATAAATATATCCACGTGAGGTGATCAAACCCACAACCATTTGCGCTTATATACATTTTGTGCCCCTGCGCCACGACTGGTCTCCATTTTTATTCTAAATTTATTTTATATATGAAACATATGGAATACGTGATTAAGAACTGTTATAGCACAGCTAAATTTAAGAATTTATTAAATATTGCCATAACAAAAAAAAATATTATGGTGGGCAACTTTAATCTTATTATCGTATCAATAAATAAGCACGGTTATTTTGAAATCGAACACATATATTTTAATTTTATTCATAGATATAAAAAAATCTTGTCAAAATCATAACCCTCCTTTTTGCTTCGCTGTACTTGAGTAATAAAATACAAATAAACTATTTTAAAATGTTTGCAGTCTATCTTTCTGTTTGTCTGGCGTAATCTTCTGATTTTAATGGGGCTTTTGTTGTTTGATAGAAGAGGTTATGGAGCAACAAGGCTATGTGTTCCTAGATAGCTATGAAATATGTAAATATTTTTCTATCAAATACTTATTATATTTATATATTTGAATTGATTTATGAAGAAATAAAATAATTAAACGATGTGTCAATAGTATTTTTAAATTTAAACAACCTGCAGTAAAATTATCAACTAAAGAAACTAATACTATAATTTTGGCCTCCATTTGTAAGCTGAATCGATCTGAATCTGAGTAGAGAGCTCAATATCAAGCTATTTTATACCAGTGCAAGGGAATAAAAAAAATACGAAACATTTATTTAAAAATAATAATTATAAATATTGGTACCAAAGTGGTCATTGAGCCCAAAATCATCACGTTATTAGTCAGCCGTAGTCCTGCTGCGCTCCCCTAAATAATGAAACATTATGTTTTATGATTCATGATATTTGATGATTTTATGATGTCTTATATATTGAGATTGATTTTTTGAGCTTCACGTTGTATCCCGCACATAGCAGGATAGACTGAGGGAACCTGAAAAAATAGAACTATGACACTCTGTTCCAATGTCTCCTGTCCATGTCCTCATGAACAGTTTTGTAGGGCATAACATAATTTCCTATGTATCTTCTATTGTAATAATAAATTTAAAAAAAAATGAAGACACCTCCGTTTCCTCACTTTCCGCCGAATTCTGGAGGTATTACGTGTTAAGTACTTACTTACTACTAACTTACTCAAATGGGAATCAAACCCACAACCTGTCGCGTTTACCGTCACACGCTTGTGCCCCCGCGTCATAATGGCCTTTAATTTTGCGATAGAAATATAATTTAATTGCAGTAATAAATTTGATGGTGAATTTTGCTTATACATATTAAACATACTAAGTAAAATAAATTTACATATTTATTAATGGTTCATTTATGTATATAGTGTCTTAAAAACATCATATAATAATAATAATCATTATTATTATTATTTATTTAATTAAGACTTGGTCCACTTGTTAGTTACATTTAAAAACTTACCCTATGTTAGTACATATTCATTTTTTTAATTCTAAACACACATACATATAAATATATAAACATAAATAAACTGGCTTCCGATGAGACTCCTACTCTAGTGACAATATCGAGCAGCGGGAGCATGAAGCCTTACCCAGCGACTAAGCAATGGGGAGTCCCATCGGTCAGCCAACGCGCTCAGGATGGAGTTCGATGCTCCGCGCACTCGCGCCCACAGTGAAGCGCACCGCTTTCTAACGATCGCGTGGAAACAGTCGGTACGCGACTCGGCAAACATCGACGACGCGCTACAAAAGCGCGGCAAATCGAACAATATCCTAAAAGCCTTATTATATAGGACGCGCAGTGCGCTGTATGTCCGCCGCGTGAAGTTGACCCACAGACCGCACGTGTAGAATGTTTGACAGTAGGCTTTGAAAAGCGTCAGTTTGACCTGTTGGCTACAACGTGCGAATCTGTGAATCAACATGTTACAGCGGACAGACAGCGCCCTACGTTCTCTTTCTATATCCACCGTGTCTGACAAAGTTTCAGTGACCCAGTGACCCAGATATTTAAATCGGTCAACTCTTTTTAACTGACAGCCCCCTAGATCAACACTTGTAACTGTCCGTTGACTCCTCACGTCCTTCGCCCGAAAAACCATGAACTCACTTTTGGATGCATTATATCTGAGCCCATGAGCCGCTGCATACTCTTCACATATGTGAATCAACTTAATCAAAGCGCCGATCGACGGGCTCTTATAGAGTTGTATAATATATATTATGCTAGTTAACCGTATATATAACGACCTTCGGAGGGCGAGTCGAGGCGAGGCTCGCACTTGACGATTTTTTTCTATACTTTACATTTAATAAATATAGATGTTGCTCTGGCATGAAACGTCGTTCTGGATCCAATGTTCCCCTCGTGTGAATAAAAAGATAAAATGGCTATTAAAACTTTATGAAAGAGATGAAGAAAGAATGGAATGGAAGATCAGTGTAAATTGCAAGATATTAGAACAAGTGAATGAAATGGTATATTTGGGAAGTATGTTCAATAGAGGTGGAAGATACGAGATGGATGTGGAAAGACGTATCGCTGCCGGTACCGCTACAGGGCTAACGGAGCCTCCGCTGCATTCATGAGTCGGCGAAACGTCAGCACAGCTGCACGTTTGGCCGTACACAATGCAGTGTTGGTACCGACGCTGTTATACGGCTGCGAAACGTGGGAATTACAGAAGAAGAATGAAAGAAAGATGAATGCTGTGGAGATACGATCATTCTTTGTAGGATATGCGGAGTCAGCTCAGCTGATCGAGTCTGAGTTTTTTTATTATTTTGTCTTAATAAGAATTAGATAAAACTGACTTTATAATTACCTTATTATGAATATTATGAATGTCTTTATGTGTCACAATTTTATTTGTTACAGCTATTTTACCTCTTTGCATTTTTCAATATGGAAATGTTAATAGAACTCGATAGAAGTAAATGGGTGGAACTCCGCGACTTATACAGACAGGACTGGCCGAAAAACGTTGTAGCTTCTAGTATTTTGGATGCTAACATAGCTTGTCCAGATTTATCGAAAGCGTTCAATTTCAAAGTGTACTGTCCTGAAGGCAATATACTAAATGGAATGGTTGCTACTTGTGAAGTAGGTCACAGTTTTAAGTACCAAAATTTACATTAATATTATATAAATACCATTATTATTATTATTCTTTAGCTTCACGCTGTATCCCGTACATAACAGGGTAGACAGAAGGAACCTGGGAATCTAGTGTTAAACTACTCCGATCTCATTTAAATACTTCCGTTCCCCACCTTTCGCCAAATTCTAGGGGCTTTGCACGTTAAGTGGCAGAACACAACGCCGCGCTTTGCCTCGATTAAATTTATACAAGCATTATTATTTTTTTTACAGAAAATAAATTTTATAAGAGTTACCCGTACTTAGCAGGGTAGACAGAAGGAACTTGGGAATCTAGTGTTAAAATACTCCAATCTGATTTAAAATACTTCCGTTCCACACCTTTCGCCAAATTCTGGGGGCTTTGCATGTTAAGTGGCAGACCTCAACGCCGCGGTTTGCCTCGATTAAATTTATACAAGCATTATTATTTTTTTACAGAAAGTAAATTTTATAAGAGTTATCCGTACATAGCGTAAACAGAAGGAACCTGGGAATCTAGTGTTAAAATACTGCAATCTGATTTAAAATAATTCCGTTTCCCACTTTTCACCAAATTTTGGGGCCATTGCGTTTTAAGTGGCAGAACTCAACGCCGCGCTTTGCCTCAATTAAATTTAAACAAGCATTATTTTTTTTACAGAAAGTTAATTTTATAAGAGTTCATCCATTAAATGGTATTGAAAAGATGGAGGAAGCCCTGGCGACTACCAAATTGATAGATTGGAATAGACCAGTCAACGTAGTATTCGCAAGTTCTGAAGTGGATGAATGCTTTAAACGACTTGGCGTACGTTTTGGCCTTAAAATTCAAGGAACAAAAGCGTGTAAACATGTATTGCATAGAGAATCTGCATTACTTGAAGATATTTGGTGAGAATTACAGTTTGTATTTTATACATTTTTAAATAAATTTTCATTTAGTAAATTTAGTTGCGATATTTTTGACTGTCAGTGGTTATTGTATTGGTGCTCTCTGGCCGAAATATTCATACTACTTACTTTAGTGACTGTAGACCGATTGGTTGTGGGTTCGGTCCCCACTCCAGGAGATGAAATATTTACTTAAAATTATATTTTCATTTCTTCGTTCTGATGTCGATGCAAAGCGTGGCGTTGAATTCTGCCACTCAACACGCAATGCCTCCAAAATTCGGCAAAAAATGGGGAACGGACTGTCTAAGCACTAGGTTCCCTCTACCTACCCCGTTGTGCGCGGGATACAGCGTGAAGCTGATTTATTAATTTATTAATTTACAGTCCACCGCCCTACACCTACATAGCCGAACCTAAGCAAGAGCATTTAGAAATCATAGACAAGGCATGGACTTTCCAGAATAAGGATTCATTGAAATATTTTGAAGCATTGGTCAGAAACCATTTATTTTTCGTTTTATATTCGGATAATGGGGACCCACTAGCGTGGGTAGGTACAGACCAGGAAGGTCATTTAACCCATCTATATTGTTTAGAGGAACATAGAAAGAAAGGTTATGCTGAATATGTTTTACGGTATGTCGTAAATAAAGAGTTGAAGAAAGGCAGAGATCTTTTGGCCTACACCTATGAACATAATATGAAACCTAAACATCTGTTTGATAAACTAAATTTTGACAGATTTGGATTTGACCGCTGGCTGTCTGTGATGAAAATGGAAAATTAATCATAAACAATATACTGTATAATACAATTTTCTTTTAATTGTCCTTTCGTACTTGTTGTTTATACTTAATAATTGAATTTATTATAATTTAAAAATATATATGAATGAAGTAAATTATACGAATGAAGTAAATTATACACTGTATATCTATCTAAACATGATTTTTAATTATAACTGGAGACTCAAACGAAGCTTTGCTCGCTTGAACTTGAAAAGTATCAAAATTAAAAGTAACACGAGTTTTTCAAATACTAGATTAGTTTGATTTTCCTTTAATTTCTTGGTTAGGTTAACTATTTTGTTTTATTTTATTCTGGTTGGCCAGTCGTGGCGCAGAGGCACGAAGTGTGACTGCGAACTGGATTGGTTATGGGTTCGATCTCAACTCGAGGAAATAAAATGTTTATTTACATTTATAAATTCTTCGCTCTGGTATCGAGGCAAAGCGCGACGTTGAGTTTCGCTACTTAACACGCAATGCCTTGGCGGAAAGTGGGGAACGGTGTGTCTAGGTTAACACTAGGTTTCATCTGCCTACCCTGTTGTGTGCGGATTAATTACTATTATCGAAATAAAAATAAATAAAGAAATTTCGATGTGAATAGAAATAAAAGAAGAGAAGAAGCTTATCTAATATTTATACAAAATAGTTTAAAAGCTCTTTATGCTTTTAAACATTTTTTTAAGTATAATCAGCTTTAGCTTTAGTTTTAAAGTAAAAGCCTCCACGATCCATTGTAGCGTTGTTGAAAAGTAAACAAGGAAAAGATTTCCATATGAGGGAATGACTAAACTTAAAATATATTATTTAATTATAACAGCATATTACAATTACTTGATTTGAATATATTATATGTTAAATAATTTAACATTTTTGGCAAGGTACTAGTGTAAAGAAATCAGACACCTCGAGGCTTTTACAGAACTTATATTTTATTAAAGAAAGAGGTTGATTTACATTTTTATAATAAATTATTGCGAATATTAAAACTTATAAATATAAAATCATTACACTAGTATCATAATTATGTTATCAGACCCATGTAACAACATGAATTTGATAAATAGATACTTGTTATTGAAATATCTGTTGCAACAGTAAAAACGGCTGATTACGGTATGGCTGCTCACTATTATATGAAATGTTCTTTCTTTGTAGTTTAGTTTATTTTTAGACTAAAATGGTTCTTATTTTAGGTAGGTAGATGGAACCTGGGAACCTAATGTTAAGACATTCTGTTCCCATTAAAACACTTCTATTTCTCACTTTCTTCCGAATTCTTGAGGGCTTGAAGTGGCGGAACTCAATGCTTTGCCTTGTTACCAAAGCGACGAAAAGAAAATATTACATATTTCACTTCCTCAAGTGGGAATCAAACTCATTACTGGTCGCATTTACAGTGGCAGGCTTGTTCTCCTGCGCCACGACTGGTCTCTAGCTTTGAGTTAGAATTATTATTAAATAATAGTAATAAATGTAATCGTAAATTTTGCTTTTATATACTAAATTTGCCAAATAAAATAATTTTGCATACTTATTAATGCTTTATTTATATATTCAGTGTATTAAAATAACTTGATATAGAGTTACGTACGGTCGAAATATAGTCGTAGCAAAGAGGCACGCTTGTGCCAAAGCATCAAGAAAAAAGTTATATTAATAAACTTTTCTTGTATTCCCTGGCACAAATGCAAACACCTGGCTTTGATTTGCGCCGTTCACCACGCAATGCGTTGAAAAGATGGAGAACAGAGTGTCTTAACACTATATTCCCTCTGCCTACCCAGAATTGTAACTATATAGAAATTTACGGAATGCAGCGTGAAGCTGTACAATGTAATTTTAAAGATTAGATATATGTTTTTGCTGTGTGATCTCGGCCTAGAATAGGATCATCCTGGTACTGGTGGTGTCGTAAGAGGCGACTAAAGTACGTGTGGTAGAGTCACGTCGCCAGCAATGGCAACACGCATGGGCAGACTCGACCGGGTTATTACCACCCCCGGCATTTAAAACCGGCGTGAAGTAGTGGCTTTATGCCACTGCGTTTCGCATCAGGTAATGCCGGGCTCCGGAGCCCAAACCATCTTACAGGCAGGCAACGCACCTGCAGCTCCTCTGGTGTTGCACGGGGTCGTGGGCGGCGGTGATCACTTACCATCAGGTGACCCGAACGCTCGTTTGCCTTGTCTTTTCCATAAAAAAAATATATATATATGTATATCTACAGGATATTAGTTCTAGTATATCTACATTATAATTACGTTATCGCAATCTAGATGGCGGTAGCAGTCACGAACCAATAACTATACATAGAGCAAACTGACAGATGCAGTTGTGTCGTTCTGACAAGACAAAATACTGTGATTTTATATTATTATTAAAATATATATTGAAAACGTAATATAATGTTTTGATCTAGATGACATGTTGTGAACAAGTTCGTAACCCATATTTATTTAGAGTAAGTACTTAATTCTTATTTATTTTTATACTTATTTTCTCGAGAAGTAGACAAATATAACCTAGTTGTCAGTTATTACATTATTTTATTATCAATTTTCCACAGATGGGAAGAGTTTTGCTGATATTCGTTCAAAATATGTATGAATAGAGTCAGTGTGACTGACTCTATTCTTATAGATATAATAAAATAATTGATAACCTAAAGTTATTTAGTTTATAATAAAATAACTGTGTATTTAAATACATGCATATGTAGGTTATTTACATATATAGTCCTATTTGTTAGAAATATATTTTATCTTTTACAAGAATATATCAAAGTTGATATGTGATTGTTATCTTTATTAATGTCATATATTTGTCCGGATTTTGTTTATATAGTTAATATGATGAGCAACAAATAATATCTATATGTACATATATACAAAATTATATATGAACAAAAAATAAATAATAAAGAGGTCGGTCGTGGCGCAGCGGCACGAGGTGTGACTGCAAAATCGACTGGTTGTGGGTTCGATCCCCACTCGAGGAGATGAAATATTTACTTAAATTTATATTTCCATTTCTTCGCTCTGGTGTCGAGGTTAAGCGCGGCGTTGAGTTCTGCCACTCAACACGCAATGCCTCCAGAATCCGGCAGAAAGTGGGGAACGGAGTGTCTTAACACTAGGTTCCCTCTGCCTACCCTGCTGTGTGCGGGATACAGCGTGAAGCTAATTTTTTTTTTTTTAATAAATAAATTTGTAGACTAAAAAAATCTCATACAACAAGTAACAATCTCTCATTATACAGAAACTACACAAAACTGTATCTCAAAAAAATTTACCATTCGAGAAATTAATTGTTTCCCACCAGTTGTCTACTTCGTTTTTAGGGTTTCGTACCTTTTAAGGAAAAAAAGAACCCTTATAAGATCACTTTGTTGCCCCTATGTCTGTTTGTCTGTCAAGAGGCTTTTTCACAGGAATGCTTGGAGATATCGAGTTCAAATTCAAATCATATACTCAGAACTACGGTGCCTTGATTTTCTAAAAAAATGGTATTTCTTTATTTACTTAAAAAAAAGATATGGTCGTTTACATCGCAAAAAATGCGAATTTCGACATAATTTCGAAAAATAATACGGTACCTAATAATATGAAATTTGCCAGCTAGCATTTATAAGTAGTACTAGTTCAAGAAAAAAACCTGAAACCTATATGTTTGTGGTTAAATCCTAAAACATAAATTAGGAAAAAAATTTGATATTAGCGCCGCTAGTTCAAGTGAGGTATCAGATGAAAGGGCTCTGGCTAAGCTATGCTTGAATTTTGGAAAAAGCCATCAATTTTTTGTACTAAACTCTCGGTTGTCGCCATTTCTTTTTTTCTATCAACATCGTTTGTATATGCTTTATGAACCGAAAATTACAGTTTCTTGTCTGCCAAGAAATTTTAGGAAATTATAAATGTTCCCATATTCTTTAGTCTATCAGTCACTAAGTAACGGAGTATTCTATATATTTAGATTGGTATAAGCATTTTCTCTCATCTGATAAAACATGATTAATTCTACCCAGCGTACAATATCTGTTAAAATATAGCAAATGAAGAACATTTATCATTAAATGTTTGAAATGGAAAAAGAAACAGTAATAAAGGCAATATCGAGGCCAGTCGTAACGCAGTGGCAGGTTGTGGATTCGATTCCCATTCGAGGAAATATTTTCTTAGCTCTGGTGTCAAGGCGAAGTCCGGCGTTGAATTTCGCCACTCAATATGCAATGCCTCTAGAAAATCTCTTCGGGGGAAAATGTGAAACGGAGGATCTTTTTACTTCCCTCTACCTATGCAAAAAACATATTAAAATAATATAGTTTAATTAACACGTGCTCCTACAGAACGAATGAATGTGACGTCGTTTTATAAAGGTAACATTTTTATCTTAGGAACACTACCTTATTATTTGTAAATGTTGTCATATTGTACAATAATTGGTAAAAAAATATAACTGTTTGTATTATTACAGCGTCTTTTAATATGGAAACGTTAATAGAAGTTGATAAAAGTAAATGGCCTGAGCTCCGCGACTTATATTTACATGATTGGCCCAAAAATGCTGTAGCATTTTGTGTTTTAGATACTAACATATCCTATCCTGATTTATGTGATATATTCAATTTCAAAATGTATTGTCCCGAAGGCAATTTAAACAATGGAATGGTAGCTACTAGTGACGTAAGTATTAGCTTTAAAGTTTTAAATATACAGATAAATATTAAATCTCAGCAACAATCTTATCAAAAAATCAAAAAAATATCACCTTTTTTTATAAAACTGGCCAGGAAGGCGATTACATAAGAGTTCATCCATTAAATGATATTGATATCATTGAGAATGCTCTAGCTACCACCAAAGTGATTGATTGGAATAAACCAGTTACTGTAGCATCTGCGAGTCCTGAAGTTGATGAATGCTTTGAACGTCTTAGCGTTCGGCTTGGCCTTAAAGTTACAGGAGAGAAGGCGTTTAAGCATTTACTGCATAGAGATTCTGCACTATTAGGGAATATGTAAGTAATAGATAGATTGTCTTATATATGGTACTATAACAATCAACGTAATCGCGATACAAAAATATAAGTTTCTTACTTTTTCCCGACTGCTAAGGAAGTAAATGACATGTTTTTCGCGCGTATCTTGTATGTATGTAATTTTCTTTATTACCTCAAATCTCCAGAACCGCTGAACGGATTAACATATTTGAGATATCGTTAGGTTCGTATTAGCAGCCCAAGTGTTCTTAGATAGGTAACTTTAAAAAAAACAATCATGGCGGCTGTGGGACACCATTGGACTTAGTGAAAAAAAAAATTCTTTCGAATACTACAATATGGGTATCATATTCAAGAGTTCAATACGAGGATTTGAAAAAGGTATATCATTACCATAATAAATCCTAACAAAAAAGTTAAAAATAAAAAAAATATTTGTAAAAACAAAAACCCCGACTGCAGAAAACTAGAAAGAAAATAAACAAGCCCAATAGTTTATTAGGAATAACAGTCGGGACCTATAATAAGTAAGTATAAGAATTGGGGAATTCTACCATCAAAAAAATATTTACCAGGAACCCCGCATAATTTAAAGAGGTCCCGACTGTTAATCCTAATAAACTATTAGGAATGTTTATTTTCTTTTTAGTTTTATGCAGTCGGGGTTTTTGTTTTTACAAATATTTTTTTTTTACATTTGTTTTGCACTTATAAAAATGTTTTTAAGTAATTATTACAAAAAATATGTTTTTACATATATGCATTATACTGTCTCCTTAGCCTATGTTAGATTATGTTATGTATATTAGATTTGATCATTATAGAAAATCAGTCTTTTAAAAACTTTTAAAAATAAAAAGACGTATTTCCAGTTTTCCACCCAACACGTACATCGCGGAACCTAAGAGTGAACATTTGGATATAATAGACAAAACATGGACATACCATGGAAAGAACTCAATCAAATACTTTGAAGGACTAGCGAGAAACCATTTGTTATACGTCTTATATTCGGATGAAGGGAATCCCCTAGCGTGGGTAACTACTGACAACGACGGCCATTTGAGCCATCTCTACTGTTTAGAGGAACACAGAAGAAAAGGTTATGCTGAATGCATTTTGCGATATGTCACAAACAAAGAATTGAGGAAAGGAAAACATGTTCTGGCATACACTTTGGAAAATAATATAAAACCTAAAAATTTATTTGACAAACTAAATTTTGATAGGATTGGATGTGACCGATGGTTGTTCGTACAGAAATTAACCTGAATTTAATTGATTACATTGTTAAAAAATAAACTAAAAATTTTCCAAACATGTTTTTGTCTTTTATTATTTAAACCATAGTTACCAGAACAATAATAGTGATTGTGATCATATTAATATATGATCTGTGTGCAAATAATATGACTAATACAGTGCTTGCTATAACCTTATACTATCTCGGCACAGTAAGGAAGGTCGTTTCACTCAAATACGATTCATAATCAACATTCATTCGCTATATACTGTTATTGAAGTTATCATGTCTACTGAGCCGTTGAAATTTGTTCCCATCGAAGAGTGGGGGGAATTGATATCTGTTTTTAAGTGTGATTGGCCGAGAAGCGTCTCTGGATTGACTCTCTTGGACACTGAAGAATATATAAATAGAGCCGGCCTTGACTATGGATTTAAAGTGTATTGTCCTTATGGAGATATCAGAAATGGAATAGTGGCACTTAATATTAAGGTAAAGTACATCAGAAAAAAATATATACATGGATAAAAATATGTGAATAATAATGATAGGTATAATCTAAAACGTTATAGTTTTGTTAGGTTTGAAACTGATTGATAAAATGTATGATATCATAATCCCTTATTATATTAACTTCTATAATTGTAAATTAGTTTGAGATAGTTTGTGACGCTAGCTGTGCTGAACCTGTTACTATCATAATATTTTTTTACGTGATTTTGATTTTGATTAAAAAAGTATGAATTATTTTTAAAGGAAAAAATGTACATTTCAATCGAAAATTTAGATTCAGGCATGTGATATTTGACTCAAAATAAATTTAGACGATTTCAGATCATAATATTAAATCAAAAATCTTAATTTGCATAGATAACTATGCAAATTATGATTAAGAATAAACTTTTGATTGTAAATGCAATGGCTTTGGGTTCAATCCTCATCTTGGGTAATGTTTGTATTTAAACATATTTTAATTTAAAATATACATAAACAAATTACTGTCAGTCTTAATCCGGTTAAAAAGTCTGATTTAAAAAAGACAAATAACTTTTTTATATGACATTGCTATATTTATTTCTTAGGCGCACGTTTTATAAAATATTTATTACAACATTATAATATTTAAATTGAATTTTAATATAAAATTTGTTGTAAATTCATTTAATTAATTGTCTTTATGAATACGGAGTGGCAAATGCCTAATTAAATTAAAAAAAAATCAATATTACATCTTGAACACATCGTCAGCCAATTACAAATTAAAAGACTGCGTTTTAATCTATGTATTTTAAATATCAAAAATACTTTAATCATAAACAAGTTTGAATGAATAGCTATCGGATCCCAAATAAGTTTAAATGAATAGCTATCGGATTTAGCTAACCTGGTGGTTAGCTATACAGTATGAAATAAAATAAATATATCATTTTTAACATTTTTAAAGTATTATTCCACACTTAAAAAAAAAAACTTTTTTAGAAAATAATTTACGTTTAGAACGTAGCGGGATTTGATCCAAGAGATTTGATTCCACGAGGCGCAGATTCAAATCCTACTACTTTAAAATTTTTAAATGTTTACCAAAAAGTAAATATGTAATTTGTTGATAATTTATCATTTTCTTCCCAGAGCACATATTACGAGGTTGTAATTCAATGTCCCAAGGATGATACTACAGAACTTGGTGAAGCTTTGAGACAAACACATCTTATTGATTGGTCTAAAACCATAGAAGTGCCTTACGCACCGCCGCACGTAATGGCTTGCGTGAAAAAAGTTATTGCTGAGAAAAATTGTAAAATTGATCATATAACAGTGACAGAAACGTTTTTACTAGATACAGGGTCACCTATCTTTGATGTAAGGTAATTTAGTGCTTATTTATTTTAATTTGTTTTTTATATTCGTAGAGTAATATATAAATCTAGATTTTTTCAGGTAATAAAAAAAATATAAAATAAACAGTTTTTTTGTTTTAAATCAATAGGCACAATAAAAACGTTATAGCAAATATTTTTCAAATAATAATGTCTTTGCATACACAAAGAAATATTTTATCGTTTTTAGCATGTTACATATGCATTTGATGCCAGTCGTAGCGCAGGGGCACAAAGTGTGACTGCAAAATCGACTGGTTGTGGGTTCGATCCCCACTCGAGGAGGTGAAATATTTATTTACATTTATATTTCATTTCTTCGCACTGGTGTCGAGGCAAAGCGCGGCGTGGAGTTCCGCCACTCAACACGCAATGCCTCCTGAACTTGGCGGAAAATGGGGAACGGAGTGTCTTAACACTAGGTTCCCTCTGCCTACCCTAATGTGTGGGGGATACAGCGTGAAGCTGATAAAAAAAACCATATGCATCCCATCAATGGCACTACACTAAATATATATGTCTTTATTTTATCTATGTAAGATACTAGCGACTCGCTTACAGCTTGATAAATACGCCCGTTAGTAAAAAATCAGTTTCATTAAATACATTATCTTTTTAGATTAAATATGTTTGTTTCATATTTTTTGAAAATGGTTAGAAACATTGGGTTTATATTAAAATATCGAAAATTTGAGAAGAGTTTTACTTAAAATGCAAATTACGTTTTTAAAAGAAATTGCTATATTTATTTCGTAGGCACACGTTTTATAGAACATTTTTTATATCACCATAATATATAATTTAATAATTAAATTTATTGTTAACTAAATTAATTTAATTAATTAACTAAATGTAATAAATTAATTTAGTTTACAACTAAATTAACTCAGTTTATATTTTCAGATTAAACCCAGAATTTTCATTCCAACCTCTAACACTCGAGCACACAAAGCTAGTCGATGCTAAATGGCCTCATCGTTATCCTGGTTCTGAGTGGTACTTTGAAATGTTGATCAAAGCGAATTTGGGTTATGGACTTTTTTTGTAAAAGCGAACTTCTAGCTTGGACATTTGTTAAAGAAATGGGGGCGTTAGGCCATCTTTACACTATGGAGAAACATAGAAGAAAAGGCTATGGTGGATTAGTGCTTAAGCTTATATCTAATATTTTATTGGAAAATAATAAATGTGTATTCGCTTTTTGTGTGCAAGGCAACGCCAATGCTGGTGCCTTATACAAGAAGTTAGGATTTATTAGTGTTGTTGATGTGGAATGGTGCACGTTTTCAGGATCTGGTTAAAAACACACACACATACACACACACATACACATTATGTATGTGTGCATTTTTCTCTTATATTAAATATATTTCAGTAAATTTTATATTTTAAGCTAAAAGTTATGGTTATATATTTTATTATTTTGTTGTACCTACATTGTTAACTAATATTTTAATTTTGTATTACCTATATGTTTTTTTGAAGTGTAATGAAGAATATATTATATACATTCATATTTTTCATATCAAACGCAATATTTTAATAAAATACCTTTTAACCCTTAACCACTGAAGTTTAGTTTCGTATCACTGCCATTGTTGTACATATGACATACGTACGTATTTTAAATGTGCTATATTACATAAATGTAGTGGGAATCTTTTAATTTTTTTTTGCTTTATTAAGTATATTCAATAAAAAAAAAGAACAGAATTCATAGAAAAATATTTATTAATCAACAACCACAATAGTACCTAAAACGACGTACCTAGACATTTTTGTAAATATAACAATAAATATTTTTAAAGTATACTAACGTTTTTTTTTTGCTTAATTACATATTAAAAACAGGTTTAATTAGATGAAAAATAACATTCGTAACAACAGTAAAACTAAGACACTTTTTAGCAGCAGCAGCATCAGCAGGGGTTGCAGGTCGATTTTGAACACTGCAAGCAGATCGGCTTATGACATATAGCCGTAACGGGGTTTTGCTTAAAATACATTTAGCAATTGTTTATTCATACATTTTTTTTAAGTTTATAGCTTGAAGTCGGTCGTGGCGCAGGGGACAATGTGTGGTTGTGGGTTCGATCCCCACTCGAGGAATTGAAATGTTTATTTAAATTTATATTTCCATTTCTTCGCTCTATTGTCGAGGCAAAGCGCGGCGTTGAGTTCCGCCACTCAGCACGCAAACTTTAGTTGGCGCTACCTCTAAGAGGGCCCCACTTTCAAGCTAGTGATTAACATACCGTTTTAACTATATATTAGACTAATAATTTGCTTTCCACTCAGTGAAATTAGCCAAAAATATCCAAGAATAATCTTGGATATATAATAAGAATAATATTGAATATATTGAATATATTTATGCAAAAATTATGCAGGGATATATAAAAACACTAATAATTGTCTGCCTGTTTGTCTGTTCATAAAGTTTTACCACTCAACAGACAACGTGCCGATTTTAGGTCAGTAAGAAGAAGTGGTATGGAAAAAAAACAATAAATACAAAACCAAATATTTCTATATCTACAAAGTTAAGCAATGTTTACTTCCGTATCTAAAATAGTGAATATTTATAATATTTAATTCACATAACTTCGCCTTTGACACACGAGCTGCGGGACCGCATCAAATTCCAATAGGTGTCGCAACGAATACCTCATCTAGTTTTATTGATACGTTATATAAAATATATATTAGAAATGTTCAACGTGAATCATTTATTTATAGGAATTATATAATATTCTATTCCTGTAGAAATTTCAAGATATAATGTTTTAGTGCTCCCCTAACTTGCCAAAATATTTTTTTTTTCATATTTAGTAGTTTCAGAAATATTTTATATTTATATTACTGATCAAAGAGACCAGGGGCACAAAGTGTGACTGTAAATCGACTGGTTGTGGGTTCGATCCCCGCTCGAGGAGATGAAATATTTACTTAAATTTATATTTCCATTTCTTGTTCTGGTGTCGAGGCGAAGCGCGGCATTGAGTTCTGCCACTCAACACGCAATGCCTCCAGAATTCGGCAGAAAGTGGGGAACAAAGTGTCTTAACACTAGGTTCCCTCTACCTACCCTGCTGTGTGCGGAATAGAGCGTGAAGCTGATTTATTTATCTTATTTTATCAAAGATGTGTTTCGTTGTAAAGGTTGGTACTCCTCCTAGACCGTTAAACCTACAGTTTTGAAATTTTGCAGGAAATTTGTAGGCGGTAGGGTAATCCTAGTGCAGTAGTTTGGTGATCATTTCAATTGTAGTTTTTGAGTAAATGGTCAAAATGTGTCCCATAGAGTTAAGCTGCGGAACGTTTTCAAATTCTTTCAAATTCACGTGCACAGATTGAACTTTGACTAACCTAACACAGTGCGTGCAAACAAAACTGAAAATTTCGCAAAATTTTCGCAAAATCTTGCACATTATAGCTTCGCTCAGCTCCACGGTGGCGGATAGCCGCTAATGCTATTTTAAAGTATGTATAATAAATTATGAATAAATATGTATATAAATAATATTTTAATAATTAATTTTCGGGTTCTTTTACACTGATGACTGATATAAATGTGTATGAGTATATTTATATTAATAAAAATGAAGTGAAGCAAAAATTTTGTACCACTTTTTACAATAATTTAACGAACGAAGGAGTATGAAATTTGGTACACTAATAGTTTATATAGAGGTAGTGCGGGAACCTAATATTTTGTTTATAAATAATGAATAAAAGATATATAGATAGAGGCCCGTTGTGGCGCAAGGGGACAAGTGTGTGACTGTAAAGGAGATAGGTAGTGGGTTCGAGTTCCACTCGAGGAAATGAAATATTTAATATTTTCACTCTGATAACAAGGTAAAAGGTGTTAAGTTATATAAAATGCAATGCTTCCAGAATTCAGCGGAAAGCGGGGAACGTAAGTGTCTTAGTGGGAATGGAGTGCCTTAACCCAAGATTACGAAGTTTCCTCTGTCTAATTTGCTATGTGTGAGAAACAACGTGAAATTAAAAAAAAAGGAAAAAGAAAAGAAAGAAAACTTTATTTGATTGTACGCTGCCGCTGGATCTTAGGACAAATAAAAAACAATAGGTTGTACTGGATAGTCCATTTACCGAGAAAGGTATATAACAACACATCACGTTAATCGTTTCGAAATCACTTTTCTTTAAAATTAAATGTTTAAAAATGATAAAGATGTAATAATCATAGATACTTAAATAATATTACTTATCTGTGATCATTTAAAGAAATACATAATGGAAACTCCGCAGACGTAGAAAAAAAAACGTTACAAACAAATCGATATTTACCCAACAATGGCTACACTTGCTTGATCTTAATCACAGGAATTATGACACAAAATAAAATGAAACAATCTATTGACAAAGATATGTTTTTTTTTAAAGAATTGTTCTCATGTCGATCAAATCTCATTCGATTTACCAGTAGGTAAGCTCCGTGTGTAGTGGGTTTTATTTTAAAATTACTTTAAATACACATACCTATATACCAATTCACCATTTTTTAATAAAGATAGTGATTTTTATTACTTCTTTTTTTAAACATGGGTTCTGCATATAGCAGGGAAGGCAGAGGCAAACTAGTGTTAGGACACTCCGTTCCGCATTTTATGCCGCATTTTCGACTTTTTGCTTTACCTTATTCCTGGAGCGAGGAAATGGTGATATCAATTATTCATTCCTCTGGAAAACGAACCCATAACCGTCGCTTTTATAGTCACTCATTGTGCCTCGGCCTCGGAAAATTTCTCTGCTATAGTCAATAAAAATATATTCTATTATTTTAATACAATAATAATAACAAATTATGACGCCAGTTGTGGCGCAGCGGCACGAGGTGTGACTGTAAAAACCGACTGGTTGTGGGTTCGATCCCCACTCGAGGAGATGAAATATTTACTTAAATGTATATTTCCATTTCTTCGCTCTGGTATCGAGGCTAAGCGCGGCGTTGAGTTCTGCCACTCAACCCGTAATGCCTCCAGAATTCGGCAGAAAGTGGGGAACGGAGTGTCTTAACACAAGGTTCCCTCTGCCTACCCTGCTGTGTGCGGGATACAGCGTGAAGCTGTTTTTTTTTTTTAACAAATTATTAAACCATTATCCCCATCCATATCTACAACTATCTTAATTCCAGTTCTTAAAATTTGAATTATAAAAATGTCAGCGCTGGCCTTTTTTGACTTTCCAGGATAATTAATGTATTTAAGTTGAAAATTTCGTAAAGAGGCCAATTTAGGGAAAAATTTAGCAAAACTTCATTTTGATCACGTTGTAATTTTATTGGGGTTTCGTTTTGGATTGCGGACATTAAAAAGTAATTTGAGAGGGAAAATTTATTTATTTTATTTTTTACTTCATTTTCATTTATTTGTGATAAATAAGCATAAGCCACGTAATATTTTTATAAATTTTATTTCATTTAGAGTTTTTATATTATCTAATTTAGTATTTTAATAATTGATATATTTTCTGGCTTAACATTTAATGTAGGTACATACATTTATATGTGTGTTTTCTTGTTTTTATATATTAAATAAATAAATCAGCTTCACACTGCATCCCGCACACAGCATGGTAAGCAGAGGGAACCCAGTGTTAAGACACTCCGTTCCTCACTTTCCGCCGAATTCTGGAGGCATTGTGTGTTGAGAGGCGGAACTTAACGCCGCGCCTTGCTTCGACACCAGAGCGAACAAATGGAAATATAAATTTAAATAAACATTATATCTCCTCCAGTGGGAATCGAACCCACAACCACTTGATTTTACAGTAACACCTTGTGCCCCTGCGTCACGACTGGCCTCGATTTTTATAAATCATTAATTTATTATTTTAAACTAATTTATAATGGATGATTATAAATATATCTTTTTAATAATATTGCAACGATATTTGAAACAGCAGGGTAGACTAAATAGGACTATACATTCGAAAATTTGTTCGGTAGAAAGAAAGCATCTCGAGTCTCGAATTTCAAAGAAAACAGATAGAAAGTAAAAAAAGTGTATCTTAAATTTCTCTCCTAAGTGTAAAATAACACTTTAAAAATGTAAAAAGATTCATCTTAGCATTACTAGACTCTGTAAAGTAGAAACCTTATATATTTTTAAATGACAATAACAACATAATGCATAATGTATAGCGAAATATAATTTGACCAGTTAAAAAACCCAAGAATATTATAAAATATCGATTTTGATTTTGAATCACCGTGAAATCTGATAAAAAAATAGAGCCCCCTTCGCTCTTCCGTGGGAGGGACGTCCACCTTATACTGGCGCACATGTGTAGAATACCTCATTTACGCACTAAACGCGATCTCGAAATGTATCGAACACCTCATCCATCATCAGCTTAGGGTAAAGAAAGTGAATACGATTCAGCGTTTGTGGACTCAGTGATTGTGACAAAAGATTGACAAAATGTGGAGATTTGTGGCATTTGGTGAGATTGTTTTTATTTTATAAATGTTTATATATTACATATATAAATATATTAAGTTTTAATATTTATTAGGCCAGTCGTGGCGCAGTGGCGTAAGTTTGTTACTGTAACGCGGCTGGTTGTGGATTCGATCTCCAGTCGTGTGAATCAATTATTATTAATTAATATTTTAATTTTCTTCGCTCTGCCACCGAAGTAAAAGTCCGGCGTTGAGTTCCGCTACTCAATACACAATGCCTTGAAAAATTCGTTAGAAAGTGAAGTACGGAGGATCTTAAACATATTTCTTCTGCCTATCTTGCTGTGTGATATAGCGTGAAGCTGATTTAATTTGATTTGATTTGATTTATAATATATGGGTAAGTAAATTAAGCTTTATATTATCTCTATATATTATAAAATAAGAACGATTTTTTTCTCTGTCTGGCCTTTCTACGTTATCTTCTTCTAAACCACCTAACGGATTTTGATGCGGTTTTCACCATTATGTAGAGTATTTCTCAGGGAAGGATTATATATGGTTTATTATATGTATATTTTATTGTAATTTGACATAAATATGATAAATGTGTATAAAGTCCTACCCGTTCAGACACTTTCACGCATGCGCTGCTTTAATGGTAAGTCCTACATGAAAACAATGTACTAGAGTATTATTCCTCTTAATAAGATCTACAAAAAAGTCAGCGACAGCATATTCGTATCTTCTAAGGATAACATACAGTGAGCATATTTCTGTCTAAAAATAGTAATTTGAATATATTTTTTATTTTGAGGGATGTTTGTCCATAATGGTATCAATCCTTATCCTTTTAAATACTTTATTAATTTTCTACGTTAAACGAAGATAAAATTTGCTCTTTACACTAATTTGAAATTACGAATAGTTTTAGAGAAAAACGCATTTAATTGTTGACACATCACGCCGGCTATAAACCGCAGTTTTGGCGCAAGTTTCATTTATTACCTTACTCTCAGCATATAAATAAGTATATTAGTTACGTTGGCCATTTAATGTAGATGAAAACTGTCTTTTACTGTTTTTCATTTTAATAAGTACTTTAGAAGTTGTTACGATATCAAAAAATCCTTGCTTTGCTACACGCCATGCGTCCCCCCCGCGCCCCCCGACGTTTTGCTTATAGAAGCGCGTCCGCCGCGCCCGCCTGCCTCTGTACTGTAGAAAAGTAGATGTAGATGCGATTGTACGTATTGGATAATTGGAGTTTAATATATTTAGTTTCGTCTATTTTGATTAATAGAATAGTAGGTAGTCTTTTGTTCATAATTTCTTCCGTTTAAATATTTTAGTTTAAGAGAACAGTAGGTAGGCTTTTGTTTATCATTTCTTGCGTTTAAGTATCCTGTTGTTTATTTTGTTTACTCTTCTTCTGTTCTTTAATTATTTTCTTTACCTTTTAAACATAGGAAATGTTTTTAATTTAATTATACCACGACAAAGTCGTTCAAATATAGGTCGTAGAACAAGAAATGCAAATAAAAATCGTTTAAATCTTAGTAATGAAAGCGTATATGAGACGGAAATTAGATAGTAATTTAAATATATTTACTTATTGAGAGGGATGTGTGTCAATAATGATATCAATCCTTACCCTTTTAAATAAGTTATTAATTTTCTACGTTAAACATTATCCCTTACTCTCAGTGTATAAATAAGTATATTAGTTATCTTGGCCATTAAATGTAGATCAAAATGTTGATTAGTAGCACAGATTTGAAATTACGATACTAAAAAATTCTTGCTGTGTAACGGCTCGCCGACCTCCATGCTTGCCCCCGCGCCCTCGACATTTTGCTTATAAAAATAGATCCGCCGCACCCGCCTAGCTTCCCCCGGACATGGAAGGAGGGCCGCTCATTATGTTGCCCAAGGCTGGGAAGAGCCCATAGCAGCCTGAGGGGTACCGATCTATAACCCTCCCTTGCGCGGTCTCCAAGCTGTCCGAGAAATTATTCCTCTCACTTCTCCAGGCGCACATCCCCCCACGAAGCGAGCAGTTTGGCGAGCGGGTATACTACTCTGGTTACGAGAGAGCAATAGCAGTCTTCTTCGACGTAGTACGCGTATTCGACCACGTCTGGCACCCGGACCTACTTCATTAAGTGCTCAGAGCCGGCACCCCCAGCACGTCGCGCATGTCTTTGCCTCCCTGCCTCAGTGACAGGACATTTAGCTTGAGAGTTAAGAGTCCGAAGTATAGCAGCGACTCGATCGCTGCCGTTGTTCCCCAGGGCAGCATTTTGTCACCTGCTCTCTACGCACTATACACTGATGACATCACATCGCCCTAGCGAGTATCACTCAAAGATAAATCCTGCAGGTGGTCTAGAACCTCATCCTCCGTCGAGTGACGCAGGCGCCATACTACGTGAGAAACACCACGCATCACCGCAACCTAAAAATAGAAAGCCTGGAGGTACACATTGGTCGTCTCGCGTCCAACGCATTCCGCTGCGCCAATGTATCGGGTCACCTGCACCTAAGGAGCAGCACTCCGTGGCATATCCGGCCGCCCGAGGACAGACGTCAGATGACTTCCGAGGGACTTTCTATCCTCCTCCAAATGCGACTCATGAGCCTTGCATTGATCCTTGGTCGTTTAAGCTGGGCCTCCCTCAGGAAACCGAGGGTCTCACCTGACTGAGTTGACCGCCTAGATGGCATTTGATAATCTTTCCAATCCCGTCCCGCACGCCTCTCTCTGTGTCTGCTCTAGAGCAGGTTATCGCTTGAGACCACGGCCATGGAACCAACGCCCAGATGTCGTTCGGAGCTACTACGGAGATGGACGAGAGAATGCTTCAATTCTGCGCCTGGCTCTATAGCAAAGTAAATTTAGAAGCGATTGCACGTATTTTGGAGTTATCCAATAATTATAATGTATTTCGTCGCGGCATTGTTGGTTACATCTTTCGTTTAAGTATTTTTGGGTAAGAGAATAGTAGGTAGTCTGTTGTTTATAATTTCTTTCGTTTAAATTTTCTGTTGTTTGTGTCATTTGTTCAGGTGTGTGTTTTTTTAAACAATTGGAACATCCTTATTGGAGCTACGAAAATATGGGTTGCATTAAGGTTTCAATAATTTTCACATTAGTAATCTTAAATGCTTTGCAAACATAGGTAAAATATATGAATAATTCAGTAGTTAAAGCGGGCGAAGCCGCGAGCGGGTCGCTAGTACTATATAAAACTATAAAATACATATTAAAGAAAAATAACTTAATTCTATAAAGTTTTCCCCTTCTCGCGGAAATGCAAGGTGTATTTACCTTTGAAACTTTAAACACTCTGAGCGCGGAAATGTAAATTCTGATACAGAAGCTTAGTCACGTCTGTATCATATATATTTTTTTTAAAGAGCAAAATAAAAAGTAGCGAAGTGGAGCGTTTTTTATATTATTTATTTTAAGTTTAAAGTTCTTGTGTGTGTGTGCGTGTGTTTTTTTATAATATAAATTAATATGCGAAACAACACAGTAACTAATTACCTTCAATGTCTCATATTTCTCCTATATTTTTAGATAGATAAAATCTATATCGATTTTTACTTTCGATCCTTCCAATCGAAGATGTTGTATGTTGAAAAAGACTATCGTAGTTATAAATAGTGATTATTAATTAAAAAAAATATTTTTTATTTGGCAGAAGAAACGTAGTGTTCAATCACTTCAGTTTCAGAATTTCTGCTAAATTCTAGAGACAGTGTGTTGAGCAGAACTAAAAGTCGCACTTATCCTCATTATCAGAGCGAAGAAATGAAAATAAAAATATTTAATTCCATCGACTGGGAATCAAATCCACAACCTGTTGCGTTTTTAGTAGCCTCACGCTTATACCCTAGCAACACAACTGACCTAAAAAACTTAAAATAACATAAATAATTGAATTGAAATTCATATATATAGGTATTTATTAAACAAAAACGATAAAAGATTTTTAATTACTATTTATTTTACATAGCCCAAACATTACACCTAATTGGGACAAAATACACATATTCAAGTATCTTCGTAATTTACTAGATTATAGATAAAGGTCATACATACACATCTCAATATAATGTCTGTATAGACCACGCCTTGGAATGAATATTAAGCTGGTCCCGGCGTCAACGTGCCGGGATATGTGGCACGAACGGGTTATTATTAACTAGCGGCCCGCCCACGGCTTCGCCCGCTTAAAATACATGATTATTGATTTAAGCAGAATTGATTGACAACTATAATAAAATAAAATAAATAAATAAATCAGCTTCACGCTGTATCCCGCACACAGCAGGGTAGGCAGAGGGAACCTAGTGTTAAGACACTCCGTTCCCCACTTTCTGCCAAATTCTGGAGGCATTGCGTGTTGAGTGGCAGAACTCAACGCCGCGCTTAACCTCGACATCAGAGCGAAGAAATGGAAATATAAATTTAAGTAAATATTTCATCTCCTAGAGTGGGGATCGAACCCACAACCAGTCGGTTTTGCAGTCACACCTCGTGCCGCTGCGCCACGACTGGCCTCACACCCTATAATAGAATGACAAACAAATATAAAGACAACATACAACAACATATATAATATAAAGACAACTATAATGACTTCTAATATGATTTTTTGTTACTTTAATCTGTAATATTCTATTATGATTTTTTTACGACATTATTGTAACTTCTGTAAGAATTTTTGATTGTTTCGAACTAAAAAATATGATCAATGTCGATATTTGATATTCATAAAATATACATAAAGCTAATTATTTAATATACATATATATATATATATATATATATATATATATATATATATATATATATATATATATATATATTTTGTAACATTACGTCCTTTTTACCTATGTTATGTTTTTTAAAGCTCTGTTAAATGTGCTGATGTCACTTAATAATTGTACTGCTTCAGAAACAGTCTTAAATGTTAAATTATTAATTTGGTTAAGGATTCATAATATTCTTTGTAAAATAACTGTAATGTTTGCATATTAACTCCTGTACAGTTTTTAAATTAGTTACACATATTATTAGCTAAATGTACAATTGGTAAATATGTAGTTATTACAGAGTACACGTAGAAAGGATGTTTTTAACGAACCAAAAAATCTATGTATTTACTTGATATTTCTTTGAAGATCAAATCGTTCTTTATCTCTGTGTTGAATTAATTACGATTTAAACTTTACTGTTACGATTTATGAAGGTAATCTCTACTAACAATTCAATTTTGTTTACTTAAAATAAATAAATCAGCTTCACGCTGTATCCCGCACATAGCAGGGTAGGCAGAGGGAACCTAGTGTTAAGACACTCCGTTCCCCACTTTCTGCCGAATTCTGGAGGCATTGCTTGTTGAGTGGCAGAACTCAACGCCGCGCTTAACCTCGCCACCAGAACGAAGAAATGGAAATATAAATTTAAGTTAATATTTCATCTCCTCGAGTGGGGATCGAACCCACAACCAGTTGGTTTTACAGTCACACTTCTTGCCGCTGCGCCACGACTGGCCTTGTTTACTTTATTGTATAAAATATTGTATAATAGTGCTTCAAAAATATATATTTTTATCAACAGTCATATAATCAAGACGTTTCGAATGTCATTTTTTAGCCAGGGTCATACCAGCGCGATTTCTATATAACATTCGCTGGCAAGCTAATGCCTTGAGTTCATTCAAATGACGATAACTTTTTTTTTAATGAACCGATTTTGATGAACCAAACTTTAGAACCTAAATTGAGTTAAAACAAAGCAATTGGTGAAATTTTCAAGTAAATCGGTTCAGTAGTTTCAGAGAAAAATGCGGACAACAATATGTCGACAGACAGACAGACAGACAGACAGACAGACAGACAGACAGACAGACAGACAGACAGACAAGAAATTCAAAAAAAATCATTTTGCTTTCTATTAGTCTTTTTAAGTGACCCTCTATCCATTTCAGTCAAAATTACTTAATGTACAGACAAAATATTTTTACTGTCTTATTATATATAGAGACTAGGGGTCCTAGTTTCGCCTGGATGCCTTTTATGCTTGTTTAACAATTAAATATTATATATATATATTTAAGATTCTCGCTATATCCTGCACACAGCAAGGTAGGCAGAGGGAAGCTAGTGTTAAGACACTCCGTTCCCCACTTTCCACCGAATTCTGAAGGTATCAGGTGCCTGCTGAGTGGTGGAACTCAACGCATTACCTCCACACCAGAGCGATAGTAGTCGTAGTAGTGAAAAGAAACGACAGGATGCTTAAATAAATATTTCATTTCCTCGAATGGAAATCGAATCCATAACTAGTCACGTTTACAGACACACTTTTTACCCCTGCTCCATGACTGGACTCGACTACTGAGTCTATTAATATATATTATTTATGAAACAAATCGAAGCCAGCCAGCCAGGCACAAGGTGTGACTGTAAATATACTGGTTGTAGGTTCGATTCCCAACCGAGGAAATGAAATATTTATTTACATTTATATTTTCATTTCTTCGCTCTGGTGTCGAGGCAAAGCGCGGTTTTGAGTTCCGCCACTCAACACGCAAAGCCTCCGGAAGTAGGCGGAAAGTGGGGAACGGAGTGTCTTATCACTAGGTTCCCTCGGCCTTCCCTGCTGTGTGCCCGATACAGCGTAAAGCTGTAGGTGTGTGTCAAGTATTTTTTTATCCGACAGCGATGAATCCCAAAAATAGGGTTATGTTTTAAGCGTGTATATATGTACGTATGTCCGTTACTTTGTACTTCTTAAACTAGTGAAGCGATTTTGATAAATGATATGTCATTGGATTTGTGATGGCGACGTGATTGTTATTAGATATTAATTTAGTATACACAGCCAGGCTTTCTTTTGTTTTCCCTATAATTCACATTTTGATAGCTATATCTATCTATTTATCATGCAGGTGTTCTCCCAGTTTATTTAATTAAACCACGTCGTTAGTTTACCATTTAGTAAAATATAGACAATGCCATTTAGCTATAAATAACCAAAAAAAGTGAACAGAGTGGTTTATAATTGATTATATAGAAAATAATGCATTGAAACAATTTCAATCTTACTTTAAACAATAAACTAAATAACAATAAATAAATTAAATAGCTACACGCACATACATAATAAACAAAGGGAACCTTAAATTAAATACTTAGTATGGAATCGAATCCACAACCCGTCGCGATTACACAGTCACTCGCTTGTGCCCCTGAACCACGACTGGCTTATTGGATTATTATTATTTTTTTAAATCTTTTGAAAAATATAAGTAAAACTTAAAAATCAGCTCCAACGCTCTATCCCGCACACGGCAGTGTAGGCAGAAGGAACCTAGTTAAGACACACCGTTCCCCACTATCCAAGTTGTGAAGGCGTTGCGTGTTGATCGGCGGAACTCAACGCCGCCCTTCGCCTCGGACACCAGAGCGAATAAAACATAAATGTAAGTAATATATAAATATTTTACCTCTTTGAGTGGGTATCGAACCCACAACCAGATGATTTTACAGTCACACTCTGCGCCACGACTGGCCTTTAAAAAAAAATACTTAAAAGTAACAACAGCATTTTCTAAACTAAAAAATACTGTCTAAGCTTTAATATATATATAGGACTGGGTTGTTTCAGAGCAATTAATTACAAATAGATATCTGGTTTAATAGTCTCGTTAAAGTCAAATACAGATTTCAGTGAAGGTAATATGCAAATAGTATGGAATGTCGGAGTGGTAAATGATATATTCGAGGATTATTGATATATTCTTGTATCTGAGCTAGTTCAAAATTATTATATTTTTTTTTGCTTCACGCTGTATCCCCGCACACAGCAGGCAGAGGGAACCTAGTGTAAGACACTCCGGTTCCCCCACTTTTTGCATAATTCTGGAGGCATTGCCTGTTAAGTGGCAGAACTCAACGCCGCGCTTTGCCTCGACAACAGAGCGAAGAAATGGAAATATACATTTAAGTAAATATCCCATCTCCAGGAGTGGGGATCGAACCCACAACCAGTCCGTTTTAACAATCACACTTTGTGCCCCCTGCGCCACGACTGGCCTCAAACTTGTTATATAAGTATATGAATTTATTTACGTACGTAACATATTTTTTCAATTTCAAACCAATTTTTCAAGACAAAGTGTATTGAGTGACGGAACTTAACGCTGTACTGTACCCTGCGGCTGGAAAATCAAAATAATTTCAATATAATATTATTTTTACGAGTGGAGTTCCAATTTAAAAGCATTAGGTATATTAACAGACTCTTGACTATTTAATTTATAATAATACTGTAGAAAAAGTATTAGCCGAGTAACTCTTAGCCTAATTTAGTTAGTGCCATAAAATTATTTATTTAACACAAAAAGTTTAATAAATTATAGATATGCTTACATAGATATCTAGATGTTTTGTAAAATTAAAGAGATTCTAATTTTTATTTATAAGATTTTATAGAATAAAAACCATCGAGGCGAAAAGGTACAAGCGTGTGACTGTAAACGCTATGGTAGTGGGCTCGATAACCACTTGAGAAATATTTAAAAAAAAAACATTGTTTCGCTCTCGTAACCAGTTGGGTTCCGCCACTCCCCACACAATGTCTCAAAAAATTGACGGAATGCTCTTTTTTTTTCTTGATTGGGTTCCCAGGTTCCCCCAGCCTTCCTCGTTATATGCAGTATAAAGCGTGAAACTAAAATAAAATCTTAAATAAACCATACAATTGGTATATTTCTAAATCTAGCGATTTAGGTAAACTATTCTTCTACCTAATGTAGCGCAATCATTATATAACCTTTTGTCGACTTTCCAGTTCATTTCCGCTTTCACGCTATTTGGTATTATAATCCTATGACCATTGATTAATGTATACCTTCTTGTGATGTTTGGAGACGATATCATTTAGGTGTTTTTTTATTTAATTTTTATGTAAATATATGTATATAATATGTCGTTTGAACGTTACTGTCCTATTTTATATAGATAATAATTTACAAGCCTAAAATAAGATTGCTTTGTAAATTATAAGATAAAAAATAAAAAAAGTAAATAAAATCAGCTGCACGCTGTATCCCGCACACAGCAGGGTAGGCAGATGGAACGTAGTGTTAAGACATTCCGTTCCCCACTTTCTGCCGAATTCTGGAGGCATTGCGTGTTGAGTGGCAGAACTCAACGCCGCGTTTGCGTCGACACCAGAGCTAAGAAATGGAAATATAAATTTAGGTAAATATTTTCATCTCTTCGAGTGGGGATCAAACCCACAACCAGTCGGTTTTACAGACACACGTTGTGCCCCTGCGCTACAACTGGCCTCTAAAATATTATGATACAAATAAATTTATGAAGCCAATATCGTTCAGTGAGATAGTGAGATCAATTCCTACTCGAAGGAATGTATTATTTTCACTTTTTCTCCTCTCGCAAGTCTTCGCCACTTCATATAACATATTACTCTATGTCACCAGAGCGAGGAATATTCACTTTCTGGAGTGGGAATAGAATCCGCGACCTGTGGTATTTGTAGGCGTATGCTAGTGCCATAACTGACCTAAAACTATCTGAACTTACCTTATGTAAAATAATTAATTCACATAAGTTAATAATCTCGACGTTTCTTCATTTCGAGACATTGTACATTGATTGGCGGAATTCAACGCCGTGATTTGTTTTCATTACAGGGAAATCACAACTTAAATATAATTTTTCAAACTACATCGAACTCACGACATTCCATTATTGTAAGACGAAAGAGTAATGGCCATTGCACCACAACAAACTTTATATTATTCACTATTATATAACTCATTCATCAAATATGTAGATATATTATTGAAATTTGCTATTCTTTTGATGCCACCGTAGGCAATTATGTAAACAGATGCCTAAACATATTTATGTAAATTAAAACCGCTATAGATTTTTGATTGTGATATATTACACGTTATTATAAAATTATTGTAATTTTGGGCGTTTGCTTACATTTGTTTTAATAGCTGTGGAGAAAATTCCTATAGCATCTTTTCTTATTTTCATAAATTATCTAATTAAGGCTTTGTTTTGGTTCTTGGTTACTATTTTTTAACACAGTATTAATAGTAACTTTCACACGCTGTAGAAAGAATATTTTATTATTTAATATTTTTTTGTATCGTCTATTTTAAGAGTTTTAAAAATATACAAAGAATAATCACTAAAGATTTCATTCGGAGCCTAATTAACATGTATTATAGGTAATGCCAAATTTAATTTTTCACTTAAAGCAGCCGTCGAATATTATAGTTTAAAAAAAGAGATTCAGATCAAGTGATTTATGTGGTAGTGGTGTGGTGTTTCGGGGAATTGGACAACAAATGTTCCTGTACAATGCCGATCTTATGTTTCAGATTGTCATTTGGTCAAAATTTAAATAAAATTAAAATGAGGTTGTGGGTTCGATCCCCACTTGAGGAAATTAAATGTTTATTTTTATTTATATATCCATGTCTTCGCCCTGGTGTCGTGGTAAAGCGTTGTGTGTCGCCCTCAACACTGAATGCCTCTAAAATCCAGTAGTAAGTGGGGAACGGAGTGTCTTAACAACCTAAAACTTGAATGTATCTATATAACTTCTATGTATCGCATATTTATGTTAATTTTACTTTTAAATATTCAGATACATGAGTACATACATTCTAGTCCATTACAATAACAATGAAAAATAATTAGTCTGGTCCAAATACAACCCCAAACAATGTCACTACCACCTCCATGTTGCGCAACACAGAATTTTGAATAAGAATATGATGTTTGTAATCTTTTTCTACGATAGTAAATTAAATGTTTTTTAATTAGATAGGTAGGAAAATGATATTGTGGAAATAGAAAAATAAAATATTAGATTTAAAAATCTTCTTTATTTTTAAATACTATTTTTTACTTCACGCTATAGGGAAACAGTGTGAAACTAAAGAAGATGTATATTCTGTATAATTTAGATAACAAAAGCTCCACTGCCAAAAATAATATTTTTATTACGAAGACATTGTCTTGAATTAATTTTAATAAAAATACCTTAATACTACATACATATAAATTGACTTATTAAATCCATATAACTTCAACAACAATATTTTCATATCATATACGATTTATTGAGACCATTCCATCCAAAGATAAGATAGATAAAAGTAAGATATCAATCAAATTAATTGTAGTAATCGTGTTCATCTCTCACTTCGATCTGGAAGGTTAACAAAACATAAGCAACCTGATTACAGAGAGGCTGTCTCTTGGGACAACAGATCCATATAGACTTGTAAAAATTTCATTATTTTCAACGTTAAATTCTTAAGAATACGTAGTAACATATGGAAAATAATGGATAGCTGGATGGATTTCAATATTTTTTTTTTTGCTTTGTTTACTTTAACATCAATATAACAGAAATAAGCAAAAAGTTTAGAAAAGTTAATAGATTAGATAGCAGTGGTAACAGATTCAATCCTCAACAAAAAAGAAACTTTGTGGAACAGGAGCGTGCGACTGTAATCGCGACAGGTTGTGGGTTCGTTTCTCGTAACACCTCCAGAATTCAGTGTAAAAAAGGTTTCAACGTGTCATATGGGAACGGAATACAGCATAAAAGATAAAAACAATTCTGCAAAATAAAGAACTACAGTAAAATAAAATCTCTTTTTAGCATAAAGTAAAGAAAGTCTACTTATTTAGAAAATGTATAAAAAATTGAACGTAGCGGGACTCGAACCCGCGCCTCCTGGAAGCCGACCAGACGCTCTGACCACTGAGCCATACATTCCTGGTCGGTTTCCAGGAGGCGCGGGTTCGAGTCCCGCTACGTTCAAATTTTTATACGTTTTTCTAAATAAGTATTTTTTCTTTCCTAAGTGTGGAATAACACTTTAAAAAAATGTTTAAAAATAAAGAAAACCTTTCTTGCCAGGTTATACTAGCAACCATTATTATTCTAAGTTATCTAAACACCTTCTAATCACGGGTACAGGCTGTAGCTCTAATTTACGGTTATATAAATTCAAATATCTTAATTACTCAGAAGTGGTATTAAGCCCGATGTCTAATCAATTTGTAACATCAAATTACCCGTGTAAAGCGAGCCAATCCTATAGCCCTATGGATTATTCGGAATTCGTATTCGAAATGGCAACTATCGGGAGTGATCCATCAATGTCAACAAAGCGTTTGCATCTCGCAAACTTTGTTAGAAATTCGAATGTTATAGGTATAGTATAACATTGGAAAATGAAATTGTTATGTAATGTGGTTATTTCAATTAAGTTTAAGTTAAGTGATTTGGGCTCGTATATATAAATCACTCTCAAGTCTGAGATCGATCTTGAGATGCCGTTTCATTCATAAATTTTATATTTATTGTTAAAAATCGGAAGCGGGTAACTTTTTTAAAGAAACACGTTAAAAACACACATCGTCTATATGATTCTAAACTATTTTGAAAGAGATACTATGTAATTGCAATAAGTGATATGTATCACCTACTAACAATACTTCACACTAGTTTCCTTCCAACAGGGGCCGTCACTTACAAGCGAGTGCCCCCGATTGACACAATTCCACTGCTTTTATAGTTATTTTCCACCTAAATCTACCCTCTTTTACACGAGTACGCTAACACGGCCATCCTGCATGGTGCCCGCCCCGGGCACCCCACGAGTCAGGATAAATCACTGTGACAATAAACAGCAGTTAGTCGTGCGCCTAAATTATACTGTATCTTAAAACAGTCCCATAATGGAATTATGCTCATTTTATCATTCTTTACACTGAAATACCTCGACAACATGACCCAAATTAAAAGGAATATGCCGCACTTAGGAAACCCTAAAGGGACTTTACCACACTTAGGAAACCCTAAAGGGACTATGCCACACTTAGGAAACCTTAGTCAAACCCTAAAGGGACTATGCCACACTTAGGAAACCTTAGGAAACCCTAAAGGGACTATGCCACACTTAGGAAACCAGACTCATAGCTCAACACAACTTGCACTTAAAGAGCATTTACTCACTTAAGCGTACCAAGTTGTTAAAGTCGTCTCCCTCTTAAAGAGTATTTTTCTCACTTAAGAGTACCAAGATCAACTTTGAGCCCACATGTCAACATTATAAAAATTGTAAAGTTTGGCTAACTTACTCTCAAAGCATCATGCACAGACCTGTATTTTCGCTCGGTCTAACCTGAGACTTGTTCATCCTTGATTTGATCCATTTTTCGAGTCCTTATGACACCACAATAAAATTACTAAAACAATAAAATTATTAGTAAAGTAGTCCTTCTATTTTTCGATAATAATTTCTAACAGCAAAAATTTTATAATAAGAAATAGCTTTTAATTTTTAGAATACCAAACTTTCAATCCAAAATACCAATGGGGCGAAGATACACATAAAGATATGAAAACTTCATGCGTATCCCACTTCTGATGTTAAAAATCGGAAGCGGGTAACTTTTTTAAAGAAACACGTTAAAAACACACATCGTCTATATGATTCTAAACTATTTTGAAAGAGATACTATGTAATTGCAATAAGTGATATGTATCACCTACTAACAATACTTCACACTAGTTTCCTTCCAACAGGGGCCGTCACTTACAAGCGAGTGCCCCCGATTGACACAATTCCACTGCTTTTATGGTTATTTTCCACCTAAATCTACCCTCTTTTACACGAGTACGCTAACATTATCGATTTCAAAATTGAGATCACATTAAGCTTTTCTTATTTTTGACTTTATCTTTTTGTGGTAATACATATTCAATTTTTAAATATTCCTTTTTCATAGGACATAGAATTTCTCATATAAAGAAAAAAATATGATAAAATGAAACCGCTAATTTATAAACTTCTTTGAAACTATTATTAAAACACTGGTGAAGTGCGAGTCGGAATCGCCACCAATGTTTCCATACCAATCCGTACCATCAGGATTGTAAATTAACAGGAAATATAACTTATAACAGTTGACAAACTTTAACTTTAAGTTTATTTTTTATAAGGGTATAATAATAAATTTTATAAAGGTTTACAGGAAGTACCCAATAGATGTAGATTACGTGAATTCCATACAAAATGCAGCAAATCAATACATAAATGTTCCTATTTTTGATTACATTGACTTAGGCTTATAGTCATAAATCTAAATATTTCAGCTTGACAAAGAGGTTAAGCTGAAATATTCAGAAATATTAAGAAATATTCTCGAAAAATAGCAGACGGAAACGATATTTCTCCTTTCAAAAACAACAAGATCCTATAAGGATTCCGTGTTTACCTTTTAGAGCACGGAACCCTAAAAATGAGCTTTGATAAATAGAAACACACATTTCAATAAACTGCACGGTTTTACATAACTCCATCTGTGAATCTTTTTGATAGAATCCTGAAACACTCCCCGTCGTACGTGACATATGCTGTATTGAAACGGCGTCTCGCGATTTACGTGGCCTTCGTGTCTAGGTGACAGCTGCGCAGTTAGACAAGATTATTTTCATATTAAAAAAAATATATTTCGATGCTCTGCCATATCTTAGTGGAGTAAAATGTAAACGGACGTAGACGTGGTGGTTTTGGGTTTAATTCCGCATTAGGGAGTTTTTTTTTAAGTTTATTGCTGTTTTTGAGGAAAAGATTTTTAGATTCAGTTTTTAACCTACTTCTGTAAGAAAAGGAGGTTATCAATTCGAGTGTATTATTTTATGTTTTTTTACCACAGAATTATGACTGGGTGAACCGATTTTGATGTTTTTTTTTTATTTGAAAGGTAGTGCTTCCCATTTTTATAAAATTAATATTAAAATTCATTTCTGACAATGGTGTCTATGAGAAAATCACATAAATCTTAAACTTGCATTAGGTATGCGCGCGACAAATGAACGAATATCGATATCACGCCAACCGATTCCGATGATTCTTTTTTTATTTTAAAGAATATACTTCAAGGAGAGTTTGGTGAAAGTTTGGTTAGGTTCTGCTTATGGAAACCGGTTAAAATTTAAAAAAATGCTTTTTTTTGTAAAAAATAGAATTGTACTGTAATAGTTACACAGAAAAACATAATTAAAATTAGTGTCAGAAGTGAGATTCCTCATCTTGGCATTTCTTTTCACGTGAAGCTATCTATAACAATATATATATTAACTTTAAATACGCAACGCCCAACGATTTTATTATTTGTCTGTTCAATATCCTCGATTGATGAGAAGATTGGTGCGATCTGGTAGCTAGGACTTACCGAATTATTTTTTAGCTTTTAGTACATTACCTATATTATTTTTATTGTAATAAAAACGTTTACCATAAAAATATTTTTTTAATTTAATTTATTTATGTATGTTCTTGTCTATATGCCAAAATGTTAGTTTGCACAAAAATAATACCAAATTAAGATTGAAGCCTTACATAGGACAACCACTACCTACATGTTTGAGTTTACAATCGTAAAATAAATTAATTTTTAACAAAAAAGCCCAAGTTTATTTTACTTGGCACTGACTTCAAAATTATGAAATCTTTTTTTTTATTATTTTTGTTTAATAAATTAAAGTACGGTACTTTATGTAAAAATATTTTTTACTTTTTAGTTTGTTGTTAGAAGTCGGTTTTTTTGTTAAAAATTAATCCTAGGATTAAAGTTTAAACACAAATTAAAACATGCCTGCATTTTAATTCTGTCTGTCTGTCTATCTCAACACCTCAACCTTTATGTCAGGAACCTTTGTAGATATCTTTTAGCATATAATATATAGCAGGATGGCAAAAAGAATATAGGACCCTAAAATTAAGCCACTTCGTTACCAATAAGACACATTCTATTCGTACTTTCAGCCGAATTCAGGAGTCAATGCGTGTTGATTGGCGAAACTTAACGCCGCGTTTTCCCTTGTTAAGTACCAGTGCGAGGAAATAAAAAATACTGAATATTTCTTATCTCCAAATGGGAATCAACACAAAACGAGGTTACAGCCGCACGTTAGTGCCTGTGGGCCACGACTGGCGTATGGATGCCATTTTTTTACTTCTATTATTAAAATGAAGGACACTAGACGCCTCATGCTTACGAGAAAATGTACGGAGCTGCTGTTCTAAATGAACATTTTAAAAATCATAAAAGAAATGTAAAAGCAAAAGTAAAAAAAAAACACCCATTTATAGAATTTCCTGAGAATGTGGAAACATATTAAAGATGTTCACTTTTTATTAAGAACGTGTGTTCAAACAATAATAATATGGCAATAAGACAATAGGTATATAATTTATCAAAATACGTTGTCGATTGTATATTATCCTAACCTCATTGACACGTTTTTTATACTTCCTTCTGTAAAAAGTATGAGAAACCTTCACAAATGGGTCTCGGTTTGCGACAGTGTATTGTGGAACTTGGCAAGTGATAATTACGTTTGGGAATTATGAAATTCTTTATAAGTTAATTCACAGAAAGGCTTAATTAGGAAAAGTGCCTGTCATTCATCAGAACATATAATTTAATATAATAATTGATTATTGAGAGGCCCATCGTGGCGCAGCGGCACAAGGTGTGACTATAAAACCGACTGGTTGTGGGCTTGATCCCCACTCGAGGAGATGAAATATTTACTTAAATGTATATTTCCATTTCTTCGCTCTGGTGTCGAGGACAAGCGCGGCATTGAGTTCGGCCACTCAATACGCAATACCTCCAGAATTCGGCAGGAAGTGGGGATCGGAGTGTCTTAACACTAGGTTCCATCTGCCTATCCTGCAGTGTGCTGGATACAGCGTGAAGCTGATTTATTTATTTATAATTGATTAATGTAAGTTCTTTAATTTTCACGATTATTACACATTTTAAATGAAACTATAATATTTTAACTGGATTAATCGCGTATATTTGGTACCAAATATACGCGATTAATCCGGTAAAAATAGTTTAATTTAAAACGGTATCTACTATCGAGTCAGATGAAACTGTTCGGTTCAGAATTCAAAAAAACAATAAATCGTTTAGAAAACTTTCTGCCTTACCTGTAATAACGACTTAA
The DNA here is from genome assembly GCA_021202915.1 of Heliconius himera. NCBI lineage: Eukaryota > Metazoa > Arthropoda > Insecta > Lepidoptera > Nymphalidae > Heliconius > Heliconius himera. The sequence continues at coordinate 541,675 of JAJHJA010000513.1, read as the reverse complement.
GCCAGAAAGGCTAGAAAAGAGAGTGAGATCACAAGGCGCAGTAACTCAGAACGACTATTATGGATTGAAATGAGATGAATGAATGAGACGTAAAAATACAAAAAAAATATATATACTCTTTCATGATAACTGTAGCATAGGTAATAAAATAAAATGTGGATTGTGAAATTAAAAAATATAATTAAATGTGTGTGTGGATTGTAAGTCGGCAATATTGTGCGTAATATACAAAAATAGCATTTTTTTTTATTTCTTAAATAAACATTGCTATTAAGTCATTTGAGTTAATTGTATATATATTTTTGGACGTTGAGCTCTGTCTCTCAACACACAATGCCTTCAGAATTCGGTACAAAGTGAGGAACGGAAGTGTTTTAATGGGGACGCAGTTTCTTAATATTAGGTTCCCCGGTTCCTTCTGCCTACCCTGCAATGTGCGGGATACAGCGTGAAGCTAAAAAAATCGAAAATTGTAAGGGCAAAGAGAGGATATTCCCGAAATTCGTTTGTGGTTGGATTATTCTCCATCATTATCAATAGGCGTATATAGGAAAGGTTGGAGACCAGTCGTGGGCACAAAGTGTGACTATAAAATCGCCTGGCTGTGAGTTCGATCCAGACTCTAGGAAGTGAAATATTCATTTACATTTATATTTTCATTACGCTCTGGTTTCGAGACAAAGCACGGTGTTGAGTTCCGCCACTCTACACGCAATACCTTCAGAACTCGGCGGAAAGTGGGAAACTGAGTGTCTTAACATTAGGTTCCCTCTGCCTACCCTGCTGTGTGCAGAATACAGCGTGAATGCTGATTATTTTTTTTTAATTGGATAAAAGAGGAATACGTTGCGAATTTTACCTATACGACTACGAGTTTGTTTGCGAGCTACATCTCGAATATAATTTTAAATATTTTATTTTACATATATTTTTTTAGTGTTTAGAATTTTGTAAAATATTACTTACTTTATTTGATATTGGAGTTGGTTTTGTAAGGAACTTTTATAACCCTACAGTTCTATAAAAAGGCCAAGTACAAGCGTGCGACTATAAACGCGACAGTAATGGGTTCGTTTCCGTAAAGACCAGCGTAGAAATCGGCCACTCGACATGCAATGCCTCAAGAATTCGGTGGAAAGCGGTAAACGGATGTATCTCATAGGGAACGGAGTCTATTAACATGAGGTTTTAAGGGTCCCATTACCTACCCCGCCAATTGCGGGATAGAGCGTGAATCTAAAAAAATATATAAAAAAAATCAGCTTCATGCTGTGTGGCAGAACGGAGTGTTAAGACACTCCGTTCCCCACTTTCTGCCGAATTCTGGACAATTGCGTGTTGAGTGGCAGAACTCAATACCGAGCTTTGCCTCGACACCAGAGCGAAGAAATGGAAATATAAATTTAAATAAATATTTCATCTCCTCAAGTGGGGATCGAATCCACAACCAGTCGGTTTTACAGTCACACTTTGTGCCCCTGAGCCACGACTGGCCTCAAAAAAAATATATAATAACTATATTAGTATTTATGTCTTGTCCAATATGATAAATGTTTTTTCAGTATCCATTTGGGCTTTTTGCACAAATGCTCAAAACGACAGGATACAACGGCCATTCGACAACGGCCACGGTTGGGACATTAGACTTGCAGTGCCCGGGGAGCCCGGCCACGATTATCCCATACTAAATTCAATACCTCGAACATCTTTTACATGCTCTGGGAAAGAGCCAGGTAAGATTATATTTCATATGTTTCTTCCGTATAGCCGAATAGTTGATGAGAATCTATTGTCAAGATACTTTTTTCTTCTTCGCTTTTCGGGTAAGAAAACTTAATTTAATGTCTCGGAACTTCAGCAGTGAGTGGGAAATGGAAGTGGTTAATGGGGACGGACTGACTTTATACTAGATACAAAGGGTCCTTCTGTGTACCCTGCTAGGTGTGGGAGATAGCGTAAAGTAAAAAAAAATATCTGAGGTTAGAGAATGTCAAATAATGATATTTGATAATAGCCATAAAAAAATCAAATTAGCTTCACGCGTGTGTGTACAGTATGATAGGCAGAGGGAATTTAATATTAGGATACTTCATTTCCCACTTTCCGCCGAATTTTTGTGTTGAGTTTCGGCCTCAACACCGAGTTTTTGCCTTGAATAGTGAAAAAAATAAAATATAAAAAAATAATAATTCATTCCCTCCATTGGAGTTTGAACCCACAAACGTCGTGTCACGTTCACGGCATTGTACCCCTGCACCACGATGGCCTGAATAGCAACCATTAGTGCTATATATCAATTCATCTGAGTAAACCTAGCCACAGACGTCTTAAATGTATAAACGTAAAAAGGTTGAATAATTATTTAATATACTATTTTTATTACTTTTCAGGCTATTACGCAGATATAGAAACAAATTGTCAAGTTTTCAGAGTGTGTACGCTAGGGGCGACCTATGGATATCAATCCTTTTTGTGTCCAAATGGAACTTTATTCAATCAAGCTGTATTCGTGTGTGATTGGTGGATGCAAGTAAATTGTCAAAAAACAACAGATATCATTAAAAAAAATAATGACCACTTTGGAAAATTAAAACTGGGACCAGAGTTTATGACAGATATCAAAAAGATGATAACACATCCTATGAGAAATCCTTATAATTCAGCTTATGCTAAAAATAATTTTATTTCGATGCAAGAATATAAACCACCTACCGGGCAATTATACAGTGGGAATAACTACAAAAATTTCCAACAAAGTCTAAGTAGTTTTATACCAAAGGTGCAACAAAACCAACAAAATTATTTTAAAGATATATATTCGAATACCGATATTTCTTTTGCAGCTTCAACACCTAGCACACAATATATTTATAATTACAATGCACTTAATGACCGAAAACAACACCTACCTTTTCAGGATGTAAATAAAGCACGAAATACAAACCAAGCTTTACTATCCAATTCTCACGGAGGCCAGTTGCCACGAAATAACAACAAATTTCTATCAATCAATAATTCGCCAAATCAATCACAAGTGAAATCAAATTTTTATAACAACAGAAATCCACAAACAGGCAGACAAACAACATACACGATAGATTATTCAAAACAACAATTAAGTCCACACATAAAGCAAGAACAACAATTGTACTTACCCGGACCAACACGAGCAAAATATTCTAGGGATATCGTTGGTAGCGTTGAGAAAGAAACTAAACAAAATTTGGTAAGTAACGAATCACAAACAAGGTTAATAACTAAAACTTTAGCATTCCGTAAAATAATAAAAGATTCAAAAGATGGTACTCCGAGATCTAGAATTACGTTTAAAACATGGATAGTCAGGCCATCTAAAAATTCAAAGTTAATTACTAACAGTACTTATAGAACAAATGATAAAAACACAAACTTAACTCAAAAATTAGGTTATGAAAGTGTCAGTTCTAATAGTCACTTTACATCTGCCCGCAATAATAACGTAATAGGACCATATAGAAACAGCAATAAATTTCCAAGGACATTTAGCAGACAAGTTGTGTCTACTGTACAAGAAGAACCTGATACTCATGCATCATCTACAACTCCTTATACCAGTTACAAAGCTTTTACTTCTACTAAAGAGTCCCCAATTTACTTAGTCCCTACTACTTTTAAACCATCTTCTGCCTTGTACATTCCACCTATTGACAAAGCAAAACAAGTTTCGCGACAATATCTTCTACCAAATAGTGATTATGATGAACTAATAGCAGTTGCAAGTTCTCCTACACCATTTGAGGTATCTGTAGAAGGAAATAACTATGAACCAAAATTATCAATTAGTAAGCAATCGCATGTAAACACTAATAACAATAACGTAACATTTACAGATATTTTAACAAAAGAAAAGTTAGATATTACAGTAAACGATATAGTCAAAGACACATCTGAAATACTTGAGACTGCCTCACCAGAAGATATTACGCAATATCAAAAGAATATTCAGTCACTAAACTATCCAATTGATAATTATTTACCCCCCGACCCAGACATTGATCAACAAAGTGATGAAAAATTATTATCCTTACCACCCCCACAACTACCAAAAAATTCAAGAATTATTGCTACTTTATCTCCACATTTGGAACCACCCCTTGATGATCAAGTAATTCAGAACTTTAGCAGTATCAATACTTCCAAGTTACCATATCTTAATAAAAGAAAAATACCATCTAATACAATTGAAAGAACTGTATCGTTAAAAATTACCATTCCTGAAAATATTGCTGAATACCTATTTAAAAGTAGTAGTAATAAAAATATATACAATTTAGAACTCTTAAATACGGCTAGTAGTAAATACTTAGTTCTAACAGATAATGTTGCAGACAATTCCAGCTCTAACTTTATACCCATTGGTAAATTGATCGAAAATAATATATCTAATATTTCTGATTCACAGGATTTGGTGTTTTCTCTATTAGCAGATTCTATAAACACTGCAAAAGAATACAATAATGTAGCACAGCAGAATTTTGCAAAACCTACTAATATGCAATCCCAGTTCTATAATGTACATACAAACAACTTGGGAGGAATATCAAAAGACACATCACAACTCCTATCACCACAATTTACAAGATATCAACCTGCAAATCTCGATAACGCATTTAAAATAAAACAACCTACACCATATGTGCCAACTCGAAACGAAAACTATTTTCAAACAACAACACAAAGTCAATATCCACAATCAACGCCACAAAGTGTACAAACACAAAACAACAATAGAAATCAATTTTACTCATCAGAATATTTAAGGTCTCCGTCAAATATACAAGCTAATCCTGAAAAAATATATAGTGGACAACTTTATCAACTACCTGTGCCTGATGTAACGAGACAAATTTACAATTCACCTCATCCATCGGTATCAAACCTTATATTATCTAACAGCTTTTTGCCTCCGTATAGCAAGCAGACAGGAGGAGCAGAAGCTGAAGTTGAAATAATACCATCTCAAATTATTCCAACTTCACTTTCACCCGTACCCAATTCAAAAGAAACAACTTCAGATCAAGGGAGTTCAGCTAATGTATTTATTGACGATTTTCAAGTACCTAAAGACGCTATATCTGCTCACATACAGGACAACATCATTGGAACTATACCTCATCCCGAGGATAACGAAAAAATTATAAAATATAAAAAAGATCAATCGTATTACTTCTATTCTCATTTGAATAGTAAAAATAATAATTATGAACCAAATTCCAACCAAACAAATAGCATATATTTACTTAGCAATTTAACAAAACCGACATTTCAGCTCATTCCATCAGTAGGATATAAATTAGACGATGAAACAGAAAAGCAAAATTTTTTAAACGTTTTTCAGATTAATGACCATGGTAATCCAAGAAAGAGTCAAGTAGACGAAAATATCAATTTAAATCGACGGCAAGATATTAATAGTGATATAGATTTCACTGTAATTCATCCCACATCAACATACCAAAAACAAAAATTTAATGATAATAATATCATATATAATGGTCCAAATTCATATTCTGCCCCACAAGCATCAGTAGGAAGACTAGATGCAAACCGAAATACAATAAAAGATTCTTCTTATAACGCCAGATTAGAAAAAATCGATATCTATAGTAAAGAATATGGTTATCCAAAAATAACACCTGTAACCAAGTTTTTATCTTAAGTTAAGTTTAGATTTATATTTGTAAATGTGGTACAAATTAAAATTAATGTATATTAATTAAGATTAATTTAATTTATTTAGCTTAATGTTAGATACTACTCCTCTCAGTTGTTAAAGTTTAGATATTGTCTATAAAATGTAGAGGCTACCAAAATATATCTTTTATATATTTTAATATATTATTATTTTAAATAGATTTGTATAGAAATGTGTGTATATAAATAAAATTGTTTTATGCATATTTTTCTTTTCTTTACAATATAAAAATAAATCAGCTTCACGCTGTATCCCGCTCACAGCAGGGTAGGCAGAGGGAACATAGTATTAAGACACTCCGTTCCTCACTTTCCGCCACGTTCTGGAGGCATTGCATATTGAGTGGCGGAACTCAACGCCGCGCTTTGCCTCGACACCAGAGCGAAGAATTGAAAATATAAATGTAAATGAATATTTTTTGTCCTCAAGTGGGGACCGATCCCACAACCAGTCGATTTTACAGTCACACTTTGTGCCCCTGCGCCATCACTGGCCTCTAAAAATAAATCAAATCCATATACTTATAAATTATAACGTACCACTTACCAGTTTGTTAAAAGTATCGATTGGGCTACGCTCTTAATCGAAAACTATGACATTATAGAAATTATTATTAAAGCTAAAAAAGTAGTAACCTTCCAAAATAGTGTTGAATAAATGTAGTATGTTAGCAAAAGTATATAAGTATATACTATATTTTATAGACATAACCATCCTGGTTCTGCTTACAAAATCGATCATATAAATTAAAATTAAATCAGCTTCACGTTGTATCCTGCATATAGCAGGATAGGCAGAGGTCCCCACTCTCCGCCGAATTCTGGAGGCATTATATGTTCAGTGGCGGAACTATATAAATATTTCATTTCCTCAAGTGGGGATCGAACCCACAACCAATCGTCACGTTTACAGTCACGCTTTGTACCCTTGTGCCACGACTGGCCTCTAAATAGGCCAATCATGGCGCAGACATCATCATATGGAATATTTATTATCTTTAGCAGTACTACAGCGCGAAAAATTCAAACCGCAGTCATGGTTTCCATGGCAACTGTATCTATTTACAACTATTGGTTTGTTTCCTTTGCAACGCTAGAAATTACATTATAATTATAACGTCAGGATACATGATAGCTATATTATAATTTATTAATATTATTTTAGTTTTATTAAATGTAGTGATTGTAATTAAAAATTCGTAATAATAATTTAGGTAAGACCCTTACTATTTTAAACAATAAAAAAAAATGTGTTTTGTGGAAATAAAGAGTTAAGCTTATTGACTAATTATTCGCTATTTAAGAGATTATTTTAATTTAAACTCATTTTATTTTGACGACATCTTTAAGATAGTTAAAATCGTTTCATTGCTATAGGAATAAAATATTATTATTATTTCATATGTTTTTTTTATAAACTTATTTTCATAGAATTTATTTAAATTTATATATATCAATCAATCTCGAAATGAGGCAGTCGTGGCGCAGGAACACAGAGTGTGACTGTAAAATCTAATAGTTTCGGGTACGATATCCACTTGAGGAGATCAAATACTTACTTACATTTATATTTTCATTTCTTCGCTCTGGTGTCGAGGCAAAAAACGGCGTTGAGTTACGCCACTCAACACGCAATGCTTCCAGAACTCGGCGGAAAGTGGGAAACGGTGTGTCTTAACACTAGGTTCCCTCTACCTACCCTGATGTGTGCGAGATACAGCGTGAAGTTGATAAAAAAAAAACTCCTTAAATAAAGATATGTTTCTTTACATAATATTTTAATTTAAAAGATATAAACATATTCAGAAAATGGCTGAGGAAGGTAAATATAACGATCCCATATCAAGCGATTCAGACAGGCAGTCTTCGGTGGGGGACTCGGAAGTGGAACTGGATTTTAGAAATGACCCTCGCGTACAATGGTTTAAAGAACGTATCCTTTCATACATTGGTATGGATGACGAAGAATTATTCTACAATTTGCTAGACGAATGTGATGCAAAGGAGAAACTAGCTGCCTATTTAACAACACCGATCAAACATAATGAATTGGCGTTGGACAAAAGGACATTTTATGTGTCCAAAATCATAGTTGACAAATTGATTCATGAAGATAAAGAATTCACTGAATGGCGTAAGTATTATTGATTAATTATATTTTAGAAAAATGTGTATATATTGAGGCCAGTCGTGGCACAAAGTGTGACTGTAAAACCTACTGGTTGTGGGTTCGATCCCCACTCGATGAGATGAAATATTTACTTAAATTTGTAATATTTCCATTTCTTCGCTCTGGTGACCAGGCAAATCGCGGCGTTGAGTCCTGCCACTCAACACGCAATGCTTCCAGAATTAGGCAGAAAGTGGAGAACGGTGTGTCTTAACACTAGGTTCCCTCTGCCTATCCTGCTGTGTGCGGGATACAGCACCTGATTTATTTTTTATGTATATATTGCCCATAAATAGGCGAAAAAATGCATGCATTTCTTTTGATTCAAAGATTATTACCATTGCTTCAAAGGGAATAACAATTATAATTATTTAATAATAAACATTTTTGTAGATAGAATCTAGTGTTAAGAATTAAACATCACGGCGGTGACGAATATAACAAAATATTTAAAAAACACTACACAAATAAAATAGAGATAAAATATGCCGAAGTATTTTATCAATTATTGTTGAACAATATATTTTTAGTAAGATTCTGTGCCTAGATATAATAGAACACTATTATATTATTTTTTTAATTTAGATATTGAGTATCAAATAATTTATTTCAAAAGGACTCATTCCACCTCCACCGCCTCCACCGCCTCCGGCAAGAAAGGGTAGAAGAAAGAAGAAAGCGGCCGAACCAGTACCGGAACCGGAACCAGAGGAAGAAGACAAAAAAGCTAAGAGCATGAAAAGTTTAAAAAGTATGAAAAGTATGAAGAGCGTTAAAAGTATGAAAAGCGCAAAAAGCGTTAAAGGTAAATATATATTTTGAATATATATATTTTTATATATATTTTTAATGCTTTATAGATTCTTAATTATTGGTGTAATTTCTATTGCTTAGTTAATAATATCTCTAATCTAATTAGAGTATTTTTTTTTACTTTAATATTTTTTGATATTTTAAGATTTGATATTTTAATAGAATCAAATTTTATTCGTGGTTTGTACTATAAGCATTTCACTACGTTTCATCATGTGCCAAAAATAAAGTATTAAAAAAAATGTGAATGCTATTGTTTTCACTTTTATCAATACTTTGTAATTTTTTTTAAATTTTAATTATTTTTAATTTTATTTTTAAAGTATGAAAGAAATTATTAAAAAGTAACAAATGATCTGTGAATCACCACGAAAGAGTACTTAAAATAATTATTATACAGTATATTTTTTATTTATTTTTCAGAAGGAGACATGGATGAGGGTTAGTATTTTTAAATATCAATGTCATTGTTAAATATTTCACTCAAAATTAGGAATATTTTATCAATAACAAAATATATTTTCAATTATCCTTGCTAAATATTTTGTATCAGAGATGCACATTGAGGCCAATCGTGGCGCAGGGCACAAAATGTGATTGTAAAACCGACTGGTTGTGGGTTCGATCCCCTCTCGAAGAGATGAAATATTTACTTAAATTTATATTTCTACCTACACCGCTGTGTGCGGGATACAACGTGAAGCTGATTTATTATGAGGTTATAAATCACAAGAAAAAAAAATACATTAAAATAAAACATTATTAAAGTCACTATTTTTTCCTCATCTCTATATATAATAAGACAGTAAAAATATTTTGTCTGTACATTTAGTAATTTTGACTGAAATGGATAGAGGGACACTTAAAAAGACTAATAGAAAGCAAAAAGATTTTTTTTGAATTTCTTGTCTGTCTGTCTGTCTGTCTGTCTGTCGACATATTGTTGTCCGCATTTTTCTCTGAAACTACTGAACCGATTTACTTGAAAATTTCACCAATTGCTTTGTTTTAACTCAATTTAGGTTCTAAAGTTTGGTTCATCAAAATCGGTTCATTAAAAAAAAAGTTATCGTCATTTGAATGAACTCAAGGCATTAGCTTGCCAGCGAATGTTATATAGAAATCGCGCTGGTATGACCCTGGCTAAAGAATGACATTCGAAACGTCTTGATTATATGACTGTTGATAAAAATATATATTTTTGAAGCACTATTATACAATATTTTATACAATAAAGTAAACAAGGCCAGTCGTGGCGCAGCGGCACGAGGTGTGACTGCAAAACCGACTGGTTGTGGGTTCGATCCCCACTCGAGGAGATGAAATATTTACTTAAATTTATATTTCCATTTCTTCGCTCTGATGTCGAGGTTAAGCGCGGCGTTGAGTTCTGCCACTCAACACGCAATGCCTCCAGAATTCGGCAGAAAGTGGGGAACGGAGTGTCTTAACACTAGGTTCCCTCTGCCTACCCTGCTGTGTGCGGGATACAGCGTGAAGCTGATTTATTTATTTATTTTATTATAGTTGTCAATCAATTATGCTTAAATCAATAATCATGTATTTTAAGCGGGCGAAGCCGTGGGCGGGCCGCTAGTTTATTAATATTTAATATTTGACAGTACATATCATTACTCATAGCTACATATATACTAAATAAATATATTATTAATTTTTAATTTGTAAAGATGAAGAAGTAGATACTGTAGCAGCGGCGGTGACAGATATATTTGATATTGAAGAAGCAAACAAAACTTCGATTGATCTGAGGCTGGAAGAAGAGGAGCCTCCTGTTGTAGCTGAAGACTTGTACTCCTTTCCTCCACGTAATTCTTATATTTTTATTCATTAAACATTTTATAAAGAATTTAACTAGATTATTTAATTTACATGATTTTTTATATAAAATACTCGTATTTTACTACATTGCAAAGTAAAATTATCATAAAATTAAAGGTGTGTACTTAATCAATTAATTATTCGAATTGAATTGAATTGAATTGAATAATAAAAATCATAAGCTATGTATATACTCTATTAATTAACAGCTCCAGAAGATTTGGATCCTGATGTAGATGGAACATTGGAATTTTATACAGTCATAGTAAGTGACATTGTGATTTATTTTTTATCAAATAACAATAATTTGTAGCTTACTTACTAGTACAATATTCTAACTGGCGATATTAGGAAAAATGGGACAGAGATTAGAGGCAGAGAGATCTTAATAGTAGGTTCCCTCTGTCTACCCTGCCATTTGTAGGATACAGCGTGAAACTGAAGAGAAAAAGAAAAAAACAATAATCTGTATCCAAGTAATTGAATAGTCCAATATTCTTACTGACCGTATTAGAATATAATACAGATCGTTTCACGCAACGCTGTTTTGTAATTCAGACAAATTGTATATTACAATTGGACTAATTCTGCATTTTTCTTAAACAGACCGAGAAATGGCTTATACATATATTTACTAATAAAAATACGAACTATTGCATTCAGAAGATTATATAAAATGGACTACGATACCATTTTTATTTTTGTTATTATATTATAAAACAAAATCTGTAGATTAAAACGAAAAATAGGTAATAAACTCTAAATATCCATTTCTCTTTCCTTATACAGCGATCAGTGCCGCGTATAATTCAATATCCAAAATTGCTACCGATTTTCGGGTCGTTCACCCCTCAAGTGGCCCAACGTAATCGAAGATACATTTACTTTATAAGACAAACCCACGACGCGATACCATTATCAGAAAATCCCAGAACAACTATGCTTAAAATGCCAGAATATATACTGGTGGGATCGACTAGTGGCAAAGTGCTGATGAGTCTCGGGGTGCAATTGAAAGATGTAAGTTTTTGTATAGAATTAATACATAAATCAGTTTCCTGCTGTTTCGAGCATATAGCAGGGTAGGCAGAAGGAACCTAGTGCTGAGACACTCCGTTTCTTATTATCCAACAAATTCTGGAACCAAGCTTTGCCTCGACACCAAAGCGAGGAAATGAATATATAAATTTAAATTAATATTTAATTTCCTCGAGTGGGGATCGAACCCACAACCAGCCGCGTTAACAGTCACACGATCAGGCTCCCGCGCCATGACTTATTAAAACAGTTTTCTTTATTTTAATATAAATTAACCTTTGGCTTATTATCTGGGCTAAGCAAAATAGTGTGGTTATGGTTGAGCGAAGGGGTACTAAACTTTGAAAATTTATAAGTTTTTGGAAATATATATGTGCATTTTAATTGCATGACGATAGTATATTCATATATTATGTACAACTTAAAAGAAATAACAACACTTCCAGTTTTATTTTGGTAGATAAAATGTCTATTAACTTTGTCGTGGCGCAGTGGTCTGTTCCATATCCTGGGGAATCAATTATTTTTACTGTTCCACACTGCTCAGCGCAGCGTTTACTTCCGCCACTCAACTCGCAATGTCTCGAATTCGGGCTAAAACCCTAGTACGGAGTGTCTTGACACCAGGTTCTCTGATGTGGCATAAAATGTAATGCAAAAAAAATTAAATTTACTAAAATTATCACCTAATAATATAACTTTACTATATATATATATATATATATATATATATATATATATATATATATATATATATATATATATATATTTTTTTTTTTCAATTCCAAATTTTATAATACTACCCGCTACGTTTAAATTTTTATACGTTTTCTAAATAAGTAGTGAAACTTAGCATTAAATAGGTTTATATCTATTATCTACATACAAAAGCTAATAACAGTGCTGGTATGGCGTTAAATTCATTATATAAGGAAGCCATCTGTTCCATAGAAACAGATGTTTCAGATATCTACTTCAAGTAATTAATCTTTCTAATTTAATATAAGATGTTCATAATTAATATATCAAAGTCTAAAGTAATTATTTAACTTAACGTAACTTCACGCTGTATTCCGCACACAGCATGGTAGGCAAAGGGAACCTAGTGCTATAAACACTCTGTTCCCTATTTTTCGCCCAACTCTGCAGCCATGTGTTGAGTGGTGGATCTCAGCGTCGCGCTCAACAACTACCTTACAACAAAAAATATTTCTACAAACCACTTAATACTTTGAAACGATAGAATAGATTTCAATGCAATTTCCAACAACATAGTATTTTAAAATGTTGGTGTATTAGATACAGATACAGGCTTTACCTTATCATATTAAAAATTAAATTAGCTTCACGCTGTATCCCGAACACAGCAGAGTAGGCAGAGGGAACCTAGTGTTAAGATACTCCGTTCCCCACTTTCTGCCGGATTCTGGAGGCATTGCGTGTTGAGTGGCAGAACTCAACGCCGCGCTTAACCTCGACACCAGAGCGGAGAAATGGAAATATAAATTTAAGTAAATATTACATCTCCTCGAGTGGGGATCGAACCCACAACCAGTCGGTTTTGCAATCACACCTCGTTCCGCTGCGCCACGACCTGCCTTATCATATTATATTAGAGTAAAGCCGGAAAGTATATAAGTAATTTTCCTTTAAAAGCTAATACCTCTGCTAAGCCCACCTTAAATATCTGAAGCTTGGAAATTAGAAATTAGTTTTGAAAGCGCAGTAGATGTTCATATGTGCATATATAAACTTGAAACTAACGCGAAAAGCTGCTTAAAGTTTAAGAGTCGAGTCACGCTGTTCCGTAACTAAGCAAAATTATTGATTAAAATTTATTTAATATAATTAATTAATTATTAATTAATAATAATTAATTATATATACAGTTGATTTCATATACTATTCCCGAAATGTAGTATATGAAATCGAATAATGCCTGACTGAGGCCTGTCGTGGCGCAGTGGCACAGAGTGTGACTGTAAACCCGACTGGTTGTGGGTTCGATTCCCACTCGAGGAGATGAAATATTTATTTAAATTTATATTTCGCATTTCTTCGCTCTGGTGTCGAGACAAAGCGCGGCGTTGAGTTCTGTCATTCAACACGCAATGCCTCCAGAATTCGGCAGAAAGTAGGGAACGGAGTGTTTGAACACTAGGTTCCCTCTGCCTACCCTGCTGTGTGCGGGATACAGCGTGAAGCTGAAATCGAATAATATTTAAATTTAATTTAACTTTCGTCATTAAGACACAATGAGGGCTTGTAAAGCTTCTACTAATCCTTATTATAAATGTCAAAGTTGAAGAGGATGGATGTTTGTTCCAGTCTCATGCAAAAACTACTGAACGAATTTAAATGAAAATTTACATGAATATATTTTTTTACATCAAACAGAAAATTTTATATAATTTGCTTATAATATAACATTAAGATTGACCGGGCGAAGTCGCATTTGATTCGCAAGCTTTTTTTAATTTATTTTTAATATTTCAACAGACATTCATATCGTTATTTGAGAAACAGTTCAGAGAGATTACAACAATGACACCGGAGGAATCCAATACGCTACTGCGCCGTCAGACGTCTTACGCGGGTCAACATTATAAGATGGAAGCTACAACGGCTGAGGTAATAAATGGCATCTGTAAAAAAATATCTTTAGATTTACTTTATTATTTTAAAAAAATGTCTTTTCAACTCGAATGAATTAATTATTTACATTTTCTCGTTCTGATAAGCACTCGGCGGTGTCCAGTTCCGCCACTCAACACGCAATGTCTGGAAAATTGACCGGAAAGTGAAAAACCTAGAATCGTAACAATAGGTTCCTCTGCCTACCTTGCTATGTGCGGGATACAGCGTGAAGTAAAGAAAAACAATAGAAATTTTGATTTAACTTTAGTTAGCTTCACGCTTCATCCCTAACGGGGTAGTCAGAGAGCACGGAGCGCCAAACGCTACGGTGAAGAAATATTGGACTGGCTAAATAAATGTGAATCCAACACACAAATAGATTTTTTTTGTCCTATAAATATGATTGTCTTTTATTTAATTCTAACTTATTTTATATAAATAAAATCGTTTTTATTTATATTATATGTTTTTTAAAGTTCTATAATATGATTATTGCAGGTAAATTATTTACGTCCATCTGACTATAGAAGAATGTCGAATGTTGCTAGAGGAGAAAATGCAGAAAGAAGGTAAAAAAATAAATGTATTTTTAAAAATTATCGTCATATTAAAAAATATGCCTACTAAATAAAAGTATTATATTTATATTTGAAAATATTGTAGAGTTAATGACAGAAGATAAGGCAGAAAACATAAATTGCCAAAACACAGTATCTACGATTTTTATGAAAAAAAAAATATTTTCCTGGAAATTGTAACATTATTTTATAATATATGTCAAAATTTATTAAGTAAGATTGTAATTTTGCCGACGCTTTAATACCATAAAAGGTTAATTGTTTGCTTAGGATTAAAAATATGAGGTCGGAGTCTTTCGACGCGCCGAAGAAACGGAAAGTTACGAAACCTTCATTGTTGCCATTAGTAAGATATTACATTTTTTTTGTGTTTTGCTACACCTAAAGCATTTTTTTTTCGTTGAATAAAATTGTTTATATTAATAATTTATTTTGTCGATTCATATGAAAGAGTGATTGGGCACTATTTTTGTTTTTAGCTCACGCTGTAACTCGTATGTATCATGGTAGGCGGAGGGAACCTAGTATTAAGACATTCTCCTTCCCTCTTTTCGGCGAAATCCGGAGGCATTGTGTTTTAAACGGCGGAACTCAAGCAAAGAAATGACAATATTAAATATTTATTTATTTCCTCGAGTGGGAATTGAACCCACAACCAGTCGCGTTTGTGCCCCTACGCCATGACTAGCATCAAATAATATAGTTATTTTAATTTAATTTAATTTAATTTAATTTAATTTTGTTAAATGTTAAAAGCTTCTATAATTAAAACAGGAAATATCATATGAAGTGCCTATCCCAGAAGTTAAGATTGAAGGTGATAAAGCGGCGACCGCGTCCGAAGTTATTGTGGATATAAAAAATCTCGTTGGAATCGTTGAATGGTGAGTTTTTTTTTAAATATTAATATGTTAATTAGCACTGTATTTTAAAATAATAATTACTTTAATTTAAATATTATTCTTTAGACAATCACGGATATTCATATATTTTATATAACAGGAGTAAAGTTGAGAATATGAAAGATATCTAATGTAATGCAATAAGAAACATATTTTTTGGAAAATAACAAATTTAACAGCCTATAATATATATAAAATATAATATAAAATTAATAGTGTTTACCTGTACGAAGTTGCATACGACACCGTAGTTTATAAATAGCCATTTTTAGTGATCTCAATCTATATTTTTTTATTGAGGCGTTCAGTTCCGTCACTCAACACGCAATGCCTCAAATAATTCAACGGAAAATGGAGAACGGAGTGTCTTAACACTAGGTTCCCTCTGTCAACTAAATATGCCCAATACAATCTGAGGCTGATGTTTCTTTCATTTATAAATTTTTAATTTCGCCTTAAAATTGACTGTACAAATCATTACTCCAAGGCACGTGTCGTCAAACTCTTGATAGTTTCCAACGGCGGCGCGGCGTCTACAAACAACACCCTCTCAATTTAGCACCCTGTCACAGCAGCCCTGCTAGTACGTACGGCTAATGTCATCAAGACGTCGCAACTTGTTACGTAAACACAACTTTAACTTGCGACGTATATATCTACGTACTAGAGTACGAGGACTGCTTCACTGGTGTATCTTGTTTGTGGAGTTTAATATAATAGAAAAATGTTTGTTTCATTTATATATGAGATTAATTGTTAATTGAGAGTATATGAAGAAATCCATTGTCGTTTCTGAAATGTTTTTGGCTTTTTATAGTGATTTGGTCGCCTTCTTTCTGTTTATATTGAAAATTTCTTTTGGGTTTATATTATGTAAAGTCAGATATATTCAGCAGTAAATCTCATTTCAGAGCTGCTTTCCTATTTCTGCCTATTCCACTAAATTAGTAGGAAATAGGAAAAAGTATAAAGAATAAAACCATAGACATTAGTTTTGTATACTTAAAAAAACAAAATTAAATCAGCTTCACGCTGTATCCCGCACACAGCAGGGTAGGCAGAGGGAACCTAGTGTTAAGACACTCCGTTCCCCACTTTCTGCCGAATTCTGAAGGCATTACATGTTGAGTGGCAGAGCTCAACGTCGTGCTTTTGCCTCGACACCAGAGCGAAGAAATGGAAATATAAATTTAAGTAAATATTTCATCACCTTGAGTGGGGATCGGACCCACAACCAGTCGGTTTCACAATCACACCTCGTGCTGCTGCGCCACCACTGGCCTCACTGGCCTTTGTATACTTAAAACATAAATAATACTTAATATTATGTTGCCCTGATTTGATTCTCCAATAATTTAAATAATATACTAAATGATGATAATAATGATAATATGATAATGATATATAATAATTATTGATGTGTATACTGTGAAGAGATAAGTAATATATTTCAGGACAATCGATCATATCGAAGGCGAAATTCAACTGCCAATGCCGAATATACCGTCGTTAATGGAGGAAAGGCCCGTTGGCCACGTGGAGTTTCAGGACACCGAGTTGACACCACAACTGGAGGAAGCGGTTATGATGTGGCAGTCCCATATTGATGCTACGATATCTGCTTGCTTAGGAAAAGTGAGCAATTTTGTTTGATAAAGTTCTTACATAATCAGAGACTTCTAATTTGACAACTCAACCAACAATGTCTCTTTTTTCCGTAAAAAAGAAAAACAGAGAGCCTAGTCTCAAATTAGAATATTTCTGAATATCCTTTTTTGCCAATATTATTGCTTAATATTTGAACATACATGGAAACAGTATCTAGGCGTAGGTCCTTTACCTTTTATTTTTTAAGCTTCACGCTACATTTAACGCATAGCAGGGTAGGCAACGGGAACCTAATCTTAAGATGAACAGATTATTTTCATGCTCCTTTTTCCCTACTTTCCGCTTCCGCTTTCTGGAAACTTTGCGTGTGGAGTGGTGGAACTTAATGCCGCGGTTTGCCTTGTTATTAGAGCAAAGAAAAAAAATATTGAAGTTCAGTGGAAATTGAACCCACAACCTGCAATGCTTACTGTCGCACGCTTGTGCTCCCTCGCCACCAGATTAGTAAAGAAATATTTGACTGTTTTCCTTACTGCTTTTAGACTCGAGAAGGTGAGGGGCCCGTAGCAGAATACAAATACTGGCGTGAAAGGGATGCTGAAATATCTTTGCTTGTTGAACAACTAAAACAACCGATGGTTGTTAAAATATTGGCCCTACTCAAAAAATATGGATCAAGTTATTTACAGGTAAAACATTATGTCATTTTTTACCGTTGTTGTATGAAGATTATATTTAAAAATATTTTTTATATCTTCATGCTGTATCCAGCACATAGCAGGATAGGCAAAGGGAATCTGGGAATCTAAATTTAAGACACTCCGATCTTATTAAGACACTTCCATTCCCTACTTCCCTTTGTTGTAGCGTAATTCAACGCCGCGCTTTGCCTTGTTACCAGAGCGAAGAAATGAAAATATTAAATATTTCATTCCCCCATGTTGGAATCGAACCAACGATCCTCAAAGCACCTCGGTTTTTTATTTATTTAATTTTGTTTAAGATTATTTTAATATGTTTTGTTCTGTGCAGGACTTCAAACAATATAAGGAAAGACTAAAGGAACAATATAACTTGGCGGGAGACAATCTCAAGTTCCTGTCAACGTTAATGCGCTTCTTTACTGTAAGGAATTTCTACTAGATTTTATCAAACTTTTAGTATTTATGTTACAAATCGGATATTTCAGTTTTTTTTTTTCGAATACAATGCTTTATAATATGTGATTATTAAATAAAAGGTTACTATTTTTGCTACCGTAATAAAAGAAAAGAATCGTATATTAATAATTTTCAAAATTATATTTTTATTTCATTCTAAATTGTTCTGGAGGAACATTGTTTTTTTTATAAAATCGATATATATATTTTCGCTGTATTCCGCATGTAACAGAGTAGTGAGAGTCTGGTATCCGGTTTCCTCTGAATTCTGGAGGCAATGCGTGTTGAGTGGCGAAACGTTTTGCCTGGACACCAGAGCGAATAAATGAAAATATTAAATATTTAATTTCCTTGGGTGGAAGTCGACACGCTTGTGCCACGCAACACACGAAGTCCCAAAAAATCGACTGAAAATGGGGAACGAAGTGTCGTAATACTACGTTCTCTCTGATTACCCTGCTATATGCGGGATACAACCTGAAGCTGATTTATTGTGTATATTTACGTGCCACATAAGCATCAAGATATTGTATTTAATTGTTAAAGTATTACAATTAATCACGGCATTTTATACATTAAAATTATATTAAAGAAATTGGATTCAGGTTATAGAAGATAATTCTTCACTTCAACAAGTGATAGACATGCTACCGGAGCTAGTCGAAAGTATATATATGATGTGGGTGTTATCTAAAGGCTACCGGACCGATGAGACCATGATACCGTTATTGGCGAGGATCTCGTGGGCTTTGAGTGACAAGATGGAGAGGTTTCTGGACGTGCATAAGCTTTTTGAGTAAGACGGATTATTTAATTGTCTCAACTTAACACTAATGTCTCCAATTCGGGAGGAAAGCGAAGAAAGTTGTGTCTTGACACTAGATTTCGAATAATGTGAGATAATATTAAAAATCGCTTAGCCAATGTATACTACAATGGCTAAGCGATTTTTAATATTGCTTGTAAAATTATTCATGAATTTTTCATTTTTCACTCGTTCCTATTAGTCGTCGCGTGATTTAATATACATATATGTAGCGTACCTTAATAAATGTACAATCTAACATATAAATATTTGATAACATCTTCGATTTTCGCGATTATTACACATTGTATTTCCCGCGAATGAAATTTCTAACGCGGTTGCTAAAATCATCTCCGACCTTCAGTTAATAAGTATCTGGTGTAAATCATTTGGACTTACCTTAAACCCAAATAAATCTCAGCTATGTATTTTTGGAAACTCTAAACAGCTATATAAATTACACAAACCTCCACCATCAGTTTCACTTGATGATATTTGTTTAGAGCCTAGTGTAAGTGTTTCGAACTTGGGAATCAGAATGGATAGCACATTTTCCTGGTCACCCCACGTTACTGAGCTTAGTCGCAGGATTTTCTCCACCTTAGGGGGATTAAGAAGATGGAAGAACCTGTTACCTTTGAAAACCAAAATATCCTTAGCCAACACTCTTCTCCTGCCCATTCTAGATTACGCAGATTCTTGCTATCTGGATTTGTCAAAGCAACTGCTTAATGCAAAAGCTCGAGCGTCTGCAAAATCTTATTATAAGATTTATATTTGTACTGAGAAAGTACGACCATGTATCACAGTTTCGCGCTCAACTGAAATGGCTCTCAATAAAACACAGACGTAATCTACATTCCCTCACTCTCCTTTATACCATCCTTTACCATCCTATTACTCCTTCGTACCTTAAAGAACGGTTTAAGTTCTTGGGGTCGAACTCCCTTCATGGTCAATGTCTCCGTTCCCGCACTGGCAACCTCCTTGAAATACCTTTGTCCCGATCGAAATGCTATGGTGACTCCTTTACTGTTAAGACAGTAAAGCTGTGGAATGAGCTGCCACTGAGTATTAGAAAATCTCCCGTCTTAAACATTACTACCTGGAACAGAGTCCTTAAACGGATATATATACGCTTAGTTTATGTTTGAATGTATATGTATGCATGTATTTATGTATGTTTGTATGTATTTTGTGTATGTATTAATCTATATATGTCATTTTATTTATATTTATGTATATATCAATGTAACGAGCGTGTAGCTCGTAAAAAAATATATGTTATACGCTCTGCGATTTTGTTTCATTAATCCTGTATTGTTGGTTGCCTGTAAGAGATCGCTCTTAGCGATAAGGCCGCCATTGCACATTGATCTTATGTACTTGTATATCAAATGTATAATCCAATTGTAAACGTGCAATAAAGTGTTATTATTATTATTATTATTTAAATGAAACTATTTAACCGGATTAATCGCGTATATTTAATATTATAATTTTTTAGGTCATCTTATGTAAAATAAGAAGTGTTTAATTTTTTTCCTTTTTCAGTAAACCAAACGACGAAGTCCTGTCGCTAGCACGAGCTGGTCAAAAAATAATGGAAATGTGGCATGAGCTGTACAAGGAGACGCGACGTAATATAGAACTTAGTGGTAAAGGCGCTCGATGGGAGTTCGATCAGCCTTTGCTGTTCACACGCACTGATTACATAGGGACGGTGGCCAGAGATCTTGGTGATGTTGTGCAGGTTTGTGTGTTCTACAAATATTCTGTCTATCTTTATTTTTATTTATTTTTATTAGCTTCACGCTGTATCCCGCATACAGTAGGGTAGGCAGAGGGAACCTAGTGTAAGACACTCCATTCCCCACTTTCTGCCGAATTCTGGAGGCATTGCGTGTTGGGTGGCAGAACACAACGCCGCGCCTAACCTCGACACCAGAGCGAAGAAATGGAAATATAAATTTAAGTAAATATTTCTCCTCCAGTGGGGATTGAACCCACAACCAGTCGGTTTTACAGTCACACTTTGTGCCGCTGCGCCACGACTGGCCTCAACTTATTATATCGTCTGCATTTTATAGATGCACGTTATTTATCTAACACAAACCAGAAGTTTCTTCAAAAAATATTTTTTCCTATTCCAAAGTACAATTTAATACAATAAAACTCAATAACATAGCATTTATATCATTAAACGAGTTCTTTATAATAATTATCAAACATTTCATAATTTATGAAATCAATCAAATCGCTTTCAGCCTCACGCTTTAAAGGGTTGGCAATGAGAATTTAGACTTTTATTTGACTCTAGTCAAGAAACTCTGTTGAGTACTTTTCGTCCAAATTTAAGACATTCTGTGTTGCGTGACGGTTCTAAATATCGCATTTTTTTAGAAGATCAAACAAATGCAAGAAAATTACAGTTTAGTCATCCCCTTAAAAAGCAATCGAATCTACACCCAAATCACAGACGGACGGTATTCCAAATCGTCACAAATAAGAACTGGAATCCAAATATTGGCAAATAATATTAATATTTAACGAATCTAATATTCAGCAAAGTTTTACACAAAACAATTAACCGTATTTTCTATTGACCTATATTTCACCAAAACATTTGTAATTTACATTTACGAATTAGTTTATTATTTTAGGAATAGATTTACTTTTCTTTTACGTAATTTTTTTTATTTTTTATTTTTATATAGATTGAGGCCAGTCGTGGCGCAGCGGTACGAAGTGTGACTGTAAAACCGACTGGTTGTGGGTTCGATCCCCACTCGAGGACATGAAATATTTACTTAAATTTATATTTCCATTTCTTCGCTCTGGTGACGAGAATAAGCGCGGCGTTGAGTTCTGTCACTCAACAACGCAATAACTCCAGAATTTGGCAGAAAGTGCGGAAGGGAGTGTCTTAACACTAGGTTCCCTGTGCCTACCCTGCTGTGTGCGGGATACAGCGTGAAGCTGACTTATTTATAGTTATATTATACATATTCTATTTAAATGTAAGATTATTATATATAGTATTTTTATTCTTATTTTAGGTTCTTATTGATTTTGAGAGAATATTTGGTAACGAATTAAAATCAATAATAAGCGATCCCACACAAATTGATGACGTAAGAAAGCGTGTCAAGAAACTTGTTTATCCGATCCGCACCATAGATTTCAGTGTATTCGTGTTTGATAATAAGGAAAACTGGGATGTTATTATGGGGGACTTCTGGAACGAAGTTAGATATCTCGAGGAGGAAGCCAAAAATTATATAAACCAAAGTTTTGGTAATTTGCGGTAAGAATTTATGATTTTTTTAATATCACTATCAGCAGCTTTGTGTATTGTGAGCTATACTTGTAATTGTCTATTTTTTATTTCTACAAAATATCAGTGACGTAGGCGGTGCACCTGGTGATAAGGCACTCTGCTCTACTTCAGAAAATAGGATAGAAACATTAACAGACACATCATTTTGTCTAGACCAGACCAAAAAATCTAAAAAAATTGAGTATCTTACTTAGTGAAATTTTATCCACGCCATAATGGCTCAAGTCATAGCGTTGAGCCTGTCGTTTTACCGTTTTGTTTTTTTTATCTCTTTTTGTTTTAAGTTGTTATTTAAATTGACTTTTAGTATAGTCATAAAACGGTCATAAACTATTTTGAAATTAAATTTTGAATTTGAACGATATAAAAACACAGGTCGTCAGAAGAGGCATTGGAAGTGCTACTGAAGTTCTTGGAGTTTGATACACGAGAAGCAATAAGGCGACAACTGTCTACCAAGTTCGATCTCGTGATGAGACAATTCATCAAGGAAATCACCATTATTGAAGATAAATTTACAGTAAAACCTTTTATTTTTTTCCTTTAGATGGAGTTAAGAAATAGCATTCATAAATAATTATATCGCACAGACAATTCTGAATTGATTATATAATTGTCGGACGAACCAACAAATCAGACACAAAAACCAACTTTTACAATAAATTTATTTACACTTGTTATATACACATATACTCTCGTAGTCACAATATTTAGATATGAATTGTAATGACAAGTTGTCTTGACAATATCTTAGAACGTAATGAACATGAGTGCCTTTTTTTTTTTTTCGACTGGACTTAATGCGGTTGACCTGGAATGGTCTTGACAGCGTCACCGGGCTGGGAGGGGCGATTGTGGCCCGCCCCTGAAGATAAGAATTACGAGCTTTGATGGACGCTCGTGAAGTGATGGCGATCGCGGGGGAATGCCCCGCGTACGCTAATCATGGGGGGTTTCGTCCATTGGGCCCCGCCGCGCCGAGGCGCGGGCGTGCCGTTAGATATGACTGGCCTCGCCGCCTCTTGCGGCGGCGGAGAGTGGGACGTGGGACTGAGGAGTGAATCCTCCCAATGTATTGGGCGTTGGCAGCAGTGATGGGATCGTCGGGGTCCAGAAGCACGCTTCGAGGGCGTCGAAGACGTGGATGTGGGTGAGGAGCGTACTTACACGCTTCGACAATGAGTGGGTTGGAATGGGAATCTGCACGCTCGTAGTAGCGCTTGGCCAGGAGCTTGCAGAATTCCTTGAGCGATTCTAGCTCGAAGTCTTTGTGTAGGTCAACGTTGCGTACGTACCATGGGCATCCGGATGCCATTCGTAGGAATTTATTTTGAACCCTCTGAAGGAGGTCTATCTTGGTGTGTGCGAACACGACACAAGCATAGGTCATGACGGGACGGATGCAAGTTTTGTACAATGTCAGCTTGTTGCGAAGTGACATTTTACTCCGCTTGCAGATGAGGGGATACAGCCTATTCATGACGTATGTGGCTTTGTTCCTGACATACGTGATGTGCGGCCGGAAGGAGAGTTTCGAATCTAGTACGACGCCTAGGTATTTGACCTTGGATTCCAAGGGGATCGGTTTGCCTTGCAGGTAAATAGTCGAGACGGTCTCGTAACGCTTACGAGGAAAGAGGACGGCTACGCTTTTCTCCGGGTTAACCTCGAACCGCCACTTGCTGAACCAATCGCCTAGGGCGTCGGCAGCTCGTTGCAGTCTTTCGGCTAGGATCCAAGCGGAGCGATCCGTGGTGTAAAGGGCGGTGTCGTCGGCATACATCGCAAGTTCGACTTTATCGGTACGCGGAATGTCGCTAGTGTAAAGTGCGTATAGTAACGGTGAGAGAGTGGAGCCTTGCGGGACTCCGGCGCGAACGGGTCTAGGGGACGATAGGGTCCCTTCTAATCTATATCGGAACGTGCGATTCGACAGGTATTCCCGAATGATGTGAACGAGAGAGTCTGGCAGAGCCATACGACGGAGCTTGAAGAGCAGGCCGTTGTGCCAGACCTTGTCGAAGGCTTTGGCGATGTCTAAGAAAATGGCCGCCGTGTCGCTACGAATCGATCTACGGACGTTATATTTCGCGATATGTTCGGTAAGCCGGTGAACTTGGTGTATGGACGAGTGGTGGGATCTAAAACCGAACTGTTCGTTGATGAACAGTTGTTTTGCCTCGACTATTTCCTTTAATCTACTGAGAACGATTCTCTCGTAGATTTTCCCTAAACTGCTAATAAGACTGATGGGTCTGTAGCTGGAGGGAAGGTTGGCGGGTTTTTTGGGCTTGCGAATGTCTATAACTATTGCTTCCTTCCATTCGGTAGGAAAGGAGCAACCTGCTAAAAGAGCATTGAAAATCATGACTAGTAATGACACGAAGTGAATCGGAAGGGTCATGAGTGCCATGTCGTTTGTGCTTATATTGGAAATCCACCGGAAAAGACGCATCACACTACCGCCACTTAATACAATCGATAATGGAAACAATATCAAATGACGTACTCGTAATTACAGTGACACCTATTACTACATTATAAGTAACTTATGCTAACATAATATACCATTTTAACATATGAAAATATCATTTTTTAGCGTTATAGAAAAAACCCACCCCTACTTCGAAATCATCCACCGGTAGCTGGTGCTATATACTGGGCAAGGGCACTGTTTAATAAGATGAAACAACCTATTATGAAATTTCAAAAGGTAAATAAAAGAATTCACTTTATTTTTATAATTTCGAGGTCTACTCAAGGTAATAGGTTATTTTTAATAGTAACTCTTACTAGTTACGGAAAGTGGGGAACTGAGTGTCTTAACACTAGGTTCCCTCTGCCTACCCTGCTGTGTACAGGTTATAACGTGAAGCTGATTTGATTTTAGATTTGAACTCTTAAAATGAGGGACAGACACAAAGATATATATACAACATATAACACAATGTGTTATTGTGTGTGTATACGAGTACACAAAATTAATTTTAAAAAAATTTTTGCTTCACGCTGTATCCGGGTAGGCAGAGGAAACCTAGTAACACCCCGTTCTCCACTTTCTTCCGCATTTTTGAGGCATTCTACGTGAAGTGGTGGAACTCAACGCTTTTCCTGCTTACCAGAGCAAGGAAATGACAATATTAAATAATTAATTCAAATCCAGAGCCGTCTCGTTTACAGTCACATACTTGTGCCACTGTGCTCCTTGAACACCTGGCGGGAATTTATTTCTTAAAAATAAAAATTAAATTAGCTTCACGCTGTATCCCGCACACAGAAGGGTAGGCAGAGGGAACCTAGTATTAAGACACTCCGTTCCCCACTTTCTGCCGAATTCTGGAGGCATTGCGTGTCGAGTGGCAGAACTCAACGCCGCGCTTAACCTCGACACCAGAGCGAAGAAATGGAAATATAAATTTAAGTAAGTATTTCATCTCCTCGAGTGGGAATCGAACCCACAACCAGTCGGTTTTGCAGTCACACCTCGTGCCGCTGCGCCACGACCGGCCTCATGAATTTATTTCTTGGAATCTAAATTAGTAATATTTATGTTTACTCAATATATAGGTACCAGAACTAAACGAATGCGAGCAAAAGAAAACTGCCTTCTTACAATACAAGGCGTTCTCTAAGATTATAAAAGAATATGAGGAGGCCAAGTTCAAGGAGTGGGTGTCCGACGCGTCTGAGTTTGTTGACGGTGTGATGAAGAAAAATGTATTGCGTGTTGTTTTTAAGAAGGAAGATGGTGAGATTATTTCCTATATTTTGGACGGGTGTTACTAGATTTTTTTTATTTTTTGTTATTTAGTCCAGCACTACAGGCACTTGCTCCGTACACGTTATTATATCTAATTTTCTTATCATATAAATATATTATTTACATTATTTGTTTTTTTTTACATACAATTAATACCTATTATATTTGTTTACTTTACGTTACTTTATAAAATTTCACTTAGATCTAAGATATAAATGGAATATTTATGTAATTTTATATTTAACAATTTTACACATTACTATATATAATTAATTACATTTACTTTATATATAATCTATATATCTAAAAAACAAAACTTTAAAGCTATACACTTTTATGAATCTTAGATTAGATTCATATAAGTGTATAGCTTTAAAGTTTTTTTCAGAGTTGTGGGTTTGATTTCCACTAGAGGAAATGAAGAAATGGAAATATGAAATATTATATTCCTATTTCTTCGTGGTGTCAAGACAATGCACATTGTTTAGTTCCGCCACTCATCATGCAATGCCTCTAGAATTCGGTGGACATTTGAGGAACGGAGTATCTTAACACTAGGTTCCCTCTGCCTATCCTGCTACATGCGGGATACAGCGTGAAGCTCAAAAAAAAGATAATATTACTTGAAATATTTTAGACCCAGCCCCAACCAAAGCCCGTGGTATGCAACTAACGGCAGCTGGAAGAGCACATGTCGCTAAGAAGAAAGCTTCTAATATATCTATTAAACCTATAGACATTGTGAATAAGGAAATAGCTGAGAAACGTCGCAGAGATAAGGCTTGTAAGTGGTTTACTACTATATTGATTTATAATTGGGATGTCTGATAGAACAACTTAGTTACGGGTTCAAATAATATTTGAGGGAATAGTAATTAAAATATATTATTACATTCTGAATTGGGTTCTGTAATTAAGCGCAGAGTGAATGAATCATTGAGGTAAGCGTGGCGAAATGGTATAAGTGTATGACTGTGAATGCGACGGTTGTGGGTTCCATTTTCACTCGGGGGATGAGTTATTATTTATTAATATTCTCAAATATTGTGTAGAAAGTGGGGAACAGAGTAACACTAGGTTCCCTCTGCCTACCCTGATATATTGTAAAAACTACATCTGTGTAGTTTTTGTAATATAACAGTAATTAAACATTTTTTCAGTGATGCTAATGAGAATTCCGGGCCAGCACTATGAGAACGTGCGCTCACCGAGCTCCGTCTCTCTGCTTGCAAAGGAAGGGCTGGTTAGTAGATTTTATCTGCTTCACTTAAGAAATTAAATTTGTTCAAAGCTTTTTTAAATTTTATATAAAGCATTCCTATAAAATTATTTTACTCTGTATTCTTTAAATGTTATTTTATTATTCATAAACATACATATATAAGTTAAAAAGTGTAATATCTATATACTTTTAATTATAATTTCACATAATAATTAATGATTTTTCAAATAATCATTTATTTTCAAGACTGACGTGACATGGAGGGACATGACGGTGCACAAGCTGTTGCAGGAGTACGGCGTAGCGTTTCAGCCGAACTTCGACAGGCAGATATTTCTTATCATACACGAAGCGGAACTTATGGAAAGATTAGGTTATTCTAGTTTTAGTTTTTAAAAAATATACTTTGAAATTAGTTATATTTGCTTTTTGATACTAATTATTATATCTTTCAAGGAGTACATATGGAAAATTTATGCTTTATGAGTGACTATTCTTGGTTGTTCTTAATTTTGTATCTATTTTAAAGATGTTGTGTGTGGGATGGTGGAACTCAACGCCGCGCTTTGCCTTATTAGAACAGAATAATTATATAAATAACATATATCAGTTCACGGAGCAATTAAACTGTCTTTGTATATACACACTTTCATTAGCCAAAAGATTTTTTTTTTTACATAGCAAAAATACTTTCAGGATTCAATTTACCCTCCAACATTCGTGATGTGTCTATGCAAAAGTCTCGTCTCTACTACGAGCTTGAAGCGTTAGAGGCAGTTATAGCCAAATATAACAAGAGTGCCTCGTCACTAAGTCCTTCAGAAACTCATCTCATGAAGAAACATCTGTTGCACATGGAAAGGCATATACTGCCAGGACTTACTAGGATCACTTGGACTGCTTTGGGAATACAGGATTATATAAAGGATATAACTAAAGGTAACAGTTTTTTTATCATCATCATCATCATCATCAGCTTTACGCTGTATCCTCCACACAGCAGGGTAGGTAGAGGGAACCAGTGTTAAGACACTCCGTTCCCCATTTTCTGCCGAATTCTGGGGGCATCGCGTGTTGAGTGATAGAACTCAACGCCGCGCTTATCCTCGACACCAGAGCGAAGAAATGGCAATATAAATTTAAGTAAATATTTCATCTCCTCGAGTGGAGATCGAACCCACACCCAGTCGGTTTTACAGTCACACTACGTGCCGCTGCGCCACGACTGGCCAATATTTTTTTATGTACTTGAAAATTAGTAGAATAGAATCGTTTTTTTAAATCGATCGAAAATTAAGTTAAATTACTTATTGGAAAACGTTACGCAACATAAGTAAGAATTTACGGGATTTTTTTATTATTGCAGTGTTTTAAAATATCGAATATCACCATATATCCTTATTTTAGATATGTTTTAGTTTTGTCTCTAACATTATACATCTTTCAGGTGAAAATTCTCTACAGGCTGTATATCAACAGTTGAAAATGGTCGAAAAAGAGATTCAATTTCTGCTCGATCAATTAGAATTATTCGATTTATTTCCCAGTATTCGACCAAAGGAATATGTTAATCCTCAAACTCAAGAACCAGATCCCACTTGGTTGTATCCTTGTAAGGTAATAAAAAAAACATTATATTATACATATATGTAGTACTTTTGTATCTGACGGATAGGGGCAGAAGCTCATTTTCTTGCTCTGGTGACACGAAAAAAAGCGGCGTTGAGTTCCGCCACACAACACATATGTCTTTTTAAAAAATATTTTTTTTAGTTTCACGTTTGCAGTGTTTTTTTAAGCATTTGTTTTTTTTTTCTTTAAAATCTTAATTTTATATTAATAAAGTAATCGGTTAAGGCAATTTTGGCGCGGACATAAATTATTTTCTCGCTCTGATAAGAAGACAAAGCGCAACATCGAGTATCGCAATTCAGAACGAAATGTCGCGAAAATAGGGTTGAAAGTAGAGCAGGGGTTGACATCAGGTTCCCTCTGAATATCCTGCTACATGCGGGAAGTAGTTTGAAGCCAAAAAAATGTAATAATTTTTAGTAATAACATATATTAATATTAATAACATTTCTTTCATATAGACATATTTCGTGGAAGTAGAAAATGAGCGTTTAGAAAGAACAGCGATGCTCTCCCGCCTCTACGACCGCATCGGGCCCAATCTGATGAAGCTGGAGTATTTGATACTGGGCACCAGCACCGGCAAGTGTGACGTTATGTCAGATTATTACATATTTTGGGAGAAGAAAATATTCAAGAGTTTGGTTACGTAAGTATTTTAAGTTCTTTTTTATTCGATTTATTGTTAAAAAGGATTTATTTATTTTTAACAAGGATAATCATATATTATACATTAAATATATAATAATAAATAATTGTGGCTTACTAATTCACAATATTTTAATAACAAAAAGTACAGGCTAGTTCATATTTTCATACAGACATACATATGAACCTAATTCGATTTTTTGTATTTTTGTTTCTGAGCTCACTATTGACTCCTCTATTGATAAATTATAAAAAAATACATATATTTTTCAACAGATTAACACTGGAAAATCTTAAAAACTTCCAAGTAAGTCTCAGCGAGAAAATTCCTCTTTTCCAAGTGGACGCGGTCCTCGCGCCGCCCGACATCGCGATGCGCCCCACCGCTGCCGAAACCTGTAACATACTAGGATATAATATTAAACATTTTCTTAATAGGTAATTAATTTTAAATTATGTTTTACTATTTAATAACATTGTTTTAGTTATCAGCTTTATATTGAAACACTAATCTCTTTGAATTAGGCAATGTATCAAGAATTCGGTAAATTAGATGTTCACAAAATGTTTTCGTGTAGGAATAAAAAAAAAGAGTGAGCCAGAGAAGTATTTTTTCTAAAAACATATAAGAATTTTAACGTAGCGAGGCTTGAACCTGCACTCCCTAGAAACTGTCCAAGTGTTCTTATAACTAAGCCGTACGTTCTTATCATACTCCGTCGAAATTTTTATAAACTTGTAACAGTTTATTCATGCTGACTTTTTGACTTTGTCTTTGAATTATGTTTTTTCCAATATAAAAAAAATCTCAAGTGTATTTTCTATAATTAAGCAAAAAGTTCGTTTTTCGTTTTTCCGAAAAAGCTATATATGTATATGCTATATCTCAAATATATTTTTTTTCAGATTGACAGCTTTTCCACGTTGGATGAAGAAGACGTGCCTACCTTGTCCTCCACAACGTATAGTCGCGGCAGCCGGCAACGACTTCTACGTCTTCTCCTATTTTGAAGATGTCCTACGCGTAGTCGCCATCAATGACCTGACACTACTTATTCAGGACACTATATATAGACTGACGCAAGATATCAATGTTTATATACAGAAGTAAGTTGAATTTAAGTTACCTGTAAAAAGGAAGGGATTTGAAAAAAATTAAGTGTTTTGACTCTACATTCTTTCTATTTACCGTATTATACATTTTATCTATTTTTTTTTTCTAAATTTATTTATATTTATATAGTTTTGTATACTATCAGCTTAGAAATTATTTTTTCTCAACAAACAGATGGCAAAAATACCAACACCTATGGGGATTCGACAAAAATTTGTCTTGTGAGAAATACATACAAAAACACGAACAAATTCAGAAATATGATGAAAAGTTCTTCTTCTTTGAAGACATCATATCTGATTTGGATTCTCACGTGAAGTTTGTAGATATAGGCGCTATAAGAGTGAACCTACGACCCATAATACAACAGGTGCAAGGACATGCCCAGGAGTGGAAGAACATTTTAGGTCATTGTATAGCATCCAAGACCAGAATGAATATGCACGATTTGAAGAATCAAATGGAGGTTAGAGGACTAAAATTCTGTTATTTTATTAAAAGTTAATAAATTGCCTTTATCTAAGTGTAAATGTGTTATTTTCTTGCTATATTGATGTTATATTGATTTTAATGACAATTCTGTATGTATTTTTTAGCGTTTATTTTTTTTTATTTTCATTAAAAAACAAAATTAAAAAAAAATACATGTCCCACAATGACTTTGGCGTTACATTTTTATTGATAGTAAATTTTGAATGTTTCATTTTCTTTATTGTTTTTGGTGTATAATTTAAATAAACAAATAAGCACAAAAGGTGGACATAATATTAAAAAAAAATATTAATAATATAAATAAAATAATTTCTTTTAGTCGCTTCGAATGACAATGAATATGAATATAAAAGGCCTGGAAGATTTCAAGTTAGTGATGGCGACCATCACTCAAGTCCAACAACTGACCATAACTGCTGAGGTTAAGTTTAAAAACATGCAAGAACTATTTCTTATGCTTCGGAAACATGGTATTGATGTAAGTGGCAATATTATTTGTTCACTTTCACGCTGTATCCCGTATGTAAGCAGGCTAGGCAGAGGGAGACTAGTGTTAAGACACTCCGCTCCCCACGTTCGGCTGAATTGTGATGGCATTGTGTGTTGAGTGATGGAACTCAACGCCGCGCTTCGCCTCGGCACCAGAGTGGGAGTTGAACCCGCAACCTTTCGCTGGCCGACTGGTTCGACAAGAGGCGATATGAATATTCATTTAATGAATTAACATTTTTAAGCAAATGGAAGGAGGAAATTATTGCTATCACATTAATTTAAAAATTTAAATATTTCAATGTCTATTTTTCGCTTATTTTACACATAGTGGACGTTTACCCAGGCCGAAAGGAAAGACAAAAATATATATTTTTAAAATGTTATTAATAGGTATATTCCTTTTCATTTAAATATTTTTTTTAGGTACCAGATGGCGATGTAGATTTCGCTAAAAATCTAGAAACATCATGGGGCAGTCTATATCAAACTGCATTATTTAGAGGAAATACCCTAGAACAAACAAAGGAAAAGTTCTCCAAAATGAATGTGGTGGAAATATCCAATTTTCTCAGAGAGCTGGACGATTTTGTGGAGAAATTTGACACGGTAGGACCTGGCACTGTTGGTGATGACATGGATAGAGGTTTAATGCTTATGGAAGTAAGTCACAATATACAAATTTATTAACAACTTGCAGTTTAAATGTATTTTTCCCACTTGACGAATAAATATTTTTTATTTCCCTGCTTCAGTAAGAGGAGTAAGCGCGGCGTTAGGTTCCGCCATTCAATAAGCAATCTCAATGTCAATTGGGTGGAATGTTATGAACGGAGTACTTTGTATAAAACTAAAAAAATAAAGCATAAATTAAAAAAAAAGTTGGAGGCGCCGGGTATCGATCCCGGTACCTCTCGCATGCTAAGCGAGCGCTCTACCATCTGAGCTACGCCCCCTGTGACAAAATTATTAATTTTTTCTATAGGATACTTTAAAAAAAAGTGGTAATTTATATTAAGCAATGACATTGCTTAAAATTGCTCATAATGACAGCCTGTCACAAAGTGTGGACATTGATATTTAATAAAATATAATAAAATATTTGATTAAATATTGTATGTTCAATAAATGTCGATAACATGTTGTTACCTTGAGGCCAGTACTGGCGCATAGGCACAAGAGTGTGAATGTAAACGAGAAAGGTTGTGGGTTCGATTTTTCAGTCGGGCAAATGTATTTTTTTTTTATTTTCATTACTTTGCACTGGTGTCGAGGCAAAGCATGGCGTTGAGTTCCGCCACTCAACAAGCAATGCCTACAGAATTCGGAGGCAAGTGGAGAACGAATGTGTTTTAATGGGATCGCAGTGTCTTATTAACACTAGGTTCGCAGGTTTCCTCTGCCTAACCCGCTATGTGCAGGATACAGCGTGAAGCTAAAAAATGTTGTTACCTGTTATTCAGATATTATTTTTTAAATTTGGGTCTTATATGAGCAGCATATTTTAAAAGACCTATGTACATATTAATTATTGTATATATTAGTTTTATCATTACATATCACCCTAATATAGATGTAGGTATTTTTGGTACAAGAAACTAAAGTATTATATTGAATCGTTAAGATTAATAAAAAAATTGTTGAGTATATATATATATTTCTTTTAATAAAAAGAAATATATAAGAAATAAGCAAATATGCTTCGTGCTTTTCCCGCACAGCAGACACAACGACGGCAACTGTTTAATATTATAGTGATTTAAATAAAATGATTATATTGCCGGCATACATCGCGTTCACAATAGGAGGCTGTCTCCTAACACCGTGGTAACCTCAAAGATGGAAAATATTTAAAAAATATACGTACTAAATTAAAAAATTGGAGGCGCCGGGTATCGATCCCGGTACCTCTCGCATGCTAAGCGAGCGCTCTACCATCTGAGCTACGCCCCCGATGTACTCATGTATCTAAAAACTCAATACTTACTACTATAACGAAATATGTATGTATGCGTAAGTAGTGAAAGTACGTGACTTGTTACTTGTTCTGGTTACAAAATGTTTCAAGGAAGGAATTCTTAATAATTTTTGTATCAGCTGTCATATCAACTTGTGCATGCTTAATATCTTGTCTTTTGTTTCACGCTGTATCGCGCACATAGCAGAGTAGGCGAAAGGAAGTTAGTGTCAAGACACTCCGTTTTTCATTTTCCGCAGAATTCTGGAAGCATTGGGCCGTGAGTGGCGGAAATCAAAATCAACGCGGCGTTTGTTCGACACCAGAGTGAAGAAATGAAAGTATTAAATATGTAATTTCCTTGAATGGGACCCATAACCTATCACGTTCACAGTCACACGCATGCGACTGGTATTTCTTAATTGCATTTTTTCTTATTAAAAATGTTTTTTTTATAAACAGTCATCTATTTCGTTGATTTTTAAATATTACCCAAAAAAAAGTCTTGTTAGAAAACAAAAAAATATTGTGTATATTACAATAATAATAATATTTTCAATTTATATTTGAATTACTTACAGCTTAATTTTACTCTTAATATTTAATTTTATTGAGGCCAGTCGCGGCGCAGAGGCACGAGGGCGTGACTATAACGCCACGGTTGTAGGTTCGATCCATACTCGAGGAAATAAAATATTTATTTTAATTTATATTTTCATTTCATCGCTGTGCTGTCGAGGCAAAGCGCGGTGTTGAGTTCCGCTACTCAACACGTAATGCCTCCGAAATTCGGCGAAAAGTAGGAAAGGAAGTGTCTTAACACTAGGTTCCCTCTGCCCACCCTGCTGTGTGTGGCATACAGCGTGAAGCTGATTTAATTTAGATTTAATCACTTAATTTTATTTCATTCATCAGGAATACGCCAAATATTTCGACGAATTAGAATCTCGTAAAAAGGTACTCCAGGCGGCCGAGCAGCTTTTCGACAATCCTCTCGCGGATTTCTCGAGTTTCAACCGCGCGAAGACAGATTATCAGGCTATGGAACAGATTTATAAAATATATAAAGCACAGAAAAATGCAAGAGAAACCTGGGCCAAGACGCTATGGGTCAATTTGAATCCACAAGCTTTGGTGGACGGCATCGAACAGTTCTTTAAGGAGTACAGGTAAATAAGCTTAATTTATCATTAGAGATAAAGATTTTAATTTCTATTTACACTATTACAGTATTTACAGATATTAGTTTGCATTTTTAAAAATCTGTTAAATAAAGGTGTGTGGCGTAAAATAACGGTGACAGTTTTTTTTTTCAAAGAAATTATATTAAAAATTCGAATACTCACAGTATATTATAAAAAAAACTTTTATAGTTGCCACAACAATATAAATGTCATTGTTTTGAAACAAATGACTCTTTATGAATGTGAATTCAAATATATAGATATATCTATAACAGAGGGAATATGTATAATTTATAATCTGCTGTTTCTGTGTAATTAAATTTTCAAATATAGCACCCTGATATATATGTAAAATTATGTATTGCCAAAGGGAACCCTAGTGTTAAGATACACCGATTATGTGTGGGAATCAAACCCACAATCGTCGCCATTACGTGTCACGTAGTTTTCAAATTCTTATTTATTTCTATTCAGAAAACTGCCAAAAGCAGTACGTCTCACGAATACAGGTTTGATGTTGGACCTGAAAATGAAACAGTTCAAGAATGTAGTGCCCCTTATGGTTTCACTCAAAAACGAAGCGATGAGAGTACGCCATTGGAAGGAATTGATGGCGAAAACAGGTAGCTTAGACATATTATACATATATGAATGAATAAATCAGCTTCACGCTGTATCCCGCACAATTAGCAGGGTAGGCAGAGGGAACTTAGTGTTAAGGCACTCTGTTCCCCACTTTCTGCCGAATTCTGGAGGCATTGCTTGTTGAGTGGCAGAACTCAACGCCGCGCCTAACCTCGACACCAGAGCGAATTAATTATACTATAAGTAGTAGTAATATAAGATTAATTTTAAATATTGTATTATTGTAACACTAGCGTGTACTATTTGGCGGTTGTCGGCTTAAACTCTAATAGTAAAAAAATCCAATCAGCTTCACGCTGTATCCCGCACACAGCAGGTTACGCAGAGAGAACTTAGTGTTAGACACTCCGTTCCCTACGTTCTGCGGGATTCTGGAGTCTGCCTAATAGTATAAAAGTTAAAATTTTAAATTATTATTTATGTTTATTGTCGATATTGTTGTATCCATATATATTATTTAATCTAAATCTAGTAAAGATATATATTAGTAGGTACGTATGTGTATATAAATAAACTTAAAAAAAAAACGATTGGGATTTACGAGATTTTCACATTGAAAAAAATACAGTTAAAGCTATTAAAACTAACAAGGGTTGTACTAAAAATCATCCAGGTTGTATTTTTCATAGGAATAACAGTCCATATTGTCGTTTTTCCATTTTTTGATTTGGCAACATACACAAGTTTACACTTTAGCTGGAATATTTGTTGGGTACACAAATAAGCGCGGTCAAATATTGGTCCACAGGCCAGGAGTTCGACATGTCGCCGGAACGATTCACTTTGGAGAACATGTTTGCTATGGAGCTACATAAATATCAGGATGTTGCTGAGGAGATTGTTAATCATGCTATTAAGGTGAAATGTTTTTTTTTAAATAGAATGTAAAATTTGTTTATTTTTTTATTTCGATGTTTTATTCAAGAGAAATCTTTTAACTATGTTCTCGAATTATTTAATGTTAGTATAGAAATATGAATATGTGGATTATATTTTTCTTATTTCCATATTCACGTTTTCTAGAAAACCGCCTATTCTTCAATATCAGTTCATTTTAGAGACATAGCATATAGCAGAACCTAACGCACAGTATTGTCTTTCCAAACTTGGAAAATGTAGGTATTTGAGACAACTAATAGATATACGTCATATTATATTTCATATTATATTTCAATGTTCATCCCAACATCATACAACCAGGAACTCGCCATCGAGCGTGGAGTGCGCGACGTACAAGAGACGTGGGCGAACGTTGCCTTCAGCGTAGCGAGGCACTTCAGCCGCGGAGAGGACCGCGGGTACACCCTCAACCCCTGCGACGAGGTGGTCGTGAAGCTGGATGATGATGCCATGGCGTTGCAGAGCATGGCGGCTTCTCAGTTAGTAATTATAATACTTTTGATGAGTTGTGGCCGCACAAGTTAGGCTTTCTGAATTTTTGCGCATTGTGTACTGGGAAGAAAGTAATTGAAGAAGTCGACTGGTGTGTGACTATAAACGCGATACCTTTTGGGTTCGATTCCCACTCGAGGTAATTAATTATTTGATATTTTCATTTTTCTCACTCGCTCTGGTAACAGTGAGCAGTAAGTTCCACCATCAACGTCTTCAGAGGTCGGCAAGTCGGAAGTGGAAGGAACTTGAGACCAGTAGTGGAATAGGGGCACAGTGTGAGACTGTAAGCGCGATGGTTGCGTAGGTTCGGTTCAAACTCAGGAGAATTAATTATTTCCTCTCTGGTAAGAAGATAAAATGCCTCATTGAGTTCCATCACTTAACACGGAACGTTCAGAAAGTTAAA
This sequence comes from Heliconius himera, assembly GCA_021202915.1. Classification (NCBI taxonomy): domain Eukaryota; kingdom Metazoa; phylum Arthropoda; class Insecta; order Lepidoptera; family Nymphalidae; genus Heliconius; species Heliconius himera. The sequence continues at coordinate 504,108 of JAJHJA010000513.1, read as the reverse complement.
AATGGGGAACGTAGTGTCTTAACAGCTTAGTATCTATTTTGTTTGATAATTAAAATAATATTACGTAAATTTAGAAAAATACACACCATGTAGGTCTCGAACTAAACTTATTTTGATTTGTAATACTATCGTATATTAATATTATTTCAAAAATATTTTATTACATATTTTTTGCAGTTGTTGTTTCAGTTTCTTTTCATATAAGATGTTGTATAACTTTCCTCCAATAAAGTGTAATCGTAACAGTTGTTAAAATCCATCAAATACTTTTCTCATACTAATATTTATTGTGCAAGTTTCATCCCTTATCGTGAGGGAAACTTTTCGTGAAGGATTCTTTTATGGTCGGTTTTATACATACGTTATATACATATAACTAAATTTTCTTTTGAACTAAAAAAAATGTACTTATTTAGAAAACGTATAAATTTTTTTACGTGGCATGACTCGAACCTGCACCTCCTGGAACTAACCAATTTCCAGGAGGCGCAGGTTCGAGTACTGCCACGTAAAAAATTTTTTATATGTTTTCTAAATAAGATTTTTTTTTCCTAAGTATAGAATAACACGTTAAAATATATAATAATATTAAAATTTGAAAAAATGTGTTTTCAAATAATTTATTTGTTGTTGTAAATTTTTTTGTTACAATTAATGTATACAATTGTAGATGGATGACAGATGACTGAATGATGAATGTATAGCACTTTTAATAATGCTTCCTCATATGTACGATGTTCCTGTTTACACTCTGCTGTATATTATATCCCATAAAAATATGAGGCCATCGTGGCGCAGAGGCACAAGGGTGCGAAGGTTGTGGGTTCGATCCCTACATGAAAGAATAAATGATTATTTATTAATATTTTCATTTCTTCGCTTTGGAAACCAGGTGAAAGCCCGGCTCGAAAAGCTCGACACAAAGTGGGGAACGGAGTGCCCTAACAATAGGTTCCCTCTAACTACCCTGCTGTTGATTTATAATAACATAAATTCGAAACGAGAGTCAAGTAAAATGTTAAGTAATCCGTCGTTCTCCAATAAGATAATGAGAGATTTATAAAATTTGGGTTAAGATTCTAGATCAAAATTTTACTAAACATTTTTTACATACCTACAGGCTTTATTATATTTGCAAGTAGGCTCTACGCTTCAAATATCAACTTAATAGTTCAGCTTGTACTGGATTATTAGGTTGATATTTGGTTTAGTGTCCAGTGGTTAGAGAAATACAGATTTCTATAATAGAAATAAGGAAATAATTTTTTTCCTACGTATTAAAGTAATACGCCTTTTAGTAGCATATTAAATTATTTGTACTTACAGATATATTTAAAATATCAAAAATTTCAGATTCATAGGTCCATTCCTATCTGTAGTACAAACTTGGGAGCGTCGTCTCGCTCTGATATCCGAAGTGATAGAAGAGTGGTTCGCGACTCAGCGCAAGTGGCTGTACTTGGAAGGGATATTTGTTGGCGGTGACATACGGGTTCAGTTGCCGGACGAGGCAAAAAAATTTGATGATATAGATAAATCTTTTAGAAAGGTATTTTTGTAATATTGGTATTTTTATATAATGTTTGAGCAGTTTTTCAAGTCAGACAGCCACGACAGGATGTGGGTTCGATCCGCATTCGAGGAAATAAAATATTTAATTAAATCTCCATTTTCTGAAAACGCAATCGAAAGTTACCACTCAACACGCAATGCTTCTATAATTCGGCGAATGGGATCGGAAGTGTCTTAATAGGAACGTAGTGTCTTAACACTAGGTTCCCAAGTTCACTCCACTTACTCTGCTATATGCGGAATACAATGTGAAGCTAAGTTTATATAAAGAAGAATATTTTGTTTACGGAAGTCAGTAGATTATAAAAGAGAACAGAGTGTCTCGACTTAAATTACTATGCGATAAAGTTTGAAATTGCAAAAAAAAAACTTATGATACATGTTTGACATTTGGAATATATGCAATCATACAAAGTTAAGAAACGTCTGGTTATACAGGATGGAAGTGTCAGCACCATTTTAAATAAAACCACAGTTTTAACTACTCTATAAAAGCCTAATACAATTATTTATTTTTTTACCAAAAATGAAAAAGTAATTTTATCAAACAATAAATTAAATAAAAAAATTATTGCTGTAATATTATTAAACGCCATTTGTCAAGAACGACGCACGCACACATAAACCTATCACAGGAAAACCGTCGCATACGCCTCATTCCGAAATCGAGTCGTAGGTATTGGCGGCAAAGTTCCAAGTTGTTTAACCTTTAGTAGTATTTTTGTAGTAGTATTCGCATCTTTGCGTCACACAAAATACAGGTATGGATAAACATCGTGAAATGAAAAAAAAAATCCTATGCTTAAACGTTGCGTTATACCCTATATGCTGTTTCCGTTAAAGGAGCGATGATTCTTCCACCCTGTATAATAAGTGCGGAAAATGGGCGGGAAGTGCGAAACATCGTGATTTATTATAGGGTGTTTCGTACATAACGCGTAAAACGAGGGTGATGTACAGACATAAATAACGATTCATTTCATATGACGAATGCTTTACACGTAGAGTAAGCGCCGTGCCTTATTTGTCCGTTTAAGTATATTGAGGGGCACAAACGTGCGAACAGATCGTGGATTCGATTCTCAATTGAGGAAATAAAATATTGAATATTTTCATTTCTTTACTCCGATAGCGAGATAAAGTGCAACGTTGAGTTCCGCCACTCAACACGTACTGCGTCCGAAATACGGCGATAGTTGTGGAACGGAGTGTCTTAACACTACGTTTCTTACTACTCTATTATATGAGAATTACAGCGTGAAGCTAAAAAAGTTTATTATAAGGCTAAAAATATATTTAATCATATAAGAATGTTTCAAAATTTAACTAATTTCTTACAGATAATGTTGGATACTGCAAAACGACTAATCGTAGTCGACTGTTGCACTATCAGTGGTAGACTAGAAGAGTTCATCAATTTAGGTTTGGGTCTTCAAAGGTAAGTGAGAAAAAAACTATATCTTTTATATTGTTGGTAATAAATATTTTTTACATTTGTTTTTTATTCACGCTATATCCCGCACATAGTGGGGTAGACAGAGGGAACCTTGGAACCTAGTGTTAAGATGCTGCTTTCCCATGAAGTCATTTCCGTTTCTCCCTTCTTGCTCAAATCTGGAGGCGTTGCGTGTTTACATGTGTACTGTCGGAAGTCAACGTTGATCTATAAATATTCATTAATAACTTCAATTTAATACATAGAATAGATTAGAAAGCTATTTTTTTAAATCCTCAAATGCTATACACCTTTCCAGTTTCTATATATGTTTTTATATTTTATGATATTCTTTTCAATTTAGGTGTCAGAAATCTTTAAATGATTATTTGGATACGAAGAGAAGAATATTCCCAAGATTCTTCTTCATATCGACCGATGAACTGTTGTCTATTTTGGGTAGCAGTGAATGCAGTTGTGTACAAGAGCATATGATTAAGGTATCCACAAGCACAATTTTTAATTGTAAAATAAAATAAATAAATCAGCTTCGTCAGCGATGTATCCCGCACACTTCAAGGTAGATAGAGAGAACCTAGTGTTAAGACACTCCGGTCCCCCACTTTCCGCCGAATTCTGAATTCTGATTATTGAGTGGCGGAACTCAACGCCGCTCTTTGCCTCAACATCAAAACGAAGAAATGGAAATATAAATTTTAAATAAATATTTCATTTCCTCGAGTGGGGATCGAACCCACAACCTTCGCGTTTGGTCACACGCTTTTGCCACTACGCCACGACAGCCTGTAAAATGTATTGCAAGCAAATATTTCTATACATCTAGATTCGGTCTTGTGCACTAAAATTGAAAAGGAATATGCAAAATATGTTTTTTTGTATTAAAATAAAAATAGCAGCTATTACCCTAATTAAAAAAAATCATTTCAATTTTGTCTTTTGCAGATGTTTGACAATATAAGAGCTTTGGATTTGTATGTGGATCACACTAACCGCCCGGTTGCAGCAAAAATGATTTCTGCGGAGGGAGAGGCTAGTTGTTTTATTTTTTATTTTATTGCTAGTATTGAAAAAAAGAAGAAAATAAATATATATATTTTAGCAGAGTAGGCAGAGGGAGCCTAGTGTTAAGACACTCCGCTCACTATCCGTCTAATTCTGGAAGCGTTGCGTGTTGTTGGGTGGCGGAAATCAACACCAACCACGCTTTGCCTCTACGCTAGAGCGAAAAAAATTAAATGTTAAATATTTAATTTTTTGAAAGGGAATCGAATTCACAACCTGTCGTGTTTATCATTAATCACATGTTAATAGGCCTCTATAATATTTATTTATTTATTTATTTTATCAATTATCTCTATTTGTATAGTACAAACAGTATGGTTGTGTTTTCGATTGTGGCCTGTTGTAAATTCCTTCGAATGAGACTTGAAACCACATTGAGAATGTGTTATCAATAATTGCTTTTTTATTAATCGTGAAAATCAAAGAACTTATTAATTGCTTTTTTATTTTTAATTCTTATCTTCTAGTAGAGGCCAGTCGTGGCGCAGGTGCACAAAGTGTGACTATAAAATCGACTGGTTGTGGATTCGATCCCCACTCGAGGAAATTAAATATTTACTCACATTTACTCGTATATTTTTAATTCTTTGCTTGTGTTGAGGCAAAGTGCGGCGTTAAGTTCCGCCACTCAACACGCAATGCCTCCAGAACTCAGCGGAAAGTGGGGAACCGGATGTCATAAGACTTGGTTCCCTCTCCCTTCCCCGCTGTGTGCGTTGTATGCCACAACGTGAAGCTGATTTATTTTTTTTTAATTTTAATCTTCTAATAGATTATGACTTTTCGGTACGTGGTCTACACGGAAGGCAGGGTGGAGGATTGGATGAATTTAGTACTAAATGAGATGCGTAACACTAACAAATTTATCACCAAAAAAGCTATCTTTTACTATGGCAGGAATTGGAGAGTTCCCAGGTATTATTTGTTTTTTTTTTTTATATTATTATTTTTAAGAAAATAAGAACCGAATATTAGAAAACAATGCAGAATATCTCACCAGGTACTTAATACATTTTAAATACTCAAATTATTCGAGGTTTTAATAAAATTTGAATAAAGAAATCTTTATATTTTGAAGGTTTGTTCATTGTTCACTTCGCTCACTAACCGCTGCTCGCTGAAATAATAGAAAAAATTAAATACTATTTCAAATAAATTAACTTTTGTCCATTTTGAATTCAATCTTAGTTCCACTTTGACTTGTGACCACTCGACAAAGCCGCATAACATTTTATGCGTGAAATCACTAGCAAAAAAACTTTTAATGAAATAGAAAAAAAAATATGGTATAATATCTCTGTTTTTTATAAATTATTCTTCTCAAAACTTAAACTCCTTACTATCATCAGAACTGATTGGATAATGGAGTACCAGGGCATGGTGTGTCTCGCCGCTAACGGAGTGTGGTGGACCGCGGAGACCGAGGAGACTTTTCTCCGCATCCGTAACGGCAACAAACGCGCTATGAAGGAGCACTTACAACAACAGAACGAGCAGTTGGACGGACTTGTTGTTAAAGTTAGACAAGGCTAGTAACATTTTAAAATAAAATCTTTTTATTATGTATACTATTACTATTACTATTAGCAGTACTCTTGGTTTCTTAATTTTTAATTAGTATTAATTTATTAGAAGAATATTGTGCGCACAAGAGTGTGACTGTAATGCGACGGTTGTGGGTTCGTTCCCCTAAGGAACGAATTCAGGGGAATTTGAGGTAACGAATTATTACGTATATATATATATATATATATATATATATATATATATATATATATATATATATATATATATATATATATATATATATATATATATATATATATATATATATATATATATATATATATATATATATATATATATATATTAATTTCTTCGCTCAAGCACTGAGTCAAAAGACCCGATGTTGATTTTCGCCATTCAACACTCAATGCCTCGAAAAAAACGGCGGAAAGTGGGAGACTCTCTTAACACTACGTTCCTTCTGCGTACCCTATATGGGGAATATAGAGTGGAACTGATTTATTTTTTGTAATTAATATGTTTATTTTTTATTCAGATCTATCATCAAACGATCGACTGAAGTTCCGTACAATAACAACGATAGATGTCCACGCGCGTGACATCATAGAAGGGTTTGTGAGAGACAACGTGACAGAGGCCGCGGAGTTTGAGTGGGAGAGCCAGCTTAGATTCTATTGGCTAAAGAAGGATGACAATATGTGGATTAAACAGTGTACAGGTAATTCTTAAATTGACTTTGACTTTGACTACAAGATTTGCTATTTTTATAAAGGTACCTAAGAGTAAAATGTCCTGTGAATAAAACAATTAATACTTCAATATTAGTATAAAAAAATTTAAGCGGCGGAAACGGTAGTAATATTTTTAGTAGTTTTTTTTTTCTTTCACTGATAGAAATATTTATCCAGTATTTACAAATAAACGCAACGCATAACGCGCAATGTAAACGCGACGGTTATAGGTTCGATCCTCATTCGGGGATTAATAACTCATTAATCTTAAATATTTTCATTTCTTCGCTCTGGTGATCATTTCTTCGATCTGGTAGTTCCGCCAATCACTATAAAATGCCTCCAGAAAACTGGAGAACAGGTTGTCTTAACACTAGGTTCCATCTACCTATCCTGCCACATGCGGGAAACAGCGTGAAGCAAAAAAATAATAATTACAATAAGAACAGTAATTTTTGGTAAATAGTTAAACACCTGCAAATTTTCATTTATTTTCATAGATCTTTACAGGATGTTATTAATCACTAATACATTTTCATATCCAATTAAGATAAATTAGAATTTCAGTTTAATTTCACAATTTCAACAGAAAACATGATATTTGTACAGGTCTATTCGAGTACGGGTACGAGTATATGGGGCTGAACGGTCGTCTCGTGATCACGCCGCTGACCGACCGCATATACCTGACCATCACGCAGGCTCTCACTATGCAGCTTGGGGGAGCTCCTGCTGGTGAATTATTGAATTAAATTAAATTAGCTTCACGCTGTATCCCGCACACAGCAGGGTAGGCAGAGGGAACCTAGTGTTAAGACACTCCGTTCCCCACTTTCTGCCGAATTCTGGAGGCATTGCGTGTTGAGTAGCAGAACTCAACGCCGCGCTTAACCTCGACACCAGAGCGAAGAAATGGAAATATAAATTTAAGTAAATATTTCATCTCCTCGAGTGGGGATCGAACCCACAACCAGTTGGTTTTGCAGTCACATCTCGTGCCGCTGCGCCACGACCGGCCTCGGGTGAATTATTGAATTATTATAATATATTATTCGTCGTAGCGTGGAAGCTATTGTGTGACGCGACGTTACTGGGTTCTAATTTCCATTTATTAATATTTTCATTTCCTCTCTCTGGTACAAAGGCAAAAGCGTGGCGATGAGTACCGCTACTCACCAAACGTACTTCGAAAATTCAGGGTAAAGTGGAGAAAGAAGTGCCTTAATTTAAGTTTCCCTCTGCCTACCTATCTCTATCTCGCAGTATCTGCCTATCTCGCAGTAGCAAGATATAGCGTTAAGCAGTTTTTCGGCATGCTTTATTTTCTATTTTGAAAAAAAAGGAAATATGCCAAAATTAAATTGTGATTATTAGTTTCTTGGTTGACTTTATTAACATTTTTACATAAAATATTGTTATGTATGCAACCCTTTAGCAGAAATTTGTTATATAATGATTATGTATTTGTTAATATAATGATTATGTATTTGTGAATGAGTATGTTGGGTAGTTAAACAAAAATTATGATAGATTTCTAATTTCCATCTTATCGCCTGTCCCTATTGATATTATCGGATATGAAACTCGACAACTTTGCAGAAGAGCACTTCACAGTTTGACTAGTTGAAGAATTGCAAGGAATTATCAATTTAGATATGATTCAACTATAACTAAATTATTTAAAATGCTTTGCTATTAAACAAGAATAAAAAAACATAATTTAGGTTTTAAAATTATATTTTACAAACGCAACTGTAGAATTTGAAGACGTTTTCTAAGCAGAAACGGGCCTCCGAGCCGGTGGATAACTCTCTGTAGAACTGACATTTTTATGAATTTATTGGTTTATTTAATAAATAATGTTTTGAGTAAGAACAAATTATTATATCATACTCCTCAGGCCCAGCTGGTACTGGTAAAACAGAAACCACAAAAGACTTAGCCAAAGCCCTAGGACTCCTATGCGTGGTCACCAACTGTGGTGAAGGTATGGACTTCCGCGCCGTCGGACAGATCTTAGCTGGTCTCTGCCAGTGTGGAGCGTGGGGCTGCTTTGATGAGTTCAATAGAATTGATATATCTGTCCTGTCTGTTATATCTACTCAACTGCAGTGTATAAGGAGTGCGCTTTTGATGAAGTTAAAGAGATTTACGGTAGGTTTTTTTTTTGGGATTTTAGATCCTTATATGTATTTTTTTTAGCTTCCCGCTGTACAACGGGGTACACAGAAGGCACCTAATAAATTAATCGAATACAATTATTGGGAACGGAGTGTTTTAACACTAGGTACCTTGTTTATCTTTACTCATATCCCTTTTTGTCTAGCAATTGAAGAATTCGTAACCTTTTAACACTACCACCTCTCCAATTCCACATATTTTAAAACATTGGATATCGATTGTTTTTATCATTTCATTCCACTAAATGGGGGTTGAGTCTACAATCATACGTTTACAGGCAGCCACAAATCCAAACTAGTATTATAAAAAAAATACAATTATAAAATTTTGAGAAAATAACCTTTTTTTTCTGTTTCATTTATAATATTTCCTCCAGCACTTTGGATAAAAAGCACCTTTTAAATATTTCAATACAGTTCGAAGGTCAAGAAATCGATATGGACAGTAAAGTGGGTATCTTCATAACAATGAACCCGGGATACGCGGGACGCACAGAGCTCCCGGAATCAGTAAAGGCGCTATTCCGACCCGTCGTGTGTATTTTACCAGATTTGGAGATGATATGCCAGATTTCATTGTTCTCTGATGGGTTTTTAACTGCTAAGGTTAATTTTTATTTCTTAGTTATCATTGTAATAAATTGCTTTGTAAAAATAATTTGTTTTAGTAGATTGCAATAAAATACTATACCTTGATTTTTTTTTGTTATGTGTTTTTTTTTTATCTTTGCATATTTTTTTGTTTTATTCACGTAGAAACAATCTAGTATAAAAGCACTCTGTGCTTCAATTTTATCCTTTTTAAATTGTTTGTTGGATTGTGGGATCCAACCACTTGCATTTTCTAAACTAATACGAATTTATAAAACAACATTTAAAAAAAGAAAATATTACTTTAAAGTAAATTTCAATTTGACAGCAAAATTTTATTAATATTAGTTTTTATCTTTTTTTTTAAACGCGCTTAGGACTTCAGTTTCTCATTATTTAGCATGATGTATTCGCCTATAAGTATTTGGCACACTTACATATTTATACTAAGTCGTGTATACTGTATATTTTTATAAGTAAACGTTAGTGGATCAATAAATAGTTAAATAAATGTTTATTTTGAGGCTAATCGTGGCACACGGGCACAAGCGTGGAACTGTAAACGCGACTGGTTGTGAGTTCGATCCTCTCTCGAGGCAATAAAATATTTATTTACATTTATATTTTGATTTCTTCACTCTGGTGTTAAGGCAAAGCTTCCAGAATTCGAAACAAAACGAAACGGAAAATAGGGAATGGAGTGTCTTAACACTACACTGTCTACGCTGATGTGTCTCAGATATAGCGTGAAGTTGATTTTTTTTAATCAAATTTAAATCTACCCATATCAGGTACTAGCCAAAAAAATGACAGTCCTCTACAAAGTGGCACGCGAACAACTCTCTAAACAATCTCACTACGACTGGGGACTGAGAGCGCTCACCGCGGTGCTGCGGATGGCGGGGAAACTGCGACGGGACTCCCCCGGGCTGAGCGAGATTATGGTACTCATGAGGGCGCTGCGGTTTGTAATATTGTTTTTGTTCAGAAATTGTTTTTTTTATTAGCGTCACCGGAGGCGTTGAGTGACGGGACTCAACGCTGATTTTTACCCCGACACCAGAGTGAAGAAAATGAAAGTATTAAATATTTAATTTCCTCGAATGGGAATCCAACCCAACCAACAACCGCGATAACCTGTCCCGTTTATTAGCACACTTTATCCATGCGCCACGACTGGCCTTATTGAAACTGAAGTTACTATTACATAAAAGTGCCGTAAATCATTAATCATTTAACCAAGGACAAAACTAAATATGTAGAGTTGACTGCTACTCTCTTTATATTTTTTATATATTAAAAAAAAACTGACTAGATTGAATCCAACTTCTGTAAAAAAACCAACAGAGACATGAACCATCCGAAGTTTGTATTCGAAGATGTGCCACTATTCCTGGGTCTTATCAAGGACCTGTTCCCGGGGCTGGAGTGTCCTCGCGTCGGTTATCCGGACTTCAATACGGCTGTGGTGGACGTGTTAGAAGCTGACGGTTATATTGTTATGCCGCATCAGGTAGTTATTTCATAAAGAAATTAAATTAATATGCAATTATTAGTTCATATACAAAAAAAAGAAGTTTACTTGTTAAGGGCGCTTTTGTGTTCTACCCCGTGAATGACATCTTGGTTATGGGTTCGATGCCCACTCGGAGGAATGAATTATTATTTATCAATATTTTTAATTTTTTCGCTCTGGTACCAAGACAAAAGGGCAGCGTTGTTACGCGACTAAATACGCAGTCTCGAAATCGGCGGAAAATATTAAATGGAGTGTCTTAACACTAGCTTCCCTCTGCTATATGCGGCATATAGCGTGGAACTCAAAAAAAATATAATCATTTTTTTAATATTAAAGGTGGATAAAGTGGTCCAATTATACGAGACAATGATGACGAGGCACTGCACGATGCTGGTGGGGCCGACGGGCGGCGGGAAGACTGTCATACTGCAAACTTTGGTCAGAGCTCAAATAAATCTGGGCATGCCTACCAAACTGACCATTGTCAATCCTAAGGTAAGCACTAAATTAACTAAAGCAAATGTAATATAAATGTTTTAGATTTCAATTTGGATATATATTCAAATAATGCTACAATATTACAGGTAAGAGAAATAAATTTTACCTATTTTATTTATAAATTTGTTATAATAAATACAATTAAAAATTATAAAAGAACACTCATCCGAGGGTGGGACAAGAGTCCATGCCTTCAGTGGCTAGGGCTCCAGATAGAGGAACCTCCTCACAATACGCGCCGTCTCAAGTAAAACTGCCTTCTATATCCAGTTCTTGATCCAACAGCTAAGCGATGACCTCTTAAGATGTTGGTCGAGGCTTTTCACTATCAAACCGTTAACTGAAACCACTATGGGCACAATGATAGTCGCCAATCCAAAATAAAAATCCAAATATTTAGATAATTTTTCTATTTCGGCCTTTACGAGATTGTCATCATGTGGGATAGTAACGTCCACAATCACTGCGCGGCGCGCCACTCGGTCTACTAATACTATATCAGGTCTACTGGCAACAATATACCTGTCACTAATAATAGACCTGTCCTAGTAGAGCAAAGCACAGCTATTTTCAAGAACAGACGTGGGATTGTACCTAAAGTATTTATTATTATTTCTAAATCATGCATATTTTTTATTAAGAAATACTTGCTAAGTTTGTTATTTTTTTTATAAAAAAAGGACTGACTATTTACCCCGAAATATACACTGATACATTTCATATTACAATTTTGGATATGATAGGATTGTATTTTTAATATGCTATTAAACAAATATTGCTAAAGCAGAAGTTAGATTGCCTTTGTTAAATTTTTTCTTTCTTTTTCACCCAACAATTACAAATGTAGTTAGCAGCTTAAAACATTTCACCGCCAATACAAAATGAAGTCTTTAAATCTAGGAACTATACGTTCCGGTTGATACAATTAAAAGTTCTGCGTACTTTACGTACCTACTTTATTTTAAAATAGTTAACGGCATTTCATCCCTTCAGTTATATTAAATTTTTAATTAGATGCAGAACTTCATGCGTGAACTTTTTTCTTTAATAAACCTTCACGCTGTATCCCGCACACAGCAGAGTAGGCAGAGGGAGGCACGGAGAGGCAGATATCCTAGTTTTAAGATTCTTCGTTCCCCATTTTCCGTTGAATTCTGGAGGCATTGCGTGTTGAATGGTTGAACTCAATCCACTAATAATCTGGACATCCACTAAGAAAGGATTTTGAAAAATTTTAACCCTAAAGGGATGAAATAGCGGTTGAAAGTTTGTATGGAAAAAAAATTAAATCGGCACCGATTTTTATAAAATTTGAAATTCAGACTCTTAAAAATATTTCATTGAACACGTGTTTCATGGTTTTTTAGAATTCACCCCCTAAAGCTTCAAATAAGGGGTTGAAAGTTTATATGGAAAAATCTTTAAATCGCCACCGATATTTATAAAAAAATAAATTCAGACTGTTAAAAATATTTTATTGAACACGTGTTTCATAGTTTTTTTAGAATTCACCCCTAAGGGTGCAAATAAGCGGGCGAAGCCGCGCGCGCCCTCTAGTAAATATAAATAAAATAAGACATAACATTGTTTTTCTTTACTTGTAGGCTTGTTCTGTGATAGAATTATATGGAATTCTTGATCCTGTTACTAGAGATTGGACGGACGGTTTATATTCCAAAATATTCCGAGAAATGAATAAGTAAGTAGATAGATACTTAAGTTCTCGTGGTTATTATATTTTATTAAACAACTTTAGCTTTTAACTGCACAGTTTTATTTTAACTTTTATGACTGTAAATGCGATAACTTTTCACAGTTACTATAACACTTTTATACAAAAAAAAAAATATGTTAATGATAACTGAGATTTGTACATATACATATACCTGGCGTTTACAAAATTCCTTTTTTTATTAGTATACTGCACTCTGCAGGGTAGGCAGAGGGAATTTAGTGTATGAGGGAATTTATGTGTATATTTAGACACTCCATTCCCCACTTTCCGCCGAATTCTGGGGGCATTGCGTGTTGAGTGGCGGAAATCAACGCCGCGCTTTTGCCTCAACACCCGAAAAGGAAATATAAATGTAAATAAATATTTAATTTTCTCGAGTGGGGGTCGAACCAACAACCCGTCAATTTACAATCACACTTTGTGCCCCTGCGCCACGACTGGCCTCAATCTTTTAATATTATTATGATATTTGAAATTAAAGGCCTACAGACAAAGAGGAAAAGCGTTACTCCTTATTCGACGGTGATGTCGACGCGCTATGGATAGAAAATATGAACTCTGTAATGGATGATAACAAGCTTTTAACACTTGCAAACGGTGAGAGAATAAGGCTGGCGCCGTACTGTGCGTTGTTATTTGAAGTCGGTGATTTGAATTTTGCATCACCGGCCACTGTGTCCAGGGCTGGTATGGTGTTTGTTGATCCGAAGAATCTTGGATATCAGCCGTATTGGGAAAGGTAATATTGTATATAGTATATAATATATAGTAGCCAGTCGTGGCGCAGCGGCACGAGGTGTGACTGTAAAACCGACTGGTTGTGGGTTCGATCCCCACTCGAGGAGATGAAATATTTATTTAAATATATATATATTGCCATTTCTTCGCTGTGGTGTTGAGATTAAGCGCGGCGTTGAGTTCTGCCACTCAACACGCAATGCCTCCAGAATTCGGCAGAAAGTGGGGAACAGAGTGTCGTAACACTAGATTCCCTCTGCCTACCCTGCTGTGTGCAGGATACAGCGTGAAGCTGATAAAAAAAAGAATATATAGAGCACAGACGTGTACATAACGTACGTTTGATTTCCGCTCAAGGAAATGAATTTGAATATTTTCATTCCTTGCTCTGGTGTCGAGGCAAAAGTGTAGCGGCGTTGAATTCCGCCATTCAACACGCAATATGCTTCCAGAATTCGGAGGAAATTGAGCAGTGCTTAATATGTCTGCCTACTTCATGCGGGATACAGCGTGAAGCCAAATATATGCTATTTATAAATTTCAGTACCCAACGTAAATAAACTGAATTCGATAGGTAATATCATTTTAATTAGGCAGACTGTACCCATGATACGATATGTATGAATATAAAATAAATATTAATAAAAAATAAACACGTGTAAGGGGAATGCAGTTTACGCAAAATTCGACTTACATGATACTCTATATGTACCTAATAATAATTATTATTACAATAAAATTAGCTTGTATAAATGAATCACTTGAACTATAAATTATTATAATAACTTGAATATTAGAAAAAATGGAATCATTCCTTTATTTATATTAATTTCCTACATGATTATCAAAAAGTAAAGAGTTAATATTGCTTTATGTACCCAAGATGGCTTCGAAGCCGCTCCAACGAGGAAGAACGAGAACAGCTCTCAGGTCTTTTCGAGCATTACGTGGCGGGCGCCATCAATTACATAGTTTTTGGACTTTTCGGACTTCAGCAACAGACGCCACTGAAAACAATTGTGCCGCAAACACCGCTCAACTTGGTTTGTATATTTTTCTTTTTAATTTAGAAGAGGCCAGTCGTGGCGCAGCGGCACGAAGTGTGACTGTAAAATCGACTGGTTGTGGGTTCGATCCCCACTCGAGGAGATGAAATATTTACTTAAATTAATATTTCCATTTCTTCGCTCTGGTGTCGAGGTTAAGCGCGGCGCTGTGTTCTGCCACTCAACACGCAATGCGCAATTCGGCAGAATGTGGGGAACTGAGTGTCTTAACACTGGGTTCCCTCTGCCTACCCTGCTGTGTGCGGGATACAGCGTGAAGCTGATTTAATTTATTTACTATTTAATTTACTTGCATCTTTTCTAAGTAACTAAATGGCTAGATACAACTTTGTGTTACACTTTTCTACGCTTTGTCACCAACTTCTGTGAAAGGATGAGGACCTTCATCAGTTTGACTGTATTTTTTTTAATGTTGTGTACCTCAGAAGTTTTGACTGGGTGAATCTATTTCGATGGTTCTTTTTTTTATTTGAAAGCTGATGCTTCCCTTCTTATGTTTGGTCTTTCTGACAATGTAATTATGGGAAAATCAAATAAGTTTTGAATTTACATTAAGTATATGCGTGAAAAATGGTCGAATAACTTAATATCACGCCAATCGATTTCGATTCGATGATTCTTTTTTTTTGAAAAAAATATACTTCATGGGTATTTTGATGAGAATTTGGTTAGGTTTTTTTTTTTAATTATAATTATAGCTTAAACATACTTTACGTGTCGGTCACTTTCTTGTAAGATTTTTAACTCCCAACGTAAATTGAAAGGGTTATCTATTTTAAGTGTCTGTGCATGTGTGTCTGTGCATAACTGTATGCATGTGGCATCCTAGCTTCTAAACGGATGAACCGTTTATGATTTAGTTTTTTATGTGTGGCTGGTCTGTAGCTTTGAATAGATATATTCGTGTAAATGTTGTTTTTTTAATTTTTCGAGGCACAGTTTATTGTAAGTAAAATTTCTGGGGTGGGCACCAGACAGCCAGCACGTTCCACCTGGCTGCCTCCTTCCTACGCCAATGATTATATATTAACTACAATATTGGTTTGCCTATAAGGTAATGCAACTATGCTACATGATCAGCGGTCTATTGCCAGACGTCGCGGACAATGAAGAGGAAGTCGATCGGACGGTGGTAGAATGTGTCTTCATGGTTGTAAGTATATAGTGTAAAGTAAATTATATATTTTCCGATGTATCTGAAATTCAATATTATTAACTTTAAAATAATTGTATTGAATTTCAGAAATATCTATTACCTGTTAATCAATTATCGATCAGCAGAAAATAACCTTAATCGATAGATAATCCACTTTTGATTATTATCGTAGATCATCGATAATCGATAATCGAGATCTTAATATCAAAAATCAATTATTTGGGGTTGATAAATTATGAATTTATTAATTAGGGATCTAGGGCTTTACTCAATATTGTCATTTAACTTTATTATAAGAAAGACGTAATCAGGGTTACTTAGTGTAGTGCCAATAAAAGGGCTAGAAAATGTTTTTTAATTTCTCCAAATTGATTTTTTGAATAAATATTTTTTTAAATATACTTTCCGTTTTCCGTACGAAATTTTATTCCATTACAAGAGAAATGACGCACTAAAAATCTCGCCCAGGGCGCTGATAGCTGAAACCGCAACTCCGATTAAATTCTACAGTCTATAATTATTGTTAAAACCCACTACTCTCTAATTTAACTTGATATCGTGAATTTCGATATTCAATATTGGATTATGCAGTTATTTAATTAGATGATCTCCGTAATTGCGATTGCCTGCAATTAATAGGCAATTGGTTAATGTATGCCGCAGCTACTGTACATATTTCATAGTGTGATATACGTACGTACATACGTGTATAAATATGATAGTAATAATTGATTTGTAGGTGATTAATGAAATCCACTTTTTTTAACCGACTGCTGTAAGAGAGAGGAGGATTTCTCAGAACGAAGAAATGGAAATATAAATTTTATTAAATATTTCATCTCTTCGAGTGGGATTCGAATCCACAACCAGTCGGTTTTATAGCCATACGTTGTGCGAATGCCCCACGACTGGCCTCAAATAAGATATTACAATTTATAATTGAATCGCCAGTCGTGACGCAGCGGCACGAAGTGTTACTGTAAAATCGAATGGTTGTGGGTTCGATCCCCACTCGTGGAGATGAAATATTTACTTAAATTTATATTTCCATTTCTTCACTCTGGTGTCGAGGATAAGCGCGGCGTTGAGTTCTGCCACTCAACACGCAATGCCTCCAGAATTCGGCAGAAAGTGAGGAACGGAGTGTCTTAACACTAGGTTCCCTCTGCCTACCCTGCTGTGTGCGTACAGCGTGAAGCTGATTTTATTATTATTATTTTTTTGATAATTAAATTGAATAGATATTGTGTTATTAAGTAATTACAATTTGTATATAAAATTTCATAAATGCATTCAAAACTGCGAAGTAAAATATAATAAGACATTGAGTAGTGTTGTATGTTTTATTCAAAACTTTGGCACAATGGTAACTATGAAAATTTAAATGACTATTATTTGCATTAAAATGCTGGAATCTTGACTTATTTTTCTTGTAATTATTCAAATTTGGTTTCAACGAACGGCACTCACTGGACTCGTTACATTAGTTATTCCGTCTGTTAGTACTTTAAAGAATATTTTCTTGCCATTTCTCCGTAACAATGTTATGTTTTATTTCTTAATCGGATATATTTATTATTTAGATAACTTCTTTTACAATTTATATATATTAATAAATGCATTCCTACAATGGTATTTTGAGTGGTAGAACACGATGACTGTTTTTGTCTTGCTGTCAGAGCGAGGAAATAAAATGTTACCTCCCCTAATTGGGAATCGAACTTACAACCGTCACGTTAACACAGTAACACGCTGTTTTGACATTGATAAAAATGTATATTACTATGTATGTACATAATTTCGTTTTCCGTATCTCCGTAACTTTTTTTTATATGTTTTACCAAAAAAAAACATATTTGATTATTTCCAGTCAATGTACAACAGCCTCGGAGCGGCGATCATCGACAATGGACGTTTCGATTTCGACAATTACATAAAGAAAGCCTGCCCGATGATGTTGGTTGAAGATACTCTTGAGAAAAAAGCGACTACTAGTAAGTTTCTATGCTTTCATCGCACATAATTATGTATAATAGGGTATGTAGGGAGGCCCCAGTGTCAGGATACATCGTTCTACGTTTTTCGCTAAAATTCGGAAAGTTGTGTGTTTAGTGGCGGAAGTAAACGCCGCGCTTGTCAGAGCAAGAAGAGAGTCGTAATATAACTAAATATTATTATTTAAGAGACGAGATTTAATTATAACTGCACCGCAATCAACATGATCAACAAATCAGTTCATTTTTTTTCAATATTTACTCGAATTTTGACAAAAAAGAACGCAGACCATTCAAAATATAAATGTTCAATTCACATTTCAAAAAGAAAAACAACTACAACTTTAATAATCAGTAAAGAATAAAAAGGCACGGACAAAGAAAAGTCTGTGGCGCCTAACAAACTAAGAACTCATAAAAAAATAATTATATTAAAAAACAAATTAGCTTCACGCAGTATCCCGCACATAGCAAGGTAGGGAACCTAGTGTTAAGACTTCTCCGTTCCCCACTTTTACAGAAATCTAGAGTAGCGAAACTCAATGCCGCGCTTTACCAAGACATGCATATTGTATGAGATACATTAGAGAAACATAAATAGATATATCTAATAAGTAGGTATATTATTTAAGGCTGTCCAAATAAACATCGAGGCCAGTCGTGGCACTGGAGGTTGTGGGTTCGATTTCTACTCGACGAAATGAAAAAATATATATAATAATCATTTTTTCGCTCTGGCATAGACTGTGGTGCAGCTCAAGGCTGCGCCACTCAACACGTGATACCACCAGAATTCGGCGGAACCTGGGGGGAGTGGAGTGTCTTAAAACTAGGATCCCTCTGTCTACCCTGTCTATATACGGGATACAGAGTAAAATTAAAAAAAACATAATTTCCTATAGCTACTGTTACAAATAAATTTAATTCGCTTATAATTATTATATTTGATGCTGACGAGAAATGTACGAGTGGGCACTATATTGGATTAATATTCATGCAGATGCTTATACTATAGTAATGTAGGGTACATTGATTATTAATAAGATAACTTTTTTTCACATACATATATTTATATTATCTTTAAATGTATCTTTTATTTAAAAAAAATATTAGAGGCCGTCGTGGCGCAGGGGGACAAGCGTGTGACTGTAATACGACGGTTGTGGATTCGATTCCCACTATTATATAATGATTATTTGTTTTTATTTTTTTATTTCTTCGCTCTGGTACCAAGGCAAAATAGCGGCATTCAGTTCCACCACTCAACACGCAATGCCTCAAAATTGCGACTGACATTAGGCAACAGAATGTCTTAACACTGGGTTCCCTCTGCCTACACTGCAACATAGAGGATACAGCGTGAGACTGTGAAGCTGATATCTTAATATTTACTTATTAGAGCATATCGATGGCTCCTAAGTATAAGGGCCAAAGCGCGAAATCACAACTTTACAGGAGAGGCTTCCAAAGTTTAAATTTGCTCTAATTTTATGTTGGTACATCCGAAGAAAATGAAACTTTGCTTATCAGCTAAAACAACTATCCTCTATATATATACCGTAGTATTTTATTTATATTTGTCCTAGTATTTTTTTTACTGCACAATGGCCCTTATACGTTAGTTTTTGTTATAATTATTGTTCTCTAAAAAACGCTTTAAAAAGGCCAATGTACCACATTGGCTGTTTTACGCGTATTATGCTAAATAGCAATATATCATATTTTTTTCATATTTTAGTTATAAAATTGATTAATAATGAGACAAAGATAACAACTGATTATTACGAATGATAGTAAGTTAGGTATTGTGGTAACTATGTCACATAGAGACTTATACGTTATACGATTTGGTAACATGACAACTGAGTTTTCAGTTAGATCCTTTAAGTAATAGAAAAAAGTTGTGTTTACATATTGTTTTAAAAAATAATTAGCCCCAAAAATGTTTAATAATAAACATTTTCTCGTCCTCTATATGAATGTATTGTATTTCTTAAAGAAAAGCTTAATTGAATGTTGAGTTTTAGTAAGATGTAACTATTAAATTTAGTAAAAATAGCTTTAATAAAAAAAAGATTAACGTAGACAGACAAAAAATAAAGTCTGTATAAAATCTATCAAAAAATAAAGAGATAAAATCATTTATTGTCTTTATTTGACACGATATAATTAGAGGCGATTAAAGTTTCTTATTAACTGTTGTTATAACTGGTGGTATAATAATTTTCGACATAAATGACACAAGTCCTTCTTCTTACAAAATTTTATCGGTAGCACCTGGTTATAACAGCAATAACCATTTCAACAATTTGTCTTCTTGTTCGTACTGGCTGATCTAAGATTTTAATGTGACTTTTAATACAAATCTTTTTATATTATAAAACGTAAATGTTTTGTATTAGGTCCCTCTATAATTTTCAACTGATAGCAAAACAAATCAAACATACAAATACATATGTCCTGCTGGGTTTTTATGTCTGATTAAATCGGCAATTTTCATTTTTAGTTTAAACAGAATCTCTTTGATGTCTATAAATTATGTATCTAATTGTAATATAGTAGCTGTAACGACTCCGTTTTGTTTAAGATCATCAAATCAAGAAGCTACATTTTGAAGCTCTCTCAATGGTGGTAAACGAGGTGGCCTTTATATAGTACTGTCTTAAGAAAATAATATTTTTATTTATATTAAGATAAGATGCTTATCGCTTACATTAATAAAATCTTGCTTTTGGCCACTACAGTTATAAAATACACAAAATACAAAATCTGAAATCCTCACACCCTTCTTTAGTTTTTAATTCTATCGCTGGCTATTTCGTTTGATTTTGAACTAGATTAGACTATTATAGGTTTACTGATTGAAGTATTTATTATTGTTGGCCCACAGCTAATGATATTAATAAATATCTTCTTGCATCCAGTAGCTTGTATTTTGATTTTATTATAGGTAAGAAACAAATTATACATGTCTATTATTATACACATAACATACATGAATAAATTGAGTTCATCATCATCCTTTTGTAACAAAATCAAACACCTCGAGGCTTTTACAGAACTTATATTTCTTCCAGAGTAAAATACTGTTAAGCTTGTACAATGTCTATCTTAAATTCTAATACAATATGTTATTCTTAAGGACCTCTTTCTTCTTCCGCTCCAAGTCTAAATTGCGAATATTAAAACTTGTAAATATAAAATCATTAAACTTTGTAATAGTTATTTTTTATAATTACTACATATTTTTCGTTATATATTTTCTCAATTTTATGTTGCATTCCGTATGAAGCAGGGTAGGCAGCTTAGTGTTCTGCTTTCCACTTTCCGCGCATTGTGCGTTGAGTGGCGGAACTCAACACCACAATTTTCCTCGAGCGAAGAAGTGAAAATATTTTATGTCCTCGGAGGAGAATAGAACCCTAGTAGAAATAGTCACTTTCACAGACACATGCTTGTGCTCCTTTACCAAGACACAGTTATCAATAAATCCATATTGCTTAGAATAATGACCAATGATCTAAAACTTATGAAGTGTATCACGCCTCGTGTCTTCATCAAATTATTCAAATACTTTAATGTAAATGACCTCTAACAATTTTCTAAATTTTGCTTTCTCTGTTTTTTTGAAGTCTTATTAATTTTGAATCTATTCATTCATCCACTGTCACGTTTCTTGGTAAGTTTTTTTCCTGGAACTTAAGGCAGTAGATATGTTACTTGATTAGTGATTATTATTAGAAATACGTATATTAATAATTCATTTGTGTGATGTATAATATTGATTGTCTTAGTAGAGTCAGTCCGAAATCTTTAATCAAAATTAAAATGCAATTAACATGCTTATTACTGGCTTTAAATAGCAAAAGGGACAGTAAAATATATATAGTATATAATCTAGGCAATTATTAATTAAAAGTAACGCCCAAATAACTCAAAAGTGAAAAAATATTTTAGGGCCTAAGTGTATTTTTTTCTCAATAAGACACGTACATGGGCCAATTTATCACTTTCGCCGTTCTATCTCATAACTCATGAAAAAGAGACGTTTTTTGTTATCTATCTAATGACGAACGTAATAAAAACAGCCCAATCATTGTTCTGTTTAGCGTATAGTGTAGAAATTCCCCGCGTAGAAGTCTCAAATGACTATTTGGCCCTTGTACGTTTAAATGAGTGCTACATAGGCCGTTATATTCTAACAAAAAGTCCTGTTTCTATGCAGAAATTTCTATTTTTTAATAGCTGACCTGATAAATTATATCGATAGAATGCGTTTGGCATAAAAAAGTGAAAATTGCCAAATTGTTAGTTTGGCCCATATACATAGGACCCATCGATATATCACCTTACAAATTCTTTTTACTTACATTATTTATTTTCAAAATAAAGAAAAATTTTGAAATGTTAAAAAATATTTTAAACATTTTTTGTTATTCCACAAGTGTTCTGTTTTTCTTTCCTAAGTGTTATTCCACACTTAGGAAAGAAAAACAGAATCATTTATCAAAATCTCTCTTCAAAATCTAAGTTCCCTCTTTACCACTCAAGTTTTTTTACATACACGCTTGTTCACTCTCAGAACACTTCCCCATGGGGTTCCCCACGCTTTACGACTACTGTCTCGAGCTTTCGACCAGGACGTGGGAGGCGTGGGAGTGGCTGGTGCCAGAGTATGTACACGATAGAGATTTGAAGTTCTCCTCAATCCTCGTACCAACAGTTGATACGTTGCGGATGACTTGGCTTATTAAAATTATGGAGAGTGTAAGTTGTATTATGAAATTATATTATAATCATAGGCCAGTCGTGGCGCAGGGGCACAAAGTGTGACTGTAAGACCGACTGGTTGTGGGTTCGATCCCCACTCGATTAAGTGCAATATTTATTTAAATTTATATTTCCATTTCTTCGCTCTGGTGTCGAGGCAAAGCGCGGCGTTGAGTTCTGCAACTCAACACGCAATGCCTCCAGAATTCGGCAGAAAGTGGGGAACGGAGTGTCTTAACACTAGGTTCCCTCTGCCTACCCTGCTGTGTGCGGGATACAGCGTGAAGCTGATGTATGATGTATGTATGTATTATAATTATATTTTTTCTATCAATATGGCGTTTTAATAATTCGTTTTTTTTATTTAAACTTAAGTGTTTGATTATTAGTAAATTTTGCCACAATATAACTTTAAAAAAAATATAAATCAATTATTGAAAGAAGTAAAAAAATATTAAGATTTTTTTTAATAAAAATATTTTTAAAAATCACATATTGAATATTTACTTTAGGTGGAGCGGCCAGTGCTTCTTGTGGGTGATACCGGAACATCTAAAACTGCCATTATCAACAACTACTTGCGTGGACTGCCGCCTGAAAAATATGTAAGCATTAATTTTATTATAGTAATGAGTTAAAATCCTTTACAAGTTTTTCCCCCATTTTTGTTTCAACTTCACACTGTATCCTGCATTTTGCGGGGCAGGTAGAAGCAACATAGTGTTAAGACATTCTGCTCCCCACATTCCGCCGGATTCTGGAGACATTGCGTGTTGGGTGGCGGATTTGAACACCGCGTTTTGCCTTGATACCAAAGTGAATAGATGAAAATATGACATATTTAATTTCTTCGAGTGGATATCGAACTCACAAACATATCACGTTTAGTCACACGCTTGTGCCCCTGCGGCACGACCGGCCCCATTTAAATTAATTTAAATAAAAATCAAAAAGGCCAGTCGTGGCGCAGTGGTACAAAGTGTGACTGTAAAACCGACTGGTTGTGGGTTCGATTCCCGCTCGAGGAGATGAAATATTTACTTAAACTTATATTTCCATTTCTTCGCTCTGGTGTCGAGGCAAAGCGCTGCGTTGAGTTTTGCCACTCAACACGGAATACCTCCAGAATCCGATGTGTCTTAACACTAGGTTCCCTCTGCCTACCCTGTTGTGTGGGATACAGCGTGAAGCTGATTTACATTAATTTGACAAAAAAAAACTTTATTATTCACTTAGAATAGTAGCGTGCTTTGTTATAAAGATAAGAACGACACACATGTGTACAACTTATATGTATCACTAATTTAAGAAAATGTATTTAAATAAAAAATGCAAATTATAAATATAAAATTACAAAGTTCAGGATTATTAAAGAACTTAATTCTTGAAAGAACTGATTGAATTGAGAATCAAATCCCCGATATAACGATGACAGCCATTACCACTGAACCACTAGGCTATTCGATATCATTTCGTAATCGTCAACATAATATTATAAGCTAAATTTATTTTAAACGACCGACTGTTGCTAAATGAGAACAGTAGACATTCCAATGTCGACTTGTTCTACTTTCACTATGTGCTAATGTGAAGTTTATTTTGAATATTATGTGTGTGGGGGGCGTAGCTCAGATGGTAGAGCGCTCGCTTAGCATGCGAGAGGTACCGGGATCGATACCCGGCGCCTCCAATTTTTTGGTTTTTTTTTACATTTTCAGTATTCTGTTCCTTTCCGCGTTTCTTGATATATGCTATCTACTAATATCAGTGTAACTATAGTTCCTAATAGGACCTCTTTAGAAAGATTAGTGGTGTAAAACGGAATTATTAGTATTTACATATATATTAAGATAGCATTTTATATCTTTTATATTGCTTAAATTATAAAAAAAAAAAAAAATCCTAAAAAAAAGATGTAGTTGTATATTTATTGCCATAAAAATGCTTTATTTGCATATTACTATTACAGTAAGAAAGGTGTCGAACGACAGTCTATCGAGACAGTATTTTTCGATTTAGATATTTGTCGGAAATATTTAAATATAAAAATTTACAAAATTTGAACTAGCAACCATCACGTGTTGTTGCTTATCTTTCAATGGCTGGGTTTTTTTTTTATTAAGGAAACTAGTACATATATTAATTTGTCTTATCACAGGGGGCGTAGCTCAGATGGTAGAGCGCTCGCTTAGCATGCGAGAGGTACCGGGATCGATACCCGGCGCCTCCAACTTTTTTAAGATATGTTTTTATATTGATAAAGAAATTTCATTTTCAATTTTTTATATATTTATCAACTATAAAAAGTACTATAAAAATAATCGTACGTTTTACCTTTTACGTCTGTAGTTTTTTTTTCTTGGTTCACATAGAGCAGGGAGTAAGTCTTAAGACTCCTTTTTCTATTTTAATTTTTTTTAAAATATTTATTCGAAAACAAGCATCTTTATAAAGAATTAATATGTGTAGAAGCATAAAATAATTTAATTATTTAGAAAACGTATAAAATTTTTTAATGTAGCGGGACTCGAATCCGCGCCTCCTAGAAACCGACTAGGCACTCTGACCACTGAGCCATACGTTTTCTGGTCGGTTTTCGGGAGGCTCGGGTTTGTGTCCTGTTACGTTAAAATTTTTTATACGTTTTCTAAATAAGTATTTTTTCTTTTCTAAGTGGGGAATGACACATAAAAATGTTAAAAATATAAAACATTCTCTTTCTCCTTCAACACATACTATACTGGCTTTGAGTGTAAACAAGCTAACAGCGTATTAAGCAAATTACTATACAAAAATATTAGTTAAAAAACTATTTATAAATTTATAAATAACAAGCCCAATCTACTGTGATTGTAAACGACGCAACAGATTGTGGGTTCTATACGCACTTTAGGAAAATGAAATATTTAATATTTTTCATTTCTTCGCTGTAACATCGAGATAAAGTGCGGCGTTGAGTCACGTCACTGGACATACAATGCCTCCAGAATTTGGCTAGAAGCGGAGAACGAAGTGTCTAGGCTTTCCTGCCTAAAAAAAAATATCAATTCTGAATTTTTTTCTCAGATAATACAACAAATGAATTTCTCATCGCGCACGTCGTCGATGGACGTGCAACGTAATTTAGAATCAGTGGTCGAGAAGAGAACCAAGGACACGTTCGGTCCCCCCGTCGGCAAGAAGATGCTTGTTTTTATAGATGATATGAACATGCCCATTGTGAGTTCTATTATTATTATCTTATCTTTTTTTATCTTTTCTAATAAATATATTTATTGTATATCGATAAGCGTTATTTTTTTTTAAATTGCAATGGTCTTTATAGAAGTTCTTTTTTTATCACGCCACATTCTATAAATTAAATGCTTTCAATTAGTTTAGTTTGGGAAAAAGTCAGTAGTGAAAATGGGTAAACTAAATACATTCTGTTGAATGCCTGCTGTCAGAATTTCATATTCAAAATATGAGAACATAAGCCATACGTCATTGATGTGCTTTGTGTTAAGACATGCCGAATTCTGGACGCAATGTGTGTTGAGTGGCAGAACTCAATGTCGGACTTTTGCCTTTGTGCCAGAGCAAAGAAATGAAAATATTAATAAAAGAATAATTAATTCCTTTGAATGAGGATCGAATCCACAACCGTCGCGTTACAGTGACACTCTTGTGCCCCTGCGCCACAACGGCTTCAAATTTATATTTTTTATAAAAACCATTGAATTCGTATGATTATACTTATATATGTAGGTATATATATTGTTTATATTTCAACAGGTCGATACATACGGAACTCAACAACCCATAGCATTGCTTAAACTACTGTTTGAGCGTAAAGGCTTCTACGACAGAGGTAAAGATCTGAATTGGAAGAACCTGAAAGACATCGGCTTTCTCGCTGCAATGGGCAAAGCTGGTGGTGGGAGGAACGACGTGAGTAATACAATTTTCTCCCTAAATAACTATGTATATAGTTAGTATTAGTATTTAATTTTTATTTTTATTTATATGATAGCGAAAATGATGATATGAGGCCAGTCATGGCGCAGGGGCACAAAGTGCGACTGTAAAATCGACTGGTTGTAAGTTCGATTCCCACTCGAGGAGATGAAATATTTATTTAAACTTATATTTCCATTTCTTCGCTCTGGTATCGAGGCAATGCGCGGTGTTGAATTCTGCCACTCAACACGCAATGCCTCCAGAATTCGGCAGAAAGTGGGTAGCTTAACACTAGGTTCCCTCTGCCTACGCTGCTATGGTTCCCTATATGGTTCCCTTTGTTTGTATCCGAGCTTTTATCTCGAGATCGCGTTGTTGTATCGATATAAAATATTCAGTTCCACGGTCCCTCGAAGCACAGAAAATATCAAGCTTCTAAGTCAACACAATCAAAAGATATGAGTATTTATGCCCCAACTTTGCTATATTAAATTCGCTGCGTGCATTGTTAACTTTTATAAATTGTACTTCCCGCTGACGTACAGGTCTTAAATTACATTGTTTTTAGATTTGCAAGTTGTTTTTCTTATTTTTTTACGTCTAATCTTCAATTTTAGCAATTTAAAATTTAAGTGACTTTTTATTATCTAAATATTTCTTTTCTTCAATGTACTATACCACGATCCTGAGTGGGATAGATGATGGCATTACTCTGAAGCGAGCTGCAATGAGTGTGTGCTATTTATTTAATGTTACCCCTTTATCAGATGTATACTAAGCTTACAGGTTCCCTTCACTGTGAAGATGGAATTCTACTACTCACTTGATAAATAGACGTATAGATTATAAATAAATAAATAAAATCAGCTTCACGCTGTATCCCGCACACAGCAGTGTAGGCAGAGGGAGCCTAGTGTTAAGACACTCTATTCCCCATTTTCTGCCGAATTCTGATGGCATTGCGTGTTGAGTAGCAGAACTTAACGCCGCAACGCCTCGACACCAGAGCGAAGAAATGGAAATATAAATTTAAGTAAATATTCCAGTCACACTTTGTGCTCCTACGCCAAGACTGGCCTCTATCTATATACATTATAGATGTCTAATAAATAAATTGTTAGCCTAAAAAATATAATTTTAATTTGCAGCTGACAAATATATATATTACTAGAGGACGCGCGCGGCTTCGCCCGCTTATTAGGAGTGAATTCTAAAAAAACCACGTTCAATAAAATATTTTTAACAGTCTGAATTTAATTTTTTATAAAAATTGGTGGCAATTTAAAGATTTTTCCATATAAACTTTCAACCCCTTATTTGAACCCCTAGGGGCTGAATTCTTAAAAACCATGAAACACGTATTCAATGAAATATTTTTAAGAGTCTGAATTTCAAATTTTATAAAAATCGGTACAGATTAAATTTTTTTTCCATACAAACTTTCAACCCCTATTTCATCCCTTAAGGGTTAAAATTTTTCAAATTCCCTTCTTAGTGGATGTCCAGAATGAAAATAAATATCTGCCCAAATTTCACGTTTCTACCATCAGCGGTTATGGCTCTGCGTGCGTCTTACCTCAGTCAGTCAGCACAAGTCCTTTTATAAATATAGATAAAATATATAATAAAATTAATTTATAAAACGAATTTAATATATAAGGTGTAACGCGATCGATGGGTCAAGGTTTGTCTATGGGTAGAGGACCTTTCCTTTTTACTCCCATGTATGTTCACCGATTTTCAGTTGTTCTTCAGATATGTGAAAATTTGTGGTTTTTTGGAAAAGTTAGAATTCTTCAAGAAAACTGGCAAATACCTAATATAAAATAATAGCAAATAATAATAATAAGCCCGGCTGTGGAGTGAAAATTGGCAAATATACATGGGGGTGAATTGGATAGGATCTGAGGTTCTCTCCCCATAGTTAACCGTTGATCCACCGATCGCGTTACAGACTGTATATATATTATATATAAAAAAAATTACAAATTTCATAAATTTCATTTGTTGTCTCAAAATTTTAACTTAAAAAAAATCGTTTATTCCTTCCACCACTCAACAGGTTTAGGCAAATGGCTTAAGAATTCAGCGGGAAGAGGTGGGGTACGGAATTGTCATAATGGGAACGAAGTGTCTTAACACTAAATAAAAAAAAAAGCAGAATATATTAAAATGATGTTAATAAACTCCCACAAAGTGCCATGTAAATAATAATACAAGATTATCTCCGTCGGCCTCTGTTCCAGTGTGGTTCAATGTTTTTGCCAGTTTTTCCTGTTTATACGCAACGATTTATGTCTACATTAAAACCTATTCGTGAGGCTTCCCCGAGACTTTACTGCCTCACGACACGGGAGATACATCGCGTAACGTAATATGATATTGCGTAAAAATGCTTTTTTTTTTACGATCTGTTATTTCACATCGTCGTGCCAGAGTAGATACGTAGCCGCGTTTGTTTGGATATCATTTGTAAATAATTTCTGGAACGGCCTTGAAGATTTATTTATAGCTGTATTATAATATTTGAGGTTTTTTTTACTTTTGCGCTGTATCCCGCATGTAACAGGGTGGGCAGAAGGAACCTAGTGTTGAGACCTTTCGCCGATTTTTTTTAAAGCATTTTGTGTTGAGTGGCGCTCAACGCCGCGGTTTGCCTTTTTGAGCGAAGAAATGAAAATATTTAAAGATTATATTCAAAAAAAAATTCAAGCCCTTACATACTGTACAAGTACCTTAGTAAATTAGGCTTTACGACCATATCTCCCCGGCTTCCGTAGGGATATCACAATGTTTATAATCCTGAGTGTATGCACAGCACTTCAATATGTTATAATCGTAAAATTATGCTAAATAGCATTATACCCTGTGAACGATCTTCAAAATTATGCAAAATCAGCTTCACGCTCTATCCCGCATATAGCAACATAGACAAAGGGAACCTAGTATTTGGCACTCCGTTCCCCACTTTCCGCCGAATTCAGGAGGCACTGCGTGTTGAGTGGCGAAACTTAACGCCGGGCTTTGCCTTGTTGCCAGAGCGAAGAAATTTAAATATTAAATATTTCATTTCAACTATGAATAATACCGTATATCATAATTGGGTCGTCAGCTTGTAATGTGTCAACATTACTTATTATAGTTTAAGGATCAATTTCAGTATTAAATATGATACTGCCATAAAAAATATAATAAAATTAACTATACAAAACGTTTCACTTAGATTATGTTTTTTTTTGTATTAACATAATGTCATAGAGACTGTAAACGAGGCGGTTATGGGTTCGATTCCCACTCGGAAGAAAGAAATATTTATTGTCAAATACTATAACTCAACACACAACGCGTCAATAATCCGGCGAAAAGTGGTGAGTTAACGTTTTTTCTCAGGTTCCCGGGTTCCATCTGCCTACCCTGCTATGTACGGGATACAGTGTGAAGCTATACACACATTCATACATACATATTCTTCTCCTTATAATATTTTTTTAAATAAACTTTAAAAGATATTTAAATGAAGTTTTCAGGATATTATGAATAATTAATTCAATGTAATGCTCTGTTTATGGTGCATTGCTTACAGAAATTACGAGTCCACATTCCCTCGCATTTTTCATTTTAATGTGAAACGTTCTTTTCGCCTCGCTACGAACAAAGTCTAACTAATATACTATTCACATATGAAAAATTAAAAATGAAAATTAACTGTGTATACTAAGTTATTTTAAATTTTTTTGTAGATGGTTTTTAAAAGAATTTAGCTTAAAAAAATATGTGTTTCTTTTGCTTTACGGAGTAAGTTACGTACGTTCCAACGCAACCGTCACTACATTTTTACTTTATGCAAATAACACGGAATAAAGGATTTTTTTTAAATATTTGTTTTTAAGTTTACAGTAGCTTGTTCTTAAACTCCCAATCCTAATGATATCAAACCAAAACTAAAGAAGGCAAAATAATGTTTGAGATGATTTTTTCTATAGGTACTATACCTAAAACAACTATTTTTAAAATACTTATTTAGAAAACGTATAAAAATTTGAACGTAGCAGGACTCCCGCGCCTCCTGGAAACCGACTAGATCCGACCTGGTTCGAGGAGGCGCGGGTTCGAGTCCCGCTACGTTCAAATTTTTATACGTTTTCTAAATAAGTATTTTTCTTTCCTAAATGTGGAATAACACTTTAAAAATGTAAAAAAAAAACGATTTTTAACTTTCCTTGTTTTCAGGTCGACCCGCGATTCATTTCTATGTTCTCTGTGTACAATCTACAATTCCCGTCTGAAGTAACGCTTAATCACATCTATATATCCATACTGAAAGGCCACTTTTCCATATTCCCAGAAGAAATACAAGACATTGTGAGCAAAATCGTCCAAATGACTTTAGATTTGTATAAAGTAAGTATTTATTAGATTTAAATCTTGAGACAACTGCCTTTGTTAAAATAACCTGTTAATATTTCGGGTTTTTTATATTTTTTACATTATATTTTTTTTTTTATTTAATTGAATGCCATTCGTAGTGCTGGGATTTCGTGGATCGAGTGGGGATCGAACCCACAACCAGTCGCGTTTACAGTCACACTTTGTGTGCCCCTGCGCCACGACTGGCCTATTATAAAATATAAAAAATTATAAAATATATAAATAATTTTTATCTTTCTTTAATTCGTCTTAACCAACTTCTTTAACTATATTTTCTTATCATCTAAAACTAAAATGTAACTTTCTGTTTGTCGTTTTCCATACCATAATATATCTAGTTTTTATCATTCTATCAAATGGTATTTAATTGAAATACCGGTAATTTAACTCAAGTTCCAGATTTAATCATATTTACAAGTCATTAGGTTCGCTTATCTTTTAAAAGTACGTGTAAATTAAAAGTTAATGGGAATAACTTTGTTATATTAATTAATATTAAGGCTAGTGGCGCAGCGGCACGAAGTGTGACTGTAAAACCGACTGGTTGTGAGTTCAATCCCCACTCGAGGAGATGAAATATTTACTTAAATTTATACTTCCATTTCTTAGCTCTGTTGTCGAGGATAAGCGCGGCGTTGAGTTCTGCCACTCAATACGCAATGTCTCCAGAATTCGGCCGAAAATGGGGAACGGAGTGTCTTAACACTAGGTTCCCTCTGCCTACCCTGCTGTGTGCGGGATACAGCGTGAAGCTGATTATTATGATTATATTAATTAATAAATATTCACTTCTAATCTGATATTTATAACTATATGATAATATCATATTAAATTTAATCTTTTAGTAGTTCCTTAATAGATATGATTAGAAATATTGCATATTGAATCGATCTCCGATTTCATTTATGTGACGTTGACTTTTGAATATTTACACTGAAACAGAGTGTTTAGTTAATAATATATAGATATTTGCCTATAGGTATTTTTACGTTTTTTTTTTATCAAATTTTTCAGCATTGCGCTGTATCCCACATGTAGCAGAGTAAGCAGTAGGAGCCTAATGTTAAGACACTTCACTTCCCACTTTCCGTCAAATTCTAGAAGGCGTTGCGTGTTTCGTGGCGGTACTCAACGCCGCGTTTTGCTTCGGCGCCAGAGCGAAGAAAAGAAAATATTCATTATATTATTTCCTTGAGTGGGAATCGAACCCACAACCTGTCGCTCCACGACTGGCCCCAGAGTTATATTATTAATTTAAGCTTTATGTACTCCTAGATCATCATAGTAGACTTGCCCCCGACACCAACCAAGTTCCATTACATTTTCAACTTGCGCGACCTCTCCCGTGTGGCGGCTGGACTTTGTTTAACGCACCCAAACTTCTTCAGTGAGAAGCGAAGTGTTGTTAGATGCTGGAGAAATGAGTTTACAAGAGTTATTTGTGACAGGCTTATAAGTGTTCAGGTAAAGATTTTTTTTTGCTACACGCACACAGCGGGGTAGGCAGAGAGAAAATAGTAAGTATTAAGTAACCATTCATTTTCTCGAGTGGGAATCGAACCTGCGCCACTACTGACCTCAAATAGTACAAATAAGATAAAATTACAAAAGTAAAAAAACAATATTCCAATATCACAAACAGCCATTCTGATTGTTGACTACGACAGTAAACATTCTTTGCTGATATGATATGTCAATGCCAAAAAAAGCTAAAAAATCTGCTATCCGATTTTGTAAAGCATTCCTTTGTGTAAAATAAAAACATATTTTTACTTTAAAAGCGCTTCAATGAACATATTTAAAATAACTCTATTACACATTTGCATACAAGAATTTGTTTTAAAAAGCATATGTTTTTCTATACAAAAATGTAAATTGTTCATGATCAAAGGACAATGAATTAATGCGTGGGCATATCAGAGATAATATAGTGAAGTACTTCCCTGAGGAAGAACCCGTGGTGCTGGAGGAGATCGTTATTCCTGAAGAGGAAGAAAAACCTGAAGAAGAAGAAGAAGTTGGTGAGAAAATTGTCATAATTATGTTAATTTTTACATTTTGCAATTTTAAATTTTACAAGGAAGGCAAAAAAAGCTAATTTCAAGACACTTCTTCTTCATCCTTTCTTCTATATTTTTTGTCTTGAGTGGTCAAACTCAACGTCAAGCCAAGTGAGGTTCGGAACTCTTGACTATCCACCTGCTCTACGTTGGCCTCAACATTTTAAGCAATATAAATTTTAATTTCATTATTTATATATAATAACGTTAATATTATAAAAAAATCTTTTGTTTGTTTATTAACTCTCAAATTCTTAAATCTATGTTATAATGAAGAATTTATGACGTCGACAACTAAACCTCCGCCCTCGACAACTGGAGAACAAGAAGTTCAAATAGAAGAAGAACAAGAACAGGAAGTTGAGAAGGAGTTGACTGTAAGAAATATAATTTTATCGAAGAATATTTTTATTATTTTCAGCTACTTTTATTTATTTCAAGTTTCAAGCTGCACACTGCATACAGCAGGGTAGGCAGAGGGAACCTAGTTGCAACTAATTTTCAAGACATTACGTGTTGAATGGCGGAACCTGCACTTTGTCTTGTTACTAAAGCGAAGAAATTAATTTATTTCTATTTATTTTATTCACGAAAGCAGGAGCGCTGCACTACAACGACCTCACTATGTACTTTTTAGTCAAATTCACGCTGTAATCCGCACATAATCTGCAATGTAGCCAGAGGGAACCTGCGCTAAAGCCGCGCTTTGTTTTACCAGAGCGAGGATATGGAAATACTAAATATTGCATTTCATCGAGCGGGAATCGAACCCACAACCTATCGCGTTTAATGTCGCACGATTGTGCCCCTGCGCCTCAAGTGGTGTACGTAAAAATAAAAGAGATTATTTTAATGTAATTTATTTAAAAAATATATTTTGTTACGACAGCTCGAGGAGTATGTACTTCGCGATCCACTGTTATTTGGTGATTACCGAAACGCGTTGGACGAAGAGGAAGTGAGATATTATGAAGATCTATTAGATTATGAGGCGGTTTATTTCTTGTTTCAAGAGGTGATTTATTTTACAATTTCGTGTGGTAGCATGGTGGATTATTTTGTTTTTTTTTAGCTTAATGCCGTACCACGCACATAGCAGGGTGGGCATAGGGAACATAGGAACATAGGGAACAAGTGTTACACACTCCGTTCCTCACCTTCCGATGAATTCTGTGCACTTCACCAGAGCGAGGAAATAAAAATATTAAATACTAGCGGCCCATTCGCGGCTTAATCGCGCTCGCATACCACTTATAATTGTTTTATTATCCTGCATTTTCCATGGGACAATCAATATAAATTAAATAATTAATATAATTTATACATTCAATAATTTTGAGAAAGCGCACGCACTAACATGGCTGCTTGCGAGGACGAAATCATCGGCAAGTGATTTCGAAGTCTAATCTTGCGGCCGTAAACGGAGCGTTGAATTATTTAAAGTTTACATTTTCTCAAAAAGTATACGTTCAAATTACATGCTATAACAAACAAAGAATTTCTTCATAAAAAATCCTTGATGATGGAATAACTTTCGCTCGTAAGTTTCAATATCTTTATCAAATAAAAAACGTTGAAATATCACCTTGCAATTTTCAAGAATTTTTTTGTCTGAAAATATATTATTGTGACTTATTTATAGGAGATCGATTATTACGATACCTTATCGCGGACTTTTTTTAGAATTAATAAAATAGAACATTTCTTCCATACAATGTACTGACATATATTTTACTATATTTGCAGCGCACGCGATGACGTTCATTATTATTGTCATTGCATTGTTTAAGGCTAACTAATACATACATCATAATATTATATAGCCTATAGCACTTCTGAAAAACGTAGCTTTCAAACAAAATCAAAAATAAGTAAATCGGACCAGTACTACCAGAGAAGCATACAAGCAAGCATGCAAGCAATCAAACAATCAAGCAATCGAGCAATCGAGCAACCTATCAATCTATCAATCCATCAATCCATCAATCCATCAATCCATCAATCCATCAATCCATCAATCCATCAATCCATCAATCCATCAATCCATCAATCCATCAATCCATAAATCCATCAATCCATCAATCCATCAATCCATCAATCCATCAATCTGTGAATCTATCAATCTATGAATCTATGAATCTATCAATCTATCAATCCATCAATCCATCAATCCATCAATCCATCAATCCATCAATCCATCAATCCATCAATCCATCAATCCATCAATCCATCAATCCATCAATCCATCAAGCCATCAATCCATCAATCCATCAATCCATCAATCCATCAATCCATCAATCTATCAATCTATCAATCTATCAATCTATCAATCAATCAATCAATCAATCAATCAATCAATCAATCAGTCAATCAGTCAATTCATCAATCCATCAACCCATCAATCCATCAATCTATCAATCTATCAATCAGTCAATTTATCAATCTCTTCCACTTTATTATTCAATATAAATGTGTTTTCAATAGTAAATAAACATTAAATAAAAAGTAGCGGGCAATTTCGAGCAGGACCAAACTTTACACTACACCAAGAAAAGAAGAAGAGAACCAAAGTGTAGTTTATATTAATTATAAACAGCAAATAATTACATAAATATTAACAATAGTTCGAAAATGTATGAAAATTTATAAAACCGTCAACGTCATCTGCTCGTTCGCGTCGGTCATACTATGCCGCCCGAAGGCTAGGTCGTTTTGAATCAGTGGCATCTCCTTAATTATTTATTAGAATGTTATACAGTAAACTATAATTTTAATATAGATAAAATGCTAAAAGTGGCTATTATATTTATGTTCATAAGAATGAATATCAAAATATAAAAAATATTCCGTTTCCGTTTTTAATTTTCCGACCAATTCTGATGGCATTGCGTATTGAAGGGCGCAACTCAACGCCGTGCTTCGCTTCGACACCACAGCGAGCGAAGAAATAAAAATATGAAATATTAAATCCTCTCGAGTGGAAATTGAACCCACAACCTGTCGCTTTTAAATAATACATACAAAAATAATATACAGATATTGGACGAATACAACGAGCGCATAGGCAAGATGTCGGTGGTGCTGTTCGAGGACTGCCTCGAGCACCTCACGCGCACGCAGCGCATCCTGCGCATGGACCGCGGGAACGCCATGATCATCGGCGTCGGGGGCTCCGGCAAGAAGAGCATCTGTAGACTTGCTGCCTTTGCTGCTGGTTAGTATGTAAAATATTTGTTTCAGCTTACGCTGTATCCCCCTCGCAGCAGGGTAGGCAGAGGGAACCTAGTCTTAAAACACTCCGTTCCCCACTTTCTGCCGAATTTTAGAAGCATTGCGTGTTGAGTGGCAGAACTCAACGCTGGCCTCGACACCAGAGCGAAGATAAGAAGAAATGGAAATATAAATTTAAATAAATATTTCATCTCCTCGAGTGGGGATCGAACCCATAACCAGTGCTGGTTAGTATGTGAAATATTTATTTTGGCTACCACTAATTTTGCAAACCTAGCCATGCCATTTAACTTAACATAGTTAATTTTTGATCCCAAAAAATTGGATATTTAATAAATTTTATAATTATAAAGTTTGAATAGCATCTTGTTATTAGTATACGACATAGAAAAGTTAGTTTTCTCTGTCCTATATCAAATTTCTTTTTGTTTTTTTTTTTAATTTAAAAAAATGCCTGTAGTGACCACAAAAAAAAATATTGAACATGATTCTTTCAGGATATGAAATGTTCGAAATAACTGTAACTCGCAACTACAATGAAAATGCATTCAAAGACGATATGAAGAGGCTTTATAATCAACTTGGTGTCGATGGAAAACCCACTGTGTTCTTATTTACGGCCGCTCAGGTATCTTTTGTTGTAGTTTTAATTAAAGATTTTTATAATCTGTATTTATTTTTATTTTTTTCAGTTTGACGCTGCATCCATCATAAAGCAGAGTAGGCAGACGGAAGTGTAAAGACACTCCGTTCCCCACTTGCCGCCAAATTTCGTATTGAGTGGCGGTACTCAACGCCACGCTATGCTTTGTTACAAGAGCGAAAAAGTGAAAATAATAATTCTTTCCTCCGAGTTTACACTCACATGCGCCACGGCAACCTAAATCTGTATAATCTGTGTGACTGTACAACCGACTGGTTGTGGGTTCGATCCCCACGCGAGGAGATGAAATATTTACTTAAATTTATATTTCCATTTCTTCGCTCTGGTGTCGAGGACAAGCGCGGCGTTGAGTTCTGCCACTCAACACGCAATGCCTCCAGAATTCGGCAGAAAGTGGGGAACAGAGTGTCTTAACACTAGGTTCCCTCTGCCTACCCTGCTGTGTGCGGGATACAGCGTGAAGCTGATTTTATGAATTGAGTTATGCAAGTTACTATAAGACATTTATATAGCCGTAATGCAAAAAAAATCAGAAGTATTATAAATTCAATTGTAGATATTTTATGTATTAAATAAAAAAATATAATTTTATTTTACAGATTCTAGAAGAAGGTTTCCTTGAATTAATAAACAACATACTGATGATCGGAATGATTCCGGCTCTGTTCGGCGATGATGAGAAGGAGGCAATCATTAATGCAGTCCGCAATGACAGTCAAGAGGCTGGCTATGGTGTTGCTAAGTATGTACTCGAGAAAGTCCACGAGGCGTTCGTAACCACCACCTCTTGTACTGGTAGCAACGTCGTGTGCTTAAATTTTAATATTTTATTTGTTAACCGACTTCTGTAAAACGAGAAGGTTATCAATTCGACTGTATTTTTTTTAATGTTTGTTACTTTAGCAATTTTGGCTGGGCGAACCGATTTTGATGATGCCTTTTTTATTTGAAAGCTGGAGTTGCCGTGTGGTCTGATTTTTCTTCCATTTTTATCTATAATGTTATCGATGAGAAAATCACTTAAGTCTCAAATTTGCATTAAGTATGTTCGTGACAAATGGACGAATAACTCAACATAACGATGATTCTTCTATTACAAAGGATACACTTCAAGGGTAGTTGACAAGTGTTTGGTTAGGTTCTGATTATGGGATCCGGTTGAAGTCGGTTTTTTTTTGTTAAAAATTATAATTATTCATTTGTTAAATTTATTAGACGTCAAAGAAAATTTTGGCGCAATACTATAGAAGAATAGAAATATATATAGTCATATAGCTATTTTTCATATAATGACAACTTCTACAGGCTAGACTAAAAATGTTTTTTTTGTTTAATTTTTTTATTAATTTACTAATAAAACATTTAATTTTAAACGGTTATTTTTCTGGCTGTACTTTTTGTGATCACTAAGAAGTATGCAAAGTTCAGCTCACGCTTCGCGGACTGTAATAATTATTTTTATTATATTGTTCTTTATAAAATATAAAATCCAATGAATATTACTCTTTCTTTTTTATGCGTAAAATATTTTATACACATCATAAATAATAAAGACGAATCTTGATTTACTAGACTTTTTCAAAATATTCTGTTTTATTTGAAATATTTAAAAATACAGTACCTACTATTGTGAATAATAATATCTTTCTGTTGTTACTTCTTCTTTATTTATAATTTAAAACAATATATAAAAAGCATTTAAAATGAAAACCAATTCTGACAGGGACGCCGTGTGGAATTTCTTTTGCCACAAATGCGCTGACAATCTACACGTGGTCTTGTCGATGTCACCGAGCGGCGATATACTTCGGAACAGGTCTCCTTATACAGCTTTATCAATATTTATTTCATAACAGTAGTTTGTTCATAAATTTTATAAAACATCTTTATTCTTCTATATAGAAGAATAAAGAGAGAGAAGGAGAATATTCTTCTTCTTACAAATATTGCAATCGTGGCACATTGAGATAACGTGTGCCTATAAATGCGATGGTCGACGGTTCTATTCCCATTTCGTTCGGGGTATTGATTATATTGGTTTCAGCCTATCAACATGCAATGTTTTGAAAATTGCGTGGAAAATTGGGAACGTAGTGACTTAACACTAGATTGCCTCTAAATATCCTGCTTTATTTGGGAAAAAACAATAAAAAATATACATGTATGTTCTTCCTTTATAAAAAATATTTTTTTTTTTTTTTACTTATTACATAAATATAATATTATAATTTAACATTACCAGATGCCGGAGTTTCCCCGGTTTAGTGAACAACACGACGATCGACTGGCAGTTCCCGTGGCCGAAGCAGGCGTTGCTCGCTGTGGCCAATGTGTTCTTGTCAGATGTACGTATTTTTTAAAGATAAAGATATTTAATTGACTTAATGAATAAAAATTCTTATAACTATTTAATTTTTTTTAATTTATTTTTTAGCTTTACGCTGCATCCCGCACATAGCAGGGTAGGCAGAGAGAAGCTAGGAACCTAGTGTTAAGACACTCCGTTCCCATTAAGTCACTTCCGCTCTCCAGTTTTCGCTGAACTCTGTTTTATTTGTGTGTTTAATGGCGGACCTCAACGCCGCGCTTTGAGTTGTTACACACCAAGAAAATGAAAAAAAAAAATATTTCATTTCCTCGAGTAAGAATCAAACAGACAACCTGTCGCGTTTACAATAGCGCGCTTGTATCTCTTTGCCACGACTTACATCAATTCTACTATTTTCACTTATATAAAGCTGGTAATACATTATTCTGCACTTTTTGTGCTTTAGACATTGTCATACATTATTTAAGCAGTATTTTTAAATGAGTAGAAAGTAATTCCTTGTTACTAAACATTTTTTCTACTCACTCTACAAAAATGGGGAACGGAGTGTCTTGACACTAAGTTCTCTCTGCCTACCCTGTCATGCGCGACACCCAACAATCAGCGGGACGATATAAAAACCAACATTAAAATATTTTAAACAACAAGAAAATAATACAAAAATTAAAAACAGGTCCAAAAAATTCCGGAGGAGTTCCGCTCTATAATAGTAGAGCACGTGGTCCACGTGCACATGTCCGTCGCGCACTACTCGGCGGAGTTCCTGTTGCGTTTGCGGAGGAACAACTACGTCACACCCAAACATTATATGGACTATCTCACGAACTATCTATCTTTGTTGAATGAAAAGGATGCTTTTATTGTTGCTCAGGTAAAGATATTTTTTTTTCAGCTTCACGCTGCATCCCGTATGTAGCGTGGTAGGCGGGATAGAAGGAATCGAGGCATTGCGTGTTGGGTAGCGAAACCCTACGCCTCGTTTTGGCTTGCTGTTGCCTAAGCGCAAAAAAATTAAAATATTATTATTATTTTTTTTAATAATTCACACACCTGAGTGGGAGTCGAACCCACAGCCGTAGCGTTTACAGTCACACGCATGTGCAGCTGCGCCTCAGCGGCCTCACTTAAATTATTTTTTTATTTGTAAAAATTAAATGGTCTTTCATGATAATATTCCTGATATTTTTTTAATCATTGTAATGGAGTCATCTAAACATTGTGGTTTTTTGCTGTAAGCGACAGCTCTAGGTTCAAATTTCACTCAGTCGCATGGCTAGTTGCTTTAAAATATTTATTATATTACTAACCAAACAACATTTAAACCGTTCATAATGAATAGTTTGCTTGTCCGTTATATTGTAGGTAAATATTTTCTGTAAAAAAAATGTCAGGTTCACACTGTATTCCGCAGGGTAGGCAAAGGGAACCTTATATTAAAACGCTTTGTTACCCACTTTTCGCCGATTTTTTTAAGGCATTGCGTGGCGGTACACGACGCTAATAAATAATAATTCATTCCCTCGAGTGGGATTCGAACCCACAACCGTCACGTTACAGTCACACCCTTGTGCTCCTGCGCTTCAACGGCCTAGTTATCTGAATATTTTTATAAGATTTTATAAATGATAATATTGATTTTCAGTGTGAACGCCTGATCGGAGGCTTGGCTAAAATCGAAGAAGCCAATGTCCAATTAGAGGACCTGAATGCTAAATTGGCGATACAAAAGGTTATAGTTGCGGAACAAACTAAAGAGTGCGAAATATTGTTGAAAGAAATATCGACAGGTATATTATAAACATATTATAAATTCTTTAAATATCTATATTATAGTAAAGCCAATCAATTCGATGAATTAATGATATTCCAGCCCCACGTTGTATTCCGCATGTATGGTAGGCAAAATTAGCCTAGTGTTAAGACACTACCCTTAACACTTTCTATCGACTTTTGAAGCCAACGGGCGTTAAGTGGCGTAACTCAACGCCGTGCTTTGCCGTGCCTCGGGAATGAAACCCATAAACTGTCGCTTTTTTGACGCCACTACTAGCCACGACTGGCCTCAAATTAAAGACACTTTTAAAATAATGACGTATAAAATTAAATTTAAATTAAATTAGCTTTACGCTGTATCCCGCACACAGCAGGGTAGGCAGAGTGTACCTAGTGTTAAGACACTCCGTTCCCCTCTTTCAGCCGAATTTTGGAGGCATTGCGTGCTGAGTGGCAGAGAATAATAACGTATAAATAACAATATATCATGTTTCTTCTAACAATACAGCCACTGAAGCAGCAGTCGCAAAACAAAACGTAGCCGCGGTGAAAAGCGCTGAAATAACAGAACAGAGTGCAGTGATAGCAGAAGAGAAGTCCGAAGCGGAGGAAGCGCTGTCCGCAGCGCTGCCAGCGCTTGAAGCGGCTAGACTTGCTCTGGCTGATTTAGATAAGAACGATATTACGGAGATTAGATCTTTTGCAACTCCACCGGAAGCTGTGCAGGTATTATTTTGTTGGTAATAAGCCGTTATGGCGCAGTGGCACATCATTTGAATGTTACATCACGTCACGGTTCTGAGTTGGATCCCACTCGGAGAAAAAAATATTTTTGACATTTTTTTTAAAAGTGTACTTAGGAAAAAAAATGTTTTTCATTTCCTAGGTTTGACAACAAGACAAAATGCTGCGTAGAGTTCCGCCACTTAATACGAAATGTCTCGAAAATTAGGCAGAAAGTCAGAAACGCAGCATCTGAAAACAATAGATTGCCTTTGCCTCCACTGATATAAATGAAATAAAAAATAAACCAAACAAAAATTTTAAGAAATATCTTCATAAATTATAATAAATCAGTCACATTTCTCTATAAATCTACTGTGCTTTCCTCTTGTGAAACATTTCGTGCATTTCGGTACCCAGTTTCAAGCTTTGTCTAATCAAACCGGATAAACATTTGCTAAACATATACATAGAATTATTTTCACAAGTGCTGTTTGACTCCAGTACGATGGTATATAGTCGGAAACTCGGAAATGTCTTTCTAAAACAAAGATTTTTAAAACGGTCCTTCAAGTAATATAACAAATATATAAATAAATAAAGAAATAAATAAAAAATATATATAATATACATGAGGCCGGTCGTGGCGCAGCGGCACGAGGTGTGACTGCAAAACCGACTGGTTGTGGGTTCGATCCCCACTCGAGGAGATGAAATATTTACTTAAATTTATATTTCCATTGCTCTGGTGTCGAGGTTAAGCGCGGCGTTGAGTTCTGCCACTCAACACGCAATGAATCCAGAATTCGGCAGAAAGTGGGGAACGGAGTGTCTTAACACTAGGTTCCCTCTGCCTATCCTGCTGTGTGCGGGATACAGCGTGAAGCTAATTAATTTATTTTATATAATATACTTTATTGTACATTAAAAAAAAACAAAACAACTTACAAACTTAAAAATAATAATTAAAAAGAACAACAAGGCGACCTTATCACATAAAGCGATCTCTTCCAGGCAATCTTTGGATCTGGGAGTTGTATAAAATATATATATTATTATTATCGAAAAAAAAAATGTTCATAAAAATATATTATATTATAGTAATAATTATATAAAATTCCAAATATTATTTTACAGGTGGTATGTGAATGTGTAGTGATTATAAGAGGTATAAAAGACGTAAGCTGGAAAGGAGCAAAAGGCATGATGGCGGACCCTAACTTTTTAAGAAACCTACAAGAGATGAACTGTGATCTCATCACGCAAGCGCAAGTGAAGGCAGTGAAGGCTCATATGAAGAAAAGCAAAAAATTAGATACGATGCAACAGATTAGTAAAGCCGGGTATATATTTGTAATTGTTTATTGTTTTCATACAAACCTAATAATAATGAAATTAAATCAAAAATAAAATCAAATCAAATCAGCTTCACGCTGTGTCCCGCACACTGCAGAGGAGGGTAGGCAGAGGGAATCTTTTCTGCCGAATTCTGGAGGCATTGCGTGTTGACTGGCAGAACGCCCGCTTAAGCAGAGCGAAGAAATGGAAATATAAATTTAAGTAAATATGTCATCTCCCCGAGTGGCGATCAAACCCACAACCAGTCGGTTTTACAGTCACAACTCATGCCGCTGCGCCGCGACTGGCCTGAAAATTAAATTTATAATCTAAATCTAAATTATGGAGATTTAACATTAAAAATAAAATTAGTCCCCCGAACGAGATTTAGATCCTTGAAGAAGAAGAGTATTTAAAGATGATATATCTATATACCTACATATATTTATTATCTACATCAATTTATCTTTGTACTAAATTAAATTAATCTATATCACTTTTAGGTACGGTCTTCTAAAATTCGTTATCGCCGTACTGGGCTACTGTGCCGTCTACAAAGAAGTGAAACCGAAGAAAGACAAAGTGGAAGCTCTAGAAAAGGAATATTCCGAAGCCTGCAACTATCTGGCTTCCCTCAATCGAGAAATAGACAGACTACAAAGAACTTTAGATGGCCTCAACAACAGATACGAAACGGCCATGTTGAGAAGACAGGAGTTGCAGGAAGAGACTGACATCATGATGAGGAGATTGGTGGCAGCTGATAAGCTGATGTCAGGTCTTTCGAGTGAACAGAAGCGATGGACGGAAGATTTGGCGGCCTTATACGTGGAACAATCTAGATTGATTGGCAATTGTTTGTTGGCAGCGTCGTTTTTGAGCTAC
The DNA here is from genome assembly GCA_021202915.1 of Heliconius himera. Lineage (NCBI taxonomy): Eukaryota > Metazoa > Arthropoda > Insecta > Lepidoptera > Nymphalidae > Heliconius > Heliconius himera. Next base: position 460,142 of record JAJHJA010000513.1, on the reverse strand, counting down.
ACGGGGCCTTTCTCGTTTTCCTTTAGGCAAACCATGTTGTATGAGGACTGGATGGGAGATATATTGGAGAGGGGTATTCCTTTGACGACGCCTTTCACTGTTGAGAAGAATTTGACTAATGAAGTTGAAATTAGCGGGTTAGATTTTAGATTTTGCAATAAATAAAATTAAATCAGCTTCACGCTGTATCTCGCACACAGCAGGGTAGGCAGGAGGGAACCTAGTGTTAAGACACTCTATTCCCCACTTTCTGCCGAATTCTGGAGGCATTGCATGCTGAGTGGCGGAACTCAACGCCGCGCTTTGCCTCGACACCAGAGCGAAGAAATGAAAATATAAATGTAAATAAACATTTCACTTCCTCGAGTGTGATCGGGGATCGAACCCCCAACCAGTCGATTTTACAGTCACACTTTGTGCCGCTGCGCTGCGCTCGAAAATGTTATATCAATTTAAAGTTCCTCATCTCAGTCAAATTAACACTAGGTTCCCTCTGCCTACCCTGCTGTGTGCGGGATACAGCGTGAAGTTGATTTGATTTGATTTTTTAATTTGATATAACATTTTTTATTTATGAACCAATTGAAATAAAACAAACGCTATATTAACATATAGGGTGTTTAAAATACAATAATGAAAACTGTATTTAAACAGATAAATCAAAGGAACGCAAAGAAAAAATGTGCAAAAAAAATATAAATCACTGTTTTTTGTTCTTTTGCTCTTAAAATATGTCAAAAGTTTAACATCGATGATAAAGTTTAACTAACTATCTAATAAGATAGAAAATAGTTTGGCAAAGTGTGTGTGTATATATATAAAAAAATAATTAAATCAGCTTCACGCTGTATCCCGCACACAGCAGGGTAGGCAGAGGGAACCTAGTGTTAAGACACTCCGTTCCCCACTTTCTGCCGGATTCTGGAGGCATTGCGTGTTGAGTGGCAGAACTCAACGCCGCGCTTAACCTCGACACCAGAGCGAAGAAATGGAAATATAAATTTAAGTAAATATTTCATCTCCTCGAGTGGGGATCGCACCCACAACCAGTCGGTTTTGCAGTCACACCTCGTGCCGCTGCGCCACGACCGGCCTCATATATATATATATATATATATATATATATATATATATATATATATATATATATATTGCAGCTGGAATTCAGAGGGTTTACCCCCAGACGAGCTATCAGTACAGAACGGTATTCTCACTACGAGGGCGTCGCGTTTCCCGCTATGCATTGATCCACAAACACAAGCACTCACTTGGATAAAAAGGAAGGAGGCTAAGAACAATTTAAAAGTAAGATTTTACTGATTTTTCTAGCGATTGTATTTAATATATTCGTATATAATTAATAGTTACTATTTGTACTAAAGTTTTCTCATATATTTTTTTAAATGAACTTTATATACAATTCAATTTTTATAAGCAAACTAAATTACTGCAATATAGGAGTACATAGCGTATTAAATCAAGTTATGTTAGACGCGTATAACTTAACTCACGCATATGGGTCATACTCAGAAAAGTGGACATTTTCGAATTCGTAACGTAACTGATGAGTAACAATACTGATAATGTTTGTTACGAAACTGATGTCATAAGGCATTATTCACAACAAAATAAGGATGTTATATGAATAAAAGTAGTTTTTTTTGTTATTATTTTTTTTAACAAATTAAAAATTTACAGATTTAATCGTTGATTTAACAGATAATAAATGTAAGAAGAAAACATAACAAAGTGACAGTATTAACAATATAATAATGCTAGTTTGTAACGTAATAAACTTATATTTCTAGTTAGAGATCACAAAGTTAATGTTTAAATTAAGTATAGGGGAGAGGGGGGTAGCTTTGAACAGGGGCACCTTTGAAAATATGTGTTAACAGAGTTATTTTAAAAAGAAATTTTGGTAGATTTTTTTTGAGTAGTGGCAGCACTAATCTGCACACGTGTCACTTGTCACCGCTGATATATGAGAGCCCGTGGTTGAGTTACGAGGAGTGTTTGATTTTGAGTAAAATTTTATGCATTTTTAAATAAGCGCGTAAGGATCGCAGGGATCCAATTCAAGGTATATGGTTTTATTTTTTCCTCTTTTAGTTAGAATGTTTCATATATCATGCAATAAACTAGAAATCACTACAATTTTTAAACATTTACTTGAAAAACAAACGTTTGTAATTTTTTAATTACCACTGAGGCAGCTTTGAACAAAATAAGGGGGGCACTTTTGAATATTTTTATATGTAAAAAAATACCGCGAAAGAAAAACAAAACTATAATTAACTTTTCTCCACAAGAAACTGACTCAAAAATGCATTTAGAATCAGAAGAAAAAGTGACAATTTACTGTGAAGAGAATGAAGATACTGAAATCTGTGCGTATGAAGACTACAAAATGGAATTAGACTACAACTTAATAAATATTCGAGATTTCGTTTTAGCGAATGTCTCATCATCTGTGAATAATAAAAAAGTAGCTTGTATTTTTTTTTATCTTTCTTGAGAAAGAGGACAAGTGCTACGTTAGTTTTTCAAAAGTCTTACGAAGACTAGACTTGAGGCCAGTCACAGCGCAGCGGCACGAAGTGTGACTGTACAACCGACTGGTTGTGGGTTCGATCTCCACTCGAGGAGATGAAATATTTACTTAAATTTATTATATATTTATATTTATTTAGTTGAGTTCTGCCACTCAACATGCAATGCCTCCAGAATTCGGCAGAAAGTGGGGAATGTCTTAACACTAGGTTCCCTCTGCATACCGTGCTGTGTGCGGTATAAAACGTGAAGCTGATTTTTATTTCTTACGTAGACTACTTCCCCCAATTTCAGTTGTTGGTTACGTCACATACTACATCTATGTTTTCCTTTAAATTTAATTTTTCTTAGTTCAAATTAGGGTAGTAAGCTGTTTATTTAAAAAATAAACAGCTTACTGCTTATTTTATTCTATGATTGATCCCATAATGTTCATTACTTCTAGGAAGCCAAAGCTACCTTTTTGTTTGTACGTTTTTTAAAGTCTATTAATAATATTAAAGTTATTTAAAACTAGTACTAGTACAATCGCAATATTAAAAAAAAATAGCTTCACGCTGTATCCTGCACACAGCAATGTAGGCAGAGGGAACCTAGTATTAAGACACTCCGTTCCCCACTTTCTGCCGAATTCTGGAGGCATTGCGTGTTGAGTGGCAGAACTCAACGCCGCGCTTAACCTCGACACCAGAGCGAAGAAATGGAAATATAAATTTAAGTAAATATTTCATCTCCTCGAGTGGGGATCGAACTCACAACCAGTCGGTTTTGCAGTCACACCTCGTGCCGCTGCGCCACGACCGGCTGCAATATTAAACTAGGTATATTATTTTTTTAAGTTAACATGGTACTGATATTTGATCTCCATCGTTTCTAATGTTAAGTTTATTACTAAAGTTACTTAAAAGTTTGATAAGCCTTTTAATTTCATTGAATTCGATGATAGTTCAAAACTGCCCCGTATATGTTCAAAGCTACCCCGCAAGGGGGGCAGCTTTGAACATTTGACTACTGCTACTGAAGTTGATATTGCACCTTTACCTTATATATTTTTCTACATATGATGCTACGATTTTGTGGCACAATAGTTGGACTAAGCATTGTGAAATAGTAAAGAAGTTAAAAACTGTAGAATTTTTAGATATGACACAAAGTTTAAAAATCGTTCGAATGTGCCCCCCTCTCCCCTACTTTAAAAAATATCAAAATTTGAGTCGTTACCACTGGAATTACTATTTTTGTAAAATAAACATATATCGTGGGTAGGATCAATAATATGGAATGAGAAAGGTCCTGGTGAAAGGTCCTGGTGAACCAAACTTTACAAAACAAAATTATTAAAATACTTTTTCACTATAACTTTTTAACTCCTAACTCAATTATATATAAATAAACCAATTTGATGACCCTTAAACAACTATATATAAACAGTACGTGCTTACTTATTAAAAAAATATTAAAAAACTCGATCCATACTAACTTAGCCTTTGTTAAATTAAAATTTACAACACAATCAAATCGTTCCTTGCGGTCGCGACGTGCGAGTTTATTGATTTTACCTAAAACCAGAAGATAGATTGGAAAAAAATGCTTACCTATGAGGGGGCACGACTATACAATAATTTGCCGTCTACTTTAAGGAATGTAAGCTCTTTTGATGCATTTAAAACGCAACTATCCGAATATATAATTAAAAACTACCCACTCTAAAAAAAAAACAAATGCATCAAACGAGTAAGCAATAAAAAAAATGTGTTACTGTATTTGACTAATGTACGATCGACAACTATTTTTAATTTGTTAAGCAATGTTTTCCATGTAAGTGGCCTATGTCTTTAATGGAAAATAAATATCTTTAAGCTCGAACTAAAATCATCGTTGATTTTCTGGATGTAATTGAATATCCGATAAATTAGTAACTTTGTGAGTTTTTATATTATCAGATGATACGGAGTTATTTTTTTTATTTACGTAGAGACTATTGTCACTTTCCGCATAAACAACATCTTCATTAGTTTCAGATATACACTGATAGTTTTCCGAAAGATCAACAACAATTATTTTTATTGGTTTATTGAAATAAAATATTTGTTTAAATAAAACAAACACTTAATATTGAAGCTTGCCAAAGGAGGTCGAAATACTACAGTGGAAACGGTTAAACCTTCTGAGATTAGCGTGAACAAACACATACACAAACAAGCAAATAGAAATATATAGATATTTTATTTTTGGTTACTTTACGTTATGAAAAGCCACTATTTTTTTTTATGCCAGTAATATTGTTTTTCTTATATACATATCTTCCCTATACAAACACCGGTCCGTTACAAATTTATAATACACATAAATAATAAAACATTGGTAACGTAATTGTGAATTAGGCTTCATATTTCCTCAGTTTCGTTACGTAACGAAATATAACGAAATTGAGAATAAAATCTGAGAAATTCTAACTATTTTAAATATTTTCTCGTAAACCACGTGCTGTACGTACAAACACTGAATGTATTTCTTGAGATTTTGTAAAATGAAGCAAATAACATAAGCTAGAAAACGAAATAATAGTATAATTACCAAAATAAAACCCCGTTTGTAACCCTGAGATGTAATTTTACGCATTCACTCAAAAACATTTGAACCTCTCGATTGCTGCGAAAACACTACTGGTTGTAGCTACGATAGCAATAACTTTTGCTATAATGTTGTCACAATAGAAAATAATAATAAATATCATTCAAAGTAATTGCGTTCATAATTTAATTGTATGTTACTAACCCTGAGTAACGAAAAGACAATATTTTGGGACAAATTTCCTTAATTAATATATATTATTTATTAAAATGATGTATCAATAAAAGTAGTTCTATTTAATATTATGAATATAGTAAATTAATATAAACATAGCTGTAGTCAACTCAAACTATAAACATTCGTAACAAACGACTTTTCAAAAAATAAAGTGATCAATGGGACACGAAAATTTGTATGGAAGCATTTTGAAAAGGTTTTTTGCAACTAACAAAAAATACTATTTTTAGCCATAATACACTTAAAATAATACAAAAATGCTTAAATTAATAAATAAATATATCTAAAATGGCAAAATATTTGACTTATCTATAAAATTGTATTTTTAAAACGCATTCAAAGTAGCGGGACAAGAAAAGACACAAAATGTACACTTTTTCTGATTATGACCCATATATTAAATAACGTGTAAAACAACGTCTCAAAATTATTTTATTTCCTTTAGTAGGATATGAATTTTGAACTCGCAGTAAAGAAAATTTCCTTTTTCTTCTTTCGTCAAATAAGTCATTGGAATAACAAATAAAAAATCAAATCAGCTTCACGCTGTATTCCTCACACAGCGTAAGGAGAGTTAACCTAGTGTTAAGACACACCGTTCTCGACTTTCCGCCTAGTTCTGGAGGCATTGTGTCTTGAGTGGCGGAACTCAACGCCGTATGTTCAATGGATCATAAAGTAAAAAAAAGAATGCATTTTTAAAGTCTCAGATGTCCAAATTCCTTTCCTAATCCCCTATCCAACTCGATCCATCCAGTTATTATATCATCCAGTTATTCCTTGCTCCAAGTTCAGTCAAATTAATTTAAAGCTAATACTTAGATTACACAGTAATTCTATTCAAATAGGTATTATCCTTCAACGACCCTCAATTTGCACGCCATTTGGAGATGGCGATCAAGTACGGCATGCCGGTGCTGTTCCAGGATGTCAACGAATATATAGATCCCGTTGTGGATAATATATTGGAGAAAAACATTAAAGGTATTGTTTTGTTTAAGTAATTATATAAATTTATATTCACAATTACGTCGAGACCGTCGTGGCACAGGAACACGAACGTGCGAGTGGAAACGCGACGGTTGTAGGTTAAGGTTCCTCAGAGAAGGTTGCTCAGAGAATAAAATATTGAATATTTGAATTTCCAATATGTTACCGTAATGGAAACATTAAGGTCTCAGGTTCCCTCTACCTACCCTGACATGTGCGGAATACAGCGTGAAGATAAAAAAAAATCAAGAATATGAAAAGACCAAGAAAATATCATATTTTTCTTGGTCTCATCGACCAGACCACAACTTTTTAAAGTACATATTCCACTTATACATTGTGCGTACAAAAACTGTAAAAACATCTTAATATTTATAAATTTTAAACATTAACATAATAGAAAATGAAACATATAAAGACCTTACAATATCTCTTCTAATTACTCTCTATTACTAGTGGAAAGCGGCAGAACATTCGTGATGCTGGGAAGCACGGAGGTGGACTACGACCCGCACTTTCGCATGTACCTCACAACCAAACTCGCAAACCCGCAGTTTAACCCCGCGGCGTATGCTAAAGCGGTTGTCATCAATTATACTGTCACTGTGCAGGTAAATTTTCAACCATTAATAAAATAGTTTTTGTATTATACATATTTTTAACACAAAGAGCAACTATCAAAATTTTCGTTGGTGAACCAATTTTGATTGTAGGTACAACCCAAAACTCCATAGTAACCATACTATAATGTTCTTAAACATTTTTTTTAAACTGTTATTCCACACTTAGGAAAAATTTGAACGTAGCGTCGAGCTACGTCAAAATTTTTATTATCGATGAGAACGTATGGCTCAGTGGTCAGAGTGCCTGGTCGGTCTCCGGGAGGCGCGAGTTCGAGCCCCGCTACGTTCAAATTTTTATACGTTTTCTAAATAAGTAATTACTATAATGGTTGTATAAGGACAATCTGAGATTTTGATGTACAAATGAGATTAGGCACATAGAATGACTGTAAACGCGACAGGTTGTAGTTCGATTCCTACTCGAGGAAATTAAATATTGACTATTTCCATTTTCTTCGCTCTGGTGTCGAGGTTAAGCGCGGCGTTGAGTTCCACCACTCAACACGCAATGCCTCCAGAATTCGGCAGAAAGTAGGGCACGGAGTGTCTTAACACTAGGTTCCCTCTGCCTACCCTGCTGTGTGCGGGATACAGCGTGAAGCTAATTTAATTTTATTTTTAAGATGTTGTATGTGGAGGTCAGTCGTAGCGCAGGGGTAGAAAGTGTGACTGTAAACGAGACAAAAATACAAGTAAAAAAGTGCATGTAATATATATATATATATATATATATATATATATGTGTGTGTGTGTGTGTGTGTGTGTGTGTGTGTGTGTGTGTGTGTGTGTGTGTGTATGTATATGTATATATGTATGTTTTAATAGAAAACGTTCATTAAATTTGAATATTCAGGGCTTAGAAGACCAGCTCCTCAGTGTGGTGGTGCGAGCTGAGCGTGCAGATCTTGAAGAACAACGCGAAAGTCTCATAATAGAAACAAGTGCCAACAAAAGTTTACTCTCGGGATTAGAAGACTCGCTTTTACGAGAACTGGCGACGTCCACGGGGAATATGTTGGACAATGTGGAACTTGTCAACACTTTGGAGAACACTAAGTCTAAAGCAGCTGAAGTGAGCTATTATTAAATTATAGTTTTATCTACAAGCGACCCGCTCGCGGCTTCGCCCGCATGTACTACACATTTTTTTATTTTTTTATCTGTATTAGTTTCGTGATTTAATAACATTATCGTTTTAACCCTTAATTTGGTAATGTATGCCCCAACATACATCAATTTTAAAAAAATATTTTGTATTAGAAAATACATAAATAACGTAAAATTATATTTTTATCACCTTGCAACTTAAACAACTTTTAGTAGAAAATATAAAACAGGCATCTGGTATCACTAGTTTTGACATTAGTTGACGAAAATGGCGTACCGGCGGCCTTCAGCTGTTCTCTCCAAGGTATTTATATAATTTTATTGATTATTACCCAGTTTAGGCAAAGTTTCACGACTGAATCCTATGGTTGATATCATGATTATATAATTTGTCTAATAAGTTTGCAGTTCTAACTTCTTACATTGGTGTTATTTTGGATATTAACATGATGTATGCTGTGACATACATTGCCAAGTTTGTAAAAAAATACCTCTATTTAATTTGTATGTCAGGGCATACATTGCCAATTTTAGGGTTTTGCTTTGCTTAGTTTGTATATTAGCATGTTTTTGCTTTGTCTGCAGCAAAAGCTTGAAACTCGTGGGGGTAGAATTTTAGCGCTTGTCCCTGCTCAACATGCACCCTCTGATGATAGTGAACATTCTGATATTGAAGACGAAATATGTGTGCACACACCGCTTTCCATATCCAGCTCCTCTGCACCCTCAATTGATAGCTCTTTAGAAAGACTTAATCTTCTAGATGATAAAGACCCCACCAGCGAAAATGTTCGCCTTACTCCAATTTTCCAAAATGTTTATTCAAGCCCATCTCTAGAACCGAATTGTAGTCAAGTACCAGTACTGAGTGATATTCCCTCATTTCCCGCAACGCCTGCAACCCCTGCTACTCCTGCAACTGCTACACTAATTGCACCTACTGCACCCCCTGGTTTGGTAACACCTAGCATGTCGACGAATGCCTCCTCCACATCACGTATTTCCAGAAAAACAAGATCACAACGTGCCACTGTTCATGTTGCTAAACGACCTAGACGAATGCAAAAGTTTACTCTTAGTTATAATTGGAAAAAAGCTGTGTTTCGACATGTGGCTTCTATAGAAGAAGAATCGGAATCTGTCGGGAGCGTCACAGTCCTAACTCCCCTGGAATATTTCTACAAGTTTTTTTCCCCAGACATTTTGACAGATATTGTCGAACAAACAAATATGTATGCAATATCTCAAACTGGACGTACTCTGGGTTTGACTGAAGACGAATTACGGGATTTTTTAGCAATTCATATCATTATGGGTGTTGTAAGCATGCCGTCTTATACTGATTATTGGAGTTTGCGATATAGATACAAACTTGTGGCTGATTTGATGCCACTAAAACGTTATCAACAAATACGTCGTTTTTTACATTTTGTTGACAACAACGTACAAGATTCTGACAGATACTATAAAGTTAGGCCGTTAGTGCAAAAAATAAGAGAGAATTGTTTAGCCCAAGAAAATGAAAGGAGATTCAGCATCGATGAGATGATGATCCCATACAAAGGGACAAAAGCAGGGAAGCGGCGTCAATATATGAAGGACAAACCTAATAAGTGGGGTTTTAAAAATTACATCCGCGCTGGAGTTTCAGGAATGATTTATGATTTCATATTGTATGGAGGAGAGGACACATTCCGATTCCATTCATTTACAGAAAAGGAAGTATCAATCGGATTTGGAGCGCAAGTTGTGATTGCTTTGTGCAAAAGTATTAAATCCAAACCAGCCTTTATTTTTTGTGATAACTTTTTTAGTTGCCCGGAATTGTTCTACATACTGAGAGAAGACTATGGGATCTTTGGACTAGGAACCATCAGGAATAATAGGTTAAGAGGTGCGGAAGCAATTTTGCCCTCAGAGAAACAAATGAAAAAGAAACGTCGGGGTAGTCATGCTCAAGTCTCCTGCGACAAAAACCGCTTGGTCGCAGTACGGTGGAATGACAACAAAGCAGTGACCTTGATAAGTACCTATGTCGGCGTTGAACCAGTAGCTACAATAAAAAGATACTGCAAGGACTCCAAAACGAAGGTTGACGTTCAATGTCCGCAAATTGTAAAAGAGTACAACAAGCATATGGGAGGGGTTGACTTGGCCGATATGCTTATCTCCTTATATAGAACACCTTTCAAGACAAGGAGATGGTATATCGGCATATTTGCCCAACTTCTTGACATCTGTATCAATAACGCATGGCTCCTTCACAGAAGAGATTCCAAAACAAAGTCAATTGCTTTGAAGGACTTTAGATTCGAATTGTACGAAGGTCTAAAAAATACCAGCGTTCTGAGGGTAGTAACAAAGGCACCAAGAAAAGAGAACCACAAGCCAGTCCAATTGAAACGTCACGATTTGACAACGTTGGTCATTTTATGACAATGACCACACAAGGAAGATGCCGATTGTGTTCAAAACTTACAGTCGTACAATGTATCAAGTGCCAAGTCCGTCTTTGTTTCGTAACTGGCAAAAATTCCCGTAATTGTCAACTAGATTACCATGTGCCTACGTAATTTCTATGTATTTTTTTATAAAAATAAACAATAAATATAATAGTTGTTTTTTTTACATACGTAATCAGTACCTATAGTAATTGGCAATGTATGTCCCTGCATACAACACATTTACGATTTGTATTCTTGAGTAGTTGGCGGTGTATGTCGTGGCATACATGAGTTTTCAGGAAAACTAAGCTTTTCAGATTTTTTTTCAAATTTTTCTATAGTCGTTTTATGTGTATAAATAACATTTCTGATGACAAAATTCAGGTTTTATAGAATTTTATACTTTGCCAAATTAAGGGTTAAAGACAATAACCATACATTGACAGCTAAAGGTCAGTTCTAAATTGAAAAATTCAACAACAACATTTTTTTATACATTTTTTTATATTTACATAACTTTTTTATTTATGAACCGATTAAAATAACGAAATGTTAAGAGAAGTTACGCCAAAAAACAATAGTTAAAATTAAAATATAAATATAAATTGATTGAGCCGTTTTTAATATTAACGTGTACAAACGCACAAATAAACAGAAAAAAATATTAATAACCATTGTTTTGAGTTCTTTAACATTGTTAAAAACTCTCAACAATTTCTCTTGTTTTAAATTAAACTATTTTAACTGGATTTACCGCCTATATTTGAAATTATACATTTTTGGAAACTCGACGTTTCGAACACTTTGCAGTAGTCCTTGGTCACGGGTAGACTGAGTTGGCATTCGTCTGTCAGTTGACATAATTATTATATCAAACTACCGCCAACAATTTCTTAATTGTCTCACGTTCTGCCCTGGATCCTGCAGAATGAGCTGACTGTATCTTGCCCTCTGGTGGTTTTGAAATTTTAAAGATTTTATGAGTGGGTCCCAGATGGTAGAACGTTTCCAGCCATCCTCTCTATTAATATTAGGAGGTTTTTGTATTTCAGTAGCCTCCCAGATCATTCTAGGAGTATCTAGCTAGCTAGCTATATTAGAGGAGCGATTTCTTTTTCCTTCTGGATTTAAGTCTAAAGTCTGCTTTGGAATGTGTGTATCATTTCTTTCATTTGATCTGTTGGTCGAACGGGATCTCGTTGCAACGTTACCATAGATTTGTGTTAGCGATTTAGTGGCGAAGCCCCTCCAAGCGTTTTGTTTAAATTAAATATATCAGTTTTCCTTTGTGGTATAATATATTGTGTGTATGTATTACTTGAGCTTTCTATTATTTCAAGTATATTTTATATAAACACTGTAAATCTTAAAGTAAAATACTCCGTAAATTATTTTAATAATAAAATTAAAATAATATTAAAAAAATTATAACAAAGTATATTTTTTATAATTCACTAGGTAATGGAAAAACTAGAGCTAGCTGAAGCAACGACAAAAGACATAGAGCACCTAAGGGACGGATACCGACCGGTTGCTAAACGCGGCTCCATTCTCTTCTTCGTTCTCTCAGACATGGCCAGCGTCAATACCATGTACCAGTACTCGCTCTCTTCTTATCTTGATGTTAGTTTTGTAAATATTTTATTGTAATAATATACATTAAGATTAAGACGAGTGGAAATATTTAAAGAATCTTTTTTATTCACGGCTCTAACGCTTTTTTATGTGTGTAGAAAACCAAACGAACAAATAAAAATAATTCATTTCCGACTAAGGATCGAACAAGTTCTATAAACTTAAAATTAAATTAAATCAGCTTCACGCTGTATCCCGCACACATCAGGGTAGGCAAAGGGAATCTAGTGTTAAGACATTCCGTTCCCCACTTTCTGCCGAATTCTGGAGGCATTGCGTGTTGAGTGGCAGAACTAAACGCCGCGCTTAGCCTCGACACCAGAGCGAAGAAATGGAAATATAAATTTAAGTAAATATTTCATCTCCTCGATTGGGTCGAAGCCTCAACCAGTCGGTTTTACAGTCGCACTTCGTGCCGCTGCACCACTATAACTGGCCTTCTATAAACTTGTGAATTAATAAGACTTATTATTTGAAAAATAAGACTTAATAGAGTATATGTATAATACATTATATTAATAAAAGTAATAAACTGAACATCCTTACTTAAAAATTCTTACCTTACTGAAAAATTCCTTTATAATTCTTGATTTGTCACTAAAAGATTTTTTATGTTTTGTCGTTACAGGTATTCTCCTTTTCGCTGCGTAAAGCAATGCCAAATGTCATTCTTGCCAAACGACTAAAGAATATAATTGACATGCTAACTAAGAATGTATATGACTATGGATGTACTGGTATAATATATCGATTTTTTATGTTTTCTTCTCTTTCTCTATATATAATATGAAGTATGCGAAATAGATCCATAAATACAATACTCTGTTTTCTACTTTTTGTCGTAATTTTATATTGTACCATCTGAGGATAATATTTTTATATGGATGGGTTTTTATATCGTTGGATTGTACAATGACATCTATAAAGATGCACATTAATCAGTCTTACGCTGTATCCCGCACACCGCTGCCATCCTGCAACAGTCGTTTCACACTTTCCGCGGATTTTTTCGAGGCATTGCGTTTTAAGTGGCGGAACTTAACGCCGGGCTTTTGTTTTCGTACCAGAGCCAGAGCAATAATAATTCATACCCCGAGTGGGGATCGAATCCACAACCCTGAAGTTTCAGTCACATCCTTGCCCCTGGATTACGACAACCTCTTTTTATAGTTAGTTACTTTTAAAATGTATGCCTGTATTTATATAAAAGATTGATCAGTCGTATGACTTAGACCTTTTAAACATTAGTACGTTAAATTCAAAAAGACAGCTTTTGCGAAAATTTTACTATAAACATATACATATATTTTTTTGCTTCTATCTTTTACCGCCACGACGTCGTCCAACGACTATTAATATAAATTATAGAACATTAAATATATATTATTAGGTATATTCGAAAGGCACAAGTTACTATTTTCATTCCAAATGGACATTAAATTGGAGCAGAGCGAGAACCACGTGACTCAGATACAGCTGGATTTCTTTATCAAAGGCAATATTTCACTGGAGAAAGCGGCCAGAGCGTGCCCCGCTACGTGGATACCGTCGCAGGTAATATAATATTTTGATGGCATATGTGAAAAAAAAATGTTTTTTGTAGCTTCAGGGTGTAACACGCGTATAGCAGGATAGGTAGAGGGAACCTAGAGTTAAGACACTCCCGTTATCCACTTTTCACCGAATTTTGCCGTATTGGGTGGCGGAACTCAACGCCGTGCTTTGCCTTGTTACCAGGACAAGTATATGAAAATACTAATAAATAATAACTTATTTCTCCAAATAGTAATCAAACCCACAACCGTCGTGTTTACAATCACACGCTTTTTTTCAACTGTCACAGTCAAAAATATATAGCAGTTGTCGAGCCACTGCGCCACTCTATATTTTTTTAAGTTATATTTCTGTTTCACTATATATAAGACATATATACACCTTTAACGTTTTATTTAATTTATTTAAATTTTTCGAATAAAAAAAAAAATAAAATTGTAATTATTCCATAAAGTGTTAATTTGTTTTTTTTTTTTGCTTTAAGGGATTTTTCTTTGATTATAAGTGCCGAGTCGAAAGTCGCTATCAAAAACGTAACAATTGTCCTGCGTTGACAAAAATCTCTATTTATGTACGCAAGTATGGAATATTCTTTTTTTAGGGTTCCGCACTCTTAAGAGAAGAAGGAACCCTTATAAGATCACTTTGCTGTCCGTCCTTCTCTCTGTCTGTCAAGAGGAAAAACTGTACGGACTTCTCGGTGGGCGAGTCCGACTCACGCTTGTCCTGTTTTTTTTTATTCTGAAATCAAAATAACATTTTACAGGGTTGGCAGGACATTATGAAATTAAGCATCGATTTTCCCGATCAATTTGCGAGTCTACCAGATCATATAACCAGAGGAGTAGAAAAATGGCAAGAGGTAAATATATAATTTCTTTACGCTTATATCTGTAATATCGTTTGATATGCATAATTAAGTCTCAAACAAAAATAAAAAAAAAAATCCAAATAATAATGAGCTTCACACTGTATCCCGCAGAGGCAGAGGCAGAGAGAACCTAGTGTTGAGACACTTCGTTTCCCAATTTCCATCGAATTCAGAAGACATTGAATGTTGAGTGGCGGATCTCATCGCGGCGCTTTGCCTCGAAACCAAAGCGAAAAAAAAGAAAATATTCATTTAAATAAATATTCCATTTCCTCGAGTGGGGAACCCACAACCAGTCGCGTTTACAGTCAAAATTCGTGCCCCTGCGCCACGACTGGCCAGAAAAAAATCTAAATTACATTTAAACTATATAATTTACTATGGAGCTTAACCATTATAGAATCAGATTTTTTTGTCAAAGGGAATCAGCATGTTACTGTAAATAACGTAAATTTGTCTGTTTTCTGTGCTTGGGTGTACCACAGGGACCGATTGTAGGGCCTGTCTTGTTTTTTACTTATGTGAACGGTTAAAAATATAAGTACGTAAAAGGGGAGCTTTTACGTACTTATACTTTTAATATTGTTTATGTTTTTATTTGTGTGTTTGTTAATATCGTACTGTTTGCTGATGATATTTCTTTAATTTTTAAAGTAGATCATACTAACGCACATTTAATTCTACCACCTAACGTTATGCATATAATTGAGAAGAAAACTAAATTTTCTAACATTCTTCATTAAAATTACTGAATATGTCGTTGCAGTGGTTCGACAGCGACGCGCCAGAGTCCACAGAAATGCCGGACGGGTACAGGGAGTGCCTGCAGCCCTTCGAACTCCTCATGATACTGAGGTGCTTCCGCGTCGACCGCATATACCGCGCGCTCACCGACTACATCACCGTCACTATGGGCGAGGAGTATATCACGCCGCCAGTTATAAGGTGAGTGCGAGTTCGATTTTTTTTATCATTAATGGTTAGAACACTAACTGTATTTTATTTATTTTTTAATTTGTATTTTATTTTATTAATTTTGCAGGATTTATTTATAGTACAATAAAATAAAATAATTACACCAATTATTGGTTACAAAAAATACTCGCATTAAAGTATAATCTTGAATGAAACACATTTACAATACGTTGATCGCTTTATACTTATCGTTAGCGATCTCGCAATCTACTTAATGGGAAAGAAACTCAAATTTTAGATTATTTTATTTAAACAATTTCTTTGTTTTTAAACATATCGTCATCATCGAAAACGTCCCCAGGTAAGTAGGAAGTTTTCGTCGATTAAACTCACACTCGCATCACTTATTATATATGTCGATATGTATAATAAAAATTATATTTTATTTTTATTATTAATATTTTAAACAAGATGGTACAAAAGCATACTTTTTGATACAAAGATTCAAGCGAGCTTCATAAATAACTGACAAGATTGTACGATCATTCACTTATATCAATGAAGAGTTAGTACATATATGACAATGAAAAATGAGGATTTTATCAGGAAATGAATAGTCTACATGCAGTCGTTGTATTTTAAAGCTGTTATGAAAATATTTCTATTATTTTTGAAGTGATAATTTTTTGTGATAGGATAAACCACTTTGTTAATAATAACATAGCCTATTAATATTAATATACATAAAATTACCAGTCTGACTGTGACTGTAAAACCGACTGGTTGTGGGTTCGATCCCCACTCGAAGAGATGAAATATTTACTTAGTTTTATATTTCCATTTCTTCGCTCTGGTGTCGAGCACGAGCGCGGTGTTGAGTTCTGCCACTCAACACGCAACGCAATGCCTCCAGAATTCGACAGAAAGTGGGGAACGGAGTGTCTTAACACTAGGTTCCCTCTGCCTACCCTGCAGTGTACAGGATACAGCGTGATGCTGATTTTTTTTACATAAAATTTAAGTAGTAACCTAAACTTTTCTCGAGTTAAACTATTTCCACATTAAAGAATTCAAGTCAGATTAGTATAAATATCACTTCTCTTGTCTATATTCGACTACTCAAAAACTTTGTCCATTTGTCTATCGTTTGTAGAAAAATAACAGAAAATTTTATTAGTTATTGTACTACTTGTAACAGCACTATAATAAATCCTTATTTTATGTTACAAACGAACTTTTGTTAACAAAAATACAAAAAAAACTCTTACCGTTTAAAATATGAAAGGCCACAGTATGAAACGTAAGGCTATAAGTATATTAAAAAAGTCACGTAATATTAAGTCCGTACTTCAATAAAGGCGGCGTTTAGTTTTGCAACTCAACACGCAATGTCACCGGAATTTGGGCGGAAAGTGGGAGACGGAATGTCTTAACAATAGGTTCCCTCTGCTACCACGCTGTGTGCGGAATACAGCGTGAAGCTGATTTATTCAATATTTATTTACTTCAAGAGGCCGGTCGTGGCGCAGCGGCACGAAGTGTGACTGCAAAACCGACTGGTTGTGGGTTCGATCCCCACTCGAGGAGATGAAATATTTACTTAAATTTATATTTCCATTTCTTCGCTCTGGTGTCGAGGTTAAGCGCGGCGTTGAATTCTGCCACTCAACACGCAATGCCTCCAGAATTCGGCAGAAAGTGGGGAACGGAGTGTCTTAACACTAGGTTCCCTCTGCCTACCCTGCTGTGTGCGGGATACAGCGTGAAGCTAATTTAATTTAATTTTTAATTTACTTCAATAAATACCATACCTAAAACTAAAACTAAACTAGCTTCACGCTTTATCCCTAGCGGGGTAGTCAGAGAGAACGGAGCGCCAAACGCTACGGTCTCTTCATACCTCTTTCGCCTCGTCCACTGTCATCAACCTCTTCATACATGCTCTCCGGGGGGTCCTCATGCTTTTTACGTGACATTCCTCCAGTATCTTTGATACTGCATTTTCGAAGGTCAATCGAGGTCTCCCCCTAAATACCATACCATTATAGCAATTTGATTTTTTAAAAAACAATACACAATGTTTTCTTTCCTCCTTCCACAGTCTAGATATGATCTACGAACAAACGACCCCGTTTACGCCTGTGGTGTTCATTTTAAGCCCCGGGTCAGATCCGACAGCTGATCTTATGAAACTGGCTGACAGATGCGGCTTTGGTGGCGGCAAGTTTAAATATTTGTCGCTTGGACAAGGACAAGAAGGGGTAACGAGTCATTTTTTTTTCCTTTAAAATAATTCAGGCCATTCGAGGCCAGCCGTGGCCCAAGCATGTGGTTGTAAATGCGACAGGTTGTGGCTTCGATTTCCTGTTGAGAAAATTAAATATTTAATATTTTATTTTCTTTGCTCTGGTGTCGAGACAATGCGCTTGTTATTTTTTTACCACTTTCGGATGCACTTATTACACAATGCTGCCGGAATTCGGCGGAAAGTGGGAAGCGGAGTGTCTAAACACTAGCTCTTACGCTTACCATGCTACATGCGGGATACAGCGCGGGAAGCTAAAAAAGTATTCCCCCAAGTAAAGATCGAATATAAAATTATCGCGTTTAATGTCAGAAGCTGTCTCATTGTGCTATGATGGTCTCATGTTAAATAATATTCTCAAAGTAGAGCAAAAGTCAATTAAGTGGTTCTTATTTGAATATTGCTGGTGAAAAATAAAAATGTAATCTTCTGCTGTAAAGATGCTCGTACAAAGAAAAATTTAATGTTTCTTTTGTATCTTTTCCAGGTATTTTAGTCCTTAATTGTTTTTAAATAATATTTGCATTGCAGTTTTCTATATTAGATTTTACTTTAAAAATATATTAGTAGTAGTATGTAGGTGTTAAGGCCAGTCATGGCGCAGGGGCACCAATTGTGACTGACTGTGACAAAATTGACTGGTTATGGATTCGATCCCCACTCGAGGAAATGAAATATTTTATTTAAATTTATATTTCCATTTCTTTGCTCTAGTGTCGAGGCAAAGCGTGACGTTGAGTTCCGCCACTCAACACGCAATGCATCAAAAATTCGGCAGATATTAGGGAACGGTATATTAAAACTAGGTTCCCCCTACCTGCGCTGCTGTGTGCAGGATACAGCGTGAAGCGTGTTTTTTTTTTTATGTAATCATAATATTATTATACTGGTTCCAGGCGGCTCTATCTCTCCTGGAGGGTGCCATATCTCATGGTCAATGGCTAATTCTACAAAACTGTCACTTGCTGGTGTCATTTTTGAGGGAATTGGAAAAGCAACTGGAAATGATGATTAAACCGCACCCCGAATACCGACTGTGGCTCACCACCGACCCCACCCCTACGTTCCCCATAGGGATATTGCAGAGGTCGCTCAAAGGTATTTTAGATTTTTGGACAATATTTTTTAGTTTCACGCATATAGCAGGATAGGCAGAGGGAAACAAAGTAAAACTCATTTTCCTCATGCACTACCCAATATTCCAAGTAGAGCCGTAGTACTCAACGTCACGCTTTATATTCTTGCCAAAGCAAAGAAATGAGAATCATATATCCCCGCCAAAGGGAATCGTACTCACAACCGTCGCGTTGACAGTCATACGCTGTACCGCTGCGCCAAGACGGTGTTTACACAGGCGTGTACAATTTGTTAAATCTATATAGAACCATAGATTTAACAAACTCTACACAATTTTTGTTACGCTTTCAAGTCAAAACTACTCAATCGGTTATCATGAAACTTTGTACACATATTCTTAGGGGTATTAGAAAGGATATAGGATACTATTTATTTAAAAAAATATTACCTTTTGTCTATAACATAAAAATAAGTTTAAGCGAGCGAAGCCGCGTTTGAGTCTCTGGTAACATTAGAAGCTAAAGAAATTTGTTGAACGTACTAAACTCCATTAGATAGCCTCTTTATCGAGAGACGCTTCAGGCCTTATACCATATTACGTTAATGATTTTTAAGAAACCCACTGCTGCACCTCAGTCATATGTGTAGAATGTGTCTTATAAGCAATTTTAGATAGTTATCGTTACTATATTGATAATGTTGATTTAAATTCACCTAAAATTTTATTTAAAATTTATTATAAAATAAAATTTTATCTAAATATCGAACAAGATTATTTTTCTAATTTCAGAATATTCCAAGTAAATTTCTTTGAAATTATATTATTAAAAATATATATTTCTATTTTCCAGTGGTAACGGAGCCGCCTAACGGCTTGAAATTGAACCTACGGAACACTTACTTCAAAATGAGACCACACGCCTTAGAAGAATGTTCTCATCCACAATTTAGAAAACTAGTATATGTATTGGCCTTCTTTCATGCTGTTGTGCAGGTACTGTTTAATATGGTGTAAGAAAATATTCAATTTTTTAACAAAAAAAAGTTGTGAAGCCACCTGACATTAATGCAAACAAAAATGCCCGAGCGAAATTTTTGTCTTTACACAAGAAATGTGAAACACAATATGAATTTTAATTATTCAGTAATTTATTTTATATTAAATATTCTAATGTAAAACTAACGAAATAGGATTTAAGTTATATTTCATTTATAATGAGACTGATTTTGTTGTTGTTTATAATGTTAATTCGTAAAATAATTAATCTTTATCCAAATAATACAATCCATCTACCTTGTTTGATATATATAGTACGGTCAAAGAGTTGTGGCCGCCCTGGAGTTGGGCTTTGCGCATTGTTCACTCTAGAATAAATAATCAAAGTAAGAAAATATTAAAATCAAATTTGCAGAGCCACCTACAGTTAACTTCAGGGCGACAACGACTCATCTTAGCTATAGTTTGGAATTATTTTATTATAAAATATATGTATATTACAATAAAGGAGCGTCGCAAATACGACAAGATAGGATGGAACATAGCGTACGACTTCAGCGAGTCGGACTTCGTGGTGTGCATGCAGATACTGCAGTGCTACCTCGAGAGGAGCGGCGCCGTCCGCGGACCGGTGCCGTGGGCCACGCTCAAATATTTATTTGGAGAGGTATAGACCTGTACACGTATGGTTTATTTTGTTTTAATCTTCGGTAAGCAAGGGGAACTTAGCGTTAAGGCACTTTGTCCCTCACCTTCCCCTCTAATTTTCGCCGCCCGACAATGGTGGCGAAACTCGACACCGTGCTATTGTGTTACCAGAGCGAAATAAAAATATAAAATAATTCACTCCCCCAAGTGGGAAATGGGGATATAACTGTCGCATCAATCACATTGGCACAGCCTATGACTGTAACATAAGCTGAACCAATATGATTTATTGTTTAACTATTTATCGAATTTTATAGGGTTAGCTAAGGGTAACTAAAAAATTAAATTAAATCAGCTTCACGCTGTATCCCGCACACAGCAAGGTAGGCAGAGGGAACCTAGGGTTAAGACACTCCGTTCTCCACTTTCTGCCGAATTCTGGAGGCATTGCGTGTTGAGTAGCAAGTAGCTTAGAGTAGAGATAAGTTATTTTATTCCATAATTGATATGTATTTTAAATATTATGGACAGCAAAATTTGGAACTGGAAAATTTTAATATATTATATTAAACAAAAATCTTCAAAATTCATCAAGTAATTTAAAATTGTTGAACTTATAAAAGCTTAGTTGTATCGTAAAATACCATTGAATACTAAATTTATTAAAATATAAATATTGAACAATATATATATAAGTTATTAACCTCGGTAGGTAATGTATGGAGGTAGAGTCATAGACGACTTCGACAGAAGAGTTGTGAAGACATACATGGACGAGTACTTGGGGGAGTTCCTCTTCGACAAGTTCCAGCCCTTCCATTTCTATCACGACGCGACATTTGACTACGTGATACCGCCAGACGGAGAACGTGATCAATATATTGGTGAGGCTTAAAACTAAAAATTAAAAAAAATTAAAATTAAATTAGCTTCACGCTGTATCCCGCACACAGCAGGGTAGGCACAGGGAACCTAGTGTTAAGACACTCCGTTCCCCACTTTCTGCCGAATTCTGGAGGCATTGCGTGTTGAGTGGCAGAACTCAACGCCGCGCTTAACCTCGACACCAGAGCGAAGAAATGGAAATATAAATTTAAGTAAATATTTCATCAATCATAATTCCAGCTTACTAAGTAAAATAGTTCTACTATGTTAAGTAAAAGGTTTTTGGAACTATACTATTACAACTAATGTCTAAATTCCTAAATATAATCACAATTGCCGCATTATAAAATAAATATATAGATGCCCAATCGCGGCTTCGCCGGCATACCACCCGAAATTCGCTTATTATTCTGCATTTGCCTAAGATTATCAATATAAATTATATTGATTATCATTAAAAAAATAAATTAAGCAAATAATTATTATAAGAGATAGATACACCGCAGCGCATATTTTTTTAGAACTAATAAAATAGAACATTACTTCCAAACAATGTACTGACTTGAAGCAATTCGATGGCGTTTATATTATTGTTATTTCGTTATTTAAGGCTAACTAAGAATTACACCATAATGTTATATAGCCTATAGCACTCCTGAAGAACGTAGCTTTCATGTAAAAAATAAGTAAATCTGATCAGTAGATCCAGAGATCTTAGCGTTTAAACAAACAAACAAACTATCCGCTTTATTATATAAGTATAGATATTTTTTTTAGCGTCACACTGCATCCCGCATGTAACAGGATAGGCAGAGGAAGCCTAGTGACAATACACTCTGTTCCCCACTTTCCACCGAATTCTGGAGGCATTGCGTGTTAAGTGGCGGAACCCAATGCCACGCTGTGCCCGAGACCAGAGCGAAGAAATGAAAATATTTAATGTTTCATTTCTTCGAGCGTAATCGAACCCACAACCTATCATTTACAGTCATCAATTGTGCCCTGCGCCACAAACAGGCGTGTCAAGTCGTTAATAGAATATTCTATTAAAAATACCAGAATGTACACGTTTTTAATCCTATATCCAAAATAACCTGTCAGTATAAAAATTTGAGTAGTTCGTTTTGGTCCTTCATAAAAATTTTCAATAGATTTGTAGTTTAAATTTTTTTACATGAATAAATTAATATAAGTAAAATTTTCAACAACTTTAAAAAAATAAATTAAAACAGCTTCACGCTGCATCCCGCACTCATCAGGGTAGGCAGGGAAACCTAGTGTTAAGAAACCGTTCCCCACTTTCCGCGGAATTCTGGAGGCATTGCGTGTTAAGTGGTGGAACTCAACGCCGGGCTTTAAATAAATATTTAATTTCCTCAAGTCTGAATCGAACCCATAACCAGTCGATTTTACAGTCATACCTTGTGCCCCTGCGTCACTAAAGTCTTGCCTCATTTAATTCAATAACTATAATACTTTTTAGTTTTTTATAAATATGTATGTCAATTTTGATAAATTCCACATTAACAAATTTGAACGTTTATACAGAATACATCGATATCCTACCCCTGGCCAACAGTCCGGAGGTATTCGGTCTGCACCCCAACGCCGAGATCGGCTACTTCAGTCAAGCGGTGCGAGAGATATGGGCTCATCTCATTGAACTACAGCCGCAGACTAGTGAGTTCTTCTTCTAATTTCTCTTTGTTTAAGTTATTATTTACATTTATATTTTCATTTCTTCGCTCTAGTGTCTAGGCAAAGCGCGGCAATGCCTCCAGAGCTTGGCGGGGAGTGTCTTAACACTAACACTAGGTTCCCTCTGCCTATCCAGCTGTGTGCGGGATACAGCGTAAAGCTGATAAAACTATGTTTATTTAGATTTTAGATAATATTTTGCTTTCTTTTGAATTGATAATCCATATGATAAATTTACCGTAGATTTTGTTTATCCATTGTCTGTGTCTAGCTAGGAGAAAAGCGTATATATAAATATTTTACTCTATGGTAGCCAAAAGACTAAAAAAATATTATATATATATATACATCATATCATTAGGTGTATCATAAAATAGCCATCTCGTACTTTTTATTTTAATTTGCTACATTTCACGGTTCAATTTAAACAATAATTTCGTTCTTTTACACGCTGCCAGCGAGTGTATTTGGTGAGTTTTATCTTTCCAGTGAATTATCTTAAATTACAGTATTAAATATCTAATCACTACGAAATATTTTATATTATAATCTCATTTTGTCATTTTTACATCCTCGTTTTCATTCAAACATCATCAGTGGAAAAAAGTGGTAAGTTATTGTTAACTTATTATGTCATAGAAGAATATTAAGCAAATAAATTTAATCTATTTAATTTCAAAATTATGAAATTTAAGGCCGTCGGGGCGTAGGGGCACAAGGATTTGACTGCAACGCGACGGTTGTGGGTTCGATTCCCATTCGAGGGAATGAATTGTTATTTATTAATTTCTTCGCCATGCCACCAAGACAAAAGCCCGGCGTTGTGTTCCACCACTCAACACGCAATGCCTCGAAAAAAATCGGCGGAAATTGGAGTGAGTGTCGTATCCCTACTGCCTACCTACCTCTTACGTGCCTACCTTAAAAGATTATTATATTATAAGAAAAGTATTGACAATATTTTCTAATTATAAAAACGCTATTGAAATTGAATGATAACTGCCTACCAGGCATCGGGAAGTATCAGGATACTACCCGATCATATAATACAATGTTTTAATACTATTAAAATTTGGCTCAGATCGAGAATTAACAAATAAATGAATATTTATGCTAGGTGAGGGTGGCGGGGCCATGAGTCGAGATGAGTTGATCGATTCGTTGGCCGTCGATATTCTTGGGAAGCTTCCCCCGCAGTACGAAGTGTGGCGCGTGCGCAAGCAGTTCGAGATGAACATTACACCTACCCTCGTCGTGCTGTTGCAGGAGCTTGAAAGGTTTGATGTTTTAGATATTATAATAGGAACTTCTTGTGAAGAGTCCTACTATTCTATTTCTACTATTGCTAACGTTTTTCTCTTAATTATAAGCTAAAGGTGGTTGTAAAATGTAAAATAATAGAGATTCGAACATCAATTCGATTCTCACTCGGTGGAATAAATATTTAATATTTTGTTCTGGTTACGAGGCAAAGCGCTGCTTTGAGTTCCGTCACTCAAAACGCAATGCCTCGAAATTAGGCGGAAAATTAGGAAAAGAAATGTTTTAATGAGATCGGAGTAAATTAACACTAGGTTTTCAGGTTCCCACTGACTCTTCATGCTAAGCTAAAAAAAATAACAAATTAGAACAACCTTTTAAGTATTTCGTCATACATCAAAAAGAACATAACATTTAGTTTACTGGCAATGATTCTAGGCGTTTGGGCAGATTCTAGGCGTTTGGGCAGAACAATTGAAATCTTGCTATGTTAAAATATATATGTTTGAGAATCGCTGTCCACGTCAATTTTCTCGATGCCACCTCATTCATTTTTCACTTTTCTTCACGTTGGTGTTATAGTAGCTAAGGCTTTTTTGTGGTTCCCAAACTAAATTTCATCCTAAAAAATCGTTTATAAGACGCACAGGAGAACTGATCTGCATTTTTATACGTTTCAACATTTTGAATTGAGTTTAACTTAAAAATATATACATACCTAATTTAATTAAACTATAATTCACAGATTCAACCGTCTAATAGCCAAGTTATATGTGACATTATCACAGCTGCGTAAAGCGTTAGCTGGTGAGATCGGTATGGATGCAATACTCGATAACGTCGCGTACTGTCTGTACAATGGACAGTTACCGGCAGTGTGGCGGGGTTTAGCGCCGGACACGAGGAAAGGGCTCGGAGGATGGATAGATCATTTTATGGCTCGCACTAAGCAGTATAGTGATTGGGTAAAGGTTTTTTTGTAACTTTTACGTTACTTACTGTCGGTTTAGTACGGTCGATGAGTCGTGGCGGCCCTGAAGTTAACTATCTGTGGCTGCGCAGATTTTATTTTGGGTTGATTTTTTTTTAATTTGGAGTTTTTTTTCTTGCCGAGTAAACAATGCAATAAAGCCTTCGAAAATCTGCAGGGCGGCTCCGACTTGTCCACCGTTCTATTAATGAAAGTTTTACTGTAATCATTTTCTTTTATTTATTTTTAGAGGCCGGTCGTGGCGCAGCGGCACGAGGTGTGACTGCAAAACCGACAGGTTGTGGGTTCGATCCCCACTCGAGGAGATGAAATATTTACTTAAATTTATGTTTCCATTTCTTCGCTCTGGTGTCAAGGCAAAGCGCAGCGTTGAGTTCTGCCATTTAACACGCAATGCCTCCAGAATTTGGCAGAAAGTGGGGAACGGAGTCTCTTTCACTAGGTTCCCTCTGCCTACCCTGCTGTGTGCGGGATACAGTGTGAAGCTGATTTAATTTATTTATTTTTTTATTTTCTTTTATATTTCTCTATGCTATGCTTAGTTGTTGTGACTAGAAATTTGAGTTAAATTTAAAAAAATGAAAAAAAATGATTTTACGAAAATGCGATTCGTACATTCGTTAACAAACATGAAAATTAAAAAATATACATGAGTATTAAAATGATGTAGACTATATCTAAATAACTTAAGTTATTAACAGGCCACAATAGAAGAGCCAATAGTGATCTGGCTCTCCGGTCTCCACATCCCCGAGTCGTACCTGATCGCGCACATACAGACCGCGTGCCGCCTCCACACGTGGCCCCTGGACCGCTCCACTCAGTTCACTCGAGTCACCGCTTATACTACGCCTGATGATATCGAGGAGCGACCTGCTACGGTGATTTATTTTTTAATTCTATACTTTAAAGCACGGCGCTGAACTCCGGTTTTCAACAAGCACTGTCTCGAAAATTAAGCGGTGCGTGAGCCTTTTAACAATAAGTATCTAGGTTCCCTTTGACTTGCCTTCTTTGTGCAGCAGTACCCTACAGTATGATACAGCGTGAAGCTAAAAAAACTTACTTAGCTTTTTACGTTCAGCTAGGCATATAATATACATTGGATAAGAAATGGCACTATTTTAATATAAAACAAAAATATTTTATTGTTACTAGTAGCAGAACAGTAAAGACTACATTCAATTTTTTAGGCAAAATTGGAAAACAGATTTCTTATACAAATCATATACATAGTTGTAAGTGCTATCACCACTGGTATATTTATATATCAACCGACTCGTTTAGTGCCCCTGTGCTGCCACTACGATCAACGGCAAAAAGTTAAAATTTTCCTACAAATATGTTAAATCCAAATATATTTATTTAAAAGAGAATAGGTTTTGTTTATAAATGAAAAAGTTACATCCGGCTAGGTATATGACATTTTTTTAATGGAATTTCAATATATGATATTATTATAATTTATTTCTTTTTATAGGGGTGCTACGTCCGTGGTCTGTATTTGGAAGGCGCTCGCTGGGATGTGGAAGAAGGTTGCTTAAGACGATCCCACCCCAAAGTTTTAGTCACAGAACTGCCTATCATGTACATCATACCCATAGAGGCCCATAAACTAAAATTACAGGTATTTAATAGTTATATTAATACAAAAGCATGTTATAAATCGACACCTTTATGTATGTACTAGCGACCCAGCAGTGGCTTCGCCTGCTTAAAATGTTTGTTATATAATATATTTTTTTTACAAAAACTGTTTTATATCACGTTTTATATTGATGTAAAAGCTATATTAATGTAGTTCTAATTGTGTAATCTAAAGGAACAAACATCCATCCATGCTCAGAAAAGTTCACGGGTATAATATAAGTAGAATATTAGAACGGTTTGAGGCCGGTCGTGGCGCAGCGGCACCAGGTGTGACTGCAAAACCGACTGGTTGTGGGTTCGATCCCCACTCGAGGAGATTGAAATATTTACTTAAATTTATATTTCCATTTCTTCGCTCTGGTGTCGAGGTTAAGCGCGGCGTTGAGTTCTGCCACTCAACACGCAATGCCTCCAGAATTCGGCAGAAAGTGGGGAACGGAGTGTCTTAACACTAGGTTCCCTCTGCCTACCCTGCCGTGTGCGGGATACAGCGTGAAGCTAATTTTTATATTAGAACGGTATTAGAAATTCGGAAAAACACACAAGGCACAAGAATTCGACAGTAAATGGGGATCGAACCCACAACCAGTTGGTTTTACAGTCACACCTCGTGCCACTGCGCCACGACTTTCCTATTAGCCAGTAATTGTGATCTATACAGTCTTGACTCATTAGCGATCTCACCAGAACGTCCTCTATATTGTCAATAAAGTTTAAATTTTCAAACCAAAGTGGCTGTAATGAATTATAACGAAAAAGTTTTTTTTTTTTTGTTTACTTTCAGAACACTCTTCGAACACCAGTATACACAACTTCCTCGCGACGCGACGCAATGGGCGTGGGTCTGGTCTTCGAATCCGACCTCTGGACCACAGAGCATTGCAGCCATTGGATCTTACAGGGAGTCTGTCTAGTCATGAACACAGATTAAACAGCATTATTATTTTAAACTATTTATAATTTTTATTTATTTTCTTTTGTTTTTAACATTGCGATATAGGTGTGTTATGCAAGTTATTTAAAATAATTTCTTTTTTTAGGAAAAATTATATTACTATTTAAGTTTTCGTTTACCTACAGTATTAATGGTGTGTGTAATACTTACTAGTATTTAACATTTTACATGAAGACTATTGTAATGCAATGAAACTGTGGATTCATTTAATACTCCAAAAAAGAAATATTTCAATTTCCTTGCTGTGGTATCAAGATAAAGCTTCCACTTTACCAATGTTAAATACCAATACTCTCAATTCAATACTTGTTTGAAATGGAGTGCCTTAACATTGAGTTCTTTGTGCTAATTACTGCTTCTAACAGAAAAAAAAATTGACATGTTAACAATTTATTGGTATAATTATAAAGTGAAACAAAACATTTATTATAATATTGAAGTTGACTGATTTTTATTAAGATACCTAGTAAAAGTGACAGACTGAGAGAGACTTTCATATCTGATATTACGGGCCCAAATGTAGATTTATTTCTTTATCTTTATATTTGCATTTTGTCTGATTTACAGAAAATTGTCTAAAGAAATTGCATAATATTTACATATCTTTTAATATATTCTCATAGACGTTAACATATGTATATCCATCAAAAATTTGCCAAATCTATTTAGCACAATAATGTAATTTTTTTGTTAATTCAACTATTTTAATCTATTATGTTAACCTTATCATAAGTTTAACATATATAATATAAAAAGATATAAATAATTTTAATTTTATTCACTGAATTATTATTTAATAAAAATATCTTTTGTTTATATCCTAAGGTTGAAAATGATGCTTGGAATGTCCATATTTTTTAGTTTGTACAATTCAATACTAAGAATTGTTTTTATTTAATGTGAATGACTTTTATGTTTGTTCAGTTAATGTATATTGTGAGTTGCCTTATTGTAATACTTTTATGAAACAATAAAGACTGATTATTTGTATAAAATTCCCTTTTATTTTAAACATGTGTGAAAAAAATATAATAAAATTAATTAACTCAGCTTTACTCTATATCCCGCAATCAGCAGGGTAGGTGGAGGAGACCTAGTGTTAAGTGTGTGTGGGTGGAGTGTTAAGGCACTCCATTCCCCACTTTCTGCCAAATTCTTAAGGCAATGCGTGTTGAGTGGCAGAACTGAACACCGCGCTTTTCCTCAACACTAGAGCAAAGAAATGGAAATATAAATTTAAGTAAATATTTCATCAATCATAATTCCAGCTTACTAAGTAAAATAGTTCTACTATGTTAAGTAAAAGGTTTTTGGAACTATACTATTACAACTAATGTCTAAATTCCTAAATATAATCACAATTGCCGCATTATAAAATAAATATATAGATGCCCAATCGCGGCTTCGCCGGCATACCACCCGAAATTCGCTTATTATTCTGCATTTGCCTAAGATTATCAATATAAATTATATTGATTATCATTAAAAAAATAAATTAAGCAAATAATTATTATAAGAGATAGATACACCGCAGCGCATATTTTTTTAGAACTAATAAAATAGAACATTACTTCCAAACAATGTACTGACTTGAAGCAATTCGATGGCGTTTATATTATTGTTATTTCGTTATTTAAGGCTAACTAAGAATTACACCATAATGTTATATAGCCTATAGCACTCCTGAAGAACGTAGCTTTCATGTAAAAAATAAGTAAATCTGATCAGTAGATCCAGAGATCTTAGCGTTTAAACAAACAAACAAACTATCCGCTTTATTATATAAGTATAGATATTTTTTTTAGCGTCACACTGCATCCCGCATGTAACAGGATAGGCAGAGGAAGCCTAGTGACAATACACTCTGTTCCCCACTTTCCACCGAATTCTGGAGGCATTGCGTGTTAAGTGGCGGAACCCAATGCCACGCTGTGCCCGAGACCAGAGCGAAGAAATGAAAATATTTAATGTTTCATTTCTTCGAGCGTAATCGAACCCACAACCTATCATTTACAGTCATCAATTGTGCCCTGCGCCACAAACAGGCGTGTCAAGTCGTTAATAGAATATTCTATTAAAAATACCAGAATGTACACGTTTTTAATCCTATATCCAAAATAACCTGTCAGTATAAAAATTTGAGTAGTTCGTTTTGGTCCTTCATAAAAATTTTCAATAGATTTGTAGTTTAAATTTTTTTACATGAATAAATTAATATAAGTAAAATTTTCAACAACTTTAAAAAAATAAATTAAAACAGCTTCACGCTGCATCCCGCACTCATCAGGGTAGGCAGGGAAACCTAGTGTTAAGAAACCGTTCCCCACTTTCCGCGGAATTCTGGAGGCATTGCGTGTTAAGTGGTGGAACTCAACGCCGGGCTTTAAATAAATATTTAATTTCCTCAAGTCTGAATCGAACCCATAACCAGTCGATTTTACAGTCATACCTTGTGCCCCTGCGTCACTAAAGTCTTGCCTCATTTAATTCAATAACTATAATACTTTTTAGTTTTTTATAAATATGTATGTCAATTTTGATAAATTCCACATTAACAAATTTGAACGTTTATACAGAATACATCGATATCCTACCCCTGGCCAACAGTCCGGAGGTATTCGGTCTGCACCCCAACGCCGAGATCGGCTACTTCAGTCAAGCGGTGCGAGAGATATGGGCTCATCTCATTGAACTACAGCCGCAGACTAGTGAGTTCTTCTTCTAATTTCTCTTTGTTTAAGTTATTATTTACATTTATATTTTCATTTC
This sequence comes from Heliconius himera, assembly GCA_021202915.1. NCBI lineage: Eukaryota > Metazoa > Arthropoda > Insecta > Lepidoptera > Nymphalidae > Heliconius > Heliconius himera. The sequence goes on along the minus strand of JAJHJA010000513.1, from coordinate 429,404 downwards.
TTCGCTCTAGTGTCTAGGCAAAGCGCGGCAATGCCTCCAGAGCTTGGCGGGGAGTGTCTTAACACTAACACTAGGTTCCCTCTGCCTATCCAGCTGTGTGCGGGATACAGCGTAAAGCTGATAAAACTATGTTTATTTAGATTTTAGATAATATTTTGCTTTCTTTTGAATTGATAATCCATATGATAAATTTACCGTAGATTTTGTTTATCCATTGTCTGTGTCTAGCTAGGAGAAAAGCGTATATATAAATATTTTACTCTATGGTAGCCAAAAGACTAAAAAAATATTATATATATATATACATCATATCATTAGGTGTATCATAAAATAGCCATCTCGTACTTTTTATTTTAATTTGCTACATTTCACGGTTCAATTTAAACAATAATTTCGTTCTTTTACACGCTGCCAGCGAGTGTATTTGGTGAGTTTTATCTTTCCAGTGAATTATCTTAAATTACAGTATTAAATATCTAATCACTACGAAATATTTTATATTATAATCTCATTTTGTCATTTTTACATCCTCGTTTTCATTCAAACATCATCAGTGGAAAAAAGTGGTAAGTTATTGTTAACTTATTATGTCATAGAAGAATATTAAGCAAATAAATTTAATCTATTTAATTTCAAAATTATGAAATTTAAGGCCGTCGGGGCGTAGGGGCACAAGGATTTGACTGCAACGCGACGGTTGTGGGTTCGATTCCCATTCGAGGGAATGAATTGTTATTTATTAATTTCTTCGCCATGCCACCAAGACAAAAGCCCGGCGTTGTGTTCCACCACTCAACACGCAATGCCTCGAAAAAAATCGGCGGAAATTGGAGTGAGTGTCGTATCCCTACTGCCTACCTACCTCTTACGTGCCTACCTTAAAAGATTATTATATTATAAGAAAAGTATTGACAATATTTTCTAATTATAAAAACGCTATTGAAATTGAATGATAACTGCCTACCAGGCATCGGGAAGTATCAGGATACTACCCGATCATATAATACAATGTTTTAATACTATTAAAATTTGGCTCAGATCGAGAATTAACAAATAAATGAATATTTATGCTAGGTGAGGGTGGCGGGGCCATGAGTCGAGATGAGTTAAGGCACTCCATTCCCCACTTTCTGCCAAATTCTTAAGGCAATGCGTGTTGAGTGGCAGAACTGAACACCGCGCTTTTCCTCAACACTAGAGCAAAGAAATGGAAATATAAATTTAAATAAATATTTCATCTTATCGAGTGGGGATCGATCCTGCAACCAGTCAATTTAACAGTCACACAATGTGCACCTTCACCACAACTGACCTCAGAAAATTATTATTGTGACATTCTGTTTTACTTCTCAAATCACTTTTGGGGTGGATGTCACCTCATTAGAGTTATATTGATAAAGAAACTTCTTTCTCTAATAACAAAATAAAGATTTAATTTATATTACATACATACAATTCACAAATTACCTCATTGTGGCAGTGGAACAAACGGTTTACTGATAGTGTGGGTTCGATTTTCATTCTCATCATTTTGTTTTACATACAATAAAATTAAAAGTGTAATTGAAATAATATATATTTTTTTATTTTGCTTTAACTTGTGGTAAACAAAGATTGTAAAATGATGCACTTATAAAATCTTGCAGTGCTTGCCATTTCACCCAGCCTTCTTTTTGTAAATATTCCTTTGATTTTTCTTTGCCAACATAATGTGGATCCTACAAAAGAACATTCCTAGATTTTCAATTAAGTAAATTATAACAGTAAATTGAAATAAACAATTGGAAATAATCTACTCATGTAATACATCATTAGAATTAAAGAATTAACTAATAACATTTCTAAACCTATACTGTTACTTTTTTATTCAGTAAATATGTATTGTTTCTTGTTTTGATGACAATAATTTTTCATAATTTGCCTTTTTAGCTTTATTACTTTAATTCTAAATGTGCAATAAGAGTATAAGATTACACAGAAATTTTACACTATCATATTCTACATTACAATAAAATAGTTGCTTACCACAACTAACAAGCTAGAGTGTGCCCCGTTTACATGTATGCCCATTATTCCTTTAGAGGAACAATCAATATCACCACCCATCATTATTGGACTGCCAAATTTCTCAAAATGATTTTTTAACTGTTCCACCACATCTTCTAAGAGATCACCTTTATTTATATGTACTATTTTACTTGGGACATCATACAATTTGTCTATAACAAGGCATACCTGAAAAATATAAGTTATTTACATATTAAAATATTCAATATCTGTTTTAAATAAATTTGTATTGGATGATATTTTTCATATAATAAGTCCATACTTCAAAGCTTCCTATCCACTGCCGTGATCCTAAGAAAGACGATGGCTTGTCCTCTAAGTCAACTAGAACTTTCTGGATTTCTCTTATGGATGGCACTTTCTCCGATTTCTCATAATTAAGATTTAACCAGGAACATATTGTTTGTAAGGTTCGATAGCCACATCCCCAATGCTGAAAATGCAAACAGAATATTATGAATTCCAAATGAATGAATTTCTAAAATTTGATGACATCTAATATTATTCTGAAGTCATTATAGTAATAAAATATATTAAATCCTACCCTATCATTAAAACCATCGCATAAGTAATGGTAATATTCATAGCTCCCTTTTACCAAATAACAATTCCTCGAAAAATTATCAATTTGCAATCCATCGTGGACATCTGTCAAAAGTCCAGTTGACATTTTGATATTGACAGTTGTTTTTTACATTACTATATTTATCTATTAAAAAGTAGATAATACTATTAAATATATATTAATAAGTGGATATTATCTAAGACTATTCCTAAAACAGTATTTTCAAACGTAAAACATTAATACAATTACTTGTACTTTATAAATTAATATTTTTTTTATTAATAAATATTTTTTTTTACATATTATTAGAAAAAGAAATATGATGGATTAACTAATAATGTTAAATTAGAAAAAATAAAGATTTAAAATAGAATTAAATAAACTTAAATAATTTTTGTTGTATTATAGTTATTATATCTTCTTAAAACATACTCTTAAAATAATATATATTTCAAATAAAAAATAAAGAAACGCCTAATGCCTATTGCGTGAGCACAATATCTACTTAAAAGATTTTTGATCGTCTTCTTAAAATAAATAAATTACTTATTATTAAAATAACATATATTCAAAAGCAACCAATGATTGATCTTCAAGATTATTATTTATTACTTAAAAACTAGACACTGAGTGCGTCAGATGACCTCATATTATTATTTATAGGTGCTCTAGGTCACGTTTAATGTATTTACATATGCGGTACTCTTTGTTTTTTAAAGTTAATACAAATGAATCTTAATGGATTTACTTTAAGCTATCTGTCGGTTATCTATTATTAGGATAACATCAGCGGGAAAATCCAATTCACCTTCGTCAAATTAAAGTCAAATAGAACTTTTTTTATATACGTTATTCTGTTTAAATTGTTTACAAATTATTGTTAACGTGGAACACGAAATGTTTTGATTTGGTTTATAGTGACTGTTTATTTTTATTTTAGTCATAAATAAGTTAAAAATTTACTTATCATTTACGATATATATTTCTGACAAAATTTAGAAAATGAAAAAAATGCTGTGTGCAATTGTAAGGGAGATCGATATATATACCTGGCGGTATAAAACATGCAACAATATAGCAGGGAGGCAGAAGGAACCTAGTGCTAAGTCACTTCGTTGTCCACTTCCCACCGAATTTTATTTAAGACATTGAGTATTCAGTGGCGAAATGCAACGCCGCGCCTTGTTACCAGCTTAGTCAGCTTACCAATAAAAATATTAGTAACTTATATTAATTTCTCCAAGTGGAAGTCGAACCCACAGCCGTCGCGCTTACAATCACATACTCGTGCCACTGCACCACAACGGCCTCGTTTAATATATCAACATATCTACAATACATTGACATTAAATTCCTCACGTTTAAAATATACATAAACACAACATCGATTCATTACCTGATATTGTTTTGTTACAGCTGTTTCTTGATAACTCGAATTTTTATTAACTTCTGTGTAAATATTATGACAAACTTTTCTACGTAAAAATTTAATACAAAAAAAGACCATTTGATGAGCGAGTGCGAGAGATAACCCGTATATTACCATCGATAACATCTTATTTATCTTTAAAAAGGTGCTCTGCGTGCGGCCATCTTCTTATTTGACGATTTCTTCTTATTTGATTCTTATTTTTCTGGACAGACAGAAGGAGCGTAACTTGAGTGGCGGAATTAAACGCCGCGCTTTGCGCACATCCACCCACACCCACATCCCCTGCACCACGACTGGTCTCAATATTTTTCTTATACATATAATTTAATGTCTACTAAGTAATAACCTTTATGAACTTTTGCTAATAATCTACCTACATTATTAAGATATATATTTTCTAAATATTTTGAGATTATGTAATAAATATAAGGACGTCGTGGCTTCTGACTGTAAAGGCGAGGGTTATGTATTCGTTTCCCACTTGGGAGAATTAATCATTTTCATCAAAAAATGTTAATAAAATATAATGCATTTGGTCATATTTACGTTAGTGAAGGAAAATATTACTTTATTCTGATCATATTAACCGAAAAAAATAGGTACTTATAGGAGACAGGTATACAATGAACAAAAGGAATTACTAGACGTAGAAAACTAAAATTGCAAAAAGGCGCATTATTAGAGCATATGTATATCCTGATTTCTGAAATATTTAATTTTATGATTAACTTAGAAACTACAGAAGATAAAATGGAAATGGGCAAAGTTTATTAAAGTCCAAGCAAACAAAATTACAGGTGATTCGTTTACGAGAAAATAATTTTCAATAGTTCTTTCTACTACTAGTACTTTTTAGGGTTCCGTACATTTTAAGGAAAAAAGAAACCCTTAAAAGATCACTTTGTTGTCCTTCCGTCTGTCTGTCTGTCAAGAGCCTTTATCTCAGGAACGCTTGGAGATATCGAGTTGAAATTCACACCATATACCTAAACTTACGACTCTATGATTTCCTGAGAAAAAAACATATTTCTACATTTCGACACTATAAAGGGATTCAAAATTAATAGGATACTTCCGGTTAACCTAGAATATGAAATTTGGCATCTATCTACAATTAGTACCAGTTTAGGAAAAATCTGTAAATTATACATTTGTGGTAAAACAAAACTGGGGTAAAATTTGGTATTAAAACTGGGCAAAAATAAAACTGAGGCAAAATTTGGTATTAAAACCGCTAGTTCAAGTGAGGTATCAGATGAAAGCCTGAATTTCAGAAAAGGCTCGAGACCTCCAATTTACGGAACCCTCGGTGGCGAGTCCGTCTCGCGTTTGTCGGTTTTTTTTTAAACATTTGCTAATGATAAATACTATAATAATATCTACGTATTTATAAATATATACATATCATAATAAGCTTAGAGGCTTCTTCTAAATCTGTTAATAATCTAATTATCTATTAGTTAATAGATACTAACATGTTTTAACTTCAAATTAAATTAAATTAAAAAATTAAATTAGCTTCACCCTGTATCCCGCACACAGCAGGGTAGGCAGAGGGAACCTAGTGTTAAGACACTCCGTTGCCCACTTTCTGCCGAACTTTGGAGGCATTGCGTGTTGAGTAGCAGAACTCAACGCCGCGCTTTGCCTCGACACCAGAGCGAAGAAATGGAAATATACATTTAAGTAAATATTTCATCTCCTCCAGTGGGGATCGAACCCACAACCAGTCGGTTTACAGTCATACTTTGTGTCACTGCGCCACGACTAACTTAACTTCAATAATATTCATTTTAAAAGTAAAATACAAATAATATTCCAATACGAAAGAAACAAACCACACGACTTCCTCAATATAATAATACAGACTTTTTTTATCAATCAAAATATATTCTATTATTTTGAGAGCGAATATGATTGTACTAGTATGTTGATCGAATGTGGTTAAGCGGAATTCGTACAGGAAAAATCAGTTTATTTAGCAATATTTAATGACTGACCAAATATTGTCTCGGGGCGCGGGTTATCTCACACTTTATAAGGCAGACGCTAAAAAACTCTTATGTTATTTCACGTCCGAATCTCGTCCTTATTTGTTGTGAAACATAAAATCATCACTATGAAAATTGTTTTGGTACGTATTTGTTATAATAATGTTATGTTATTTAAGAATTTTAGTTATTATTTAAGAATTATACAGTAGAACTATTTTTAAATGGTAGCAAATTTATTTACGTTATTATTTAGTGTGTAGGCCAGTCGTGGCGCAGCGGCAGGAAATGTGACTGAAAAACCGACTCGTTGTGGGTTCGATCCCCACTCGAGGAGATGAAATATTTACTTAAATTTATATTTCCATTTCTTCGCTCTGGTGTCGAGGCTAAGCGCGGCGTTGAGTTCTGCCACTCAACACGCAATGCCTCCAGAATTCGGCAGAAAGTGGGGAACGGAGTGTCTTAACACTAGGTTCCCTCTGCCTACCCTGCTGTGTGTGGGATACAGCGTGAAGCTGATTTTATTTTATTTTATTTAGTGTAAGTAAATGAGGCCGTCATGGTGCAGTGGCACAAGCTTGTGATTTTAAACGCGACGGTTATGAGTTTGAGTCACTTGGGGGAAAACAAATATTAAAAATATATTACAAAAAACGATTATCTCCCATACACATGAGTATTTTATGAATGATTTGTTTAAATGACGAAGAAATTTAAAAAAACATTATAATTTTCTTTTTATTAATGCTTAAAAAATATGCTAAAAAATAATACTATACAATAATAAAACGAATTATATGCATAGTCTGATAACGTTTACCACTCGACCGGGTCATGCTGATTAATTAAAAGCCATTATTAATTATTATATAAGTTAAGATATAAAGATTAGAAAGGAAAATTGCTTATTTATTTATTTTATAACAATAGAAACTGTATTAAGTACGTACTACATTAAATGGAGGTTATACGAATTAAAAGAAACATTATTTTTTTGTTGAGTTGAGACCGACGTGGCGTTGTAGGCGCGATGTCCACGAAGAGCATTGAGTTCCGCCACTCAACACGCAAGGCCTCGGAAAATTCGGCGGAGAGTGGGGAACGGAGTGTCTTAACACTAGATTTCTTCATCCCACCCTGCTGTATAGCATGAAGCTGATTGATTATTAATTGTTATTATCTAAGTTTTTATATGAGCGTTTGCCTTGTTACACCATGTAAAGTTTTCATAACTTATTATAACGCATATAATATATAAAAATAATAATAATAATAAATAATAGCGAAGACACACAATCGTAAAGATAGAGTGTGCCGTTAAAGATGTATACAATCTATATGTATAGCTAAATAATTTTATGAATAGGTGGACATTTCTTATCTTTTAAATGATAGATAGGAAATGATATCTCAATTGACAATATTTTCTACACCTTTTGACTTTTACATACTTGATATGATTTTTGTTTACTTTACGATGATAAACTTTGCCGTATATCAGTTGTTCTTTATTATATCTAGTAAATTAGAAATAACATATATATTTATTAAAAAAACATACATACATGTATACTACCTATATATATTTCAGAAGAAATAATAGTTTATATTTTCGAATAATTATTTAAAATATGAAACGTGTGTATCATTCTAACATTTCTTTCATTTGGTAGCTCACTTGAACTAGCAGCTTTAATATCAATTTTTGCCCTCCTGTTTAATGCAATTATTTTTTAGGGTTTGACTACAAATGTATAGTTTTCAATGATAAATTTAATGTTTTTACCTGAGTTAGTACTACCTGGTAGATGATACCTGCCAAGTTTCATAATTCTAAATCAACCGGAAGTGCCCTATTAATTTTGATTCCCTTTACAGTGTCGAAATATGTTTTTTTGCGATATAAACGGACATATTTTTTTTTAAGTAAATGTAGAAATACAATTTTATCAGAATATCAAGGGACCGTTGATCTGGTGTATGGTTTGAATTTAATTTCGATATTTCCAAGCGTTCTTGTGATAAAGGCTCTTGACAGACACACATACACAGATGGACGGACGGACGGACAGCAAAGTGATCTTATAAGGGTTCCTTTTTTACTTAAAAGATACAGAACTCTGAAAATATAGTATCTAGGCGAAATAATATATAGTTATCACATATTTGCTTAAAAGAAATAAATAAAAGTAATGAAATTTCAGATATTAAACGTATAATAAATATTAAAAAAAAAATGCTGAGATACTGAAAATTGAACTTAAAAAGTATATTTAAAAACAAATCACTAAAGGTACAACTAACTAACTTATCTATGACGAATTATTTTAAGTAATCTTTTTAATCATGAAAATTTTAAATTGCTAAAGCTAAATAAAGGCCATTACGTGGCCTTTATTTAGCTTGCATTTTAAATATATTCCAAAATATTTCGTCAGCTGATAACAAATTGATAATATTTGTGAATATATTTTGTTTTTTTTTTAATATTAATAATTATTTTATATAATGCTTTATTAAGAAAAAAAAAATATTCTTATTAAATACTTTTTAGTATACGTATAAAAATTCTAAAGTTATTATACTAAAAATTCACATTTCTAAATATTTTCATTGTTAAGTACCCTAATTAAACCTTTAAAACCCTTAAACCTTCTCATGTATATAATGTTTATTGAAATAATTAAGTTTTCTTTATCGAGATCAATATTTATTATAAAGGAATCGTAAAAGAATTCAAAATGCAAAAATCTATGTTAGTCATAAAGATTAATGTAAAAAAAAAACCGATAATATGACAGATATCTTATCACTTCGATAATAACGTATAAAATTGTAAACAATTCGGAATTCACATACTTATAGAGTAGACAATTGGACTGCCAAGATTTTGTACAAAAAGTGGAAAGTTTCGTAAAAATGAATAAATTTCTTGTATTTCAGATCGTTCTTCTCGCTGTGGTAGCCATGGCTGCCTCACAGGGAGGTATGTATTGTTAAACTATTATTAAACTTAATGACTTCATTGTGGGAACTCATTGAAGAAAAAACATCTATAGTAGATTATATTCTTATCACAATTTTCTACATTATATTTTTTTCTTTTCTAGCTTTATAATTACTTAACTCTTCATTTAATAAATTTATTCTACAACATATCTACCGTAAAACGCATTATTTAAACTTAAAATGTATTAAAATTCAATTGCTTAATTTACATGTAATTCTAAGATAACCTTCTGTTTCAAGGCTCTCTTACGAAACTGTTGATATTTGATGCGTTCTTATTAAATAAGATAATTATTTATTTTTATGTAATAAGCGCGTATTTTAAAAAAGTTTTTTTTTAAATTTATTAGTATTATTAAAAAGCACGTTTTAAAGAAGGAGTTTTTTCTATTTATTAGTATTATTAATTATAAGTTTTTTTTTCGTATTTTTTTATGGCAATTCTTTTTTTTATTTCAGTGCAAGTAGTCGATCGTAATCCATTGGAGGGTATGTGTAAACTATAAAATTTTAAGAAAGTACATTTAATAGTTTTACGTTTTAAATTGTTTTACTAAATTTTATAGCAATTTCAGGAATTTAAATATGTCCAATCAAATATTATTTAAAAAAACTTTTAATTTTTTTTTAGTATATTTAACGCCAAGAACTTCTTTTCTTTCAAAACGTGTATTAATATTAAACGAATAAATTTTTTTACAGTACAAGTTGTCGATCATAATCCATTAGAGGGTACGTGTTAAACTATTATTTAATAATTAGTTTTTTCCATTAAAACAAAATGCATAATGCCTAAAATTGACGTCTCATATAAGCAAAATATGTAAAAAATTTTTTTTTTTACAGTTCAAGTTGTCGATCGTAATCCATTAGAGGGTATGTGCAAATAAAATTGTAAAATACTTTTCTTATCTTTTTTTTTCTATTTTAAAATTTTAAACAAAAGTATTTTTTCTAGCAATTTTATACTTAACATCTTAAACATTCTATAAATAAAAAAATAACAATAATAACAATTCAAATATGACTTTTTTTTAAATATAATAAATCTATTCTATTACGTATATTTTGTTACAATTCGGCCTATACATATTTATTTCAATTACAGTGCAAGTGGTAGAGAACAACCCTTACCCGTACCCTAACGGTATGTTTAATGATCGTAAAAACCGTTTTTTTTAATTAATCGTGGTATATGGATAAGAACAAGGGCATAAATATGGGCGTATTCTAAAACTTTTAGGGTTTTTTTTGTATAGGTATCTTTCAGGTGTCTTTTCTCTTTCAGCTATAAACTAAATACTTTTTTTATTAATAATACTAATACTTTTATAATAAGTAGCTGTCATGGCACAGCAGGCTCAACTGTAAACGTAACGGTTACGGGTTCGATTCCCAACTTAGATTCCTCGCTCTGGTAAGAAGAAAAAGCGCGGCGTGGAGTTCCGCCGCTCAACAACGAAACAACAGTGAGAAGCGAAGTGTCTTAATATTAAGTTCTCATCCGCTTTCCGAGCTATATGCGGCTAGAAAGCTAAAAACTGCGAAAGCTAAAAAGCATAAGAAAGATAAATCTAATTTTTAAAAAAATACATTTGAATATCAATATATGTTAAAATCGAAGATTATAGTAAAAATGTATAAAACCAACGAGATTTGAGTAAAATAAATAGATAATTTTACATATCATTATACAAAATCGTAATTAATTCTTTAACATTACTGCCTGCTGTTGTGTTGGATTACTTTTATTTTCTTAAACTATCTGTACTTTTCTTGAATCTTTTTTTTCTTTCCTATGTGCTAACAACACTTTGCTTATTTCCGCCATTTATTTTCCTTTCAGTTCAAGTTGTTGACCAACCTAACCCGGATGCAGGTATTTTATTAAATTAAAACTTACTAAAAAACTCATGTCACTGACTAATATTGACGTTTAACTTATTTAAATAAATTCGTAAAATAAATATTTTTTTTTTAATTTATTTTAATAAAAAAATACATTGTACCGTAAAGCTTGAAAATTTGATAGTTTGATGATTTGATGTAAAGGCTTCTAATTTTTTCATTTCTACTGTAAAAGCCTTATTACAAATATAAAACAAAACTTTTACAAAATATAAAAAATATAATATAACTTTTTTACGTAATTTAAAATCATTAAAAGAAATAATAATTATTAATTAAGAACTTATATATTTTTTTAATTTATGTATTCCATTTTCAGGCAACTACAACCCCGACAACTGTGAGTATATTCATTAATTATAATATTTTTTGAGTAAATGTATATGCGACAGGTTGTGAGTTCGATTCCCACTCCAAGAAATAAAATATTTAATTTATTCTATTCTTTGTTCTGGTGTTAAGGCAAAGCGCGGCGTAAAGTTACGCCACTCAACATGCAATGCCTCCAGAATTAATACTAGATTCCCTCTTCCTAACTTTCTGTACGCGTGATACAGCGTGAAGCTGATAAAAAAAATCAATCAGAATAAAATATACCTAATATATGAAGGTCATGACCATAAAGAACTGTGAAACGTTCATCCTGTTGCATAAACTAAGCTGCAATATATGTTATTTGTTAAATAAATATCTATAGATAAAATTAAAAAGACAATCTATTTCTCTTTTCTTTATCTTCATATTGTATCCCGCACAACACTAGGTTAACACTAGGTTCCCTCTGCTTGCTCTGTTGTGTGCGGTGTATAGAATGAAGGTAAAAAAAACTGTATGTAAAGTAAAAACACTTAAATATTGAAAACATTTAAATATTGACATCCTCCGAGTTTGACCGAGTTTGATACCTCTGAGAGGGCCCCACGTTAGTTAGTAATCATGCATATAGTCTAAACTACATATTACCCTATTAATCCTCACTATTTCAGCTTTGCTTAAATGATATAGGTCTTGGGGCCCTGGGATCTCAGTCTATTGAGGACATCAAGCAATTTCAATTACGTCAAACTCACATCACTTGACAAATATATTAATCAGCTTCACGCTGTATCCCGCATACAGCAGGGAAGGCAGAGAGAAGTTCCGCCGGATTCTGGAGGCATTGCGTGCTGAGTGGCGGAACTCAACGTTGCGCTTTGCCTCGACACCAAAGCGAAGAAATGAAATTATAAATGTAAATAAATATTTCACTTCCTCGAGTGGGGATCGAACCCACAACCAGTCGATTTTACAGTCACACTTTGTGCCTCTGCGCCACGACCGCCTCCTCCTCCTTCTAAGTTTATAACTTAATTAAACTAAATTCTTAATTTTTGTTCACAGTTGTTGTTGACGAATTCTTCGGCCAACCTGCCCGGCGTAAGTATCATCATATAAATAATATCTTCAAATATCATTAAGGATATTAAACAAAAAATGAGAAAATTATGGACAAAAATTATAACTATATAAGCATCTATGAAACATTTTTTTTTTCTGTATGTATTTATTTTTCTCCTGTGATTAGTTCCCATACTGTAATCTTCTTTTAACTATGGGTGCTGTTACATTTATACTTTTAACCCCCCACCGCAAGTGAGAACCTGGCGACTGGTAACACAGGCCTAGAGCTTAGCACAAGCGTCAGTCTCACATAATTTTAAGTTGTATTATATGTACCTAATGAAAAACTTACTTTTTTGTAAATTTTTGAATTGTGTGAGAAATAAAGTTATTATTATTATTATTTAAATAATTCATGTCGTTATGTATGTGTGTGTATTTACACACATACGCGATACTACTACAGACGTACTGAGGATGTGTGAAGTTTGATATTAAAGAGTCAATATAGACATTCAATATTTGTGACCTCCATTTTTGGTACAAGGCAAAAGACTATTGCACTTACATATTATTATTTTTACTTCTTCAATTTTTTCATTTGGTACGGGCGACTTGTAGGCGTATCTCAACGCCGATAGCCTTTGCCTTGCCTCGACACCAGAGCAAAGAATAAATGTTTAATATTTAATTTCCTCAAGTGAGAATCGAACCCACAACTTTTAACATTTACAGTCACACACTTGTGCCTTTGAACCACGAATGGTATATAAATATTTATATGTTTTAATATTATTTTTCGCTAGCTTTTTTAGTCAAATGGAAATTAATAACTAAAAATTGTGTAAACTAATACTAACTGACCTTAGGTCCAGTGGGCAACCAAGATAAATTAAATAACAAATGTAAAAATTTTTTTTCGGTTAGAATCCGGTTAGTGCGATGAACCAAGCAATATCTTCAGTTTTATTGTATTAATTAGCTTAGATGTCTCTTATAGAAGAAGAGAGAACCATCTCTCCGTTCTATTTTAGCACTAATTTGAAACTCCTACAGCAATTCAAAAAGGAATAGTCTCAACGATGGCGTTAGAGAATATCTCTCACTTCTTTATTATTGTAAAATATTATTTACATACACTCTGTTCCCCGTTCAGTCACTTCCCACTAGGTTCACTCTACTTACCCTGCTGTGTATGGGATACAGCGTGAAGCTATTTTTTTTTATTATTGATATTACCTAAAATATTTTTTTTCCTTTCCAGCAAACAACAACTTCGAGCCAATCAGTAAGTCTCATCTCTATTAAAATAGATTTTTTGAGTATTATATCTAATCACATTTAATCGTACAACATACTTTTTATTCATACTTTCAATTTTAATTTATTAGATTTTTTTTACGTGTTATAAAAAAATATAATAAAACAATTTTTATTATATTTTTTTATAACACGTTCTGTTTTAAAAAAAATCGATCGATGTTTTTAAAATAAATACTTATTTATTTTAAAAACATCGCTTATGTTCAATAATATCTTAGTAATTATGACTAAATATATACATATTTATAATAAGTATTAATAATTCTTAACATTTTTTTTTAAATTTTATACAACACTTAGGAAAGAAAAATACTTATTTAGACAATGTATAAGAATTTGAACGTGGCAGGACTCGAACCCGTGCCTCCTGAAAACCGATTTCAAAGTCCTGGTCGGTTTCTACTGACCTCTATGTATAGTAACTTATTTAGATAAGTAAGTGATTATTATTTCATGTAGAAAAGTACTTCATTACTAAGTTATGATATTTATTTTGTCTTAATAAGATTGATAAAAAAATATATTTTTTGCTTTAAACAGACGCTGGTCCCCATTTCGTCTACCCACCCAACGGCCCTAAACGATGTAAGTAAATTTCTAATAAAATAATTTAAAACCACTCTAGATTTAAGAAATGAAATATGTTAAAAAGTACACATATTCAGCTTACAAATATAAATAAACAAATAAAAAGCCAGTCATGGCGCAGAGGCACAAGTTTGTGACTGTAAGCGCGACGGTTGTGGGTTCGATTTCCAGTTGAAAAAATGAAATATTTAATATTTTTATTACACGCTTCTGAACCCGCAATGCCTCGAAAATTCAGCAGACAACGGGGAACAGATTGTCTTAACACTAGGTTCCCTCTGATACAGTATGAAGCTGAAGTAAGAAAGACACTTACATAATAGATATTAACATTTTTTCTATTTTGTGTTTCAGTCCCTCCCGGCGCCCGTGGTGGACCTAAGAACTAGGAACCAAATTAAATGATAATCCATAGAATTTGGAACGCTCACTACTTCATTGACTTTATTACATAATATCTTATAAAAAAAAAAAAATCTTTATATTATATACATTTCACCTATGTACTTTATTGTTTTATAAAAATATATATTATAATTTTATACATTATTTCTTTTATTTTATATTATCTTTGGTAATAATAAGAAAAAAATGTCGTGGCGTAGAGGCACAAGTGCCTCTGTAAACATGACGGCTCGAGTTCATTTCCTACTCGTGGAAATGAAATATTTAATATTTTTATATCCTCGCTTTGGTCACGAGAAAAAGTACGTTTTCGCCATTTAACACAAAGCTAGAAGAAACGGAGTGTTTTAACTCTAGATTCCCAGGTTCCCTTGCCTACCGCGGCATACAGCGGGAAGGTAATAAAAAAATAGGAAGAAGCAAATCTGTAGGACATTATATAGTTCTATTATACACTAGGTTCTTCACAAAAAGAAAAATATGAAATAAACTACTTAAAGACACTAGCATCAAATATATCAATATAGAATAAAATAAATCAGCTTCACGCTGTATCCCGCAGGGTAGGCAGAGGGATCATAGTGTTAAGACACTCCGTTTCCCACTTTCTGCCGGATTCTGGCGGCATTACGTGTTGAGTGGCAGAACTCAATGCCGCACTTTGCCTCGACACCAGAGCGAAGAAATGGAAATATAAATTTAAGTAAATATTTCATCTCCTCGAGTGGAGATCGAACCCACAACCAGTCGGTTTTACTATCACACTTTGTGCCCTTTGTAAATCAAATATATCATTTATGATAATTATTTATTATGGAGAGGATCAGAGAGCCATTAACTTTAAATGTGTTAGTTAAACATAATTGATGTGTGGTCGTTATTATTAATTATCAATAATTGATAAGTTATCCTTCATTTGACTTTCAGACTTTCAGTAGATTAGTAAGATCGTTTCTTATATTTTTTTCTATTATTTTTATGTACATTAAATATTTCATTTCCTTGAGCGGGAATAAAACCCACAACCGTTGTCTTGGACATATTTTTAAACTACCTACGCAATGAGTTTTAATATATCTTTCACTAATCTGTCAAAATGTCAACATATTCATCATTCATTTTTTTATTTAAAATTTAATAGATCTACAGACATATTTAAAATTTTAAAGAGTTTTCTTTTAGTCTTCTTAAAGTAACTCTTAACCTAAGGCTAAATAATCTCTATAGAAGTTTTTTTTTTCAGTGTTTTAAGGTTACGCGCTATCGAAGTTAAGAGCAAAATATTTCTTATTATTTCTTTGCCGTGATAGTTATTTTTTTGTCTAAATTTATTTTATAAATTGCTAAAGATATCCTTTAACTAACTTTATTATGAAACTATTAGATATAAGCTTATTTTTGCCAAAATAACCAATGCCAACAACTGGTTTTTCTAAGCTGCACTTCTCAATTTATCTCACTTCACTTCTTATTTCACTTAATCTTAAAAGACATACTAAAAGTGCTTTAAAAAAAGGATTTTATACAAAAATATATTGAATTTGAATCATTACAATTTTTTTTAAATGTGTATGTAGTCTTTATTGACTAAATTCCAATAGTACCATTGCACAACAAATATTGAACTTCTAACAAAACACACAAACTTAAGAATAATAATAGGTATTGTCGAGTCTGATTTCCATTACCTTTGTTGTATATTGCTGACGTGTTTGTTCAAACATTAAGAAGATGAAATTAAATATTTATAAAAGAACTACTGAGACGAGAGAGAACTGTTCATAAATATTTTTAAAGCTGATATTATGGTGGACTTCTGTAGAGCTGCTGCAAAGCCAATAATAGACAAAATATAATTCTAAATCTCAAAATGATTAATATAGGGTGGAAGTGTCAGCGCTCCTTTTATGGGAACAGCATATAGGGTAAAATATTTTAAACCCATATCTAAAGAAATTAATCAAGATACCTCAACAGCTTAGACGTAGGATTTTTTTTCATTTCACGATGTTTATCCATACCTCTATTTCGTGTGACGCAGTTACGAGTAGATAGTAGTAGACCAATAACATTAAAATATACTATTACAAAAGTACTACTAAAAGTTAAACAACTTTGAACTTTGCCGCCAATACCTACGACGCGATTTCGGAATTAGGCGTATGCGGCGGTTTCCCTTTGATAGGTTTATGTGTGCGTGCGTCGTTTTTGACAAATGGCGATTTATATTACAACAATAATTTTATTATTTATTTTATTTTTAAAAAATCCCTTATTCATTTTTGGGAAAAAAAATTGTATTAGGCTTCTATAGAGTAGTTAAAACTGTGTTTTCCTTTAAAGTGGTGCTGACACTCTGTATATATTTCCCTGACAAAGTGCGTCGTAGAGTTCTGCAACATGACACACGATATCTCAAACGGAAAGTGTGGAATGGAATGTCTCAACACAGGGTTATCGATGCCTACCTCAACCATGTATGTATATACATACATATACATATTTGACGTCGTCGGTGGCGCAAAGATATAAGCTGGTGACTGTAAACGCGATGGTTGTGAGTTCGATTTCTACTCGGGGCAGTGACATATTTAATATTTTCATTTCATCGCTCTTGTAATAAAGCAAAACGCGGCGTTGAATTCCGCCTGTCAACACGCAATGCCCCTGGAATTCGGTGGCTAGCCGGAAACGGGCAGAGGGAACCTAGTGTTAAGACTGCGGTCGTGACTTTTTAACCAACTTATATTCAAAAAATAATAAATTGATATACAGTATAAATGTGAAATTGTGACATTACAGTTATACGCAATAATAAATGTTTATTGCATAATATTTTTCTCAATATAACAAAAACAGACGTTTAAAATAAATAAATGACATACTATAAATTTAATTTCTTATTGTTCTACATTGTTCTTATGACCACAAAAACATTATATATTTTTTCTATATTCATTATAAATATTTTATTAAATATTTTGTATATACAGACATTTAAAAAAATCATATAGCACTATTAAATTGGATGACGGTTGTAGGATGAAGGAGTCACAATTTTTGATTTCTATATATTTCTATCTTTATTATTCATTGTAGCTAGTGAAGTGAACGGGATTAGCTTGCAAACTTACCTAAAACAAAGCAAAGCGAGCTAACTTTATATTAGGATTTTTTTTATTAAAGTTATTTTGTATTCAATCATGTTATTTTTGTTGTGGGTTCAATTCCCACACCAGAATTAGAAATATTTTAAAAAATATTTCTTCACTCTGGTGTGCGCAAAAAATTCGACGAAAAGTAGGAAACGGAGTGTCTTAACACTAGGCTTCCTCTGCCTATCCTGTTAAACGCGGGATATAACGGGAAACTGCAATCTCTTTACTTCGTTATTTATCTTCGTTATTATTTCTGTAATATATAAAATACGTGACTTCTTGGAAGAACTACAAAAAAAAAATACAAATACTTATTATTACAAAAATAGGTCTCCACACAATTAAAAATATATTAATTTAATTTGCATAGCCAAAATAGCGGTACATCACTATCTCACTCATAAACAATAGATACCTTTTAATAAATATCCATAGCAAATATTATAAATGTAGCTATAAAACAAGTGATTTTATATTACAATAATTACTTTTTGATACCGTCAACTGCATTATTGTGAACATTTATTAGAGACGTTTTAATACTAAAAATGGAACTTTTACCATTGGTAAGTACAATGTTTAACATTAAAAAACATAAAATTTATAGCTATTAGTAGTATGTTAGTCTATAAAAATGTGACTTTGTGATGGTTCTAAATCGACTAAGAAGAAAAATATTTAACTTTCTACAAAATAAAAAAGTTAGTCTGAGTGTTTTTTTTTTTCTATAGCATTGTTATATTTTTTTCCCGACTGCTAAGGAAGGGTTATGTTTTTCGCGCGTATCTTGTATGTATGTAATATTCTTTATTACCTCGTATCTCCAGAACCGCTGAACGGATTTACATATTTGAGGTATCGTTAGATTCGTATTAGCAGCCCAAGTGTTCTTAAATAGGTGACGTTATTAAAAAATAATCATGGCGGCTGTGGGACGCCATTGGACTTAGTGAAAAAAAAATTTTTCGTTCCGAACACTACAATATGGGTATCAAATTCAAGAGCTCAATTTCAGAATTTCAAAAAGGTATATCATGATTATCATTATCATAATAAATTCTAACAAAAAAATGAAAAATAAAAAAATATTTGTAAAAACAAAAACCCCGACTGCATCAAACTAAAAAGAAAATAAACAAGCCCAATAGTTTATTAGGATTAATAGTCGGGACCTATAAGTAATTCTTCAATCAATAAAATCTTTACCAGGAACCCCGCATAATTTAAAGAGGTCCCGACTGTTAATCCTAATAAACTATTGGGCTTGTTTATTTTCTTTTTAGTTTGATGCAGTCGGGGTTTTTGTTTTTACAAATATTTTTTTATTAATATAAATAAGTAGTAAAGCATTTTATGGAAAGAGTAATATTTGTTTTTTTTACATAAATCGAAGTAAGGTTGGATGGGAGATGGAGGAGAAATAACAAGAAAGTGAAGGCGCCCTATTTATTTATCCCGCATGTAGGCAAAGTGAATCAGGGAAGCTAATGTTAAAACACTCCGTTCCCATGGAGACACTTCCGTTCTCTAGAAAAAAAGCTCCAGTCGTGGGATATAACATTTTTCTGTCCTTTAATAATATAGAATCTCAATTATGTTGTCTTTATATCTTTATGCTCAATTGTTATGATAATAATGACTTTATTATTTTTTACAGGTTGCCTATTGTATCACCATGACTATGGCAATGGTGGCTCCCTATATAATAGATGATTTAGATATGTTTGACTACTAAAGAAAACACAATTTTATATAATTTTCTAATGAATATAGAAGAAGAATAATAATTATAGAAGTATAATTTAGAACAGTTTGTAAGATGTAAATAAAATATATTTAATACATTTTGTTTACTTTTTATTGTACTTGATTTTTGTCATTTTGTTTTCTTCATCCATAATTATTTAATATATTGTAATAGAATATGTTTATATAAAAAATATATATTTTAAATAGCTTTAATATTCACCAAATAATAGTTTTTATTTATGAATCCCCTGTAAATATAAAACTAACAGAGGCCATCGTGGCGCAGTGGCACGCGTGTGTGGTTTCGATTCCCATTCGGAGGAATGATATATTTAATATTAAGAAATAAATTCTTTGCTCTGGTAACAAGTCAAAGCGCGGCGTTGAGTACCGCCACTCAACACGCAATTCTCTGAGTAGCGAAAAGTACGGAACGTAGTGTCTTAGCTCTAGGTTCTCTCTACCTATCCTACCATATGCGAGAGACAACGTTCAGATTTTGATACTTTATATCCAATTACATCTTGGAAGTCTCAAAATGTTATTTCCACCCTAAAACAAACATAGAAAAAAATCCTCTATTCCTAAATAATATACTAACAGACCCATTGCTCTAGCATCTGCTTTATCGCAAATTATGGAACAGCTTTTAAAAAATCATCTGGAGTGGATAGTGGAAAGTACAAATATCTTAGCACCCCCTCAATTTGACTTCAGAAAGAGATCAATTACCACAGATAGTCTTAATGTTTTTACTACAGACATTCGACGACCATAATGCCAATGGGGCACTCCCCTTTTGGTTGATATTTTCCTATATGTTAAATCTGCATATGATAATATTCTTCTTCTGGTACTCAAGCATAGATTGCACCAGCTGAGCATTCCGAGTATGACTCATTTTATATGTAATCTGCTAACGATAGATCAATATCTATAAAACATTCCGCTTACTATATATACCTCCTAGAATTGCCTGGAAAGTTTTGCCTCAAGGTTCAGCTCTCAGTCCTCTGTCGTATAATGTTTACACTCATGACCTTGAATTGTCTGTCAATACTTATTTAGAAGTATTTTTCTTTCCTAAGTGTGGAATAACACTTTAAAAATGTTAAAAATGTCTGTCAATACTTTTTCCCGACTGCTAAGGAAGGGTTATGTTTTTCGCGCGTATCTTGTATGTATGTAATATTCTTTATTACCTCATATCTCCATAACCACTGAACGGATTTACACAATTGAGGTATCGTTAGATTTGTATTAGCAGCCCAAGTAAAGAGTCGGGACCTATCAGTAATTCTTCAATCAATAAAATCTTTACTAGGAACCTCGCATAATTTAAAGAGGTCCCGACTGTTTTATCCTAATAAACTATTGGGCTTGTTTATTTTCTTTTTAGTTTTATGCAGTCGGGGTTATTGTTTTTACAAATATTTTTTTATTATATCCTTCAGTACGCTGATGACGTCGTCCTTTACTACACCTCAAAATCTGTGGAGAACTTAACTACTTTACACTATGTAGACCAATCGCTCTCTGACCATGGCTTAGCATTATCAGTAAGGAATTGCCGAACAGTAGTGTTTTCCAAAAAGAGAGTAACCTTAAAATAATTTTCCTGATTTTGAAATTATTTTCGATAATGAAACTATACACTCATGTTCACTAACAGAACAACAAACAGATTTTTGATAAAAGACTGAACGACAATTTCGTTGAAGTCCCATGCTGGACGTATCAATAAAAAAAAATATTTGTAATAACAAAAACCCCGACTGCAAAAAACTAAAAAGAAAATAAACAAGCCCAATAGTTTATTAGGATTGACAGTCGGGACCTAAGTCCAATGGCGTCCCACGGCCGCCAAGATTGTTTTTTTTAACATCACATCTAAGAACACTTGGGCTGCTAATACGAATCTAACGATACCTCAACTATGTAAATCTGTTCAGCGGTTCTGGAGATATGAAGTAATAAAGAATAAAACATACATACAAGATACGCGCGAAAAACATAACCCTTCCTCAGCAGTCGGGAAAAAGTGTGAAAAAGGCATTAATGCTTTAAGAGGTGTGTCTGGTATGTGGTGGGATACACACCCTTATGTTCTAAAAGTACTGCACAATGCCATAATGTGTAGTCACACAACTGACACCGAAAGCCATAATCAAAGAACCATACCATACCAATTATAACTTATCTAAACTAAAACGAAGAATTTATTAAAAAAAAAATTAAATTAGCTTCACGCTGTATCCCGCACACAGCAGGGTAGGCAGAAGGAAGGAACCTAGTGTTAAGACACTCCGTTCCCCACTTTCTGCCGAATTCTGGAAGCATTGCGTGTTGAGTGGCAGAACTCAACGCCGCGCTTAACCTCGACACCAGAGCGAAGAAATGGAAATATAAATTTAAGTAAATATTTCATCTCTTCGAGTGGGGATCGAACCCACAACCAGTCGGTTTTGCAGTCACACCTCGTGCCGCTGCGCCACGACCGGTCTCAAAGAATTAATTAAATTTAAAATAAAATGGAACCATTGAAAAAAAAGCCATCACGGACCTGCGTATCGAAATAGTACATAAATAAATACACGATTAAAGCTGTCGCAACATAATAAGTAGATAATTTCTTATAATTTCTTACAATAATTAAAATTCTAGTTAACACGTATTACAGTCAATTTATCCATTGTTGTTTCTTCAAAACATTAAAAACGTGTGACTCGAAAATTAAAAGAAGTTACTATAAAAGATGTTACAATTTCAATATTCATCTAAGCTTATCTGTAGTAAACAAAGAACATGCATCGGTTAGCGGTAAGTAAATTTTATTTTGAACTATTTTTAAATATTATTTAAGGCAGTCGCGTGTTGGCGCAACACATGTAACTGTAACTGTAACAGTGCGTTTCCCACTAGAATGAAATATTTAATATTTTTATTTCCTCGCTCTGGTAACGAGGCAAAGCGCGGCGTTGAATATGAGGAACGGAACAGTTTTAATGGGAAACGGAGTGTCTTAACACTAGGTTCCTAAGTTCGGGGCTTGTCATTTTTTTCCTCAATATAGCTAAGAAATAGGTCTTTCGTATCATATAATATTTAAAAACTTTCGTCTATGAATCTTGGAAAAAAGATTTACGGTAAGTTGACTAAATTTAAATGAGAGTAAGTGATTACTTAAATAAAATTTTAAAAAATCAAATCAGCTTCACGCTCTATCCCGCACACAGCAGGGTAGGCAGAGGGAACCCAGTGTTAAGACACTCCCGTTCCCCACTTTCTGCCGAATTCTGGAGGCATTGAGTGACGTGTTGAGTGGCAGAACTCAACGCCGTGCTTAACCTGGACACCAGAACGAAGAAATGGAAATATAAATTTAAGTAAATATTTCATCTCCTCGAGTGCGGATCGAACCCACAACCAGTTGGTTTTAGAGTCACACCTCGTGCCGCTGCGCCACGACCGGCCTCTTAAATAAAATTATGCTGTAAAAACATAAAAAAAAGTTATCCTGACGACAATAACATTTCGAAGACCTATTGATCCAAAATTAGTTTAATTTGTGTGATCTTGTATTATATATTATAGATTTTAAAACATAAACTGAAAAAGAAATGTGATAGTATAAAAGTTAATAATTTAAATTTAACGGTGTGTTTTAACACGAAGTTTCCTCTGCCTATCCTGCTTTAATGGCGCGGAATACAGCGTGAATCTGATATAATGGCATTTTAAATAAGATACGATCTCGAACACACCCCGTGTGTTGTAAAAAAATACTGGTTATTTTAACAACTACAACAAATATTATATAAAATAAAAATAAATTTACAAAAATAAATTAGCTTCACGCTATATCCCTCATACAGCAGGGTAGGCAGAGGGAACCTAGTGTTAAGACACTCCGTTCCCCACTTTCTGCCGAATTCTGGAGGTATTGCGTGTTGAGTGGCAGAACTCAACGCCGCGCTTAACCTCGACACCAGAGCGAAGAAGTGGAAATATAAATTTAAGTAAATATTTCTTGTCCTCGAGTGGAAATCGAACCCACAACCAATCAGTTTTACAGTCACACTTTGTGCCACTGCGCCACTATTGGCCTCAACATAACAAAATAATATTTTATAGCTTCATGCTCTATCCCGCTGATAGGAACTGTAAACCACCTATATTTATTTTTAAGGTACTTCGTTCCCATTAAAACACTTCCGTGTCTCATTTTCCCTGGACCTTTGAGGCATTGCGCGTTGAGTGGTGGAACTCAATGCAGCGCTTTTCCTCAAATAATATTTAATTTCTTCTATTGGGAATCGAACCCACAGCCTGTCGCATTTGCAGTCACACGCTTGTGCTGGCCTCAAATCAATGGCCTCAAATTATGTGTAAATAATTTTAAAAAAATGATTAAATAAACACCAAAAATATTTTCAGTAAAAGTTAAAATGTATAGTTGAAATATACATAATAGTTAAAAATTCATGATTTTATCAAAAAATATTTAACTAAACAAAAATACTAAATAATCCCTTATAATTTTTTTTAATAGATATTTCTGTGCGTGCTAGTGCTGAGTACGGCGGTACTTTGTGAGGATCCGCCAAGCTCCAAGTCAGATCACCCCTCTGACCATCACTCTATGGAGCATCACAATGATCACCACGACCACCACAATGATCATCAAAACGATCATCAAAAGCCTCCAGGACCTCCTATATCAGCTAGCAAAATGCCTGAAATGCCTAAAATGCCAGATGCTAAGATGCCTAATTTTAACAGCTAAGCAATGAATTAAATATTTTTTTATTACAAAAAAATTATAGTGAAGATTTCGTAAAACTTTGTGAAAATTTATATTGATTAATTTATAATATTTTTTTTATTACAAATATATTTTAAAGTTTACTTATGTATAGGTTTTTGAATTATGTAATAGTAACTAAGTGTTTTTTTGTAATACAAAAATAAGAACTGCTCGACCGATGACTTTGAAATATGCAACGAATATGTGAAATATTCGTAAACGCACTTTTATAATAACATAATTTATTATAATGGCAATAAAACAGTTGCAACTGATTTTTTATTTTTAGTTTATATATCCTTACTAATTTCTTTTATTTAACACTAACACTGTAGCCAGCTGTGCATTGAGGCCAATCGTGGCGCTGGGGCACAAAGTGAGACTGTAAACATGACAGGTTGTGGGTTCGACTCCAACTCGAGGTAATGAAATATTTAATATTTGCATTTCTTCGCTCTAGTATCGAGGCAAAGTACAGCGTTGAGTTAATACTTAACATACAATGCCTTCTGAATTCAGCGGAAAATTCTGAGTGACGCTTTTCTATATCGCAAACAGACGTCTGGCGCTTTGTGGACACCACTCGAGGAAATTATTGTAATTTAATTTTTTCATTCCTCCGCTCTTGCAAGATAAATCACGGGGTTAAGTTCCGCCACGCAACGTGAAATATCTCTAATTCGTTTACAAAGTAAAAACAAAGCCTGAAGTATCTCAAATTGGATTTGAACTCACGATCATCCTTTGCTGGTAAACACTTTTGGAACACGTGTAACTGTAATGATTATTATGATTTTTTTTATAATTTATACGACGTACAAATTCAGAAAATATATAAATTAGAGTTACTATTTTAATTTATGTAACACAGTCATACATGAAACAATGTTAAAACATTGTTAACAAAATAAAAAAACAAAAAACTACGTGAATAAATAAGTAAAATGAGTGTACTTATGAGGTATACATAATAATATAGTGGTTATAGCAGTTTGGCTTGTTGTTAGTATAAGTAATTGTTAGAAACGGTTCATTGGAAGCATGAAGCAATAACAAATAATTGCAGCAATTATTGTTCATTCGACATTGCGAAATGTATTTTTTTTTTCTATACTATTCTATACAGAAATTTATAATACAGTGTTAGCGTATTCGTGTAAAAGAGGGTAGATTTAGGTGGAAAATAACTATAAAAGCAGTGGAATTGTGCCAATCGGGGGCACTCGCTTGTAAATGGCGGCCCCTGTTGGAAGGAAACTAGTGTGATACATATCGCTTATTGCAATTACATAGTATCCCTTTCCAAATAGTTTAGAAACATATAGACGATGTGTGTTTTTTTTAAAAACGTTACCCGCTTCCGATTTCTAACAATAGTATTTAGTTGAGTCTGGCTCATGGGCACATTCGTGCGACTTTAAAGGCGACGATTGTGGGTTCGATTCCAGCTCGGAGATTTTCTATTTCTTCGCTCTGGTAACGAGGTAAAGCGTGACGTTGAGTTCCGCCACTCAATAGGCAATGCCTTAAGAATTCGGTGGCGGTCTTTAACACTAGGTTCTCACTTTTGCCTACTCTGCTTTATGCGGGATACAGAGTAAAAAGAAAACTTTATAACCGTAAATAAGAATTTAATGTCCGTTAATTTTATATAACAAATATACGGTAGCAATTTAATTATAAAAAATACTAAACTATATGTCAAAGGCAATTGTTTCCTATAAAAAAAAAATTTATGTGGTTAAGTTTTTCAATAAATTCCAAATTAAGTTTTGTAAAAAAAAGTGTGCGCATCCTAATACTAAGATCATCAAAATATATGAAGTAAAAATAAATTGAAAAACAAACAGTTATATAACCCATAAGATACGATGATGATGTGAATTATAATCGTCAAAACAATACGGTATTTAATATGACAGCCAATTATTATTGCTGTCCACGTGAAATAGTTTACTTTCACATCCTAAATTGCATTTGACTTAGTACTCACGAAGTCTTGAATCAAAAGCTGTATGGGTATGGGTATACGGGAAAACTACTGCAGTGGCTTACATTAAACACGGAAAACCGAAAATTCTATGTCGTGATTTCAGGTTATCAGTTATCGTTACATGAAATTGAATCTGGTGTCCCACAAGGCCCCCACTTAGGACTGTTTTTATTCAGTATATCTATTAACGATTTGCCGGCAACTTTTCATCAATATACCCCGTTCGTGTACGCTGATGATTTAAAATTCCTAAAAGTCGTGGATACTATCGAAGGCGTGGCTCTATTATAAAGTGACTTAGATGGATTGGTGTAAAGATAATAGCATCTTACTGAATGTTAATAAATGTTTTCATGTATGCAATGCGTAAGCAATAGTTCGAAACAAACGTTTCCAATCTGCGGCCTGGCCACATATATCTATACCATATGGAAGGATGACTGAACCGATGCAAAATAGCAAACTCGAACTGCGCCAACTGAAGATAGCTTTAGTCAATTGTTGTAATTGGTTACTCTATTTTAGGTTATGTTGCACTCGAGGACATGAAATATTTACTTAAATTTATATTTCCATTTCTTCGCTCTGGTGTCGAGGTTAAGCGCGGCGTTGAATTCTGCCACTCAACACGCAATGCCTCCAGAATTCGGCAGAAAGTGGGGAACGGAGTGTCTTAACACTAGGTTCCCTCTGCCTACCCTGCTGTGTGCGGGATACGGCGTGAAGCTGATTTAATTTTAACTATTATATTTATATTAGTCCTACTGCTCCTTCTTACCTGAGCGATAAATATGTTTTCATGAAATCACCAGGGAATCAAGTTAGGCCATTGAGCAATCTAATGTTTTGTATTTCCGCACATAAGACAAAAATATATGACCAATACAATTTTTAAAACTGTGGAATAATTTACCTTTAAATATTCGGTAGGCAAAATCGTTGTTATCATTTAAAAAAGCTGTAAGACATCACTTTATGACAACATCTTATACTGGTTATGTTGACATTGAGTATAATAAAAAGTATGTATGTTTATCTATTTGTATGCATGTGTATGTATTTGTTTGTATGTATATGTATTTGTATGTGTGTATAATTATTTGTATCTATGTATCGAGTTAACTATATGTATTTGTACATATATATATATATATATATATATATATATATATATATATATATATATATATATAAACGTATATGTATTGTTTTTTTCTTTCTGTTTGTATATTATATATATTTTTAATTTGCCACCTACTTGCTTATAATTATGACAGCTTCTTTTCGAACTAAAGGTTGTCTGGAAGAGATGGCTACTTAGCCATAAGACTGCCTTTTGTGCATTTTGTATTTATTATATTCTATGTGTGTTTCTATTGTGGTGTACAAATAAAATAATAATAATAATATTTTATAAATTTGAACACAAATATGTGTCTATAGATATAACATTATGCTGTTATGAAGCTTTTTTCTACTTTTTATAGAGAACTGTAACAATATAAAAGAAAGAAAATTAATAATAACATATTTGTTTACATTTTAATTTCTTCCAATTATTTATTATTGATAATTACGTTCTGACAAAATGAATTTACACATACTAGTCAATTTAAAAATAAAAAACGTAAATATAAAAAATAACTATTTATTTAAACTAATATTTTAAATAACTAGTATCCATGTTCTTAGTATCCACCGTGATGACCATGATGTCCTCCGAGAACTAAAGATAATAATAATAGTTTTAAGAACAAATTTAACCAATAAAAAAATATATCAAAAGCTTAAGTTTTATGTTTTAAATTTATTCTATTTTTACCATCTGATCCTCCCAGGCCATGTCCATGTCCAAGTCCATGACCAAGTGCCCCTAAAGTTTCAAGTCCTGCCTGGGCTCCGAGACCTGCTTGTCCACCGAGAGCCCCTACTCCATCGAGAGCTCCTGCTCCACCGAGAGCTCCTACTCCACCGAGAGCTCCTGCTCCACCGAGAGCTCCTACTCCACCGAGAGCTCCACCCAAATCTACTTGTTTAGTGAGTCCAGCTTCACCTCCTATACCTCCTTCCCCACCAAGATGCCCTCCAAGAGAAATTTCTTCCCTATAACCTCCGTGCCCTGCTAGTACACCTTCTCCACCAAGACCTGTGTGTCCTGCAACACCTCCTACTAAATCTACTTGTTTAGTTAATCCAGCTTGCCCTCCCAGTTCTCCTACAAGATTCCCTCCAAGCCCAGTTCCTCCTCCCAATCCTCCGAGTCCTCCACCTAAAAATTATAAAATATCCAACGAAATTATCATTTCCATGATGGATTTGATTTTTGAAGCAATAATTGCTTAACGTATCACAATATACATATGTAAATTAATTTCTATGCAAAAAGTACAGAAGTACTGCAGCTATAAAAACACACATTAAAACTAATTTCTAAGCACATGTGACTAGATTATAGAATATATTTAGAAAATAAAAAATTTAAACATTGCTTCTACAATCAGAATATTGTATAGCTCAAGATTTCATACCGTGCCCGTAGCCATGTGGGTGACCTGAAAAACATAACTTTTATCAATTTTATAGATATTATGAGTTCAAAATTCATTTAAATTATTAAGTGAAGTGGGGCATAAAGTGTGACAGTAAAATCGACTGGTGGGTTCGATCCCCACTCGAGGAAATTAAACATTTATTTAAATTTATATTTTCATTTCTTCGATTTGGTGTAAAGGCAAAGCGCGGCCTTGAGTTCCATCACTCAACACGCAATGCCTCCAGAACTCAGGGGAAAGTGGGAAACGGAGTGTATCAAAATTAGGTTCCCTCTGCCTACCCTGCTGTGTGTAGGATACAGCGTGAAACTGATATTTTTTAATCTAAATATAAATTTTAACTTAAGAAAGTAAAAACAAAACATATACCTACTATTTGTTAGTTAATAGATTACCTGCTATTAACTAACAAATGTTAATTTGTATATACGTATATACATACGTATAAGAACACAAATATATTTTTTTTTTCTTGCCTAATTTAGGAACCTACTTTGTGGTATATGGAACCCAATGTCACATATTGGTAAATAAATTATTATATTCAGTTAATATTAGGTAGTATTTATGCGTTATTACGTACCGTAGGCTACACCAAAGACAGCTAGGAGGCACAAAATCTGAAATGAAATTTTTAAAAAATATATAAAAAATATACTTAGGTACAACAGATTGAAAAAAAAACATTTATTTAAACAAGAAATGCAATATCTATACATATTCTATGCCAAATATTATTTTCCTATAATATGAAAATTTTTCCTTTTATTTAATTTATATGTAAAATTAATAAAAAAAGGAAATCAAGAATAATTCGATTTTTTCGACAACATTTTATAAATTTATAGTAATCATTTAAAATTTACACCAGGGCTTGAAATAACGTTAAAACTATGGTATCGTACTCTAGGTATCGATACTTGATAAAGTATCGATAAATATTTACCTTTATATTTAGATACTTTTATCGTTAAGCACAAGTGTAGTTAAATCTATGGTATCGCTAGGTATCGTTAAAATGGTATCGTTAAGATAGTTTCGCTACCGTCGCTCTCGTCCAATCACAAAAATATGTAAGAAAGACTGCGTCGACGCTAGGTGTGTGTGTGTGTGTGTGTGTGTGTGTGTGTGTGTGTATGTGTGTGTGCGTACTATTATTACAGCGATCTCTTTGCTATTTCGAGTTATTGTTCTTGTTGAATATACATCCATACATATGAAAATAATTAAGCGCCTGTGATTTCAAAATCATTTTATATTATACAGTTACTTACCTACTACTAAAATAATTCATCATCAATTTTTTCCCAAAATAAAAAAATTATATTATATAAATAAATATTGCTGTAATTCAAGCGGGAGCTGTTAGTAATAATAATAATATTAATAAACTATAACAGTATTTACTTTATAATGGTTATTCATGTTATGGAAAGGTATAGAAATAAACTGCCTTGCTAGTGAAATGGTTGAAGCGATTCCCGAACAAGGGTTCTTGCGTTCGATTCCCGAATCGGGCAAAGTATTATTAATTATTATCGGTTTTCGAAAAATCTCAATAGTATCAATAAAAAAGCGTGATGTTATGAATAGTATAGTGTCAGAATAAGTAAATCAACGACAATTAAGAAATACAAAAAATATTATTTTGGACTTTAATGAGATGAGGATATAATGAGGCCAGAAGCGCAAAAGTCGTGGCGCAGAAGCACAAGCGTGTTATTGTAAATGCGAGACAGGTTGTGGGTTCGATTCCCATTCGGGGAAATAGAATATTTTTTTTTTTAACATTTTTAATATTTTTTCGTCGATACGACTATCATTTATGCTATTTTTCGATTTGAGAAAATAATTTATTGGCTGTAAGAATGTTCATTGTTATGTAAAAGATATTCTTATTTACATTCTAAACTTAAGAATCAAGAAACTGCTTAAAATATGCTTTCTTCGCATGCGTTGTAATGACTACATAAAAAATATTATAAGAAATTATTTGAAGCCGCAGCGGCATGAAGTGTGACTGTAAAACCGACTGGTTGTGGGTTCATCCTCCTCGAGGAGATGAAATATTTACTTAAATTTATATTTCCATTTCTTCACTCGTATCGACGATACGCGCGGCGTTGAGTTCTACCACTCAACACGCAATGCCTCCAGAATTCGGCAGAAAGTGGGGAACGGAATATCTTAACACTAGGTTCCCTCTGCCTACCCTGCTGTGTGCGGGATACAGCGTGAAGCTGATTTTGATTTCATTTTGATAAAAATAAAAGTTAAGGATATGTGATTGTAATTATTATGTTACTAGCGACCAGCTTGCGGCTTCGCCCGTTTAAATTTGTGAATTTCTAAAATGAAAATTATTAAAACCATAGGCGGTATTTTCAATTTTAATAAAAAAGTAGTATTGGAGGCATTTAACAAAGTAATAGAACCAGAAACAATAATATTTAAAAATTTTGTGTTTGTTAGTTTTTCTGTTTGTCGACGTTTATTTCAGAAACGGCTTAACTGATTTAGGAAGCGAAGACGCGAGCGCGGTGCGGGGGCGGTAAAATCGATTTAATTGTTTTTATTTAATAGTGTAATGATTAAATAACTGACCTTTATAACTATTTTTTTATATTCTCATAGAGAAATTATAGCTTTATTGGGCATTTTTTTTTTAAATAATTTTATCAAAATATATTTATTTCTTTTAAGATAAAAATTAAAATAACATATCCATAATTACATATAATATATTTATATAAATGAGAATATTTTTTTGTTTAATAGCTCCCAATAGTTATTACATGCATGCGTATGCAAGGAAAAAACATTTTAGAAAGTTGTTTAATTCTATCAGAATTATAAAAACTACCAACATTTTTATAGTTTATAAATTATTTTCTTAAATAAAAAAATGTCTTTGTTTTCCACCTGAAAAACACTAAATGGGCGAAAAAATATCAAATTTATATATAAATATATAGATACCACATTAGTATCGATACTGTACTGGGGATCGAACCCACAACCGCCGCGTTTCAGTTACACCCCTGTGCCTCTGGACCTCAACGGCATCGATTCTTTTTATTCTTTGAGAATAATATGTATATTTTTTAGATGTCCCTCTGAACTATGATAATACGAACTTTAAAAATTAGTTATTGTGGCATTTTTTAAGATTTTATAGTTTTTTGTCTTCTATAAAATTGTAGTACATCACTTTGGTCTATTCTTAATAGTTTCCACAGCGTACACAA
The DNA here is from genome assembly GCA_021202915.1 of Heliconius himera. Lineage (NCBI taxonomy): Eukaryota > Metazoa > Arthropoda > Insecta > Lepidoptera > Nymphalidae > Heliconius > Heliconius himera. The sequence goes on along the minus strand of JAJHJA010000513.1, from coordinate 397,226 downwards.
TATAAGGTTTTTTTTAATATATATTTATATATTTGTTTTTACACGTTAATTATAAAATAATTTTTCAAATCTCGTCCCGCAGTTTTGGGGCCTATTCAATTCTAATAAAGAAACAAAAAATTTTATCGATTGTCATCATAATTTTAGTAATATCGATACACCGCCCCCCACCCCCGCAGAGTCACGCTGCTACGGTGCGCGAGGTCACACACTTCACATTTTTTATTATTACATGATTTTCTTTAGATTGATATTTTTAAATTCATTGTATCTTTTGAATGGAATGACCGATTTTAATCATTTAAAAAATATTTTACACGTATTGAAATTATCTTTAATACAATATCATTTAATGGTATAAGGATTAATGCAGATGTATGAATAATATGGTTTGATTATTGTCGGCACTTTTGTCAACTTGTAAAATATAAAAAAGTAGTTATATTGGCATAACTGCAGTAGTTGGACATATCGTATCACGGACTTTTTTATAGATATTTATGCGTTCTATAACACTGTAGAACATTGTTTTGTTCTATCATCAATAGTTTTCGCAGCACACGCGATGATAGAATTTTTAAGATCAATTTCCCCACACTTTGGGTCACATTATTGCATTTTTATTAAGAATGTCTATTTTTTTTGAAAATGTAATATAGCCTATATTGGCCAGTGAAGATGTAGCTTTCTAATAGTGAAGAATTTATTGAAATCGGTCCAGTAGTTTTCGTCTGAAAACAATACAAACATACATACAAAAATACAATTTTTTCCTTTTTAATTAATGAAATCAAATGGACGCGGGGGAATGAATTATTATTTATTAAAAATTTTATTTCTTTGGTCTGGTAACCAGGCAAAGCGCAGCCTTGACTTCCGCCACTCAACACATAATGCCTCGAAAATTTAGCTTTAGGTGAGGAACGGAGTGTCTTAACACCAGGTTTCCTCAGCCTACCCAGCTATGTGCGGGATATATTTATTATTTATGAACTCATCGAAATAAATGTTAAAGAAAAGTCGCAAACTATATATTAAACAGACAAATGTCTGTTTGTCAGTGCGTTTGTCAGTCACGTTAATTTCAGAAAATTAAATGATAAATAGACAAAAGACGGCAACTTTAAGGTTTTTATAATTTTCGTATTAGAAATCTTAAGTGCACTGCAAACATACATTATATACGTATAAAAAAATTACGTAATTCAGTGTATTAAATAGATAATTCAATAGTTTAAGCGGGCGAAGCCGCAAGTTTGATAATAGTTTTTTTAAAAATATTGTCAATTAAGAAAAGAAACAACATGCTTAGACAAGATACACTAATGCACAAACGTGACCAGACGTCTCGTTTTGAATGAGACTGTCTCGTTTTTCCCTTGTGTGTCTAGGTAGATATGTTAATATTTAGGGTCATCGTAATATAATATAAAAATACAAAAGTCCCGTTTTTACGGAATGGCATTTAAATTTATTTCGATGATCGAAACATGTTTTTCCGCGGTTATCACGATAGTACACTATTTTGGAAAAACGGAAGTATAACATTATTAAAGTGTCAATTATATTATAAAGAAAGCACGTCTCAGATGTCGAAAACAATTGAAACTATCCTAAAATAACAAAAACTATCGTAAAAAACGAAAACACTATGAAATTATTAAAAAAAACGAAAGTCACTCATAGAAAACGAAATCCATTCTAAGAAAACCACACCTGTAAAAAAAGGAAAGCAACCCTCCAATGTCCCGTTTTGAACCGACCAAAATATGGTCACATTATGTATGCGTCAATTAGTTGAATAGGTTAAAAAATATGCAAGCGTATTAGATAGACGTGGCAACAGCGCGCGACAGTGCGAAGAGAGCCGCTGCCCGCCCGCCGACCGACGAGGCGAAAACGGCAACGTCGCATAAAGTAACTAAATAATAGGATGATTTTTACCGCTACTTTTATCGCTACTTTCGAAGTAACACTAAATTTTACGTTAAAGATTTAACGCAATATTAACCTTATTTTTACGGTATTTTTCCGTTAAGTTAGCAAGTATCGCTACCAAATAGTAACGATACTTACATATCTCTATGGCATTACCGGTAATTAACGTTAATTTTAAATGTGAATTGGTAACGTTAACAAGCCCTGATTTACACACATAATTTAAAAAACAAAGGTTTAAGTTTTAATAAAAAAAAAACCAAACCAAAAAATTAAAAAATATTTTTTTGCAATAATAAAAAATCATCTCAACTACTATAATTTACATTATAATAGTTTTTTAAAATGATAATAAAATAGATTTTAATGCAAAATTACTTCACGATATACTCACTCTGAAGGCCATTGTTTTGTATATTCGATTGCAAACGTTACTGTCTCGATGCACATCATAATCCCCATATATATTTCTACGATTATCTATCAAATGGCCATTTGACCTGATAATTCTTTACCGGGTCAAATGTACAAAAATATACAATATATCTAACTGACATTTATCATATAAATAAACAACATGAGGTGATTGATTTATCTATATCAGGATTCAGGAACTAAGATGAAAGATAGTTTGAAATGCATTAAAATTGTACAGGGTGGAAGTGTCAGCGCTCCTTTTACGGGAATATCACATAGGGTAAGATATTTTAAACCCATACGTAAAGAAATTAATCAAGATAACTCAACAGTTTAGACATAGGATTTTTATTCATTTCACGATGTTTATCCATACCAGTATTTCGTGTGACGCAGTTACGCATAGATACCAATAACGTAAACGCATACTACTACAAAAATACTACTAAAGGTTAAACAACTTTGAACTTTACCGCCAATATCTACGACTCGATTTCAGAATGAGGCGTATGCGGCGGTTTCCCTTTGATAGGTTTATGTTTGCGTGCGTCGTTCTTGACAAATGGTGTTTTATATTACAACAATAATTTTATTATTTGTTTTGTTCGAAAAAATCACTTTTTCACAATTGGTAATTTGGATTAAAAGCTTGGTATTCTAAAAATTAAAAGCTATTTCTTATTATAAAATCTTTGCAGTGTTTTAAATTATTATCGAAAAATAGAAGGACTACTTTACTAATAATTTTAATGTCTTAGTAATTTTATTGTGGTTTCATAAAGACTCAAAAAATGGATCGAATCGAGGACGAATAATAAGCAACATTCAAGTTAGACCGAGCGAAAATACAGATCTTTGCATGATGCTTTGAGAGTAAGTTAACCACACTTTACAATTTTTATAATTTTGACTCCTGATTGAATTTGAATTTTCAATGTGCAAATTTAGGTTTATGATGGGACTGAGAAAAGACTCTTGTCAGACTCAATATGAGCGTAGGGGTGACTCGGAAAAGACTTGTTTTGCAATTACGTAGAATCTCTTTGCAAATAATTTAGAAACATATAGATGATATGTATTTTAATCTTGTTTTTTTTAATGTTTGGTTTGGTTCTTCGATTATGGCGCTCTGAGCGTGCCAATAGAGCACATATCACTTCGCCAATGTCATTTTTTTAATATTAACTGCTTCCGATTTCTAACAATACTTATATAAGACGAATAAATCAAGAAATGAACATAACTTTACATCCATTTATGTTTTAATATAAGCACGAGTACATTTAAATCACAACGAGTATTTATCAAAGAAAATAGAAACAAATATTGAAAAACAAAAACTACATCAAAACAACAACACACAAATTATGTAACTGTTATCTATTTCTACACATATAATAAAAATATAAGTAATCGCTGTATGTAAAATAAATAAAAAAAATCTATTATAAATTTAATTGAAAATGTATTATTTTTGCGAAGGAAAACATATCTCTAATGAACATATACCAAGGTATTTTAACTGGATTAATCGCGTATATTTAAGATTTTACATTTTGGAAACTCGACGTTTCGAACACTTTGAAGTAGTCCGTGGTCACGGGTAGACTGAGGTGGCATTCCTCTGTCAGTTGACATAATTATTATATCAAACTACCGCCAACGATTTCATAATTGCCTCGCGTACTGCAGATTCCTGCAGAATGAGCTGATAGTATCTTGGTCTCTGGTATGGTGGGTTTGAGACTTCAATGATTTTATAAGTGGGTCCCAGGTGGTAGAAAGTTTCCAACCATCCTCTTTATTGAAATTAGGATGTTTTTGTATTTCAATAGAATGTATCTGTTTTCGTTGGCGAGGATTTGGGTTTATCAAACCTAATGTAGTGGCTGGGCTTATCCACAGTATGCTCACACACAGCTGCGTGGCGAAACCAGACCGAAGAAATTGAAATATACATTTAATAAGATATTAAATTTTGTCGAGTGGGGATCGAGCCCCAACCAGTCGCGTTTTGAGTGCGCTTTGTGCCCTTGCGCCACGACTGGCCATTATAGAAAATTTAATTATTAATATATGTTAAACAGCACGAGCAAGACCATATGGAATATTTCTGTCTATTATCATATACTTATTTTAGTAATTTAATTATACATAATAGTATTGGCACTAATTGGTAAATTGAGTAAATTCATTAAGTTTATATAATATATTTTATAAGTTTAACATATAAAAAGTACTGTTACATATCACTAGCAACACTGTATAGAATTATTCAATTTCCTTTTGCGTAACTTTTATTTTAAGACTTATAAACAATATGTTATTCTCAATTCAATTATAGCTAATAATTAATTACGCATTGATTTATATAGTATATGGATAAATACATTATGTAAAAGAGCAACTGTTGAGTTTCTTGCCGGTTCTTCTCAGCAGAACTGCCTTCCGAACCGGTGGTAGCTTCTTTTTTCTTTACATGTTAATTCGACGATTCAAAAGTGCTTATAAGAGTTTATTTGAATAAATAATATTTTGAATTTGAATACTTTAATGATTGTATAAATTTAACATATAAAAGTTGGTCATTTGACAGTATGTCCAAATATTCATAAATAGACAGTTTCGTTAGCCATGATCAGTCGAATAAACTAAACAGAATGTGACGCTGCTCGTTTTATTATTCCCATATTCAAACCACTACTGGAACATAAACACACTTATAAATCAACTCTTTTGTAGTGTTGATAGAGGTGAATAAAAAGTCTACTCATGGTTTACATAGAATATATTCAGCACCAGTTTAAAGTGCGTTTGGTTTGAACACAAATAGTAAATCACGACAGTTTATGGGTGAATATTTGAAGATAGACATATTCGGGGTTCGTAAAATTAATTCAAATATTGTGTCCAATTACAACATTTATAGGTTTAATATGATGTTTATAGAGGCGACTATTGAAGGAAACCAAACGCACACTTGTTGGACTACTCTATAGGTTGGGCAGACTCGACCGGATCATTACCACCCCCGGCATTTAAAACCGGCGCTGAGTAGTGGCTTTATGCCACTGCGTATCGCATCAGGTAATGCCGGGCTCCAGCGCCCAACCCACCTTACAGGCAGGCAACGCACCTGTCGCTCCTCTGGTATTGCACGGTGTTGTGGGCGGCGGTGATCACTTACCATTAGACGCACGCTCGTTTGCCTGGTCTTTTCCATGAAAAAAAAAGACAGAATTTTAACGGCAGGTTCGACTCTTTTACGTTTTGGCTTAATTGAAATATTACTTAAGATTTGAATAGTCCTGTTAGTCGGCTTAGATTGATGTATTACAGCTGTGGTCGCATCTAGCGAATTATTATTTCGATTCTCTTTCTTTGTAATAAATTCTTTTTTGCCTGATGTCGCTCTAGAAATGGTATCATGTTCAAAAAAGAATTTAATATCTTGTTTTAGTTTCTCATATTCGATATTTCTTTTGTTATTTTTTTGTAATGAAAATTATTACTTTCAGACAAAACCTTGAGATCTTTAAAAAATCGATAATAGTAATAATTCAACTTTTAGCTGGCCTAGAGGAGTAAAGCCTTACAATATAACAAGAGATCAGTTTATACTGGATCTAATTACCATTTTCAACAATTCATTACCGTTTGTCCAAATACGAACGGGAAAAATGGTAATTATACAAATGGTAATTAGTTTTTGGTATACTTTTTTACATTAAACATTCTTTATAAAAAATATTAATTTCGGAATGTCATCAATGAAAAGAGAATCCTATGACGCGTATCACATCTTATAAAAAATATTAATAAAAAAAATAGGCTTACCACGGCAATCTCGAACGGTAAGGAGATTTTTATTTGACAAACACGATTATTGGACGGTTAAGGTAGGCTAGACTTGGCACCAATACACTCTTAGATGTGTCACCTGCGTGAGTAAAGACGCGCTGCTGTACACGTACGCATAGAACTTACTCTTTCAATAGTAATTCACAACACAACATTTCGCAGCAAAATAACCATGCGACTGTGTGAACAAATGGTAGTGAGTGGGACGCGCTGGGACAATTTTTGAAGTTAATACAAATTATCTAAAAGTGTTCTTTAATGTGTATGGTTTTGTCAATTGATAAAACATATAATGTATTACATAAATTACTGCTTTAAAATACAATCTTTAAAGTATATTTATAACTTTTCGAACATAAACCGCTAAAATTTGGGAATTGGGACACGAATGGTAATGAGATTTGAGAAACGTTTACAAACATAACTTAGCTATTTTTAATAATAGGAATATATTATGTACATCGGTATGTAGTGTTGTAACAATTTTATCTATATATATAAAAGGACTTGTGCTGACTGACTGAGGTAAGACGCACGCAGAGCCGTAACCGCTAATGGTAGAAACGTGAAATTTGGGCAGATGTTTATTTTCATGTTCTGGACATCCACTAAGAAGGGAATTTGAAAAATTTTAGCCCTAAAGAAATGAAATAGGGGTTGAAAGTTTGTATGGAAAAAAAGTTTAATCTGCACCGATTTTTATAAAATTTGAAATTCAGACTCTTAAAAATATTTCATTGAATACGTGTTTCATGGTTTTTAAGAATTCACTCCCTAAGGGTTCAAATAAGTGGTTGAAAGTTTATATGGACAAATCTTTAAATTGCCACCGATTTTTATAAAAAATTAAATTCAGACTGTTAAAAATATTTTATTGAACACGTGTTTCGTGATTTTTTTAGAATTCACTCCTAATAAGCGGGCGAAGCCGCGCGCGCCCTCTAGTAAATAAATAAAAAAAAAACATAACATTTTATCTTACTTAGTAGTTATTTGGGGAGGGCCGCGTGATATGCACATATTCAAATAATCACCCTTATACAAAAGCCAACGACAAACATATAAATAATAGTTCCTTACACTTTAAATACCATAACTCCACTTTATTTAAGTATTGCTATTGGCATGAAAATGAGAATAATCAAAATTCACCTGTTAAATACTATAGAAAATATAAGCATTTATTTTTTATCTTACTTTTTGCAAAGTAAGATCAAAATCTCGAAAACTCTTTATTGGCGAATGTCGCACTCATGAGAGGTACGAGGTACACAGTAGTGTATAATTCTTCCCAGCTCCGTAATCGTATCCCGCGAATCGAAATCGAATTATAATATACACGTTGACACGCCAACGCCACGCTACTTACGGGATTGCAAAATTGTGCGGGATCCCAAAGTTATGAGATTACCTCGTTACGATAGCTTGTAATTGTTTTTATGTGTATGAATTTACATTTTTCAACTTTTTTTTTTGTATTACGATTTCTCACATTTTGTCAAAGGAAATTGCCCTTAAAGTTTCAATTAGGCGGCGAATAATGTAGATAAACTTAATTTTGCGGGAGCACTCACACATTTTGTGTGAAATTAATTACAAATATAATATTTTTTTTTCTGAAAGAAATGGCCTACGAGTATATATCACTTTTCGGTTTTTTTTATTTGTTTGTATTGTAAGTCCTTACTTGTTGCCAAACTTCTTATTTGTAGGTCTTCGGGAAATAACCAATTGATTTTGATTACGCGGCAAATATCATTCTGTAAGAAAAGGAAGTCATCAATTCGATTAATTTTTTTTTTAATTGTGTAAACACAGGCTACTAAGGGGCTTTTAACTTGATACCTCTATATGTTCGAAATGGTTTTGACAGACGGATAGACGGACAACAAAGTGAATGATTTCATTTTTTCCTTTACGTAAGTACGGAAAATGTAAAAATAAAACGTCCAATAAAAATGAAAATAATCAAAAAAATAAAATTTAATTTACATAATATTATATTTAAGACTAAGTTGGAGTAAACGACTATTTAAAATAATCGTTTTTTTTTTCAGCTCAGAATTAGGTGCTGTGGACGCTTAGAAGAGTTTTTAATTTGGAATTTAAAATGTAAGTTGAAACTTAGTGACCAATTAGCATTCGTGTAATAAAATATAAAAAAAATTAAAATTAAATCAGCTTCACGCTGTATCCCGCACACAGCAGGGTAGGCAGAGGGAACCTAGTGTTAAGAGACTCCGTTCCCCACTAATAAAATATTATTTTAATAAAATATATTATAAAATGTCGTAATAAAATATTATTTTTTAAAAATTAAACTACCTTGCACCAGCACACATAGCATATGTGACTGTGAACCTGATGTAACAAAATAGCTATTGTTGATTAAGTTAAATGTAAGTCATTTTATATAATAATAAATTAATTTTTAATAAAAAGAAAAACCGACTTCAAACAACGAACTAAAAAATAAAAACATATTTTACATAATGTTAAACGTACTTTGATTTTGTTAAACAAAAATAATAAAAAAAATATTTTATAATTTTGAAGTCGGTGTCAAGCTAATGCTACAACAATCTTACTACAATATCGAATTACTAAGCCTTTTTGTTTTACTTGGCACTGAATTCAAAATTATAAAATATTTTTTTTGTTATTTTTGTTTAACAAAATCAAAGTACGTTTTACATTATGTAAAATTATGTTTTATTTTTTAGTTAGTTGTGTGAAGTGTTTGAAGTCGGTTTTTGATGTTGGCGCCACAACTGGCCCCAAACTAACATTCATAAATAATAATTATTTTAAGCGAATACATAAATTATCTGTATATCTGTAAGTGAACTGTATGTATATATATACATAATAATATAGTGGTAATAGCAGTTTGTCTTGTTATATGTACCCAATTGTTGTAAACAGGTCACTGGTAGCGTGAAGCAATTACAAATAATAGCTGCAATTATTGTTTTGGTGGATATTGCAAAATATAAGTTTCTTTTTCTATATATCTTTATCAAAGTCAAAGTCTGGTTGTGGGTTCGATCCTCAGTCGAGGAAATTAAATGTTCATTTAGATTTATATTTCTGTTTCTTCACTCTGGTGTCGAGGCAAAGAGCGGCGTTGAGTTCCGCCACTCAACACGCTATGCTTCCAGAATTTGGCGGAATTTTTGATTGGGTAACCGATTTTGATGATTTTTTTTATTGGAAACCTAGTGCTTCCCAAGTGGTCCCATTTTTTTTGGTCCGTTTTAACCAATGGTATCTATGAGAAAATCACATGAGTTTTAAATTTGCATTAGGTATGTGCGCGACGATTGGATGAATAACTCAATATCAAGCCAATGATTATTTTATTTGAAATATGATTTATTTGAATGGTTCTATTTTTTGACACTTTTATGATAGTTTGGTGAACATTTGGTTAGGTTCTGATTATGAAATCCATTTGAAATTGAATAAGTTGTTTCTTTTTTCTTTTTGGTAAAAAATATATTTATACTGTAATAGTTACAAGGAAAAACATTGTAAAAATGGATATCAGAAGTGAGATTCCCCATTGTTGAATTTCTTTGCAACCAACTTCAAAAAAAGAAGATGTTCTCATTTTTAAACGACTTCAAAAAAAGGGAGAGATTCCCAATTCACCCGAATATTTTTATGTATGTTCTTGTCAATATGCCAAAATGTTAGTATGCACAATAATACCTAATTAAGTTTGAAGTTTTACATAGGACAACCAATAATTTGAGAAGTAGCCTTTTAAGGTTAGCCCATCACTTAAAACCGTATAATAAATAAATTTATAACAAAAAAACAGACTTCAAACAACGAACTAAAAAGTAAAAAATAATTTAACATAAGGTTAAACGTATTTTGATTTTGTTAAAAAAAAGTAATTAAAAAAAAAAAAAATTTTGAAGTCGTTGTCAAGCTAATACTACAACACCCATACTACAATATCGAATTACGAAGCTTGTTTGTTTTACTTGACACCGGCTTTAAAGTAATAAAATCTTTTTTTAAGTATTTTTGTTTAACAAAATCAAAGTAGATTTTACTTCATGTCAAATTACATTTCCTCGAGTGGGGATCGAACCCACAACCAGTCGATGTTACAGTCACACTTTGTGCCTCTGCGCCACGACTGCTCTCATGTTTTATTTATATAATGGATTATCTTTATCAAAAGCATAATTTAAACGTAGTACATATACAGACATAGTAGACATAGGCACTTATGAAATTAAAAAACCAAATATTGAAAAATATATTTAATTTAATAATTGATCCAAGGAGAGTTCCTAGTATCCATATTCTTGATATCCACCTCTGTGTCCATGTTGTCCTCCAAAACCTAACGATAACAAAAAATAATTTTACGATGCACATTTAACAAATATATTAAAATATAAAAAATATCTTCCATGTTTAATAGAATTTATAGAGACTCCAGAATTTGATGCAACGCGAGGAACGGACTGTGGTAACACTTAGTTCCCTCTGCCTACCCTGCTGTGTGCAGGATACAGCGTGAAGTGATTTTGTTTACTTTTTAATAGAGTTTATTACCTTCGGCTCCTCCGTGACCATGTCCACCAAATCCTCCTTGTGCTCCAAATCCTGCTTGTGCACCTCCTCCCAGCTCCTCCCTAAAACCTCCTTGTCCTCCTAGACGTCCTTGTCCTCCTACACCTCCTTGTCCTCCTAAACCTCCTTGTCCTCCAAAACCTCCTTGTGCTCCAAAACTTCCTTCCCCTCCAAAATCTACTTGTTTCCTGAATCCAGCATGTGCACCGATTCCTCCATCTCCTTCTGCTCTAAATCCTCCTTGCCCTCCACCTACAAATTATAACATGTCTAGTTATTAAAATTAAATTTTATAAAATTTAAAATTTTATGTTTATCATTCCGCTACGTTTTTTGTAACAATAACGTGATACTATTAGTTAATAAATTATATACTTCTATAATAGTTTTAATGACTAGATTATAAAAATGGTTACAAATATTTAAAAATATTAAAAATAAATTAAATTTAAATTAAACATTGCATACTATTGCGTTACTTCGAAACAAATTTATGAAATTCGATTATTGTATAAGTTAACATTACATACCGTGTCCGTAGCCATATGGGTGACCTGTAAAACAAATTGATAAAAATATGATTAATTTCATGACTTATAAATAATTTAAAGCCAGTCGTGGCGCAGGGGCACAAAGTGTGACTATAAAACCGACTGGTTGTGGGTTCGATTCCTCCTAACACGCAATGCCTCCAAAAAAAATCGGTAGAAAATGAGGAACGGAGTGTCTTAACACTAGCTTCCCTCTGCCTACCCTGCAGTGTGCGGGATACAGCGTGAAGCTGATAAAAAATATATATATTTAAATTATATTGCTAGATAAATATAAAAATATTAAGTTTTACTAAATAAAAGTTACAAAAATTACATGTCGTTTTTATGTTATCTTCTAACTAGATACGAGTAGGTTATTCATTAAACATTTCACATTGTGAAACGAAATAATATTTAATAATATTTTTTTCTCTTCTTGTTTAATTTGAAAAACTACTTTATGGTTAATGGAACTTACTACTACTTAATTAATTTATTATTAAAATTGAAACAAGTTAATATAAAGAAGGACTTATATGTTATTAGGGTAAAGTTCCCTAAATATGTACTGGTTGTATAATATGGACCACTGTGTTCTTTCAATACATGTCGCTGCTATCGAAGTGAAGTTAATTACATTAGGTAAATTTGATGAAGATTTTTTGGCAAGTTATCTAAGAGTATTATAATGTTGTTCTTATTTATATGGACCGGTGGACCATATTGTAGACAGTTTTTCTTTGTGGATAATGCTAAAGACTCGATGACTAGGCCATACTAACCATAAAATAACAAAGAATATGTTACCTAAAAGCGCCAAAGATCCGTAAGGTCCATATTTAAGACTAGGTGATCGATTTTTGATACCTTTTTGCAAAAGTTATTAATTCGCGAATAGACATTTAGTAAGATATTTAGTAAGGATGTTATAAAATTTGTACCTTTATTACTTTTTAATCTAAAATTGTCAATCTTTTACAGTTTACCTAATTATTTTAATGAAAATACTTTAATTATCTTTACACGTTTGGATTTTATTAAAAGAAAACGATATGGTGGTCCATTTTTAGGGAACTTATTCTACGTACCGTAGGCTACAGCAAGAACAGCTAGGAGGCACAAAATCTGAAATTAATATTTAATAGTTATATAAAAATATACAATGCCCGTCGTCGCGCAATGGCACAAGCGTGCGAATGTAAACAGGTTGTGAGTTCGATTGCCACTCGAGAAAATGATATACTTAATATTTTCATCTCCTTGCAATGGTAATGGGGCAAAGCGCGTCGTTGAGTTCCGCTACTCAACACGCAATGCCTCCAGATTTCAGCGGAAAGTGGGAAACGGAAGTATCTTAACATTAGGTTCTCTCTGCATACCTTCCTGTACCCGTTTCCCACTTTCCGCTGTATTCTGGAGCCATTGCGTGCTGAGTAGCGGAACTCAATGCCGCGCTTTGACTCGACACCAGAGCGAAGAAATGAAAATATGAATGTAAATAAATATTTCACTTCCTCGGGTGGGGATCGAACCTACAACCAGTCGGTTTTACAATCACACATTGTGCCTCTGTGCTACGACCGGCCTTAATTTATAATTATTATTGTAGTTTTTGAGTAAATTGTCAAAATGTGCAATAGCTTTGATTAGGTTCACTCGCTGTGCACAGAATGTAGCGGATCCCAGTAATCATATTTTAAACTGCATAAAAACTTCTTAATATACTCACTTTGAAAGCCATTGTTGTGTATATCCGATTGATTGCAAAACTACTGTCTCGAGAAACAAAACAATCCTTATATATTAATATTACTATCTAAGAATTTGCCATTTGACCCAATGATAACAAAAATAATGACGTATATTTAACTGTAGAATGTTTATTTTATATCTAAACAATGTGAGGTGATAAGCTAATCTGTTGTAGAAACTAAAATGTTTGATATTTTGGAAAAGATTAAAATATTATTTTTCTTTAGACTGTTTGTAATTTTGTTTTGTAAACAACACATTTGAAATTCAATGGAAATGGTAAATTTATGTTCGTCAAAATGGTTCCTCGAATTTGACGTTTCTTAGACCTTTTTGTTCTAAAACACATTATTGTCAATAAAAAATTGATATAAAATTGATGTAAACTTTTCCTGTTTAACAAGATATATTTGAAGGTCTCGGGCTTTTTCGTGAATTCAGGCTTAGCTTAGCCCTTTCATCTGATACCTTACTTGAACTATTGACTTTAAAGCCTAATTTTGCCCCCCTTTTAAGGTTATTATTTTTTAGGATTTAACCACAAATGTATAGTTTCTAATGTTTTTTTTCTAAATTAGTACTACCTGTAGTGCTAGCTGACAAATTTCATAATTCTAGGTTAACCAGAAGTACCCTATTCATTTTGATTCCTTTATAGTGTCTCGTTTATATACGCGTTTTTTGCTATTATAAATAGCCATATATTTATTTTAAGTAAATGTATAAATATGAAATATGGTTTGAATTTCAACTCGATATCTCCAAGCGTTCCTGAGAAAAAGGCTCTTGACAGACAGATAGACAGACAGACGAACAACAAAGTGATCTCATAAGAGTTTCTTTTTCCTCAAAAGGTACGGAACTCTAATTAAATATTCAAAAACTATATACCTATACTAAATCGCTTTTCATCATTATATTAATTGTTGTGAAATCATTCTTTTTTTTAATTTTATCTACTATAAACAATCCTTGGTTAGTATGTATTAATCTCGCTACCAAGTCAAACTTGTCTCTTATTGTCCTACTCTACATTCATAAAGTATTATTCCTAATGCTATCAGAATGTAGGTCATATATTGTTTTAAAACTAAACACGACATGATGACAGAGGGGATTCGAAATTTATATATAATATTATGCAAATTGAATTTTAATTATTGTTGTGTTTATTTAATTAAAAATATTTTTATCGTTAATTGTTTTTATTCATAAAATATATTTACAAAATGACTACTTAATAACAATAAACTTCTAACCATTTCTACGAAAAATTACGAGATTGCGTAGAAGTCGAACAAATATTTCGATCGTCTTAGGAAACATATTGATTTCATTTACTTAATGGCCTTTTCCGTATCCATAACCTCCATAACCAGAGACTCCGTATCCTCCGTAACCTCCGTATCCATTAATGCCTACAGGTATGGCTGCCGCCACAGGCACTGCTGCTACAGGAGCTGCCGCCACAGGAGCAACAGCTACTGGGGCGGCTCCAACAATGGCGCCGGAACCAAGTCCACCGCCTTCGAGCAATAGAGCTCCATCTTGCGCATTTCTTGCAACTGCATCGGCGACAGCTTGAGCTTGCGCAGCGCTGGTGGCAACGGCGGCAGCTTGTGCTCTGGCAGCGTTGGAAATACGAGCAGCCTCTACAGCACGCGCGTTAGCAATAGCCACAGCTTGTACTCTAGCTGCGTTGGCAATACGTTCTGCTTCGACCGCTCGAGCAACTTCAGCAGCAGCAGCAGCCGCGGCACGTCTAGCGGCTTCAGCTGCACGGGCGTTTTCATAGGCAGCAGCACGGGCTCTTTGAATGTTAGCAATACGAGTGGCGTCTAAGGCCTGAGCATTTTGGAGAGCATTAGCTTGTCCGGCTCTTGCGGCAACTTCAGTAACACGGGCACCCTGGATGGCAGCAGCAGCGGCGTTGGCGATTTGAGTAATTTGTACCGCTTGAGCATTTTGTATAGCGCTAAGCTGAGCTGCGCCTACAGCAGCGGCGTTATTTAATGGAGCACTACTGCCCAAGCCATTACCACCAACGAGTCCTATTCCGTTTCCAATTAAAAGACCTGACCCCCCAGAGATAGCAGCCGCTGCAGATCCAACCTCATATCCATTTGCTATCGGGGCAGCTACAACAGCACCAGAATAACCACTTTGAGCGGCACTCGAGTCGCTATTGGAATTTCCTCTTCTGCTTACTGTAATTTTCAATAACTTAAATAAGTACATGCATTTATTTTAAAAAATATATTAATAAAAGTACCTTTTTTATGCTTACCATCTCCAAGCACATCACACGCCAAAGCGATAACGAAGAGAACCTGAAAGTTACAATACAATCAAACAATACTTGCATTAATTTACTAAAATTCATTTGTATTTACCATAATATGATTAACCATATAAAAAGGAACCGTTTGAAAAAGGGAATCTAAAAACAGATGGTTTTCACTTTTTTCTTAAAATTTCCCCTAATATTATTGGGAAAAATGTTACAAAATTTTATTACGACGACATACACAGGCTTGTGTTTGTCGTCGTAATATAATTTCTACTGAGCTTTAGTTAACTTTATTATATTATATTAAAATGAAAAAATATATTATATTTTGTAATAAGCCGATTCCTATTATATCAATCCTTACCGTAAATGGAGACATTTTGTTAATTCCGTTGGTGAAGTTACTGAAAAGAACTAATATGTGTTAATAATGCCTTCTACAAATTGATTGCACTTTTATACTGCACCCAACATTAACAATTCAAAAAAGATGTTCAATACTTGTATATTTGAATATACAAGTTACGGTGAGTTGATATAGAAAAAATAGTTGCTGAACCTGAACACACGAGAAATATAACGCTCTAGCAAACTTCAAAGAAAAAGTTGATCGAATAAACACCCATATAATGTACTGACTTTAAACACTACAATGCTATGTAGAGCAAAGTAAAATAATTTTGTAAGTCAATTTGTTTATTTACATTCACTTACATTTTGACATCATTTAGCACCTTGTAATTTATGGATGAATATTAAGTTTTTAGTAATTGGGATTTGTAACGTATGTTTAATATAAATAGTAAGGATATACAATATTCATAAACATGAGGTCATTCGTGGTGCAGGAGCACAAGTGTGTGTTTCATTTCTTCGCTCTGGTGTAGAGGCAAAGCGACGGCGTTGAGTTCCGCCACTCAACACGCAATGCCTCCATAATTCGGCAGAAAGTGGAGAGTAGCGTTTCTTAAGACTAGCTCTGCCTACCCAGATACATGCAGGATATAGTTTAAAAATGAAAAGAAAACACCTACAAATACCATAATAAATTTAATAACAGAATTGAAATCCGTACCCTTTTGAGTTTCACAACAACAAAACTGATGTAATAATGTACAAAAAACAATGAGTAGCGACTAGACTACTAAGCTAACAAGATATTGCAGAAATTTTATTTCTAAATCTTCAAGTATTTTAATGAGTGAAGAGGCTTGTAAAATCTATACACTATTTTCTATAGGAACTTTTACGTATAGTCTTCGCAAAATAGGGTGCAAAAAAATTAAACAATAAATCATTGATATAATAATCTACACTAATATAATAAAGCGGAAGAGTTTCTTGTTTGGTTAAACGCTAAGATCTCTGATCTACTGGTCCGATTTACTTTCTTTTTTTGTACGAAAGCTATATTCTTCAGGAATGCTATAGGCTATAAATTACGGTATAAGGAACGCCATCGAATTGCTTTAAGCGCGTGCGCTGCAAAAATACATAATTATATGGCAGTACATTATATGGGAAAATATTTAATTTTATTAGCTCTAAAACAAAGCTCGCGACTTTATGTGTGATCTACTAAATAAGTGACAATAACACATTTTGTGACAACAAAATAATTGAAAATTGTAAGGTGATATTTCATCGATTGTTGTAAATATATATATTAAAACTTATAATATATATACTTTTTGAGAAAATGTAAAATTAAACGAATTCAACGCTCTGTTTACGGCTGCAAGCCTAGACTCGATTCCCGCGGGGGGCGCCCTTGTCGCCGATGACGTCCTATCGTACAGCCACATAGTGTTCATGATTGAATGTATTAATCTATTGGCAAATGCAGCATAATAAAAGTAATATAGGCGGTATGCGGACGAAGCCGCGAGTGGGCCGCTAGTTATGCATATATGAAAAGTAACTACATAATTAAGGCGTTCTTAAAGCGTGTTTAGCCAATATTGGGTAAGTCATGCGATTATTGTTTTTTATACACATCTTACATATTCTGATTCAAACAAAACTAAATTAGGTTTAATGGAGTGCAAAGTGAAAAGTGTGAGGTTAAAAATGTTAAATAACTAACTATTAACACACCTTCACAGATTCCAAATAGACTAGACCTCGATCTTAGTGCCACTACAATATATTAAAATCGAAGTCCTATATATACTAGCTTCATATTATGTTTCTATTTTGTTTATTTCTATAGTAATATTAAATTAATAATAGTATCTTTTTTCACATTCACGTCGCTTTATCCCACATGTAGCAGAAGTAGGAACCTAGTGTTAAGACACTCCGTTTCTCACTTGCCGCCGAATTTTATAAGGTATTGCGTGTTGAGTGACGGATTTCGACGCTGCGTTTTAAATAGTTGCCACGAAACGAACGTGAAACGTGAAGGAATACTTAACAGCTACTAATTTCTCTATACTCTATTATGAAAACTATCGTTTAAATTAGGCTTTAGGCTTTGAACTATTATCATTCAAAAATTCATTTACTTATTAGTATTTTAGGTAATATATGTTTTTCGGTTTTTATTTATTTGTAAGGAAACTATAATGAAAACCGGGATGTACCAAAAAAAATGTACCTTCAGACCCAAGGCTATCACTACACAAAAAATCATCTATTTGTGTCTTGTAGTTTTTGCGTGATTGGGGAACAAACAAAAAGTCAGACAGACAGACAAGAATTCTGCTGAGTAGTTTTTTAGGTTCTATAATCGATATATTAACCGACCTAATTTCTATTTTTTTTATATCTTTCAAATACAGAATCGAATTTTCTATCCTTCTATTATATATAGAGAATACATACATATGTTAAGTATCTAATGGTTCAGAAGAATTACTTACATAGAAAGCTATACAATTACATCTTTTGAATATCATGACACGGATCTCAATGCTGGTTATTTTCTTAGTTTTTGTTTGTTTCATGTTGTATTCCGCGTATAGCAAGGTAGGCAAAGGGAACCTAATCGCAGTGTTAAAACACTTCTGTTCCCACCATTCCGTACAATTCTGGAGGAATAGCCTGTTGAGTGTTTTGCCCCGTAGTGGGAATCGAACCCACAAACTGTCTCACGCTTATGCCCCTGCGCCACGACTGGCCTAATTTTCTACGTAAAAAAATCTTTAAGAATGCTATAAAATGATAAATTTTATTTACTAATGAATATTAATAAAGATTTAGTTATATTATATGACTGCAACATATTTTTGCATACTAACGTATGCAAGAAGTTAAATAAAAGTTTGAGTTAAAAAAAGTTGTATGGGTTAAATAATAATCTGTAAAATATATGCAATGGTATGTATTCTTATGTTATATTTACAAGACCGTACTTATTTAATCAAAATAACAATAATATGCCGCTAGCCATTTCCTTGGATTGAGTCGAAATGGATGTAGAAATTACATATCTCTATCTATTTGGTATCACCACTAATACAATATGCAGAATTCGTTATTCTATATCTTCTTTCCATATCCAAGACCGAGGCCGCCAAGGCCGCCAAGGCCGCCAAGACCGCCAAGGCCACCAAGACCGAGTCCGAGACCGTCACCAAGTCCGTATCCGATGCCGACGGGAACTGCCGCGACTTTTTCGACGGCCACAGGAGCTGCTGCAATCACTGCACCACCGAGACCACCTGCGCCGTACAAACCACCACCACCACCTCCACCGAGTAATAAAGCGCCATCTTGAGCATTTCTTGCTACGGTGTCAGCAACGGCCTGAGCTTGAGCAGCACTGGTGGCAACTGCGGCAGCTTGGGCTCTAGCAGCATTAGCAATACGTGCGGCTTCAACAGCACGAGCGTTAGCGATAGCAGCAGCCTGGACACGGGCGGCATTGGCTACACGTTCAGCTTCAACAGCACGAGCAACTTCAGCAGCTGCAGCAGCAGCAGCACGTCTAGCTGCTTCAGCGGCACGAGCATTTTCGTAGGCGGCGGCCTGGGCTCTTTGTATGTTAGCAATACGAGCTGCATCTAAAGCTTGAGCATTCTGAATAGCGTTAGCTTGGCCTGCCCTAGCGGCTGCTTCAGTCACACGTGCTCCTTGGATGGCAGCAGCGGCTGCATTTGCGATCTGTGCAGCCTGGACAGCTTGAGCGTTTTGGATAGCACTAAGCTGAGCAGCACCAACAGCGGCAGCATTATTTAAACCAGCACCTCCACCGTAGAGGCCAGATCCCACTAGGACTCCGCCAGGTGATCCGATAACACCGCTGGTGATGCCCGCTGCAGGCACACCGAGGCCAAGACCGGCGCCATACCCAACTATTCCACTCTGAGCTGCGCTAGAATCGGCAACTTTACTTACTGAAAATAAAAATAAGATATAAGTAAGATTATAATATGATATATGTAAATATTGAATTACAATTTTACGTCAGTACGTAGATCTATGTATTTAAAATGTAAAAAACTAACCATCTCCAAGTACTTCGTACGCCGCAACGATGACAAAGAGAATCTGTAGAGCAAAGAAAAATTGAAATGTTTAATGTTACAACAACCATACAGCAAAAAAATAATAATAATGTCCTATTCTCAGTCATACTCCCTCAACTTACCGTAAGTCGAGACATCGCTAACCTGTTCCGCTACACACCACCGTATCAAACTGATATAAGTAAATGATAACAGCCGACAAATTGCTTGCACTTTTATACAGTGCCCAAAACTACTACTAACTAAAATTTACAAATTAAAATGCTAAATAGTCCTACTGTGCCGCCCTATTTGAATATCATTACCTGCCGATGTAAAAATCGTTCGCTGAACCTGTACTGCAACGATACGGCTGACCACACATATTAATAAAATAAATATTGTTAATATAGACTTTATTGTACTAGTATAGAAGGCCTAAATTAAATCAACAGGAATAATATAGTGGTTTGTTTATGCCATTCATAGACTAGGTACCAGCTGAAATCGTCCACATCCCTCGACAACAATATCCTCTAGTTGAGTGAATTACAACGATAGGATGTATGTATACTATTGAGTAATTAAAGATTTTACAATAACCAAATGCTAATTTTATAATTTAAATGCCCTATCGTATGTAAATTACAAGTTAACTTCTGGTGTAACTTAGACAATGCAATAATATTTATTTAGCTTTCAGGACAATTTCGGATATTTCCAATTAATTCGTGATAATATTTTAATGATTTGTAAAAAGTTTATGATTTTTGAAGTATTTCAGGAAACATTAATGTTACTTCGCTGATACAGGATCAATATAAATGTAATTCTATCTATTCACGGAGCCATGAGATAAAAGGTAGATATGTCAAAAAAGGTTCACTTTATAGGTCACAATTGATAAAACTACTATATTAAGTGAAAAAAATCTATATTTTTAAGAAAGTAATACACTCATATTGCACTGTAAATAATATTATTAAATAATATCTATAGAAATTTTAGTTAGTAATAAATATGATTTAAATTTGTGGATATTGATAAAATGATTTTTATAATTATATTTTCATATCTTATAAAATTAATCATGTACAGTGTACAATTTTATAAAATTTTAAGTGAAAATTAACAAATATAATAATTAAAAATTAAGACTGTTTTCATATTTAAAGCCAGGAGAAGTGTAAAAATCAAATTTAAAATCTAAAAAGGTTTTTTTTGCCCCATTGTACGCAATCATAAATATCATAAATTATTTTCTTAATTTTTAAATACTTAAGATGTAAAATGGCACATTTTAATACTATAAAAATAAAATACTATAATTAATTAAAGAGCACAGCTAACGCAACCATTTTAAATTAAAATATTATCTTTTGTCGTCTGTCAAATTGTATCCGCCATTTTTACTATCGGTCAACAAGTTGATTGTTATTTTTATTAAGATATTGTTTTGTTAAATCTTGTTTTCTGATTATTTTGTTTTTGATACGTCGATTTTTTCATATTTTAAAATATGAGTAAACCTGGACCAACTTAAATAAAAATTAAAGAGTTACATAAAACTTTTAGAAACAGTATTTCTTTGTTTACATTTTGTCTCATGCCAAAATGAATATAGTTGAATTTTAATTGAAGATCTTTGTACACTTACGTCTCTTGCATTTTATTGATTATTCCTAATTCTTAAAAAAAAGATAGAGAACAAATTCAGAACAAAACTCCACATTTTATTACATAATTTATTGGGAAAATCAAACACTATTAATTAAAATGAAAAAAAGAAAATAAATTTACCCAAAAATATTTCACTTTTCATTTGTATATAAATAAAGATAGTATATTAAGTGTAAAAATATATTGTAAATTTAACAAAAATTGTACTAAGATTACTTCCTAGTGCATAGAAAGAAATGAATAAAAAAAAACCAAATCAAATTTGCTTCCGCACACAGCAGGGTAGGCAGAGAGAACCTAGGGCTATGACACTCCGTTTCTCACTTTGCGCCGAATTCTAGAGACATTGTGTTGAGTTTACATTTCCAAATGCATGCTTGTGCCCCTTGAGGCGTCGTGGCCTCAAGCGGCATAAGGTTCATACTAGTACTAATGTTCTGATGCCTTCGGATATGCAAACGTTTCCGCTTCAATTTCTTGTAACATTTCAAAACGAAGCAATAGCTGTACTTACAATAAAATAAAATAAAAAACGAATCGGTGTCTGTACATGAAAGACATATAAGAAAAATAAGTTTTTAGTGGTTCAAATTAATCATATAATCATTCAATAATAGAAAACAAAACAACTATTTTTAAAATGTATTGTCTGTTTGTCTGTGCTCACTCTAATATAAGAAACGTGTTCACGTTAATATTAGAAACGGCTTAACCGATTTGATTGCATTTTTCACAATCGTATCTTAGCAAGCTTTACCTAACATTTAGAGTTTATATTATTTCAATCGGTGTGCAAAAATAAAAAAATATCATTTTAAAAAATAAATTATAATAAATATATTAATTGGCCTTACTTTTCAATATAGCTGTAGTATTCTATTGAAACAAAGTGATATGAGAGTGAAAGTAGGTGACTTAAATGCGAATTGCCTTCTGTACGCAGATAATGCAGTGTTCATTGCATCATCAGAATGCGAGTTGCAGGCATTAGTCACCACTTTGAAAGAAGAATGTTAAAATAATGGTATAAGCCTGAATACGAATAAAACAAAAGATCTGGTTTGAGAAAGAAATGAAGAAAGGACGGAATGCAAGATCAGTGTTAATGGTATACTTGGGAAGTATGTTCAGTAGAGATGGAAGATATGAGATGGATGTGGAAAGGTGTATAGCTGCCGGTAACAGGGTTAACGGAGCATTAGCTGTGTTGATGAGACGGCGAAACGTCAGCACAGCCGTGCCGTGGCCGTACACAATTCTGTGTTGGTACCGATGTTGTAATACGGCAGCGAAACGTGGGTAATAAAGAAGAAGAATGAAAGAAAGATGAATGCCGTAGAGATCTCTTCGTAGGATATGCAAAGTCAGCTTAGCTGATCGAATCCACAATGTAGAGATACACGGAATGACAGGTACTAGCTAGCATGTCACGGTGAGAATGTAAAAAGCAGGAGGACGGGGGGGATTTTGTCAAAAGTTTGATGACAGTGGACGAGGAAAAAAAGAGGTATGTAGAAACCGCATAGTTTGGTGCTCTGTTCTGTTTGACTACCCCACTAGGGATAAAGCGTGAAGTTAAGTATAATAAGTTAAGTTAAATCTGTAGTATTGTTTATAAAATTACATTATTATTAGAAAAAGACAGTATTTCTGATTAATAAATTAATAATTATATAGTTCCAGCGGGCGAAGCGCCGATGTCCCTGTCAAATTTATAAAATACAATTATTAACTAACAACAATATAAAATTTATTATCAAAGAGGAATAAATTTATAAATGTAAATTAATATAAAAAATATGTTTAAAAATATTAAAAAAGAATACTCTCCCGACTGTGAGACAATGGTCCAGACCATCTCTTGCTAGGACTCCAGAGATAGGAATCTCCTCCGAATTCGCGCCGTCATAAGCAATACTGGCTTCTGGTTATGCAGTTACTTCCACTCTAACCTCTAACGCCCAATATTAATAACCTATCTCCAACGTCAATCTTAGATTGTTTCATATATCTATCCAATCTAGAGATTGGATAGATATATGAAACAATCTAAGATTGACGTTGGAGATAGGTTATTAATATTGGGCGTAAGATGTTGTTTGCGGCTTTTCGCTAGCAAACCGTTAACTGAAACCACTATTGGTACAATGACAATCACACATAACAGTAATCTTATGTTTGTAAAAGGTGAAAGGTATTTATTATTGAGAAGACAATATTTTAAATAAATAAAAATGTCGGAGTCTCGAACTCTCTGAAAAATGTAGGAGCGTCTTCTTACAACAATGCTAACTGTATATTTTATCTGTGGTCAAGCGTACTGGCGGGAAAAACTAACAATTGCGTTATGTCATGATTTTCTAATAAACTTTAGCTTTACTTTATTACTTTACGTAAATTATTTAATTAAAATAAGTTTTCAAATAATATTACTTATAATCTATATATATAAAAGGACTTGTGCTGACTGACTGAGGTAAGACGCACGCAGAGCCGTAACCGCTGATGGTAGAAACGTGAAATTTAGGCAGATGTTTATTTTCATATTCTGGAAATCCACTAAGAAGGGATTTTGAAAAATTTTAACCCTAAAGGGATGAAATTGGGGTTGAAAGTTTGTATGGAAAAAAAATTAAATCGGCACCGATTCTTATAAAATTTTAAATCCTGACTCTTAAAAATATTTCATTGAACACGTATTTCATGGTTTTTAAGAATTCATCCCCTAAGGGTTCAAATAAGGGGTTGAAAGTTCATATGGAAAATTCTTTAAATCGCCACCGATTTTTATAAAAAATTAAATTCAAACTGTTAAAAATATTTTATTGAACACATGTTTCGTGGTTTTTTTAGAATTCACTCCTAATAAGCGGGCGAAGCCGCGCGCGCCCTCTAGTATATTATATAATTAATTAAAGAAGAAGAAAAATAATGAAATATGAAGTTAAAAATATATTCCGTCACCATCATATTAAAGAATTCTTTTCTTTTAAAATTATATATTATTTTATATTTTTTAAATGAATTGAGATTATTTCATAATAGGTAATATTTTAATAGTATTCTGAAAAAATATAAATAAAAGTATGCAAAATCAACATTTATTTGACACCTTATGATTGGTCATATGCACTAGATTTTTAACAATTAAAAAAAAAACATGTTAAATACTTTTAAATGTGTTACCAAATAACGAAGAAAAAAAAAGGAAAAAAAACATGTTATGTAATTCTAAATTTCTAATAATTTTAGCGCATTCAACACACATAGTTTCAGAACACCCCAGACAGGCTTATGACATTTTATAAGTTTTTTTAACATTTCTGTGTTAGCTGGTGTAGGTCTCTCTGGTTCCGGAGGTAAATTGTTCTTATGAATACGCTTTATAGTCAATTTTAACTCAATTAAATTAAATCAACAAAAAAATGAGTTGAGTTCTGCCACTCAACACACAATGCCTCTAGAATTCGGCAGAAAGTGGGGAACGGAGTGTCGTAACACTATTTTCCCTCCGCCTGCCCTGTAGTGTGCGGGATACAGCGTGAAGCTGATTTATTTATTTTATTTTAAAAGTTTATAATTTAAGTTGTGAAATAGTTTTAGAGTCCACTTAAAATTTTTAAATATAATTTATAGAGAAATTAGAATAACTAATGTAATAATTGGATGTACATAACATTAATAATACACACAATATACAGTAATATTGGTTTAATTTACATCTCGTAAAATACAAAACTTGAAGAAATTTCCCAATATACTTTATACTAAATACATACCTACATTATACCTAAAAGGTAAAATTAGAAACAATGTCGTAAAATAATAAATTAAAACATATATGCGTTGGTTATTCAATCGTTGTTTGCGCAAAGAACGTGCACCAGGTGGACTCTTGACCAGACCGAAACTTGGTCACTTCGTGCGAAATATTCACAAAGTAAAGGCTAAATATTGCATGTTATCAGCTATTCTAGCTTATTTAGGGGCCGTTCAAGTATTACGTAAGCACTTTAGGGGGGGGGGGGGGTCTAGGGTTTGCTTATTTTTGACGTTTTCAATGAAATATTTTTAAGAGGATTGCTTATTTTTGATGACATAGGGGAGGGGAGGGGTATCAATAATTGCAAAAAAACTGCTTACGTAATACTTGAACGGCCCCTTACATGACTAACTTAAGTAATTAGTTAAAAATTAATATACATTCATTATCAAGTCAATTGATGTGGGCAGTCGTGGTGCAGAGGCACAAGTGTGTGACTGTAAACGCGACTGGTTGTGGGTTCGTCCCGATTGGATTTAATGAAATATTTGTTATTTTCATTTCTTCATTCTGCACGAAGTGTCTTAACACTAGGTTCCCTTTGCCTACCCTACAGTCTGCGGGATACAGCGTGAAGCTAATTTATTTATTTTATCTCTTCATTCTGCTATTGAGGGAAGGGTAAACGCGGCGTTGAGTTCCGCCACTCAACAAACAATGACTTTAAAATTCTCTTAACACTAGTTTCCCTCTTTCCCTGCTATGTGTAGGATACAGTGTGAAGCCAAAAAAAAAACAATTTATTGTGAAGTCTAATATTAAACGTAGGAAAAAAACCTTTTTTAAAGAACGTATACCTACATTTAAATAAGCGGTATTTGAACACGCGCCTCTTGGAAACTGTCCACTATGCCATATAGTACGTCTATCTATGTCGAAATTCTTTTACGTTTATTACAACTTATATATGTTGTGACGGAAATTTCCGCTACCCAATAATAATTTACTTAGAATAGTCAAGATAATGGCATTTATTAAATATTTTCAATGTTTTTATAAATAATGTTAATCTCTATCTCTATATATAATAAGACAGTAAAAATATTTTGTCTGTACATTTAGTAATTTTGACTGAAATGGATAGAGGGACACTTAAAAAGAATAATAGAAAGCAAAAAGATTTTTTTTTAATTTCTTGTCTGTCTGTCTGTCTGTCTGTCTGTCGATATATTTTTGTCCACATTTTTCTCTGAAAGTACTGAACCGATTTACTTGAAAATTTCACCAATTGCTTTGTTTTAACTCAACTTAACTACTAAAGTTTAGTTCATCAAAATCGGTTCATTAAAAAAAAAGTTATCGTCATTTGAAAGTCGTAATTAATTCAACACAGAGATAAAGAACGATCTTGAAAGAAATATCAAGTAAATACAAAGATTTTTTGGTTGGTTCTTTCATATAATATGTGTAACTAATTTAAAAACTGTACAGGAGTTAATATGCAATTATTACAGTTATTTTATAAAGAATATGATGAATCCTTCAAATCAATAATTTAACATTTAAGGCTGTTTCTGAATGAGTAAAATAAATTATTCACAGACATCAGCACATTTAACAGAGTATATTATATAGATAAAAAGAACATAAAGTTACAAAAATATATACGTGTAATAAATAATTAGCTTTGTGTATATTTTATAAATATCAAATATCAACAATGGTCGTATTTTTTTATTTAATACAATCAAAAATTCTTTAACGATAATGTCGTAAAAAAATCATTTTAGAAGTCATTATAGTTGTCAATCAATTCTACTTATTAAATCAATAATCATGTATTTTAAGCGGGTGAAGCCGTGGGCGAGCCGCTAGTCAACAATAAGGAAAGAATTTACTGTCATTTTCCACATTTAACGCTAAAAAGCATTATTCTCTATTACTAAGTTAGTCCAATTTTGTGTTAAGGCAACCTAATTTTTTAATTTCGCCGCTAAATTTATAGACATTGTGGTTAGGATAGTTAGACCGACCAACTGTCAACACCCAGTCAAAGATTTTTATAGTAAAAAACTAAAATAATCTTAATTAATTTATTTATATTGTTTCAACTTCATATTCATCTATAATTGGCACAGAATAATATCTTGGAGCTGTTATGTACCTGCAAAATAAAAAAAAAACAAGCTTAACATAAATTACATTAGTTTCCCTATGTAAATAAAAAAAAAAAAAAAAATGAAGAAAAATCTCATAAAAGCCAATCTTTATGATTAATGGCTGTATAAGTAAATATGAAGTACTTTTATATTTTTTTTTATATATTTTTTTATATACTATTTCTTTTAGTTTCACCATGCTATATTGAACATAGCAGAGAAGGCAGAGGGAACTTAGTATTACAACACCCCGTTCCCTATTTTCCAAACATTGCGTTTTGAATGCTGAAACTCAATGCTGTGCTTTGTCCTTCTACCAGAGCGAAGAAATGAAAGTAATTAATTTTTGGATGGCTGTATAAGTAAATATGAAGTACTTTTATATTTTTTTTTATAAATTTTTTTATATACTATTTATTTTAGTTTCACCATGCTATATTGAACATAGCAGAGAAGGCAGAGGGAACTTAGTATTACAACACCCCGTTCCCTATTTTCCAAACATTGCGTTTTGAATGCTGAAACTCAATGCTGTGCTTTGTCCTTCTACCAGAGCGAAGAAATGAAAGTAATTAATTTTTGGAAGTCGGAATCGAACGCACAACCGTCGCGCTTACAGTCAAATGCGGTGCCACAGCGCCACGGCAGCCTAAAATTATTTATGTTCACTTACATACTTAATAAACTATTTCAGAAAATAGAAAAACATCGAGAAAGTACGAAATAATTGATAATATTATGCACTCAACACGCAATGCCACCAGATTTCGGCAGAAAGTGGGGAACGGAGTGTCTTAACACTAGGTTCTCTCTGCCTACCCTGCAGTGTGCGGGATACAGCGTGAAGCTGATTTATTATTTAGGAGTTGTTACATAACGAATAATTTGATAATAAGAACATGATAGACTTTTGACTTAACCTCAGTTTTCAACGAAATTTTAAAATGTTTTTATATATTTTTTTTCTTTCTATCTGTAGTGTAAAGGGCACGACCTCTATCATTATAAGCTCAAATCTCTATTTTGTTTTAATACATTATTAGAATAAACATCGTGGATTGTCTTCCTCGTGATATGAGTAAGCATATTACATATTAGATATGAATATAAACCATTACATGATGAGTGGAGACTCTCTTTAATAGCGCGACTGACGCGGGTTCGATTTCCACTTGGGGAAATGGGATGTTTAATTTTTTATTTCTCTCTAGTAACGAGGTAAAGCGCGACGTTACGTTCCGCCACTCAACATACAATGTCTCAAGGATACGGCAGAAACTGGGTAACGGGTCTTAGCACTAGGTTCCCTCTGCCTACCCTGCTAGGTGCAGGATACAGCGAGAAGCTAAAAAAGTATGACGATGCAATCTACACCTGTTGTGTTTAATAAAATGTTGTACTAGGTTCTCCACACATGATAGTTTACGTATAACGAAACTTTATATTACCGAACTGAGGAAAGGAAAATATTTTAATTGTAAATATTTACCCAAATGGGAATCAAACTCATCACTATTAACAAAAGTCAGAATTTCACAACTGCTCCATGATAAGACAAATTTTATTTCATTTTAAATATAATATAATTATTAATTTTAAATAATGTTTCTATCACAAAGTGAACCGTACATTGTTTTTAAATTCGATAATATAATTTCATCATACATCAAATAACCTTAAACTATTTTTTTTATATATTTGTTAAAATGTAGTCGAAGCCCGAAACTTTTCCTATTACCTACATCGGGTTCATTTATTTATAAAGTACGAAGGGGAAGAACCTAGGGTTAAGAATGTTATTTTAGTTCATCTCGACTAATTTTCGTGACATTTGTTGGCAGAACTCACTCGCTGCTGTTTTTTATTTATTTTTTATGGAAAAGGACAAGGCAAACGAGCGTTCGGGTCACCTGATGGTAAGTGACTACCGCCGCCCACGTCCCCGTGCAACACCAGAGGAGTTACAGGTGCGTTGCCTGCCTTTAAGGTGGGTTTGGCGCCGAAGCCCGACATTACCTGATGCAAAACGCAGTGACACACAGCCACTACTTAACGCCGGTTTTAAGTGCCGGGGGTGGTAATGATCCGGTCGAGTCTGCCCATGCGTGTTGCCATTGCTGGCGACGTGACTCTACCACACGTACTTTAGTCGCCTCTCACGACACCACCAGTACCAGGATGATCCTATTCTAGGCCGGGATCACACGTTTTAATCCTACAACAGTCGCGTTTACAGTCAGACGTTGTTCAACTATGCCACGATGGCTCCGATCACCTACTCTTTACTAAATTATTATTATATACTTAGGTATTACTTACTCATACATAGCTGGATTATTTAATAACACTCCCTCCCTGGCATTAGCAGCGCCAAGAATCTCTCCTATAATTTCTGCCTTTCTAACGGCAGCTCCGGAAATGACATCGAGAGGAATCGGAACCTGAGGTTGTCCCACAATGATGTTCTGAAGAAGAAGAAATATATATTTTTTATTACACCTTTATATATTAAAAAGTAAAAGTAAAATTGTTAAATTTGTTTATCTCTAAAAGAAATCTCTTGCTGTGCGCCACAGACTTTGATTGGCCGCGACTTTCTTGTTCCCTGTATCCAGCACACATCAGGATAAGCAGAGGGGAAACCCAAGACATTCCGTTCCCAATTTTCCACCAAATTCTCGAAAGCATTGCGTGTTGAGTGGCGGAGTTCAACACCGCTCTTTGCCTCGACACCAGAGCGAAGAAATTGAAATATTAAATATTTCATTTCTTCGAGTGGGAATCGAACCCACAACCGGTCGCGTTTTCAGTGACGTATTGAGCCCCTGCGCCACGAATTTTGGATTGAGTTTTGATTTTTGTCTATCAGTAAAGTTCACTAAATAGTTGCGTTCATGGGGGCTAGTAGGGTCCTCTCGTCAATGTCAATTACATATTAGGCATTAGCACATCTAGAGATATTTTCTGGGGTAGGCCTAGACTTTATCTTTGAATCTTTGAAGATATGTTGGCGTAAATCTTGTTTTTCTCTTAATTTTTCGGGGCAAATTATTGGTATGCAAAATTCCTGGGGTGAGCACCAGACTATACTGGGGTGGGCATGGCCTCCGTACGTTCGGCCTTCCTACGCCTATGATGTTATGATGTTTTAAGGGCCCCATCCAAAGGTCAGGCATTAAGTCATTAACTTTGTCAATATACAAAAAGGTTCAATTTCACTTTGAATAAATACTTACAGAACAAGGATTGCTCGGCATCACGGGCACCCCGATAGGTCTCTGGCCTAATAAAGCAGCGCCCATACCGAAAACTGCAGCTGCTCCTTTAGCTATTAATGCACCTTTAGACATAAAAAACACAATAAATTTTGTATAGAGTTAATATCACATTACAATATAACATAAAAAGAATATTTATTTTCATTTCTTCGCTCTGGTGTCGAGGTAAAGCGCGGCGTTGAGTTCTGCCACTCAACACGCAATGCCTCCAAAATTCGGCAGAAAGTGGAGTACGGAGTGTCTTAACACTAGTTTCCTTCTGCCTACTCTGCTGTGTGCGGGATACAGCATGAAGCTGATTTATTTTTATAAAAATATAAACTTTATCGATAGTCATACGGCAATAGGTTCGTATGTAACCTTTTTAGGTACATATAATAAAAACTAAGATAATTTCATGATAAACAAAACAAATATGATATTACTTTTCGGTCTTATCAAAATTTTACTCAATATTTTGGTTAAATAAAAAAGTTACATAGAAAATAATAGATTACAATACAAAGGAAAGATAGAGATTTAAATCAATCTTTTAATCATTGATCTTCTTTTCTATTCTTTCGTATATTTTGGAAACTTTGTTGCTTCTTCTTGGAAACTTTTTGTGTGTGTATAGATATACTGTTTCTCACTTTCTGCCGAATTTTCAAGGCATTTCGTATTAAGTGAGTTCCATCACTTAATACGAAATTTAACTTTGTACCAAACCGAAGAAATGAAACAATAATAAAAAAATTGTCATTCCCACGAAGTGGGAATCAAATCCTCATTACAGTCACATGCTAGTGCCCCTGCGCCACGACAGCCTTCTACTATACACATAAGTATACTTACTATAGAGTCTAAAGAAAGTTTTATCATATATGTATTGAAATAAAAATAATATTGTATATAAAAAATAAAGTTAGTGACTAATTTTCTATTCTCTATTTACCTTTAAGTGCAGCAGCTTTGAGGGCAAGTGCAGCTATGCCCTTAACCGCCATTAGAGCAGCCGCTCCTTTCACAGCAAGCCCTGTACCCAACAACGAAGGTACTTGTACACCACATGGAGATTGGTTGATGATACAAGGTGAATTTGGGGTATAGATGACTGCAGAAAGGACCGGTGACGTCAGCAGCGATAGACAGGCCACCTGGAAAATTAACATTTTTTTTTCTTATTGAGTGGGGATTGAACCCCCAAATTATGGTGTTGACGATTGTGGCCTGATACGGGTATTGCTTGTTTCATTTTTATGCGTATTTGCTCTGTAGTTGTGACAATATTAACGCTGTATCGTATTATATAGCTATAGCTTATTTTTGTATAAGATAAATATATAGGTAGATTTAAATAAGTAAAAATATTAATTTATTGTTTTATATTTTAAAAAAAAAATATAAGCATAAAATATATATAAAAAAATCAGCTTCACGCTGTATCCCGCACACAGCAGGGTAGGCAGAGGGAGCCTAGTGTTAAGACACTCCGTCCCCCACTTTCTGCCGAATTCTGGAGGCATTGCGTGTTGAGTGGCAGAGCTCAACGACGCGCTTTTTGCCTTCGACACCAGAGCGAAGAAATGGAAATATAAATTTAAGTAAATATTTCATCTCCTCGAGTGGGGATCGATTTACAGTCACACTTTGTGCCACTGCACCACAACCAGCCAAATATATATTATTTGTATATATTTTATTTATTTTCAAACTCTCGTAATTCACATATACGAGTATTACGATATTTTTACTACATAAAAAAGAAAATGTTATAAATATGACATTTTATAAGTAATAATAAATATATTGGAAATATACAAAAAGAAACTTACCAATAAAATTGTCATTTTGAACTCCATTTTGACTCACTCAAGTGTAAAAATTAAAATAAAATTAAACTCCAATGTCAATCATATTTATAGAATATATGATTAATTAAAAAATTACATAATTACATTAGTTTAATTCATATAGCACAATTATATAATGACATTAGTTAAGTATATTTAAGTAATGCTTGTATGATTAGCACTGTGACGTTAGACCTAAATAATTTTAAAAATTTTGGTCTTAATCTATCCTATATTTAAACAATTTTTTTTTAAATATATTCCTAATATTTTTTTAAAAGATTAGAATATTCCGCACATAGTAGGGTAGGCAGAGGGAACCAGATTACATAATATTAAAGTACTCCGTTCCCATGAAGACAGTTCTATAACCTACTTTCCCCCGATTTCTTGATTAATTGTGTGTTGAGTGACGGAACTCAACGCCGCGTTTTGCCTTGTCACCAGAGCGAGAAAATGAAAAAAATAATATAAATGTTTTAAATGAAAAAATAATATAAACGAATACGCGTACATGATTTATTTAACTCAGGGGTTCCCAACCTTTTCTTGATCAAGGACCACTTTATATCATTCTTGGTAGCACGGACCACTTTGCATGTAGGTATATTAAAAATTAATTGTAATAATTAAACAGAACCTTCGCCTCACCATCCCTAGCCATAAAATTAAAATTGTTCGCGGACCACTTTTAGGCTTCTGCGGACCACCGGTTGGGAACCACTGTTTTAACTGTATAATTATTATTCGTTTGTCATTCTTGGACTAAGGAGCACTAGCTCCATTTTTAGTTGGGAATAGTTCGTCTAGTAACTAGAAAGCACTTTTCCCGACTAAAAAA
The DNA here is from genome assembly GCA_021202915.1 of Heliconius himera. NCBI lineage: Eukaryota > Metazoa > Arthropoda > Insecta > Lepidoptera > Nymphalidae > Heliconius > Heliconius himera. Next base: position 363,835 of record JAJHJA010000513.1, on the reverse strand, counting down.
GTTTAAATTTCCAATTTTCTCTCATTTTCATGAAAATATAAAAAATAATGTAAAAATAAGGCACTTAATGTTCATTGATGCAAATAGTAGAAACGCCTAACAAAAATCCAAGAGCAAAATGGGATGTATGATAAATTTTATATTCTTCCACATTATTATAAGTTTTACTGTTTGTTTTTTGCTAAACGAAAAATAGTAGTTTAACTATATTTTAAAATTTTACTAACTTGGCATATAGATATTATGCCCTAATATCTATATACTACCTAATAAATGTGCAAAATAAAAAAAAAGATATTCGTTGTCACATGCATCGAACTCACGACCAACAAAATCATCTATTTACCTTTATACGACAATGTGTATATATATATATATATATATATATATATATATATATATATATATATATATATATATATATATATATATATATATATATCTTAGCCCCCTAAGATAAAGGAGGATTTTTTATCGTTTTAAGTAAAAAAATAATATATTATCCTATTATTAACAGACTTTAAATGGAAAAACTTAATTACATGTTAAAAAAATGGTTTGTAACATTTTTAAAGTGTTATTCCATACTTAGGAAAGAAAAATACGTATTTAGAAAACGTATAAAAAATTTGAACGTAGCGGGACTCGAATCCGCGCCTCCTGAAAACCCTGGAAAAAAATGGTTTACCTGTAATTACATTTTGTTACATTTTTAGCAGTTAATTAAAAAATCTAACTAATTAAAAAGGATTTCTCACAATACGTGGAATAATCTATGAAGAGCGGAATTATATCTGTCCCGATAGAGAAATTAATTTTGAGCTAAAAATCGGGACATCTGGCAACACTGATGTCAAGGCATCAAGCTTTTAATACATATCTGCTACAGATAACAAACTAAATAATGGTTTTTACAACTCTTCAGCATCGTGCAACGCATTAACATTAGAGTGAAGTTAGAATTGAACCCACGACTATCGATCAGACGCGTTCCAGCTGTGCCACAATAGCATCTAAATAGTGCTTGCTTAAATTTTATAAAATCCGTACAATTAAAAAAAACACTATAGTTCTGTATTTAAAATTTTATGTTTTAAGAAAATATAAATTTAATATTAATTTACGTTTTAAATATAATTATTTTTGAAGAACAACAAAATCACTAAAATTGAAATCTGTCCAATTACTCGTGATATTGGGAAGTGCTTGTACAAATACATATAAATTGGAAAACCTCAAATCGATGTCAGTATCACACATCGCACACAAACGTTAATTAGTTGTGCTCTACATTACGGATAGAGTCGACTGTAGAGCCTTCCTTACTCTGAGGAAAAATATTATAACTTTTTTTTCCAGCTTCACGCTGCATCCCGCACACAGCAGGGTAGCAGAGAGAACCTCCAGTTAAAACACTCCGTTACCCACTTTCTGCCGAATTCTGGAGGCCTTGCGTGTTGAGTGGCCGAATTCAACGCCACGCTTTGCCTCAACACCAGAGCGAAGACATGGAAATATAAATTTAAGTAAATATTTCATCTCCTCGAGTGGGGATCGAACCCACAACCAGTCGGTTTTACAGTCACACTTCGTGGCGCTGCGCCACGACTGGCCTCAATCTTATAACTAATGAAAAAAAATCAGACAATTCACTAAATTTAATATATTTGACACAATATTGATATTTAAATAATACTGTATTACTATTTTTCAATAATAAGATTTTTCATGTCATTGATTGTATTTTTTTTTTCATTTTCGTCCATTTATCTGTCGGTCTCACGTCATCCAAAAAACTTAATAATGCAAAATATAATTTATGTCGATTTAAAGAATATAGACTGAGATCCCAGAGCCTCCAGACCTACGTCATTTTAACAAAGCTGAAATTTTGAGATTTATTAGTATGCGTATTTACTACATTGAAAGTGGGACCCTTTTAGAGGTAGCGACAACTAAAGGTACTTTTACTATAATACTATTTCAAGGCCCCTTATAAGCACCCAGACCAATCTGATGGGCCAATCATCCTCCCAGACGCGATAAAGTTTCCATAAATTATATTGCAAGTATCTGGAACAATTTCCATGTAAAGCACCCCAACACTCTATGTCCTGAGAATAATAAGCGGATACAAAAAAAATAGTATTGTAAATAATTTATATAAAATTTTGGCTTGCGTAGTTTGCCTCAATTTTAAACAACCTTTATGGACGTCTGACGGCAGTAAAGGCCCACGTAAAGGGTCTAGTAGTAATAAATATATATTTTTACATTATTTTTAAGAATATATTTAAATATGAGCGTTTCTATTTCAACGTAAGTGAGCGTGGATCTTATGTACCTTTAGTTGAGGTTACTCTGAAAGGGCTCCACTTTTGAGGTAGTATAATATACGTATACCGTCTTAACTACATATTAGACTAATAATCAAAATTTCAGCTTTGCTAAAACGTCATAAGTCTGGGGGCCCTGGGATCTAAGACTTATACCCATTGTAATATCGGCATGCATAACCGTTGTATTCAGAGACGTCCGAATAGTATGCTTTTTTTGTCTAGAAGAGAGAAAAACTTTATCAACTCATTTATTTCTTAATTTTGCACCCGAATTTTACATACTGCGCATTGATTGGCGGAACACTACGCCGCTCCTTGTCTTATCTGAACGACAAAATCATAACAAAATTGAACCTGCAACCATTACACATATAAACCCAATGACCTGAAAACTTTCCGGTACTCAGAATGTTTGTGATATATGTCAATTGTTGAACTAAAATTATTTATTCTTTTTTTATTAGCTTCAAAATGTATCCCGAACAGCAGTATTGGCAGGGAGAGCGTAGTGTTGGGACACTCTTCTCTTTTAGAATTCTTTATATTTTCTCAATGCAACATTTGCTCAAAAAAATCGCTTAACACTAAAAAATATAGATAACTACAATATTTTATATTTTCTCGAACACGGACATCAATTCTGGAATACATAACATTTATTCTAGAATTTTGTTTTTAAATCTTAAGTATCAGTAAAATTAATAATTTGTAAAATCTATTACAAAACTAATAATTATTTCTAATAACATAGTATATCATTGGAAATATTTGATTGAAGTACGTCAGCAATATAATTTTTTATAAGCATTTATAACTTCCTATATAAGTACATATATAAACTTATAACTCATTGCTGACATTAATATAATAGAACCCGAAACAATGATTTTAATTTTTTTTGTCTGATTGTCTGTGCGTTTGTTCACGCTAATCTCAGAAACGGCTTACCCAAATTAAATGCAGTTTTCACTGTTACCACTCAACATTTAGTGTTTGTTTTATTTTAAAATAGTGACTTATTAATAAAAAGACGTATGTCTTAACAATTAACTTGACTTGATAAAATAAGTGTTTTATTTTTTGTGCTGAAACGAACTCAAAATCAGCCAAAATATATATATATATATTTTGTATATATATGTATATATATATACATATATATATATATAGCTGATTTTTTTGTCTTTAACATAATAATGTTATTAGAATACGAAAGTAATATCACATGAGAAAATAAATAATAATATAGTACAAAAGGGAACGAAGCCGCGAGCGGGTCATACATATATCTTTAGAGTTTCTCAATTACTTAATTTGAACAAAAAATAAATTGAAACCGCCATATAAGGTATCATTTATTACATATTGCTCGATGTAAAACCGGTCATTGTTTTCTTAAATCGATTCAGCAGTATTTGTATGTTGTACGTCAGAAAATAAAGAAAAAAAAACTTTTTTCTTTAAATATGAAAGAAAAATAAAAGGAAAATATATAAAAGTATGGAGAAAAAAATATGTAAATTATTGCAACATTATTGTACAGTAACATGGTTAGCAGAATACTAAAAATAAATAAATAAATCAGCTTAAAGCTGTATCATTGCTGTATGTATAAGCAGAGGGAACCAAGTGTTAAGACACTCCGTTCCCCACTTCCCGCCGAGTTCTGGAGGCATTGCGTATTGAGTGGTGGAACTCAGCGCCGCCGTTTTGCCTCGACACCAGAGCGAAGAAATGAAAGTATATAAATAAAATAAATAATTCACTTTCTCGAGTGGGGATCGGACCCACACCTAGTCGATTTTATAGTCGCACTTTGTGCTTCTGCGCCATGATGGCCTCTGGCAGAATACTTAATATAACCATTATTATCATTTAAATGCGATTTTCCACGCGACGGTTGTGGCCTGATATTCATTTTTCACTCAATACAATATTAACATTTTTATTTTTTCGAGGAAAACCGCAGCTATGGGTTCCACTACTCAACTCACAATGCCTCAAGAATTCGGCGGAAAATGGGGAACCGAAGTAGCTCTATGGGACGCCACATTATCTTAACCTAGTGTAGGTTCCCAAGTTTCCTTTGCCTGCACTGCTATGTGAGGGATACAGCGTGAAGCTGAAAAAATATATTATCAAATATATTATCAATAAACAAATTACCTTGAAACACACGGCCATTAAACTTTGACTATTCATAACCTTAACCTCTACAATAATGATCAAATATCTGATAGAATTACATTCAAAAATACATATAATAGGTATTAATTTTCAATAGTATACTGATATCTATCGTATTCACGGGTGGGAATCGAACTTACGACCTCCAAGTAAATTAATCATTGACTGCTAGAAGAGATTGTAAAATAGTATTTATCACTAATAAAGGTGGTCTGGTCGTCTGTGGTCGTTTTATCATTTATATTTTAAGAAGTTTATATGTACAAATAATGATATGTATATCGGAGACCGTCGTGGCGCAGTGGCACAAGCGTCTGATTGTAATCACAACGGTGCTGCGTTCGATCTCACTAGGGGAAATAAATTAATATTTATTAATACTTTAATTTCTGGTGTTAAGGTCACTGTGGCACAACAGGATAATGTTTGATATGTTTTTTTTTTAAGAAAAAGAAAGAAGAGAACGGAATTTTTTGACAGATTTTCTTGGCCTGTCTACTATATGTGAGATTTATTATTTTTTTTATTTATATTTCATATTCTTTTTAAAAAAAAGTCAGGTTCACGCTGTATCCCGCACACAGCAGGGTAGGCAGACAGAACCTAGTGTTAAGACACTCCGTTCCCCACTTTCCGCCGAGTTCTGGAGGCAATGTTTGTTGAGTGGCAGAACTCAGCGCCGCGCTTTGCCTCGACACCAGAGCAAAGAAACGAAAATATAAATGTAAGTAAATATTTCCTTTCTTCGAGTGGGAATCGAACTCGCAACCAGTCGATTTTACAGTCACACTTTGTACCACTGCGCCAGGACTGGCCTCAATTTTTATTTTTTCAATGATTTTCTTTTTGTACTGTTTAGATTAAAGTACAACATATTTAAAATGATTAAGATGCTATATGCATATGCCTGTTGTTTTACGATTTATCTTAATTTTATGTTGTACCTGAATACGTCACACAATAATAAAATAGCTATAATTAAAAAAATGTGTATAATAAAAACATAATAAAAACAAGTTATTCTTATAATTAATATAAGGGCAAAATTTTTACCACAAAAATGATATTGGTATAACTTTTAAAAATATTTTTTCCTTATATTTTATCGTTTCTAAGAAACTCTCAAGTCCATATACATTACCTATGGAGTGCGAATAACTATTTAATCAGCTATCAGTCTGTTATTGTAAACAGAATATTTCTTAAAATTTCTTTGTAATATAAGTTTATAAATAAACATTTTTTCTTTTAATTTATGATTCAGAATATAATAATTTAATAAAAAATAATACAGTATACACTTTATTTTTTTATTTACTTTTTTAGCTTCACGCTGCAACAGTTATCCTGCGTATACTAGGATTTGCAAATGGAACCTGGGAACCTAGTTTTAAGACACTCTGTTCCTATTAAGACACTTTCCCTCCCCACTTCCCGCCGAATTCTGGAGGCATTGAGTATTAAACGCTTTGCCTCTTGCCTCTTTACCAGAGCAATATTTTATTTCTTCGAGTGGGAATCGAACCTACAACCTGTTACAGTCACACTCTTGTGCCCACGACTGGCCTCAATATAAATATAAATATTTAACAATTCTACAATGTGTTTCCTGCAACGGGATATCATCCCCATGAGCGTAGAAATATTGAAGTCTGTGCCCACCCCAGCAAGACCTGAAGCCCACTCCAGAAATTTTAACCCCATAGAAAAGATCCTCCCTTAGCCCAAAAAAAAATCTCTAAATATGCCCATGACAGTCCCACTTGCAGGGTAATATAAAGACATGCTAAAAAGATTGTTGTCTTATAAATCAGCCATACGAAGCATTTTTTTATTATTTGCTGCAGAGAAACTTCATTGAGTGACTTGAGTGTTACGTTCGTAACCCGAATACGAGTACATTTATGTTTTTTTATTAGCAAAGGAGGCCGTCGTGGCGCAAGAACACATGGGTACAAATGTAAAAGCGACGGTTGTGGGTTCGAGTCCCACTCGGTGGAAAGAAATATTTAATTTTTCATTTCTTCGCTCTGATGATATGGCAAAGCGCGGCGTGCCACCACTCAACACGCAATACCTCCAAAATTTCGTGGACAGAGAAGTGAATGTTTTAATGGGAACGAAATACTGCGTGATAATGAAAAAAAAGGATAGGCAAAGGCACCTAATATCAAAACAACCCCTTTCCGAATTTGACAAAATATACATAATATTACGCCTTGAATCTCGGAGTTCAACGCTACGCTTTATGATACATAATCATAATTTGTTTACAGTTGTTTCGCGCTGGCTGTTGTTTAAACAATGAATTCTATTGACAATTGAAATTGTTTCTACTTTACTAATTTTTTTTATTTTTATTTTACAATATGACCATTTTTACAACCTAATGTGTAGGTTTTTAATTATAAAGATTTTTAAGATTATAAAGGTCGATACTAAGTATATTTTTTTATTTTAGTTCAGCAATGTATAATCAACTAGTGGGAATCTTACTTGGAATAATTATAAAGAAATATTCTACGCAAGATTCACCCTAGGCAGAGAGAATCTAGTGTAAAGACACTTCGATCTTCGCTCAATCGCAATTCGGGTTCATTTTCATTCGTCGTTTACATGTCGGTCGATAGCCTACTACGGGGAGTCCCCGAATATGACTGTGCGGATATTGCTACAACTTAGCCTAACAATAAATGAAATTCATAGGTTGACGTAAAGCAAGCGTGGCACGGTCACGTAAACGGGACTCCGCGCATGCTGACCCTATCGAGTAAATCTCCCAAACCGCGAACCCACTACCAGATACTGGTCCACTGCGTCACGTTGGCCTACAAATAAATCTATATTAAATTACTTATAATAATATTCTATACCCATTTCGTTTAGTGTTCTTATCTCTTTTTGTTCTCTATATATTATAAGATTATAAATAAATCAAATAAATCAGCTTCACGCTGTATCCCGCACACAGCAGGGTAGGCAGAGAGAACCTAGTGTTAAGACACTCCGTGCCCCATTTTCTGCCGAATTCTGGAGGCATTGCATGTTGAGTGGCAGAACTCAACGCCGCGCTTTGCCTCGACACCAGAACAAAGAAATGGAAGTATAAATTTAAATAAATATTTGATCTCCTCGAGAGGGGAACGAACCCACAACCGGTCGGTCTTACAGTCACACTTTGTGCCGCTGCGCCACGACTGGCCGACTATAAGATTATATATATTATAATATACCCAGAAACCCAGTTAATATAATTAAAAGAAATAGAACTAATTCACGAAAATAATTAAATTAGTAAATTTTCACCTCTTTCAGTTCTTATATATTAGTACTTCATTAGTTATAAATTAGTTCGTACTTCTAGTCTAGTCTACTCTACCAAACTTCGCTAAACGTTCACCTCTCAGACAAAACTCTGTCAAACAACTGCATTTGTATACAAGAAAAGTAAATATTTGACGACGTCTCTACGGTACTTTATTCTGATAATGTGGGTCACTCAGTATATGGGCGATATATAACGTAACAAGTTCAAGGAGAGCACATTGCTACTAATACTTTGAAAGAGATATTTTAGTGTAAACTGGACTTTTTCAACTATGGAGGCGGTTAGACTATTTTTACTTAAGGTAAGGATATTTAAACTTATATAGTTTTAAGGCAGAGGGAACCTAGTGTTAAGATACTTCCCATTTCCCCAGTTCCCTATTTTTCGCCGAATTTAGAGGCTTTGCGTGTTGAATAGCGGAACTCAACGCCGTGCTTTGCCTTGACACCAGATCGCAGAAATGAAAAATATAAATTTAAATAAATATTTTATTTCCTCGAGTGAGGATCGAACCAACAACCATTTGCCTTTACAGTCACACACTTGTACCCCTGCACCACGTCTGGCCTTATATTAAAACTTAAAGATTATTATATAAATGTATTTATTTGTTGTCCATTAATTGCTATTGAAATACTGATATAAAAATTGTAATTATAATAAAGTGATTTGCTATGTGAATATTACAAATACATATACATACATATATCAACACTTAAAAATTGTATAGAATTAAATACAATCGGCTTACTTCATATTAAAGACTTCAACGACTATGAAAGTATGAGTCCGACTTTGAAACTGACGTATTTTTAAGGTTTCGTATCTTTTAAGAAAAAAAGGAAGCATTATAAGATTTATTGTTGCCCGTCTGTCTATCTGTCTGTCTGTCTGTCTGTCAAGAGCCTTTATCCTTAAGAACGCTTGGAGATATCGAGTTGAAATTCAAACCATATACTCAAGTTTTCTTTATATTTCGACACTATAAAGGGAATCAAAATTAATAGGGTACTACCGGTTGACCTATAATTATCAAATTTACCAGACAGAATATAGCATCTACAGGTAGTACTAGATCAGAAAAAATCTGAAAACTATACATTTGTGGTTAAATTTTAAAAAATTATAGTCTTAAAATGAAATTTTAGCATTAAAGCCAAGCTAGTTCAAGTGAAGTATGAGATAAAAGGACTCTTTTACTAAGCTAAGCTTGAATCTCAGATAAAGACCTCTAATTCTTGTATGGAGCCACGGTGGGTGAACCCGACTCGCGCTTGTCTGGCTTTTAAAATGTTTTACCGTTTGATTAGAAAAAAACCATTTCTCTAGATTTTCTTTGTTCACTTCAAATATTGTGTGAATTGCGATTATATAAAATATGTAATGATTTTAGAATATCATATATCGAAGTACATATTAATATAATATATTTTAAAATTATTCTTCTTCTTGTATAACATTTCATATTTAAATAGAAATTAAATTTTGATTATTTCCATTTCAGATAATTTTATCAGCTATAATATTAAATATTGCGCTGGCGAAGCCCACGAAGTACAGTACTATACCAACATCAAACAGACAATCAAACTCCATACCACAAACTGTCAACTCTGCAAGGTCATATCGAAGAAATTGGTCTTCGAAGTCAACAAACACCGATATGTATAATAATATGCCTCCTTACTTAGTATTTAATAAAAAAATCGGTGCATACTATCCATATTACAAGTTTCCTTATGAGAATAAGTTGAGAAGAATACAAGAAAGGCTGCAAGGAGTATAACATATTAAAGCAGAATATTTGAAACAATGATAAAAATATGGATAAGATATTACTATTTATTTTTGATAATTAATTTTAGAGTTTATTTATGTATGCTTATGTTATTTATCTTTACTAGTGCTAAGGTAGTGTTCGTTGGTTTCCACTTACCTACCATACTGTCATTATCAATCTATTCATGTAAAGTTTCCATATGTCTATTGTACATTTCAATCCTACTAATATAAAAAATATGAAAGTTTATGAGAATAGATATATGTTTCACTTTCACTCAAACATTACTAAACAGATTTAGGTGAAACTTTACAATAAAACAGTTTATATATCAGATATAATATGTTATATATTATATAGGCTAAAATTTATGTAAAGATTTCGTATAATTTGGATATAATGTATTCGATTCACACAATTTAATATTTACATTTTCTTCGCTCTGGTGTTGAGGCTAAGCGCGACGTTGGGTTCCGCCACTCAACACGCTAGCCTCCTGAATTCAGCAGAAAGTGCAGAGCGGAGTGTCTTAAGTCTTTAACACTAGGCTCCCTTTGCCTAACCTGTTACATTTTACAGAGAAAACTAAAAAAAATGCATAGCCTATTATAAAATTTAGCAATTTCACAATATTATAATATATACATACATTATATATGATTATTTGTATTATATAAATAAGAACACGGTGCTGTTACCTTTGGTACTGTATTATAAGAGAAGACCTCTTAAAATTATTGAGGCTGTACTGATATCAAGACTAGATTATGAATGTAATATAAGTTAATAAATAAAAATAAATTCAATTCTAAAGTACATAAAAATAATAATGATAAGTGCGTTTTATTAATTTTACCATGAATTCTAAGATATTGTAGTTATTATAATAGTTAACGATCAGTCATGGCCATGTTTTGTTGTAAATTGAACTATTAATTTATAACTCAGTCGTGGCGTAGAAACACAAGGGCGACAAAGTTGTGGGTTCGATTTCCACTAGGAGGAATTAAATATTTAATATTTTTAAGCGTTAATTTTTTTTCAAAGCGCGCCGTTGATTTCCGCAATGAGTTAGTGAATAGTCAAACACAAAACTATCAAATTAAATCTTACAGGAGTCCGCGCTAACACATGTACATGTATGTATGTATTTTTAATTTTTTCTCCATCACATGGGTAAAGGCGGAAAGTGAGAAGTGTCTTAACTTGAACGAAGTTTCTTAACACTACGTTCCCAGGCCTGCCTGCTGTACTAAATACAGCGTGATGATATAGCGTGGACCTAAAAAAAAACAAATCAGTTATTATCTATATATATAAAAGGACTTGTGCTGACTGACTGAGGTAAGACGCACGCAGAGCCGTAACCGCTGATGGTAGAAACGTGAAATTTGGGCAGATGTTTATTTTTATATTCTGGACATCCACTAAGAAGGGAATTTGAAAAATTTTAACCCTAAAGGGATGAAATAGGGGTTGAAAGTTTGTATGGAAAAAAAATTTAATCTGTACCGATTTTTATAAAATTTGAAATTCAGACTCTTAAAAATATTTCATTGAACACGTGTTTCGTGGTTTTTTTAGAATTCACTCCTAATAAGCGGGCGAAGCCGCGCGCGCCCTCTAGTATTAAATAAAGCATTAAAAAAACCAATTAACAAGTTTATTGAATACGGAAATCTATTAAACATGTAAACGAAGAAACCGTCTGATTCGTGTTAGGATGAACAATAAGCAACCTTTGCCTTCCGCGATATTAATCTCGTATACAGTCGCAGTACAGTACGCAGACGTCGATGATTCATATTTTTTTCAATGTCATTGCACTTCTAAATAGTTTAAGATTACATTATTATATTATATTAGTTTTATATTAATTTTAGTGGTGTTTGAGGCCGCCGTGGCGTAGGTGCACAAACGTGCGACTCTAAGCACATCGGTTGTGTGTTCAATTCCTATAAATACTTAAAATTGTGCATGGTAACGAGGCAAAGCGCGGCATTGAGTTCCGCTACTCAACTCGCAATATCTCAATATTTCGGCGGAATATAGAAATCAGAAGTGGCTTAATGGGAAACGGAATGTCTTAAAACTAGGTTCCCAGATTCCCTCTGCCTACCCAGCTGTGTGCAGGATACACCGTGAAGCTAAAAAATGTATTTAATATTTCATCAAAAAATATTAGATACTTATTGAGTGTGGAATAACTTTTCTCGAATGGAAATCGAACCCACCTGTGGCGCTTACGCTCTATTCCTCTATAATTGCCTTTTGATTTATAATATTATATTTAATTTAGATAAGTTTTCAAAGTATAGTAGAAATTACAGTTTAGTTAATATTTTTCAACACTATACATAAAACTAAACCACAAACAAATACCACAACATACGTATAACATTTATCTATATATTTAAGTAAAATCAGTTACTAAAGAATAGCTATTAATAAACAAATATGAGTCATAATACTATAATTTATTCTTATTGTATGTACATTGAAGGTCATTGTGGCGCTACAGCGTGTGACTGAAATGATGATGGTTGTGGGTTCGATCCTCGCTCATGGCTTTGTCTTTTTGTGAAGTTATTATTTTAATTTTTTACCCTTACGAAATGCGGCGCTGAGTTCCGCTGCTCATAACTCATGCAATATCTTGAATTCTGGTGGAAAATGAAGAACAAAGAGTCTTGACACCAATTTTTTCCGTTCCGTTTTTCTACGTGCGGGATACAGCGAAAAAACTAGAAAAAAAATCTATACATTAATATCAGCTTCACGCTGTATTCCGCAAACAGTAAGGTAGGCAGAGTGAATCTAGTGTGAAAACACACCGTTCCCCACTTTCCGCCGAATTTCGGAGGCACTGCGTGTTGAGAGGCGAAACTTAACACCGCGATTTGCCTAGACACAAAAGCGAGGAATTGTAAATATAATTTTAAATAAACATTTTACTTCCTACAATGGGGTACAAACCCACAACCAGTCGCGTAGCCACACTTTGTGCCCCTGCGCCACGACAGGCTTCTTTTTTCTCGATACATTAACATAATTTAATTATTTTTTTTTTACATATGACTTATTTTGTGCTTACATATAAATAAAACGGAAGTGTCTGTCTCTATTTTTAAAATAACAGGTATTTTTTAGTGCATATAGTTTTACACGTCACAAAGAAACATTTTTTTAGAGTTAAATATAGAGAATCTATTAATGAAACGGACGGAAAAGTTTTTTTTTATTAATGATTCACGATGCCCATTTCACGTCATTATTCCCAAAATACGAAAAATAGTCTAACCATGGCAGAAAACCGATAAACCTGATAATTTTCTAAATATGTCATCAAATTATATAACTCATCCTTTTTTTGAAAAAACCAAAATTTTAAAACACGTTACATATTTAGAAATCAGAAGAGATAAAAGGTAATATCTTTCAAAATATCGATATATAACCATTGATATTGTAAGTCTGTTATTAATAATAATGTAGGTATGTATGTTGTATCGCCTCTTAACTATCCCGTAATTAATCATGTAAAAAAACTTGCTAAACTTGTTACTTTTTAAATTTATATGAGGCTTTGCTAGTAACTTATCGTATGAAAAAAATAAACGGGTACTGGTATAATTTTAAGATAAAGAAGAAGAAGAAGAGGTTTAGTTGTGTTTTAAATCATACAAAAGTATATAAAAGTCCAGTGAGGCCAATCGAAGGCACGAAGTGTGACTGTAAAACCGACTGGTTGTGGGTTCGTCCCCATTCGAGGAGATGAAATATTTACTTAAATTTATATTTCCATTTCTTCTGGTCTCGAGGTTAAGCGCGGCGTTGAGTTCTGCCACTCAACACGCAGTGCCTCCAGAATTCGGCAGAAAGTGGGGAACGGAGTGTCTTAACACTAGGTTCCCTCTGCCTACCCTGCTATGTGCAGGATACAGCGTGAAGCTGATTTATTTATTTACTTTTACTACATTGGTGACCCCGACGTGATGTAGAGGGTAGCAAAAATAGCGTTGCGGACAGTTTATCGCATATAGAGACAGTGAGATTCCCAACCGTAGTAGATTACTCAGAAATCGCTTCAGAACAACAGCATGATAAGAAGTTATTAAAATCAATTAATTCTTTTTTTAACATTTTTACAGTGTTATTCCACACTTAGGAAAGAGAAATACTTATTTAGAAAACGTATAAAAATTTGAACGCAGCGGGACTCGAACCCGGGCCTCCTGGAAACCGACCAGGCGCTCTGACCACTAAGCCATGCTTTACTAAGCCATGTGGTCAGAGCGCCTGGTCGGTTTCCAGGAGGCCCGCGTTCGAGTCCCGCTGCGTTCAAATTTTTAAGTATCAATTAATTCAACAACTAGCAATGTAAAGGTTAGAAAGGCATGTTTATCAGGTTCTGAGGAGATGATTCCTTGTGTCTCACAAGTCATATGAGACCATATTTACCAGAAAAATTTAGAAAAAATATTTTTGATATTTTGCATAATTTAGAATTTAGTGGCCGGTCGTAGCGCAGTGGTACAAAGTGTTTTTATAAAACCGATTGGTTGTGGGTTCGATCTCCACTCGAGGAGATGAAATATTTACTTAAATTTATATTTCCATTTCTTCGCTCTGGTGTCGAGGTTAAGCGCGGCGTTGAGTTTAGCCACTCAACACGCAGTGCCTCCAGAATTCGGCAGAAACTGGGGAACGGAGTGTCTTAACACTAGGTTCCCTCTGCCTATCCTGCTGTGTGCGGGATACAGCGTGAAGCTGATTTATTTATTTATTTTTACTACATTGGTGACCCCGACGTGATGTAGAGGGTAGCAAAAATAGCGTTGCGGACAGTTTATCGCGTATAGAGACAGTGAGATTCCCAACCGTAGTAGATTACTCAGAAATCGCTTCAGAACAACAGCATGATAAGAAGTTATTAGAATCAATTAATTCATCAACTAGCAATGTATAGGTTAGAAAGGTATGTTTACCAGATTCTGAGGAGATGATTCCTTGTGAGACTTCTACGAGTCATATGAGACCATATTTACCAGAAAAATTTAGAAAAATGTTTTTGATATTTTGCATAATTTAGAATTTAGAGGCCAGTCGTGGCGCAGTGGTACAAAGTGTGTTCATAAAACCGATTGGTTGTAGGTTCGATCCCACTCGAGGAGATGAAATATTTACTTAAATTTATATTTTCATTTCTTCGCTCAGATGTCGAGACTAAGCGCGGCGTTGAGTTTTGCCACTCAACACGCAATGCATCCAGAATTCGGCAGAAAGTGGGAACGAAGTGTCTTAACACTAGGTTCCCTCTCCCTCTGTCTACCCTGCTGTGTGCGGGATACAGCGTGAAGCTGATAATAAAATAACGTTTTTATATTTATCGGTATTTATTCATAATAACGACTACCTAATACAAGCATTCAATACCGACTGAGCGCGTGGACGTAGAATGAAATGTTGAATGAAATATGTGTCCCTATACTTACTAATTTTCATTTCATCGTCGTCAATAAAATATTTATTTTATTATTAGTAATTTTTGTACAGTATGAAGCCTATGTTCTACTTATATTGTTACTTATATTTAAATACTCTGTTCTTTAGAACACTCCGTTCCCTACTTTCCGTTCTCTACTTTCGTTGAATACTTGAGACATTGCTAGTTGTGTGACGGAGCTCAACTCCGCGCTTTGTCTTAGTACTAGAGCGAGGAAATTAATAATTAAACATTTTATTCACCGTCATGTGAATCGAACCCACAACCGTCGCGCTTGCAGTGGCACTCTTGTACCTCTACGCCACGATAGATCAGGACTAAACTGTCTTGACAATGTTAGATATATTTAATTTATAATAATTATATTAATAATATATTGTAAATCGAACATAAGTAATGTTGCATAATGTATTTGAAATACAAACAATTTATTTATAAACATTTATAAACACGAGGCCGGTCGTGGCGCAGCGGCACGAGGTGTGACTGTGAAACCGACTGGTTGTGGGTTCGATCCCCACTCGAGGAGATAAAATATTTACTTAAATTTATATTTCCATTTTCTTCGCTCTGGAGTCGAGGTTAAGCGCGGCGTTGAGTTCTGCCACTCAACATGCAATGCCTCCAAAATTCGGCAGAAAGTGGGGAACGGGATTGTCTTAACACTAGGTTCCCTCTGCCTACCCTGCTGTGTGCGGGATACAGCGTGAAGCTAATTTATTTAATTTATTTTTATTTATTTATAAACACGTTACAAACTAAATCTAAGAAATTAAGAATCGAGCAAAATTAGAATCCTTTTGTACAGGCACGTGATCGAGAAAAGAGTGCAAAAAACGAGAACTTTTTTAGTTCAACCAAGTTCAAGTGAATGCCGCTCTAATCTGGTCTGTGTAACTTTATTATGACTTTTTTCATTCCAAGAAATTTATTTAAAGGAGTCATTTATAGAATAGTTTTATTTCTGATATAGTGTTGGTCACCAAAGATGATTAATACAAGCGGTTATTCCTAGGGTTAAGTTATTTCTATTTTCAGTTTACAAATCAAATCAGCTTCACGCTGTATCCCGCACACAGCAGGGTAGGCAGAGGGAACCTAATGTTAAGACACTCCGTTCCCCACTTTCTGCCGAATTATGGAGGCATTGCGTGTTGAGTGGCAGAACTCAACGCCGCGCTTAGCCTCGACACCAAAGCGAAGAAATGGAAATATAAATGTAAATAAATATTTCATCTCGTCGAGTGGGGATCAAACCCACAACCAGTCGGTTTTACAGTCACATTTCCTGCCGCTGCGCCACGACTGGCCTCGACCTACACTATAAATACCATTTTTAGGGTGCTGTACGCCAAAAAGTGAAAAGGTAAAAACGGAACAACTATAGGATCACTTTGTTGTCCATCTATCCGTCTGTCAAGGCCATTTGTCTCGAGATCGCTTAGAAGTATCAGCCTCAAGATTAATAAGAAATATTCAGGGTCTATAATCCCTTGAAACACTGAAAAAATCTAGATAGTAACTGCAATCAAAAGATAAGAGCATTTAGGCATCGATTTTTCTTCATTTTCTATGAAATTCGCTGCAAAATCAAAACCTACAGTGTACTTCCCGTAGATATTATTTTTCTATAGATGTTTTATTTACTATTATTATGTATTTTTCAAATATGAATTTTAAAACCCCAAATTAAAAATTTACCATCAATCAATTAAGATATCTGTAATTCTTCCCGGTGAGTAAAATTGATAATAATAGCAGTAAATAAAGTTCAGTTACTATCTGAACTGTCAGTTACTGTCTGTCTATATATGTATTACGTCTAAATATCGAAAAGCTTCACTTTTTCTTGTATTGCAAAGAACCTAGTGTTAGGAATCTCCGTTCTCCATCCTTGTTGTCCCATTTTCGAATTTTCGTGTTGAGTCGCAGAACTCAACGAGGTGCGACCAGAGTAGGATAATAATAATTTCAATATAATCATTTCCCCAAATAGGAATCGAATCCACAACCATCGCGATCATAGCTTTCTCTCTGCGCTATGGCGGCATCTATACATATAATCACACATATAATATAATTACTATGTAATAAATTAAATATATATTCTTTATTATAATGAATATTTACTTTATTTAACTGATTTTTAGTAAAACACTACGTTATTTAATTAAATACAGTAGTGCGTAAATAAATGTTATTGACCGCGGTAATTACCTTTTCCAGTAAATTATAAGATAAAATGTTTATATAAAAAGTGGGTAATTTATTTTTAAAAAATACGAACTGTTTCTTGTTTCACAGAACTATCTAATAATATAAGAAAACCTGTGAGTCAGTACTTCAACGAACTATAGTCATTTGGCACTTGAAGTTTTAGAATAGGAAGCTTAAATAAATCACATCATGATATTTGATGAAATTATTAAATTGAATCTATTGTGAATTCCATTTTACTTTTTTTTTTTCTTTCTTTTTTTTCAGCTTCACACTGTATCCCGCATACAGCAGCTCGTTACCAGAGCCGAAGAAATGAATATATAAACGTAAATAAATATTTCATTTCCTCGAGTGGTTATCGAACCCACAACCAGTCGATTTACAGGCACACTTTGTGCCTCTGCGTCACGACTGGCCTCATTTACATATAATTAGTATTATTTTTTGTAGAGAACAATGCTTTTTTCTATTTATTTGAAAACACATATAAATATTGAGCTTGTACTTGGTTTCCATAAGGTGCGGGTTCCAATCCTCAAACGTTCAAAATTTTTACACCTTTACTAAATAAGTATTTTTCTTTCAAAAAATTTAAAAAACTTTTTTTTCTACATTCTGCTATATCTAAACATGGTGTATTGACACTGGCATGTATTATTTAAAGATAATTATTCATAATCAGCTTCACGCTGTATCCCGCACACAGCAGGGTAGGCAGAGGGAACATAGTGTTAAGACACTCCGTTCCCCACTTTCTGCCGAATTCTGGAGGCATTGCGTGTAGAGTGGCAGAACTCAACGCCGCGCTTAACCTCGACACCAGAGCGAAGAAATGGAAATATAAATTTAAGTAAATATTCCATCTCCTCGAGTAGGGATCGAACCCACAACCAGTCGGTTTTACAGTCACACCTCGTGCCACTGTGCCACGACAGGTCTCAATAATATAAGAATAATTATTCATGTTATGTAAATTCTAATATGAAAATGGTCCAAAGTAAAAAATGGAATCACAGTAATCGAATTGGCTTTTTTTTTTATTCTTAAATTATTGAATTTCTACAAGACAGGAAATTATAGGATATAATAGGTGGAGATCCCATCGTTTAAAACTGTAGGGATTAGATTTTCTAATGAAACTTATATTTAAGAATGATACATGATAGTAGAATAGATTACACTAGGGTTGCCCAAAAAAATCCTGCCGCAATCACCTTTAATTAATGTTTTTCGTAACTCGTTTTTGGAGAAAATTGCACTCATATGTTTTTTATGTAAATCGCACATCATTTGAAAGAAAATCGCATAAGGAATTGGAAAAACAATGGTTGCCAGCTCTCAGTCTGCCGCAAGTCCAAGGTTGCCTGGTTTAAAGAGGTTACTTAATGTGAATATTTGCACTCATGTGTTTTTTTAATGAATTATATATCAAATTAAAGCTTATTTTTTTGTCATCACTAAAACACATGGTTGCCTGGAAAATGGCTGCCGCAAGCAAAGGTTGCCATCATTCGAAATATTTTATTCTGATTCCGTTTGACTGAGAATAGACGATGAAATACGCGATTTGCCTTATGTTTTAAATTAAAATATTATATAATAGAAAGTCAATCTTAAAATTAATGTTTATTTACCTGTTAAATGATGATTATAATCATATTAAGAACATAAAAAACCATTTAAATATGAAATCATCCTTATTTTTCAAGTGAAATAATGAACCCATGATATTAAGTCTTTGCTAAATCTGTTTTCTAAATACTAATACTAATTTAAATTATCATTTTAAAACGACTAAATTATCTAATTAAATAAATGCTTACAAATATCAATCTATTATAAGGTATTAATTACATCATGTTTCCTTAAGATAATTGAAGAGAAGGGCGACAATTATTGCGTAAGTTTTTTTATTAATTAGGAAAATATGGAAAATAACATTTCAATATACTCTCTCTCTCTCTTTGTCCTCTGCTTTTGATTTTTTTTTCTCGTTTTTTTTTGATAACGGTTGCCGCAATCTTTTTTTTCTCACGCAACTTTTAAGAATTTGCATTGAAAGAAATATATATGATAGAATTATAATAAACAAAATTAATTTATCACAAATAAATTCTAAGAAATTTCGACAGTAATGCCGAATAATAAACGCTATTTAAGGTTTATGACCAGGAGTCGGCAAATATCAATTAGTACTTTTTACTATAGATAAACATTTTGCGGTGGTATACAAAGCAATAAAAATGCAATAATTTTATTTTCGTAGATGTATTGTTTCTAAATGCAATAACAGTGCAGATGGCCAAATGAGATGTTTTTGAACATATTACTTAGTTACTTACCTTTCGTTTTGGAGTGAAGACGTTTTTAGTTAACATGACAAAAATGAAGATCTGTTTTTTGTGCGAAAATGTGTGTGGAATTTAATAATGAGTCTGAAGTGTAAAATTATGTTGTTGTTTCGCCCAAAAATTATTTTTATATACAGTAACATTTTCTTAAATAGTAACACAATGCACGGTTATCACTTGTTACAAAAAGTTCATTGTTGTAAAAAAAAATATAAAGAAGAACTGCACTCGAGGAGATGAAATATTCACTTAAATTTATATTTCCATCTCTTCGTTCTGGTGTCGAAGCAAAGCGCGGCGTTGAGTTCTGCCATTCAACACGCAATGCCTCCAGAAGTCGGCAGAGAGTGGGGAACGGAGTGTCTTAACACTAGGTTCCCTCTGCCTACCCTGCTGCATGCGGGATACAGCGTGAATCTGATTTGATTTTTATTTTTCAATTATTTTCTAATGCAAAACGTAAGTATAACTAATGTTTGATAAGTATAATTAAATTTAATGTTTAATATTATATATTTTTCTCTGAGGACGAAGAGAGAGATTGAGAGTTTATAACGAGGTAATTTTTTATATTTTCTTGATTAATAAATAAAATATCTGCAATAATTGTCAAGCTACATTATATTATGAAAACATTATGTAATTAATACCTTATAATAGAACGATATTTGTAAACGTTTATTTAATACTAGTGGATGCGCGCAGCTTCGCCCGCTTATTTGAACCCTTACGGGGTGAATTCTAAAAAACCATGAAACATGTGTTCAATGAAATATTTTTAGGAGTCTGAATTTCAAATATTATAAAAATCGGTGCCGATTAAAAAAAAACCCATACAAACTTTCAGCCCCTATTTTATCCCTTTAGGGTTCAATTTTCTTAAAATCCCTTATTAGTGGATGTAAAGATTACGAAAAAAAACATCTGTCCAAATTTCACGTTTCTACCATCAGCGGCTGTGCGTGCGTCTTACCTCAGTCAGTCAGGTACTTGTTTTTTATATATAGATGATAATTTAGTCTTTTTAAAATAACGATTTAAACGAGTATTAATGTCTAGAAAACAGATTTAACAAAGACTTAATATCATAGACTCATTATTTCAATGGAAAAATAAGGATGATTTCATGTTTAAATAGTTTTTTGTATGTACTTAATATGATTAAAATCATCATTTAACAGGTGAACAGTTAGAATAAATATTAATTTTAAGATTGACCTTCTATTTTATAATATTTTACTTTAAAACATAAGGCAAATCGCGTATTTCATCGTCTATTCTCAGTCAAACGGAATCAGAATAAAATATTTCGAATGATGGCAACCTTTGCTTGCGGCAGCCATTTTCCAGGCAACCATGTGTTTTAGTGATGACAAAAAAATAAGCTTTAATTTGATATATAATTCATTAAAAAAACACATGAGTGCAAATATTCACATTAAGTAACCTCTTTAAACCAGGCAACCTTGGACTTGCGGCAGACTGAGAGCTGGCAACCATTGTTTTTCCAATTCCTTATGCGATTTTCTTTCAAATGATGTGCGATTCACATAAAAAACATATGAGTGCAATTTTCTCCAAAAACGAGTTACGAAAAACATTAATTAAAGGTGATTGCGGCAGGATTTTTTTGGGCAACCCTAGTGTAATCTATTCTACTATCATGTATCATTCTTAAATATAAGTTTCATTAGAAAATCTAATCCCTACAGTTTTAAACGATGGGATCTTAGGCCATAATAACTGTAAATATAAATTGCTTGCAAGATTTATAAGAAGTTATTATTTTAGTGAAGCAACATTTTTAATTTTTAGCGTCACGCTGTATCCCGCATATGGCATGGTAAGCCGATGAAACCTAGAGTTAAGTCACTTCGTTCTCCATTTTCCGCCGAATTATAGTGTCATTGCTTGTTGAGTGGCGGAACTCAACGCCGCGCTTCGCCTCGACTACAAACTGAAGAAAATGGAAATGTTAAATATTTCATATCCTCGAGTTGGAATCGAACTCATAACCTGTCGCACTTACAGTCACACTTTGTGCTCCTGCGACTGGCCTCAAAAACAGTAATATTAAAATAAAAAATAAATCAGCTTCACGCTGTATCCCGCACACAGCAGGGTAGGCAGAGGGAACATAGTGTTAAGACACTCCGTTCCCCACTTTCTGCCGAATTCTGAAGGCATTGCGTGTTGAGTGGCAAAACTCAATGCCGCGCTTTGCCTCGACACCAGAGCGAAGAAATGGAAATATAAATTTAAGTAAATATTTCATCTCCTCGAGTGAGGATCGAACCCAGAACCAGTCGGTTTTACAGTCACACTTTGTGCCCCTGCGCCACGACTGGCCTCAAGTAATATTATATTGGAAATAAACCTAATTAATAAAAATAATTCAATGTAACAGCCGATAGAAGTCCCCCAAGCCCGGCTATACGTATACTTATAGGAAAAACCAGTATCTTAATAAAATTGTACTTTTATAATATATTTTGTAGAATTTTTATTTAAATGAATAATAACATAACATCGAACCTTAATTATATATATTTTTTGTAATAAATAAACGATGACGACCTCATCGACGACTATGAATTTTTATTATTTCTACCAACCTGGTGAAGTGGCACAGTGGAAGATCATTTGAATGTAAAGCGATACTTGTGGGTTCAATCCCCACTCGCAGAAATTAATTATATAGTTTCATTCCTCCCCTATGGTAGGACGTGCGGCGTTGAGTTCCACCTAATTTCAACGCTGAATCTTGACGGAAGACGGAAAATGGAGCATTTTAAAATCTTTTTGTCAGCTTCTCTCTACCTGAGCCAACATCAATATGCCAGATATAGTGGGAGCATATTACTTTGTTAAATATTGGGCACAAATGTGTGACTATAAGGACGTCAGATTGTGGGTTCAATTTCCACTCGAGAAAATGTTTTTTTTTACATTTTCATTTTTTCGCTTTGGTATCGTTTCAAAGCACGGTGTTGAATTTCAGCGGAAAGTGAAGAGTGTCTTAACACTCTTTAGGCGAAAGGCTAAAGAGTTGAACTATAAACATGTTTGGGTGCGTAATGGGAAAATCTTTATGAGGAAAACCGACTTCAGTCCATAAAGTTATCTCTAGCATAGGTTATTTAGATAAACTGTCTTAAGCTAAAATATATATTATTATTTATTTTTCTTATTGGTGTATGAAACTATTTAAATAATTATAATAACTTTAAAATTCGATGCGCTGACTGTGTATTATTTAAATGTTACAGGTTTACGTACTAAAACTCACGAGTTTTTGTATAATATTTGTCATAATAACTTCGATATTATCATACTTACTGAAACATGGTTATGCACTGGTATATATGATACAGAAATTTTTGATACAAATTATAATGTATATAGAAGGGATCGTGATATACGCCCAATATTAATAATCTATCTCCTACGTCAATCTTCGATTGTTCCATATATTAATCCAATCTCTAGATTGGATAGATATATGGAACAATCGAAGCTTGACGTTGGAGATAGATTATTAATATTGGGCGATAGTGAACTCCAAGAAATCGAAAGGTGGAGGAATGTTGGTGGCAGTATCCAACCGAATTATTATTTTTTTTAATAATAATTTTAACTAAACACTACAGACACGTGGTCCGTACTTTTTTTTACTTTTTCATTATTATCAGCTAATCATCAATTTTATATTTATCTGCTGCTTAAATAAGGCTTATAACTAGAGATAATTATCTAAATATTTAATACCAAATACAACCATTCTAGAATGAGAACAAAAATAAATAAATAATAAATAAAATAATTCTTTATTTTCATCTCACAAAGCTTGGTCACAATAAATACACATTTGACAAAGAAACCAGTGGTGAACAGTAAAAAGCTAATGTGAGAGACTGGTGTCCATACTGGGCATATACCTGTTTTACAGATCACCAGGCACTCCCTTTCATAATCTACAACAAGAGTGGTTTCAGAAAAGGAAAAATATTATTTATTAAAGAACTAATTAAAATTATAATAAATTATTAATTATTAAAGAACTTAACAGCTTTACTTTTCTAAAAATAACCTTAATTGTGAATAATTTAAAATACAAACAAAAAAGACAGTGGGTAATGGTGAAGAACCTAAATTTTATGACTCTTTTAAAAAAACATCAAAATCTAAACTTGTTCTTCGTGTATTATTGTTTATAAAATTTGCATAACCTGAATAAAATCTTTTTGAGAAGTGCGGACAAATCTATGGCTAATTTTAGTTGTAGTTAAACTATAAAAATGATTTTATTTTAAATATACTGTATTTTAACTTTTTTATTTATATCTATTTTAACTAAATCTAATTTTACAAACATACTTTAAATTATCTTCAAAAACTGATTTTCCTATATATTATATGTATAATTGTAATAAGTGCTACAAATAAAATAAATAATAAAATTATTGATTTAAAACTATACATTTATGTAAAGGCCAGTCGTGGCTCTGGAGCACAAGCGTGTGACTGTGACCGCGAGAGGTTGTGGGTTCGATTTCAACTGGAGGAAATGCAATATTTAATATTATAATTTCTTCGGGATGGTGTAGAGGCAAACCGCGACGTTGAGTTCTCCGCCACTCAACATCCAATGCCTCCAAAAAAGAAAGTGTTTTAATGGGATGAATTGTCTCAACACTAGGTTCTCAGGTTCCCTCTGCCTACCCTACTACTTGCGGGCTACAGCGTGAAGCTTTATAATATATATTTTTAAATGTATATCTCAAACCTGATAGTTTCATTAGTTATCCGTAACTAAACAGCTTGGCGACGAATGGTTTCAAACAATAAGAAGAACATGTTCTTCTTCTCTTCTTCTGAGGCCGGTCGTGGCGCAGCGGCACGAGGTGTGACTGCAAAACCGACTGGTTGTGGGTTCGATCCCCACTCGAGGAGATGAAATATTTACTTAAATTTATATTTCCATTTCTTCGCTCTGGTGTCGAGGTTAAAGCGCGGCGTTGAGTTCTGCCACTCAACACGCAATGCCTCCAGAATTCGGCAGAAAGTGGGGGACGGAGTGTCTTAACACTAGGTTCCCTCTGCCTACCCTGCTGTGTGCGGGATATAGCGTGAAGCTAATTTAAATTTAAATTTAAATTTATGTTCTTCTCTTGTAAAAATCCCGTAAACAACAAGAGAATGCAAAACTCATCACATATTATATTCAAAGTCATATATATATTATTCATATTATATTAAAATACAACTCGACTTTCAAACTGCAGTAAACAAAACAAAATCAACAATATTTCGTAACCTAATAAGAACAACTAACATAAAATAAAAAAAAACCTTAAAAGTGGAAATTAATTCAGTAATGCATTGCAAAGTGCATTTATGTATCACTTTTATGATGCAAGATGTTTTTGGAATAAATCTTTCCGCGGCACTTAACGTTAAAACAATAAGTCCTTTCTAATTAAAACTGCTTTAAAATTTTTGTGTTGTTTGAAGTAATACTACGACGAGTAATATACGAGTATACATTGAGATACTAGAAAGATATAAAAATGGAAAGTTTTAAATTATAAGAAGAGATCATTTTTATTTTAATTGCATCATTTTTCATTTTCATTTATGTTATTTGAAACTTAAAAAGAGACTAAAGACCAAGTGTGACTGTAAATGCAACAGGTTGTAGGTACGATTTCCACTCGAAAAAAAATAATATTTAATATTTTAATTCATTCTCTCTGTTTTCGAGGCAAAGCGCGGCGTTGAGTCCGCCACTCAACAATCAATGCCTCGAACAGTGGAAAGTAAAAAAGAAGTGTTTTTACACCAGGTTTCCACCGCCTACCCTGCTATTTTCGATATACAACGTGAACTTGAAAAATATTTTTTTTACTATTATTTTTTTGTACTATAGACATAAAATTCATATATTAAGTTTAAAAGATATTTACTACCGGACGCTACTTACTTATGAACTAAAATAGTAATTTAATATGCATCGAATAGTATCAGAAAATATCTAATCAAAGTAATGGACCACTAATGCGTGAGTCAATACATGATATAATTGGATATATTTAAAGTGGCATAGATTTTTATTTTATTGTGTCTTTTTTTCAGCTTCACGCTGTATTCTACATGAAGCAGGGTAGGCAGAGGGAGACTAGTGTTAAGACACTCTGCTTCCCACTTGTCGCAGAATTCTAGCATTTATATTAGCCATTGCGTATTGAGTTGCGGAACACAACGCCGTGCTTTGCCTCGACACCAGAACGAATCAAAAAATGAATAAAAAAATCTTTTCTTGTTGTGTTTCCTAAGTAGAAATCGAATCTACAACCTGTCGTGTTGACATACAGTATTGTATAATACTTATATATATAAAAAAATATATTAAATCAAAAAAAAATATAATAGTTATTTTATAAATTACCTAGTTTGGATGTCTAACTGGGTCTTAATTGACAATGAAGATTTGAGACTCGGACTCAGAGTGCTATGAGGTCAGAAGGAGAGCGCGTCCGAACATAAAGTATATAAGGCGCGAGAGGGTTAAACTTGGCATTATTTGTGAGATAACCGTGGACAGAGCATATACGGACCTCAATATGGCCAAGTTCATGGTAAGTTGGTGTACAATATAACAATAATATTAATAAAATATATTAGAAGTGATCAAGTCAAAATTATTTCTTGTTTATTTATAAAATATTTTTCGTAAAGTAATATAAGTTCAAGTAAAATATATTTTTTTCGTTATTCACTAACAATTTATAAGCTATGATTACCTGAATCATATATTAAGGAAATATTAATTTCAATATAATATGCAAATAATAATGAAAATAACATAATTTTTCCATAGAGTTTTATTTACTTCTATAATATTATTTGTTATTCTCTCAAAATTAAAAAAAAAGTCTTCAGTACAGCAACCTAAAGATTGATTATTGATATTGATTGATCTCTTAAGAGAAAAAATCATTTGTTTATTTTTTTTTTTCAATATTATTTACTTTATATTTTCTTCTACAGATCGTCGCGCTAGCATTAGTCGCTGTAGCAGCGGCCTATCCAGGTACGTTTTTTTTTATTAAAATATCAGTTCTAATAAGATTTTGTGTATCGTCTTTAAGCGTTGTCCTTAGCCTTCATATTAAATATATAATGTTATTAATAACTTTTATTCATTTCCCCGAGTGGGAATCGATCCCGCAACCATCTTAAAATCACATGCTTGTGCCATTGCGTTACGACGGCCTAATTATTTGACGAATATTATTTTGTCCATAAATAACGTCTAAGTGTTTACAGGTTATGGCGCCGGTGGCGGCCATGGTGGGTTAGGTGGACATGGTGACGTTGGAGTGGGAGGTGGTTTCGGTGGTGGCCACGGTGGTGGTTTCGGAGACGGTGGATTTGGAGGGGACCATGGTGGCCAAGGAGGTTTTTTAGGAGGTCACGGTGACCATGGAGATCTTGGAGCTGGACACGGTAGCGAAGGCATTATTGGAGGCGGTCATGGCGGTGGAATCGGAGGTGGACTTGGCGGAGGTCACGGTGGCGCTATCGGAGGCGGCCATGGCAGCGGAATTGGTGGCGGATTCGGCGGTGGTCACGGGGGCCAAGGAGGTTTAGGAGGTCATGGTGATTTAGGTTTTGGTGGTAGTCATGGTGGCCAAGGAGGCTTAGGAGGTCATGGTGGTTTCGGTGGTAGTCATGGAGGCCAAGGAGGTCTTGGAGGATTCAGTGGTGAACACGGTTTCGGCTCTGGCCATCACGGAAGCCATGGCGGACACCACGGTCACGGAGGATTCGGCGATGGCGGTATCGGTGGACACGGCCACGGTGACTTCGGTGGACACGGTGACGGTGACTTCGGAGGACACGGCCACGGAGACTTTGGAGGACATGGCCACTACTAAGCGGTGGTGATGAATTGTGATATGTACAGTAATAGGTATAATTAAAATAAATTTATAAATATTAAAACTGTGTTTATCTTCCCTCAATGAACCAATGTTAAAATAACCAAATTACGTCGTAAAATCATACATACCTAGTACATAATTAAAAAAAAAAATTAAATCAGCTTCACGCTGTGTCCCGCACACAGCAGGGTAGGCAGAGGGAACCTAGTGTTAAGACACTCCGTTTCCCACCTTCCGCCGAGTTTTGTGTTTGCCTCAACACCAGAGCGAAGAAATGAAAATATAAATGTAAATAAATATTTCCTTTCCTAGAGTGGGGATCGAACGCACCATCAGTCGACTTTACAGTCACACTTTGTGCCCCTGCGCCACTACTGGCCTCATATATACTTTCAGGCATTTCGGGTTCGGATATTTCGGGTCTTCAAATGATTTTTACGAAATTACAGTATTTTTTGATTTGATGCCAGTCGAGGCCCCAAACGCGATTGGTTGTGGGTTTTTTTTATGGAAAGGAAAGCGCGGGGTTGATATCCGCAAATCAATACACAATGCCACCATGTTTAAAAAAATAGAAAATAGATAGCAGTAGCGGTGGCAGTATAATAGATTACAGTATGTATTTACATATAAATATCTGTAATTACTTCTCAGACATCAATATAATAATTTTATTTACCTGATGAGAAATAAACAAGAACTTAAGTACATAGTATTTCATTAACACTTAGAGCAGGTGTATCTATAATTAGTATATTTACAAGTTTTTTTTACGTAGAAACCGTATTTTTGTGGTTTTCCCGTACAATGTTTACAAGAAATTCTTTTAACTTTTAATTCCAGCACCTGTATTATAATTAAATATTAAATTGTAAATATATGTATGTATTAAATCAATTCTTGAGAAGAAATTATATTTTTATACAAAAACACAAATACCAGTACTGGCTGATAGCTTGTTTGATATATTGTATAATTGAAAGAAAAAAATACCTTAGAAATACCTAGCATTTAATTTATCAGAGGCTGTCGTGGCGCAGGAGCATAGGATGTGACTGTAACGCGAGGGTTGTTGGTTCGATAAATATTTTTATTTCTTTGCTCTGGCACCAAGGCAAAAGTCCGGCGTTGAGTTCCACCACTCAACATGCAATGTGTCGGAAAAATTCGCCGGAAATTGGGGAACAGAATGTCTTAACACTAGATTCCCTCTGCTTACCCTGCTATATATAGGATACAAGGAGAAGGTAAAAAAATATATTTGAAAATGAATTACCTTTTATAATCTTTGTCTATCATGGCGCAGCTAACACATTCATGTCTAAACGCCATGGGTGTGGGTTAAAATATAACCCGGGGATTTTTTTTGTATTGAATAAATATATTGAAAGCCACTCGTGGTGCATGGGTACAAATGTGACTGTAAATGCGACAAGTTATGGGTTCGATTCGAGGATATTTTTTTTTATTAACGTCTTGGTAACGGGGCAAAACGCGGCGTTGAGTTCCACCACAACATGGAATGCCTCCAGAATTCGGCAGAAAGTGGAGAACGGAAGTGTCTTAATAGGAACGGAGTGTCTAACACTAAGATCCCAAGTTCTCTCCGCTTACCCTGCTCCACCCGACTGCCTACCTACGGGATAAAAAAAGGAAATATTTGAAAGAACAGAGAGACTATTAGCTAGATTATAAAAAAACAATAACATACAATATGTGAGACAAAGTTGTTCAAGCAATGCTTATTTTCTTGTTCAATCTATCTATCTATTGAGGCCAGTCGTGGCGCAGCGGCACAAAGTGTGAATGTAAAACCGACTGGTTGTGGGTTCGATCCCCACTCGAGGAGATGAAATATTTACTTAAATTTATATTTCCATTTCTTCGCTCTGGTGTCGAAGTTAAGTGCGGCGTTGAATTTAGTCTTAGTTTAGTTTATTTAATTTAATCTATAACATCATAGAGTAGTAGTAGTAGTAGATCTAAATAGCAATATTAGTTAATGATCAAATTAAAACAAACTTTTTGATAAAACAATAGTTATTTATTCTTTTAAATACATATATAATATTCTCTATCAGAATACCGCCTCAGTTATCGTCCAACAAACAAAGGCAACTCAATCTAAAGCACGAATATATTTCATAAAAACCTTTTTTTCACAAAATCTACGTTATTTTTAAAAAAATACACGTCCCCAGTGCTTTACACTATACTATGACTTCTATTTATATTTGTTGAGAAAGAAACACATTGTTATATTTAAAATGTAGGCAAAAAATATATTGAAGAAAAATATATAATAGCTGCAGTTTTTATTATAGCCTTTAGTATTGATAGGTTGACGAATTGTATTTTTGAGTAGCTTTATATCTAATTTCATTATAAAAAATATGATTTTATGTCAAATAAAATATTTATAATATAATACTATATTAATACTTTTGATAAGCCACTGTTCATATATTCATAAATAATCTTTTTTTTTTTTAGTTTCACGCTGTATCCCGCACATAGCAGGCTAGGAACCCTGGAACCTAGTCTAAAAACACTCCGTTGCCATTAAAACACTCCCGTTCTCTACTTTCCATCGAATTCTAGAAGTTAAATATATCACAATGTGTTTCTCCTCTTACAGTGCATATTTACTTTATTAATTGTGACCGTAGAATTACTTATATAATATATTCAACAAATGCACCGTTGATGATGACTCCTAATCATTAATTCCATAAATAATTTAATTATTATATAATATTGGAAAATTTATAATTATGTATAAACATGTTATTTATAATCTATTTATTTACAATTTCTAACATCCTATATACACATAGTAAACAATTTTATATATTATAATATATTTTTTTATATAAACAAAAAAACAAGATGTATAGTGACTAACGTTAAAGCATTTTGAAGGCGAATAAACGAACACTCCGACGATAATGCAATTTTATGATCATCTAATATTAGATACCTAAGATTGGCACGATTCTAAGATTTTATCTAAAGTAAATATATTATTATGCCAAAAAATCCAAATAAGTTAGTATTCGTAGGGTTATTTTAAAAAAACATTTCCACTTTTACACTTTTTGTCAATCATTTAGAACACCCTATGTATAATGATGATACATTTGAATATAACACATATTGTATAATTAAACATTACATTTGTCGTAAAAATAAAAATATAAAAAATTACAATTTAATGGCATATAACGTAGATGACACTACTAAAAAGAAAATATAATAATAGTCATGTTAAATAAATGAAAATCTCTTTCTTTTCTCCTTTAATACATAATTATTAATACATAATAAGCACAATTTGGCATTTTAATAGTTTTTATATGTAATAATAATACTCTCTAGACATTCCTAGAATCGTATCCAAAAATAAAAACAAAAACCAATATCACTTTACCCTGTGTCAGCGAGTTGTAAATAAAAACGCTATAATATAACAATAAATAGATTCAACCTGTATGTGGCACATTCGAAATTTAGCTACAAACAAAATGAGCAAATGCAAGAAAAAAAATAAAAATTTAAATAAATAATCAGTCCCAACAATGATTTCAAGCAATTATTATTTTCTTTTTTAACAAACAACAAATCAGGCCCTTTTGGTGCAAGGAAGCCCAAATCGATTTGAAAATATTTTCCTTTTGTCATTATTTTTGTATTTTTTATTATTAAGGTATAGGCTTATCTGTTCCATCACGTTCAAATAATATTTACAAAAAGAACAGCTCAGAAAAAAAATTGTACTCATCAGAAACAAATATAGTAGTTATAAGACCTTTAATATATTAGGTACACTATACAAGTATACAGTGTAGTATGATGACGTTAATGATTATACCAGTAAAATATCATTTAAAAAAAATTACCTTAGGATAAACAAAAAAAAATTTCATGTTAATATATTCAAAAACATATTCAACATTCCCTCAAAATTAGCTACCAAAAACAATATAAGAAATGATAGTACAAATACAAAGTAACTTGTCCATTATAATGCTTTTTTATGTATTTATATCAAAATAGTTTTTTAATAGCTTGGTTTTGCGTTAACATATATAACAAAACAAATGAAAATGAATGTTTGTTTTTATTTATAATATTATAAAGTTAAAAACTATAACTGAATAATTTGACCAGTCATAAAAATTTATAGACTGAGATCCAGGGCCCCCAGACCTACGTTATTTTAACAAAGCTAAAATTTTGAGGATTAATAAATTTGACTTGATTTGAGGATTAATATGTAGTTAAGACTGTATGCGTACTTACTAACTTGAAAGTGAGGCCCTTTCAGAGAGAGTATGTGCAATAGTCCACAAAATTTCAGCTTTCCTAAAATGACGTTGAACCTTGGAACCAATGTCTGCAGATAGTAAGTCAATATCTATCATTCAGTCTAGGCTAGGCAAAAATATTTTTTTCCTAAGATTAAATTTAACCAGCAACTTTTTATCTATAAAGATATAAAATGTCAATAGGGCCGACATAATAAACATGTACGATGTAGTTATATAAATAATTAAAAAAAAAAATTAAATTAAATTAGCTTCACGCTGTATCCCGCACACAGCAGGGTAGGCAGAGGGAACCTAGTGTTAAGACACTCCGTTCCCCACTTTCTGCCGAATTCTGGAGGCATTGCGTGTTGAGGGGCAGAACTCAACGCCGCGCTTAACCTCGACACCAGAGCGAAGAAATGGAAATATAAATTTAAGTAAACATTTCATCTCCTCGAGTGGGAATCGAACCCAGAACCAGTCGGTTTTGCAGTCACACCTCGTGCCGCTGCGCCACGACCGGCCTCGGACCGGATATAAATAATATTTTATAGTAAATATTATTATCTATATGTAGATTACGTTTAACCTACAAGCCAAGAATGGATTAATTTCGAATGATCATTATGACCGTAGTAAGAATATTAGATGTTTTATATTTTTTTATATGTTAGTTAAATTTGAATTTGTTTTAATTTTTAGAATATAATCAAAACCAATAATAATGTAGTTTTACCAATATCATCTAATGTCATCATTTTTTTAAATAAATAAAATTCCAAGATTAAAATGGATACAATTTTGTAAATATGGTACTATAAATATAGTTAATAGTTAGTTTCTTAATTTCGTTCAGATTGAATACTGGTCCTTACATAAATTACGTCACACATAAAACGGGTCAACAAAGTATGATATTGTGTGACAAAAGATGGGGAATTTCCAAATTTCGTGAAAATATAACACACTTATGTATGAGTAAACAAAAATAATTATGAAACTAGTTTTTATTATAGTTTTATAAGCCGTATAAAAAATTTTACGTAGCGAGAATTGAACCTGCGTCTCTTAAAAACCGTCCAAGCGTGCGGTTTCCAAGAGGCACTTGATAAAACCCCGATAAGTTCAATTTTTTTATATGTTTTTATAAATAAGTATTTTTCTTTCCTAAATGTGGAATAGCATTTCAAAAATATTAAAAAAAATACTGTTTTTATTTTAATCTTTTCTAGGTAGAGTAGAAATGTTAAATTTGTTACGTTACATAAGGTAAAGGGTCAAGTCACAAGTGTAACCAACTGTGACATAACCAGAGAGTAAGTCAAAAATAAAAGAAAATTGTGTGACATAATCTATGACCGGCCTCTAACAGGTCATAAATTAATTAAATATAAACTTTATAAATATATTGATAGTGTAAAGCAATCACATTGTACTCAAGTTAGTTATCCAATTAAAAAAATATATAATAGGAATGTCATATAATTGACGAGAATAAATAAAAGTGCTGCAAACATTACTTTTAGGGTTGCCTCATTTTGTTAAGCTTTGTAAGCATTAGCTTTTTATTTACAACATATAATATTTGAATAAACTATTTTATTAGAAGAATTTTTTTTTGTATGGAACAAGCCACATAAGAGACAAATTATATTTGGTCAGTTTTTGTAAGTAAACAATATAAATGAATTAATATAAATATATTTCAATATTTTCCTTGCCCATTTACACACTGTATTTGGAAAAATAAATTAAGAAAATTATGTAGGCCTTTGTTACTTAACTATATATATATATATATATATATACAATATACATACATACATTTTTATTATATATGTATAATAAATAGATAATATACTATATACTTAACAAATATAAAGCCCATACCCTCGTCAATACTCTCCGCAAAGAACACACTCTATTCTCACTTCAAAGAAGTGCAAAAAAAAAAAAACACTAACAAAAAGAGTATGAAAAACCACCACTCAATCCATTATAGTCCAATATATTTCAATCATACAGTGTAAACTACATAACGTCTCCAAATTTAACAACTATCTCGCAAAACGTAGAAATCCTTCTACTTTAGTTTATTTATTTTTTAGTTTTTTCTGTATAACATCACAGAAATATAAAATTGAAAATGCTAAATGGTTTCGGTTTCCATATTTAAATGAACTATATAATAAACACCATATTAGATTTTAATATTAAAGTTTGGTGTTTATAAAATTTCTGGGT
Organism: Heliconius himera; assembly: GCA_021202915.1. NCBI lineage: Eukaryota > Metazoa > Arthropoda > Insecta > Lepidoptera > Nymphalidae > Heliconius > Heliconius himera. Next base: position 329,624 of record JAJHJA010000513.1, on the reverse strand, counting down.
TTGAAAATAATGATAATAAATATTAATATATAGCAGACCCAGTAGTGGGAAGCTAGTGTAAGTAAAATACTCTAATTCCCAATTTACGATCGTCCCTCTACTCATCCCTAGTTCCCTCGCCAAAGAAAGTCAAATCCAGTGTCATTATATAGAGTTTACACTGTATTTTTCAATATAAATAATGTTTATATATATGTAGGACAATGTTCCAAACTCGATGCGCACGCGTCACAAGTCTTAGCGTCCCGTTTATTAACTAACGTGCAAACAGGGCACTCGCGACCGCCGGAGGTAAGGGGTTCGATTTCGGGCCCACGTTTCGATTTCCCGCACATTTCACACGCCATTACAGATTGTTTATTTATATATGTGCAAGTACCGCACTGCCATTTGTCGTGGATACTCGCTCGGCTTGAGGATTGTTCCCGTTCCCGTTCGATTTCCCGTTCCCGTTCTCGTTCGCGTTCGCCATTTTGATTTTTTGGGGGCGATCGTCGTACGAAATCTGGTTCGTCTAGTGATACTACCAGCTGCGCTTTCAGGTCGTAGTTGTCGGTCGGTCGCGTTGATTGATGGTTGACTGGAGCTGAAATAAAAAAATAATAATAAGTTATATTTTTACTGTCAGCGTTTATAAAGGTCTTGTCATTGGTAATCTATATATATAAAAGGACATGTACCTGACTCACTGAGGTAAGATGCACGCACAGCCGTAATCGCTTTGTATAGAAACATGAAATTTGGACAGATGTTTATTTTCATAATCTGGACATCCACTAAGAAGGGATTTTGAAACAGGGGTTGAAAGTTTGTATGGTTTTTTTTTTAAATCGGCACAGATATTTATAAAATTTGAAATTCAGTCTCTTAAAAATATTTCATTGAACACGTGTTTCATGGTTTTTTAGAATTCATCCTTAAGGGTGCAAATAAGCGGGCGAAGTTGCGTGCGCCCACTAGTGACTTATAAATAAATATAGTGAATAGCAAATATACAGCTTCACGCTTTATCCCGTTGAGAATGTCTAGGAAATTACTTCAATTCTGCTGCCTATCCTTCTTTATATGGGATACGACGATAACCAAAAAAACAGAACTTTAAATCTCTATTAGGTGATAAGACAACAAGCGACTATAAATAAGTATTCATAATAAAAGATTTATAATAAAAAACTTACCAACTGTACTTCTCGAACTATGACCAGATTTGTGCACACCATTTTCCATAGGCTTATTTTTCGCCTTGTCCACCTCAACAGCGACAAGTCTCGTCGCTTTTTTAACTTTCTTCACTTCAGCCGTATTCGAAACGGAACCGGAACCGGAACCGTTTACCGAATTCTGCTGTTTGATTATCTCTTTTCTATCTTTTATCTCTTTTTTAGTTAACAATTTGACTTTATCTGGAGCTACCTTTTGTGTGACTAGACCATCCGCTTTAGGGTTGCCTATGGGTTCTAAAGGTTTTTTAGGTCGTTTCTCATCTGAATACTTTTTTGCCAATTGTTTCGCTTTCTTCTGTTCCTGCTCTAATTTTAGCCTCATTAAACTCTCATTGACTTTCGCCGTTCTAAACATATGTTCGTCGTAAGTTCTGTCAAGATTCAACGCTTGGAGACCATCTTCTAAATCTAGGGTTGTCGGTTGATATTTCGATCTTCTTTCTTCTCTATCCAATCTGTCTAACGTTCTTGAATCTCGGTCCAGTGATTGTGAGAAACCACTTCTGCTGTCACCATCTTGCTCTTTACTCGACAAATTCCGAAATACGTAGTCCCAACTTTCGTATGTACCCATACCGTCCTCCTTTGCTTTGCTTAGTGTAGGTTGTGTATCTGATCTGGGCAAACTTGGCACTGATGCATCACTGAACCCTGATCTCGAATGTCGTTTTTGGACGTTCTTTCTGTGACTCTTTTCTTCGTGTCTATCGAATTTTCCATTTTCGTACAAAGATGGCGCTTCTAATTCTATCAGTTGTGCCGTTGGTACTGCTGGATATCTGTATGGGGGCATCGGATAGCCGTTTACTTGTATCGTTGTCGCGTGTTTAATTGGCGCGTATACGGGAGTTGGTATCATATATGGGGTTTGAACTGGATAGTAATAGGGTACAGGCCCATAAGGGGGCATCATTGGTACAGGGTTGCATTGAGGCACTGTTTGTATGTCGGGATTCATGGTGTACATCATATGTGGTGGGACCATATTGGGCATCATGTAAGGGTTTATGATGGGTTGAACAGGTTCCTCTATAGGTTCTGAACAATGGCACTGTGGTACAGCTTGGTATTGTGAGTCTAGTCTTCGATGTTGATCTGATACTGTTGCTGGTACGTTTGTATAAATATCCCCATCTGAAAATTTTTACAAAATTAATAAGATTATATAGTAAGCATTTTAATTAAATCCTAATTTAATTAGTTTATACTATGTGAAGCTATTATATGTACATTATGTATTAATAAAAACCTATTTGAAGTTTATTCTTAATTTCATAAAAACTGATCAAGCCCGAGTCCGTTCCAGCCTTTTAGAGCTCGTAAAAATTTTATGACTGTAAGTCAACAAAAACTTAAAGTAGAAAACTTAAATTACTAACATATGCACTCATTTATATTTACCCATAAAATTTCCAGTTTTTCTTTTATTTGTAAGTTCTAAATAGGTCAAGAGGAAGTATCCTATAGCTACTTGATCGATTTTTTGCTTTATTAACTCTTTATTCACAACTTTATAAGGTACATACCATCGCTATATCCCAAAAGGCGCGCCGCAGCTGCTTCCACCGAAGCAACGTGAGATAGCCGCTCTCTAGCCACGTCCGCCCACGACACTCGAGTGCCCGCGCTCCACACCGATTCCCATATTTGTGACATTATCTGTAAAATAAAATATACGTTCAACACTGCGGTAATCAGTAATAAAACTATTTTTATTAATTTATCAAAAAAATCAATCAGTAAATATGATATATTACTGATATTAAGGTGGTACTCGCAAGTTTATTTGCATGGATTTTATGACCATTTAGCAGCATTTTTATTTAGTAATAATAATATTAGTAAATATTTTTTAAATATTAAAGGTGTTATTCTACATTTAAAAAAGAAATCCTACCTTTATATGGAGGAAGTAGTTGGGACCTACTTACTGCTTTATAGTCTATAAACCTTCAGTTTTTATATGCCAACTAAAAATACATATATTTTTGAACCCAGGCATCATTTCCACGTTGCTTATAGTTTTGCTGGTCTCTTAGAGTACCCCATAGAGTATAAAACCTTGAATTTTCGTTGTAGATTCGATTCCCACAGGCGATCCATTTCCTTACTCATGTAACAAGACAAACCACGGCGTTGAGTTCCGCCACTCAACACGCAATTTCTCGAAAACTAATCGACACAATACATTCCGTCTATCTACCCTATTTTATACGAAATATAGGTAAGATAAAATCATATTTTTTAAAGCACACAGACCAACCTGACATTCACAGTGTGCTATAATAGCGTCGCGCGATATAGCGGCCGCCATGTCGGGGCACACCGGCCCGTCCAAGGCGAGGCGGCCGTCACCCGCCGGGCGGTAGCCCATCGCCTGGAGCATTGTTTCCGCACCCACCATGTTACATTCCACCTCGTGTTTATAGAAACCCGAATAGACCTGTAAATAGTTCATTTATTAAAGACAGATGTGGTTACAGTAAAATACAGTCTAATAATTTTGATTTCTATTCTAATCTTATTTTATTTACTTCTGTTGACTTTAGTGTATTTTATATGATGAATCAAATTATTATTGAAATCCAGCCAGTCCCAGTCCCGGCCAGTCGTGGCGCAGCGGCACGAGATGTGACTGTAAAACCGACTGGTTGTGGGTTCGATCCCCACGCGAGGAGATGAAATATTTACTTAAATTTATATTTCCATTTCTTCGCTCTGGTGTCGAGGTTAAATGTGGCGTTGAGTTCTGCCTCTCAACGCGCAATGCCTCCAGAATTCGGCAGAAAGTTGGGAACGGAGTGTCTTAACCCTCTACATACCCTGCTTTGTGCGGGATACAGCGTGAAGCTGATTTGATTTGATTTGATCTTCGTACTAGTCTTTTAAGGAAACATAATAATGCCTTTCATTCAATCAATTCTGGTGGTTAAGATTCATTTATATTATTGAACAGAAATTATATATGTTTTCATCTTCCTCTAAACAGATATAGAAATATAAATAGTATTAAAATATATCTCAAGCAAGTTATAAACCAACAACAAATCAAATTATTTTAATTATTAGTAACTGTTTTAGTTACGTCTAATAAAAATTATGTGTTTTTTAATATTTTTAAAGTGTTACTCCACATTTAGAAAAGAAATATTATACTTATTAAAAAAACGTATAAAAATGTGACCCGATTCGTAACAAGCGTATAGGAATTTCGACGTAGCTCGATGAGAACGTATGGCTTGGTTGGTCAGAGCGCTTGGACGGTTTCCAAAGAGGCGCGGTTCAGATTCCGCTACATTAAAATTCCTATACGTTTTCTTAATAAGTAAAAACTATGTGAACAAAAAAAATATGTTATTTAAAATCAATACAACGATTACTTAGCATGGTATTAATCTCTTACAATAAGTGGCTTTACAGCTAAATATAAACCAAGGCAACTGATATAATACTCTCTCATCTAATACCGGGCTATCGATTTACAGTACGATTTGAATATAATAAATATCTACTTATGTCCTATACCATATATAAAATTATAAGAAATGTAGGCAAGTTTTTCACTTTTATTCTAATCAAACTCAAGCTTATTTTAAATGTTACTTGTTATCGTTGAAAAAAATACTAATGCTACATTTCCACTTTCACAACACGGGCGACGAGTTGTGGCCGCTTATTATTATTATTATAAATAATATTATTATCAACATACTAAAGTATATGCATAATCTTTTTTTAACAATAGGCACCATTTACATAAATAATATATAATATACTATATTTTTAAGTAAATAAAAAAATGTACTACTAGCAACACTCGCAAGAAAAACGAAGTATTCTGAACTCTTACGCATTGTTCACTCGGGAACCAAAGATAAAAAAAAGAACAAAAATTAAATCTGCACAGCCATTTTTCTACAGCTAACTTCAGTGGCTACTGCGGCCACGACTGTATTTGTATTTAGTAAATATTTAATTACCCGTACAACCCTATATTCCTTTCGCCAGGGCTGGGCGAGTAGGTTCCCAGCGTACCTGGCGATGGCCGCCCACCCTATACCGGCCCTGTAAGCACTGAAGTCTGCCAGTTCGTTCACTGTACGTTGAAATACTTTGCCGGTCTCCGCTAAGCCGAATTTACATTCGTGAGGCACTAGTGTGAGATATTCTAGAATGTACCCTGTAATAAAAAATATATATTTTAGTCAATTACTTTTTTTTTGTTTTTTTTTTATTTATGTTAGATTCACGCTTTATCCCGCACATAGCAGTATAGACAGAGACAAAACCTAGTGTTGAACAGTACGTTCTCTACATTCTGCCTAAATTCGCAACACTATGAACGTGGTGCCCAAAGCTGGATTTTGTGATAGCAGAAAATAATGTAAACAATTAAGTCCCCGTGTCGGTATCGAATCAGCAACCATTGTATAAACAATCAGAAGCTGCGCTACTGCGCCACTATGGCCTTTGCAACTTAAATTACGTTTCAGATGGTGTGAGATTATGATGCATTGGCTTATCCGTGTGTCATCGTGGACTTTAATATGGATTCTCATACAAGTACATACTTTATATTTCAATATACAACTCATCAGAATGACGTAGGTACTTTTTATTTTTCACTTCTTATTTTTGAGCACTACACAGAAAGAACCTAGAAAAGCCTGTAATATAGAATTAAAATTAATTCTATATTACAGGCTTTTCTAGATTCTAGGTTCTTAGGGCTTCGATTCGATTTATTCACTTATTCGGGTTCGTTCCGATTTTTATGATAAAAACGTAACGCCGCGTCCAATACATCCATTAAAAAATTTAGTGTATTTAAACCGACCACCACCAAGTAAAATGGACTTTGGAATTGAATTTCCAAGTATTTCCGGATCTCATTGAAGTAAATAATAGCGTTGTAAAATTATTTTGTTCATTTATAGTGTTTCAAGTTCTGGCGATAAAGGAATAATTTTGAAACGCTTTCTCCATTGTTCACCTCGTAAGCACTTGAAAAATGTTTTAAGAACAATAAATAAACGGTTAGCAAAATTGTCGTTATTTTCCGCTATTTAAGACGTAAACTCGAGGTGGTGATGGCGCAGGAGCATAAACGTGTGACTGTAAACGTGACAGGTTATAGGTTCGATACCCACTCAAAGAAATGAAATAATTAATAATTTCATTTCTTTACTTTTGTCACGAGGCAAAGCGTGGCGTTGAGTTCCGCCATTTAACAAGTCAACACGCAATACCTGCAGTATTCGGCAGAATTTGGGGAACGGAGTTACTTAACACTTGGCTCCTCTCCTCTGCCTACCCTGCTACATGCGGGAAAAAGCGTGAAGCCCAACAAAAAAAAACGTACACACTGTACACAAAAAAATGTAAGTGACTAATTACTAACTAGCATACTCTCTTTTTTTGTATATGTAATTATACAATTACATATACAAAAAAAAATACGCAAAAACTTTTCTATAATCTAAAATTTTATTTACTATGTAATTCCTTATAATATTTAATTGGTTTTTTAGCTTATCGCTGTATCCCGCATATTGCAGGATAGACAGAGAAAACCTAGTGTTTTTAATTTTAGGGGCATTGCATATTGAATAGCGGAACTCAACGCTGCCTTTTTTGCCTTGGTATCATGGCGAAGAATTAAAAGTAAAAATAAATAATCATTTAATTCTCCGAGTGGGAATCAAACCCACATTCGCATTACAGTCACACGCTTATACTCCTGAACTACGACTGGCGTTATAGTATTTAAATAGGAATAAATTATAGATAAATAAGACACTTATTATTAAAAACTAAACGTAATTGTCAGCTCTCTAGTCCCATCTATGTACCTTGCATACTAAATAGACTAAATATTCTCATAGATGGACTTCTAAGGAAATTCTTTTTAGCATCATACTTTTTCTCGCATATAGCAGCGCAGAGGGAACCTATTATTCAAACACAACGTTTCCCACTTTCCGCCGATTTTTTGAGTGCCGCAACTGAACGCCGCGCTTTAATATACTCATTACTTCGAGGGCAGATCGAACCCACAAGTTTCGCGTATCAGACATCCTTATCTGCTCTACAATATACCAAATAATTACCTTCAAGTTTCTTCTTCTGCTGAAGTTTCTCTGGGCTATCATCTATTTCCAGGTAGCTGTAGTGCGCGTCTTCGATCCGTCTCCACAAGGCCGGTAGCCGCTCGCGCAGCACCGAGTCCCCCATGCCCACGCACGGATTCATTACCATCACTGTTATGGAACTTTTGTGATGAGATGCTGAAATATTTAGTATAGTTTTTTTATGAAAATAATAAGTTGAAGTTAGAGTTTTAAGACAACATTTTCTTAAGCTTCACTTCATTGTAGCCCCTATTTAGCAGGATAGGAGGAGGGGGAGCTAGTGTTAAGACACTTAAATCTCCACTCATCACCCTATTTTTGGGGCATTGCATGTTGAATGGAGGAACTCAATGCTGGGCTTTTTCTTGATAACAGAGCAAAGACATGAAAATGAATCATTCTCCCATAACTATTTACTGGAGGAGACAATCAGAGACAGATCACATTTGTACCTAGCCTACACTGTACCAGTGTGAAGCTGATTTTTTTTTTATATTTTTTTGTACTTAAATGGATTTAATGTTAAAAATTTACAAGTATCCATACACATGTACTTAATTTGTGGGACAATGTTTAACTGTAAACATTAAAACTGTGGGTTTGATACGCACTTGGGGGAATGTGTTATTTTCTTTTACTCTCTTTTACCTCATGCCACACTGAGATCCTGCACTCAACACAAGTTGATTAAATTTATACAAAGAACACAGTGTCTCAACAGTCTGGAGCTAAGAAAAATATATAAAATTTAAATTTAAATATAATCTTTAGTGTTTATGAAAGTCCAAAAATCATAAAGTTTTAACTTAATCCAAATACTGAATAGTAGAAAATAAATTGTAAGCTATCTGTAACCATGACAACACATTGTTATCAACTTTTGTATTCGGTAAATACAAGGTGGGGCAATCAGTGAGTATCAACCATTAGACCATAAAGAGGGCAATACACTTATAGATGATTCATACCAATTGAGCTTTGTTTACAAAAAACATTTATACAATGAAGATTATTTAATGTGTTATATATTTTTTGCATAATGTTCGATTTTAATAATACATTAAATTCAATTCTGTTTTAATTTTAGTAAGGATAATAATGTATATAATTAAATAATTCATATATTTCAAAGAATAGATTTCGATATACTTACCGTAAACTATTGATACAAAAAATATTATGTATCATTATTTTGTACATAATATAAAATAAAATATTTATCATTTATTACTATTTCTATTGGGATTACAAAAAAGCTATTATAATATAGTAAATAATCATTATTTCACTGTTTCTATCAATATTGGTGACTCACCTTTGTTTACTGGCTGATTAGTAGTTTATAATTATTTTTTTGATAAGAAATATAAAAGATAAAATGTGATTATTGGTTCTTAAAATATAATCATTATATTATATTCTATACTTTAAGCAAAATAAATACCAGATTAGGCATTGAAGCTTGCTATTTACATATTTATCAATTAAATTATATTCCATATAATATATATTTATATTTTTTTGAGATTTTAAGGATTGTTTGATAAAGAAACTTATGCATTAGTCTTCGCATGATGAATAATTAATTAGTTACACATGTGTACGCATATAGGTAACTCAATGTGGAATACCTTGAATGAAGTGGACTAGAAATACCAACACCGTATTAATTATATTTTAATGACGAACAATTAAGCTAAAATTACTCACCTTGTAGGAAGACATTCTTTCCTAGATGTCAAAATATATTCCAATGCACCGAATCAGCGAATGTAGAGCGGACAAAAATAGGATACCAAAAATAACAAAGTGGGCTTGATCTAGATTTCGCATGTACTCAAAATAACCTCAATTAATTTTCAAAAATCACAATTTTAACGAATATATAAATAAGAATGCAAAAATGTAGTTAAGTATCGTTGTGCAGAAATGGTATAACAAAATTAGGGAATATTGTTTTGACGTTTCTGTAAGTTAGACATAAAACGACAGCAGTCAGCAAATACTGTAGAAGTAGGGTTGTCTAATTGAATGATTTAAGAAGAGAAAAGTTATAATCGAAATATTTAAAATATTTTAAGTACACTATTATATACAACTTTTATTTAATAAATAAACTTTTTTTCATGATGATTTACATTATTGTAAAAATTTTCTTTTTAATTACTATTTTCTTATTCTATTTTTTTGTCTATGGTGAATCATGATCTCTGGAAATTGTTTATTCTGTTGACATGTATATAAATAGCGCCATTTACAAAATTTGCGAGTTGCAATATTTAGAATTTTCTACTGAATTTTACTTAATATGTACTTATTTTATGCTCAAAGGATAAAATAAATATAAATATTTGATAACTATACTTATTACATATTTATAAAATTACGCCGTGTTATTATATTCATTATGAATATTTACTTTGTTGATAACGCAAGACAAGAAGAAATTGAAACATTTTACGAGGTACATATTAATATATTATTTTTAATATTTATAATACACCTATGTTAATTAGAGTCTATATGCAAACTATTGTTGTATTCCTCTTTCTAAAGGCTTGTCAACGACATCGAGATTATTATCGAGGTGTCGCAAAAGCTCATCATCCTCTAATATATTTCAAGGAGCAAGATTACTTGTGGCAATGTCCTCCTGATATGACTCCGTAAGTGTTGAGAAACGATTTTTTCGTAAAATTATTTATTACTAATTGAATTATTTTATTTTGTATTAAAAAAAATCACATAAAATGTGTGTAATATTTTACAATGTCTGCATGTTTAATATAGATTCTATAAGCATAAAAGATTCTTTATAAGAAAATAATCCACATTATTGGCATATCCCTTTATAATGACTCAAAGAGACAGTGGCTGAATGTATATATGAGGATTGTGGGTTCGATCCTCACTTGTAGTGACACTTATGCATAAATTTCGTCGAAATTCTGTTAAAATAAAGCAACTGCACACAAGTGCACTACGGTTGTCGAGGCTTGTTCCGTCTGGCCAAAGTAAGAAAACGCAGCCACGACGGCCACTTCCGTTTCCCACTTTCCACCGAATTCTGGAGACATTGCGTGTTGAGTGGCGCAAATGCACACCGAAATATTAAATATTCCATTTCCTCGAAAGGCAATCGAACCCACAACCTTTTGCGTTTACAGTCACATGCCCCTGCGCCCCAACTGGCCTTACCTACTACTTCACTATGTTTTATATTCATTTCAGGACATATTTATCATTCCCGATGTACCACGTGAAGTATAAACAGCCCATAGTGCTGCCGAGTGAGATTGGACGAACGAGTGGTTTTCCAGCACTGCCCGACCGTACTCTATCTGGTCGTTTCAATAAAGCGGCTTGCAAAGCTTTTGTTAGATAATTTTTTGTTATATATTAATATAAAACATGAATTATATGTTTTGATGAATTTATGAAAATGTATATTTCTCTGTGTATATGTCTTTTTCTTAATATCATTTGAACTATAAAATTGTAAGAGGGTTTCAGCTCTGTACATTAAATAAAAAAAATGCTAATAGGGTTCTTTATAATTAGGTACAGAATTCAAAAGTATGTATTTTTACAATTTTAATAGACAGATGCAGATAAGCGCCTTTGTTGTTTGATTGAATTTCATTCAAGAATATAATTATATTTATTTAAAATATTAATATCAGTCATTGTTATACACAATTACTATACATATATGGATGAAGTTTAAAACATAGCACTAAATACTAAAAATATAATTATTAAAAAAATATTTATAATCTAACATTAAATTAATATATTTATAATCTAAAATAAAAAGATGATGAGAATTCAGGTATTCTTGATAATATTAATTTAAATTCGTGAACATTGATACTGCCGCTTTTGTCCAAATTCATTTTCTCCAATATCTGAAAGTTGAACGAAAAAACATGATAAACTACACTAAAAGTATATAAGAATATATAAGACAAATCCTTATTTGTCTATTAAGATCCTCATTTTGTTTAACATCGTCAAACTGGAAAAGCGATGGCTATAGGTTTAATCCAAAATCAAAAACAGATATTAAATTTGTTCCGCAAACAACACGCTATGTCTCGGAAACGGACGATAAGTGAAGAACGAAACCATTAAATACTAGGTTCTCTTTGCTTATCCTTCTATGTGGGAAGAAAAAAGTAAGAGAAGTAAATATAAAAAACCGGACAAGCGCGAGTCGGGCTCGCTCACCGTTAAAAATTGAAGGTCTCGAGTGGTTTTTTTCTCAAATCCGCACTTAGATTAACCAGAGCCCTTTCATCGGATACCTCACTTCAACTAGCGGCGCTAATATCAAATTTTGCCCCCCTTGTAAGGTTATTATTTTTTAGGATTTAACCACAAATGTACAATTTTCATATTTTTTCCTGAACTAGTACTACCTATAGATGATAGCTGCCAAATTTCATAATTCTAGATCAACCTGAAGTGCCCTATTAATTTTGATTCCCTTTATAGTGACGAAATACGCATTTTTTGCGATATAAGCGGCCATATCTTTCTTTTTAGTAAATGTAGAAATACGTTTTTTTCTTAAGGAAATCATGGGGCCATAGATCTAGTTATATAGTTTGAATTTCGACTCTATATCTCCAAAAATTCATGAGCTAAAGGCTCTTGACATACATACTGGATAGATAACAAAGTGATCTTATAAGGATTCCTTTTTTTCCTTAAAAGGTAAAAAAGGAACCCTTCCCTAAAAAAGACTTGGACAATATACAAAATCGAAAATTGATAATAACACTTGGTAATATTATTTAAAAAATGCAAATGGCAAAGTTTGAAAACTTACAATTTGTGCTATTTTTAATTTTGACTCTCTATCCAGGTAGTTTGAACGGTTGTTTGGGTCCCACGTGAGTAGATCCAGTATATTGCATATATCTTTTGTTGATATAGCATTATCATCGTCTACGTCTGAAATCATAAAATACATTTATACTTAAACGAAGATGCTCGCACTTTACATTTTTTTAACTAAACGTTGTATACCACTTGTAGCAGGCAAGCAGAGGATGCCTAGTGTTAAGACACTCCGGTCCCCACTTTCCGCCGAATTGTGGAGGTGTATATTATTTGTGTGTTAAGTAGCGGAACACAATTCCACGCTTGGCCTCGACGTCAGAACAAAGAAATAAAAAAATATAAATACTTCATTTCCGCCAGTGGAAATTGAACCCCCACAACCTATCCTGTTTACAGTCACACGCTTGTGCCGCTGTGCCACGACTGGCTTTAATTTCGTAAACTAAAATAAAGAATTAATCCTTTATGATTTCCGGTTTTACGGTACAGTTTTGCATTGCAAGTAACGTGACAAAGTGTTGAAAAGGATTATTTTTATTTTTCCACACTGGTAAGCAAAACAAAACTCTGTTTTGATATCTGCCGCACAAAGAGCAATGAAGAGCGTCTATATATACTAGAAACGGTCAACGAGCACAGAAATATAGTCGATAAGAAAATATTTACAACATTGTCACATTGGACTCTGCAAAATGTTAATATTTTGTTTTTATTATTGGTGAATGTTGATAATATTCAAAAGAAACATCTTGAACAATATTAATAAATATATAATGATGGGTGTAAAATAGGGGGGAACCGGGTGGTCCGTGCTGCCAGAAATTTTACTAAAAAAAAGTTTGCTTAAATAAATTTAAAAAAAAACGGTTACACGTATACATAACTGTTCAAAGCTAAAGTCCAGAGTCCTTCTAGAAAATATATCTAGAACGCCCATGAATTTAATATAACTAAATTATTAAAAACAATATTTTCTCTTTACCATATACTTTAAAAGCCCACGCAGCCTTCACTTCAGGCGGACATTCTGGGCTCATAGCGGAGCACATGTCTAAAAGGTCCTCAAAAGAAAAACAGTTGTCATTCTGAGATGAAAATACGTGGAATATGCGATCTTGGAATGGATTATTCTGAAATCATATATTTATTTTTTATTTTTTTGCGTATTTGTTGTAATTGTAGTTTTTTTTCGCTTTAAAACGTATCCCTATCCCCACATAATAGAATAGCAAGAATGAACCCGGGAACATAATGTTAAGACACTCTGTTTCCATTTCCCCCACTTTCCACTGAATTCTGAATGCTTTGTTGAGTGGCAGAAATCAAGAGCGCGCTTTGCCTTAAAGAGAGAAAATAAAAATTTTGAACATTAAAGGGAACCTGTTACCTAGTGCTCCGCTCCCCATTACCACGTCTGATCCCCATTTTCCGCCGAATTCTTAAGGCATTGCGTGTTGAATGGCGGATCTGAAGGCCACGGTACCAGAGCAAGGAAATGAAAATCTCTATATATAATAAGACAGTAAAAATATTTTGTCTGTACATTTAGTAATTTTGACTGAAATGGATAGAGGGACACTTAAAAAGAATAATAGAAAGCAAAAAGATTTTTTTTAATTTCTTGTCTGTCTGTCTGTCGACATATTTCTGTCCACATTTTTCTCTGAAAGTACTGAACCGATTTACTTGAAAATTTCACCAATTGCTTTGTTTTAACTCAACTTAAGTACTAAAGTTTGGTTCATCAAAATCGGTTCATTAAAAAAAAAGTTATCGTCATTTGAATGAACTCAAGGCATTAGCTTGCCTGCGAATATTATATAGCAATTGCGCTGGTGTGACCCTGGCTAAAGAATGACGTTCGAAACGTCTGGGTTATATGACTGTTGATAAAAATATATATTTTTGAAGCACTATTATATAATATTTTATACAATAAAGTAAACAAAATTGAATTGTTAGTGGAGATTACCTTCATAAATCATAACAGTTAAGTTTAAGTCGTAATTAATTCAACACAGAGGTAAAGAACGATCTTGAAAGAAACATCAAGTAAATACAAAGATTTTTTGGTTGGTTCGTTCATATAATATATGTAACTAATTTAAAAATTGTACAGGAGTTAATATGCAATTATTACAGTTATTTTACAAAGAATATTATGAATCCTTCAAATCAATAATTTAACATTTAAGGCTGTTTCTGAATGAATAAATTAAATAATTCACTGACGTCAGCACATTTAACAGAGTATATTATATAGGTAAAAAGAACATAAAGTTACAAAAATATATACGTCTAATAAATAATTAGCTTTATGTAAATTTTATAAATATCAAATATCAACATTGGTAGTTTTTTTTAATTTAAAACAATCAAAAATTCTTTGACGATAATGTCGTAAAAAAATCATATTAGAAGTCATTATAGTTGTCAATCAATTCTGCTTATTAAATCAATAATCATGTATTTTAAGCGGGCGAAGCCGTGGGCGAGCCGCTAGTATTAAATATATCATTTCGCGAGTTTGAATCGAACCCACAACCGTCACACCACAACGTCATAATTAATAAGTATAAACGTTAAGATTCCACAAATTATTGTTTTACAATAATATTATGGATAAGTCTAACGCTAAAGGCGCTTATCTTACATAAAAAAAATCATTAAGTATTTATGACTTACTCTTAATACTTCGAATTTGTTTATAATATCCTCTTTATGGAATCTGTGATTGTAGTTTGCATCAATTTTGTCTGGCCCAATGGAGTAAAACTTTTTCATAATGCTGTAATTATAAATATTTTTTTGTTTAATTATAAAAAGTGGATAATTTATTTCATTATTCTTATAATAATAGTAGGCAAATTATAATACAAGAGGAAAACGTACGTAGGTAAGTATTGGGATGTACTTAAATATTATGCGTTTGATAATATCAGGAAATAACATTTAAATGAAACATAAATAATCAAAATTTGTATTGTTCTTTTTTCATATTATTTTTAGAATTAATCTTGTAATAAAACACGCTATAAGCTTTACATGTTTTTTCTCAGTTTAACGCTGTATCCCAATGTCATACAGGATAGGCAAAGAGAACCTAATATCAATTGTCAAGACACTCCGTTTTCCCGAATTTGGCACATTGCGAGTTAAATTGCGAAACTCAACGCCAAGCACTATTACCGGAGCGGTGAGAAAACAATTCATTTTCTCGAATGAGGATCGAACTCACGACCATAGCGTTTATAGATATACCCCATCCCGCTGCACCACGATGGCCTTATTCTATATTTAAAAAAAGTAAAATTGTTGTTGTGACACAATTTTAATCCTGTTTGCTAAACTAATTATGTGGTGCAAGCCTTATCTATATTCTACATACAATAATATCTAAAATTATTTAATGAAAATAAAGTAAACCAGCAATATTCTTTTTATTAATAATCAAATTAGACTTACTGCATTATTTCTCCTTTATTTAAATATGTCAAAGCGGCGTAATCTTCTAGAACATCCTGTGATAAACCAGGATATTTAGTCTGACACATCCCCATGTTGTTTCTTAAATTAACTTTAATACACTAATCGATTAAATTGCGAACAATTAACAATATTGATATCTTATCTATATAGATTTGTATTGATAAAATAGATTTCTAAAGAAATGTATTAAGAATATATTGTTTTTGCGCTCTGTAATGTTGTAGTGTGAATGTGTTTCAAATTGTGAAGTTTACTGATAATAATGTAAATTCCGAGCGGTTTAGCTGTAAAGTTATCTGTATTGCCTGTAATAAAGTAGAGGCCAGTCGTGGCGCAGTGGCACAACTGTACACGCGACAGGTTGTGGGTTCGAAACCCACTCGAGGAAATGAAAAATTCATATTTTAATTTTCTTTGCTCTGGTAATGAGACAGCGTTTAGTTCCGCCACTCAACACGCAATCCCTCTAGATTTAGACGGCTAGGTTCCCTCTGTCTACACTGCTGTGTATGGAATACTGTGTGAAGATAAAAAGCTAAAATAATATTAAAGTTTGTTATATAATGGTAACGAGTTCCAGGTCGGCGTTAAATTAATAATCTATACATTTTAATATTTGGATGATTATGGCTATGGGCGGAAAAGTCACTTCTCAAAAACGATGGTAACAGGTTCGAGGTCAGCGTTGAATTGTTTAGATATCTATAAATTAAATATGACTATGGGCGGCTTAGATGAAGAATATGACTATGGGCGGCTATGTGAAAATAATATTTTTAAAATTTAAATATTATAATTAAAGTGCAGTATATGTATGTAAAGTTTGTTATTAATATTTTAATGCAGCGTTAGGTTTCGCCGATAAGGCATTGGCTTTTAATCTTTCTAAAGACACGGTAAGTGTAAAGACAGTGATTAAACTCATTTCCGTTCTTTTGTAACCAACAAATAACAATTTTTACAGAATGTTTCATTCGTTTTGATCGGTTTTTTATTTCAGCTTCACGCTGTATCCCGTAATAATTTAATTTAAACAGTACATTAGGTAACGTCGCTTCGTGGCAATATTTAAAAAAAAAACTCGAGCGATCAATGACATTATTTTAATAAACTTTTTTGTGTAGCTACACCATAATTATAAGCACTTTTTATTATTTAAAACTTTAAGTACGTATACACTTATTTCATTGAAAGAAGTAAAAAAATATATATTTTTCACGAATATTTTTGAATAGAAATTAGCTAAGAATACACTAAAATGGCAGATAGAATATTAAATTTTTTGAAGGTTTTTTCTTAAAATATATTTTTGTAAACACTCACAACAACACGGAATTTATGTGGAAAAAAATTACGTTTGCAGTTTGCGCACAGTTACGATTTACCGAGACAGATGTGAAATAACTAAACATTTTTTTATTAATTTCCAAAACACATAAATTATTGTTTATTTATTGCATAACAGCATAGATAACCAAATTAAAATAATTGATCTACTTTTAGGGTTCTGTACCCGAAAAGGAAAGAAATAGAACCCTTATAGGACTCATTTTGTTGTACGTCAGTCTGTCTGTCAAGACCATTTTACTTGAGATTGCGTTGAGTATCAATCTGAAATTAATATTAGATATTTAGGTTTATAGTCCTTAGAGCACTTACAGAAACAAAGTAAGCTAATAATACAACGCAGTTAAAACATATGAGCATTTATGTATCGTTTTTGCTTCATTTTGTATGAAATTCACCGTGTAATGAAAACCTATAATGGACTTCCAATAGACCTACAGTTATAAAATTTAGAACGAAGTAAGATCTTACAACACAAATAAACGAAAAATTCGAAAAGTAAAAATTTACTAGTATATCATAAAAAAATATATTACAAACTTATATTTGTAGTTAATTTCATACCAAATAAGCATATATGCCCACCAAATTAAGTTACTTAACTTCATTTCGGCGCATCATAAAAACTTGTTAGGTTTTTCCCTATTACAATCCTGACATTGATATAGAACCCTCTGTGGGCGAATCAGGCTCGCGCTTGGTCAGTTTTGAAATATGGGAATGTATATTTAAATATATTTAACACTTGAATAAATATTCGTATATTTCAAACGGGCGTAGCACGCGGGCCGCTAGTTATAAAAAAGTGAAAAGATTATAAATAAAACACATATTTGAATTTTCACGAATAATTTATTGGTCTTAGAGATACAGGTCTGAGATCAAACTCAGTGATAGTAACGTTTACAAAGAAGTTACTTAATTGAGTCCACACTAAAATTTCAGTTCGAAAATTAACCTAAAAATCGAAATTGTCTACCTTAACTAGTCCTTTTGATATAATCCTTTTCTTATAATTTACACACATTTATACAACCAGCGTATACAATATTAAAACTTTAGAGAAAGATGATATCCAAATGAATAAAAAAAAACAAAGAAAATACACTATATATGCTGAAAAAATTCAATTATTTTCATTTACGTGCTCTCAAGATTTAAAAAGTATTTTTTTATTTAAACTGTAATATAACTCGAATATCTGAAAATATGTAAAAAAAACCTTACTAATAAGAATTTTACTAAATTAAGTTTAACAAGTCAATGAAGTTTTTACAAAATAAACTTCTGTACTTTTATAATAAAAAACATGCATTTAATATTAATATTTTTTATAAATATATTATTTTTTTATGAAAGCCACCAAAAGATTTTGTGATACAGAAAGTTCTTTTTTTAATTAAACATATATAAATATCAATGGTCAATGTTATATTTGGAGTGGACCTTAAAAATATCAAAAATGTTATCTTCTGGTCAAATTCCAGACATTTTTTATTTAAAATATATATTCCATCTATTTAGTTATAATCTAAAATTCTAGTTTAATATTTAAGATTATTTTAAAAAAATGTTTACTTAAAGTCATATTTTTGTTATAAGTATGAAAAAAATTCAATTGATTTAAGTACTCATAAAATTATGTTTCTTATGATCTAATATAGTGTACTCAGATAGACATCAAATAAAGGTTATTTTTTAAAAGAAATATGGAACTGCCATTCCACACTTATGTTGAAAAAATATTTTTAGATAACATAGAATTTTTTTAAGGTGGCAGCACTCGGACCCGCACCTTGGATATTTCCAAATTTTTATGTTTTCTAAAAATATTAATTAAATAAATGCTCACAAAAGCTTACATTAGACATTTAACTATTTATATTTAAATAGAAAGTTTGTCTTTAATAGGTTATTCGATACAACATTTTAGAATTCAGCAAACGTCAGGACTATTTTTTGTTAGGTGACACATTTCTTGTTAATATTAAAAGGCATTTTTTGAGGAACCTTCATGATTAAATAAAATTGGAATATTTAAAGCTATATAGCTTTAAATTATAGTAGCTTTTCATACTTTAGCTTTTCATTCTTTTGGAACTGAATCTTCTATCTTTTGCAAAAACATGTATGGTGCATTAGGGTTATCCAAACCTGTTGTTATTTTTAATAATGACTTTTAGGTACTAAACGCAACAGTATTCGTTCTTTAACAGGATTCACCTAACATATATCTATCATCTTATGTTGAGAAATCAAGAAATACTGCCTGCGTTTGGTACATAAAGGTTAATTATTAGAAATATCTAATGTTAGCAAATATCAAAATGCATTACATTATTTCTTTAAGAATTTCAAAATATATAACTCATAAAGTTGGTTCTTTTATATAAGTCAAAAAGCACAACAGTACTGTTGTTTATTAAAATCGAACGGTTTGATTTAACTCGTTACACAGTTTTATTACTTACACAGAAAATAAAGTGATAAAATAATTCATTCTCCATTTTTTTGTAATTTTTTGAAATATTGCCTTCTAAATGTCATTGACATTGCCGTTGTCTAAACATGGATTAGAACCGATAACCATTGTTTTTGGTAAACGTCATTACATATTAAAAAGTTTACACATTCATTTTAGTAATAAAAGACGCGCTAAATAACAAAATAAAGTTATACTATAAATAATTCAACAACAGCAAGCACTTACGAATATCGACTAATACAATTCGAAAAAAATGCTTAAAAAGTTCAATTGAGCCAAAATAGTATCAGCTGTTATGATCAAAACATAATAATACTGTTTATTGGAAGCTAATGGTGTATGTTAAAAAAAATAATCTAAAATAAAAAAAATCTAATCAAATCAGCTTCACGCTGTATCCCGCACACTACTGTAGGTACGGGTAGGCAGAGGGAACATAATGTTAAGACGGGTAGGCAGAGGGAACATAATGTTAAGATACTCTGTTCCCCACTTTCCGCCGAATTTTGGAACTTAACGCTGCTCTTTGTCTCGACACCAGAGTGTAGAAATGGAAAGTATAAATTTAAATAAATATTTCATTTCCTCGAGTGGGGATCGAACCCACAACCGTCGCGTTACAGTCACACTCTAGTGTCCATGGGCCACGGCGGCCTCAAATTTAAAATAATTAGCATTTATTATAGAGGTTAGTCCAAAAAATTGCTACGTAACTATTAATGACAACGACGTCAATTTCCAGGCAAACAAGTCATTAAAATAATGAATTTGTCTAAAATATACATTTCTAAAAGTTAGTGTTTTACTCAGCCATTGTCACAAAATCATCTTTCTTTAGGAAAAGCTAAAGTACATCTTTTACAAAGTGTTTCTATGTTTCCTTATCAAAGGTGTTAAGAATTTCATAAAACATATTTAGCTTCCAACTAACATAAAGTCACTACTAAAATTGTTACAATCAATATAGTAAAACTAATAAGAATTACGCAAAAACAAAAAAAAAAGTGAATTTCATATCAACATTTAGACACAAACGTACCAAATTTCTTTCATTATATTTGATATAAAATCCACTAGATTTTATATAATCACAAAATAACCTTAATCAGATCATCTCTTAGGAAGATCGACATTGTCAAAACTGATTTGGCGTCGCGCCCTCATCTTAGCTTCCTCGAACGACGGCATCGAATTCGATTTATAAATCGATTTCTCGCTAAAACCACTGCTGCTATTCGAGTTAGAATCGATATTGACTAATTTATCTTGAAGTATGTTCTTGGTACCACTCCTGGGCTGTTCTTGTTTGGTGGTATTAGTATAGTTTTCCTTTATTTGTGACGTAAATGAGAATGTCGATATTGGTTGTTTGGTTTTTATCTGTTGATAGGCACTAGCTGATATATAGCCGGTTATTTTATTGGTCTCGTTGGCCAATTTTATTTGTTCATCTTGAAAGCACTCTTCCACTGTACGCCCTTGGATTATAGCGAAAACGTATTGACGCGCGAGTCTGTAAATTAAAATAAACATTATTTGTTTTTTTTTTTAAGTTTCACGCTTTATCTCGCAGTATAGGCAGAGGGAATCCTAGTGTCAAGACACTCCATTCCCCACTCTTCGCTCAATTTTCGAAGCATTGCACCTTATGCTTTGCCTTGTTACCAGAGCCAGGTAAAGATAAACATTGTCTAAAATGTGTAAACTTCTAACTATAACTTAGTTTCTTATCAGAAGTAACCAAATGATAAATAACCGTAATGTGATAGTGTCACAAGGTTACACACTTACTAACCTAATTATTATGTTGTTATATTTTTTATTAATTTTATTTAAAAAAATAACAAATATCACTAGTAACTTGATATTATAAAAAATATTAATAATTCAATATTATTTTTTATTTAAAACAAAAACTGGTAACGCTTCGTCGTAACGTCAATATCGAAAATTTGAAAAAAAAAGACATAAAATACGATAATTACCACAAAGCACGGTGGACGAGTCGTGGCCGCACTAATTTGCTTTCTGAATCTTGCGCATTATAAATAATGAAAGGTAAGAAAAATGCTAAAATCAACAACTAACTTAAAGGCGGCCACGACTCGTCGACCGTACTGTACTTACTTAAACATAGTATCAGAAGTGGACAGTTTGGGTGCTGCTAACTTAGCAGCATGCTGGGGTAAAGTTAACAGCTTTCGTGTGAGACGAGCTAATGCTGATGCCTTTTCACGGAACCCTATTGAGGACATACGCCAGCCGTGGAGACGGAGCGCTTCGGTCACAGCCCATAGAAGTTTCTGGAATTGAAATCGAAAAATATATTTTAGAATCTTTTTCTATACTAAGAACATGTTCTCGCTCATGTAATAAAAAGCAGAGTCAAATTCAGCCACGCAGGATGGAATGTCTCAAAAACTAGGCTGAAATTAGGGAACAAAGTGTCTTCACCCTAGATTCTCTTTGCCTTCTTTGCGATATGCGAGACAAGATATATTTAAAATTAAAAAAAAAGTAAATTAGCTTCACGCTGTATCCCGCACACAGCAGGGTAGGCAGAGGGAACCTAGTGTTAAGACACTCCGTTCCCCACTTTCTGCCGAATTCTGGAGGCATTGCGTGTTGAGTGGCAGAACTCAACGCCGCGCTTAACCTCGACACCAGAGCGAAGAAAATGGAAATATAAATTTAAGTAAATATTTCATCTCCTCGAGTGGGGATCGAACCCACAACCAGTCGATTTGCAGTCACACCTCGTGCCGCTGCGTCACGACCGGCCTCAAGATATATTTATATCTAAAATACATATAATAGAAAAAATTGAGGCCAGTCGTGACAGGCTGTGACTTCGATTCCTACTCAAGAAAATTAAATATTTAATATTTTCATTTATTCGTTCTGGTGTCGAGGCAAAGTGCGGCGTTGAGTTCCGGCACTCAACACGAAATGCCTTTAGAATTCGGCGGAAAATGGGAAGTAGAGGGTCTTAACACTAGTCTCCCTCTGTCTACCCTGCTACATGCGGGATACACCGTGAAGCTGAAAAAAAGTAATCA
The DNA here is from genome assembly GCA_021202915.1 of Heliconius himera. Taxonomy (NCBI): domain Eukaryota; kingdom Metazoa; phylum Arthropoda; class Insecta; order Lepidoptera; family Nymphalidae; genus Heliconius; species Heliconius himera. The sequence continues at coordinate 307,042 of JAJHJA010000513.1, read as the reverse complement.
AAATTATATTTACCTTTTTATGGGTTTCATTTAACTCCGCCATATTCCTCGAAGATATCTCCGAAGCGCGTCGATTCAACGTTATAGGTTGCGACATATTCGAACCCATGGTGTCACCACCGAAAGACAAACTTTTAGCTATTTTACTTCTACTTGTTTCCGGTACATCGTCTAACGTGTCCCTTTTCCTTTTAAGAAATTGATCACTTGTGGAACCATCTAGACTTTTCGTCTCGGCTTGTCTTACTGGAGACCCAAATAAAGCACGTTTAGATTTCATAGCATGATGTGGTACTGAAGAACTAGGTACAGGTTCGATTTTCTTATGTTCTGGGCTGACGAACAATGCTCTTTTGAGATTTGGTTGGGTCTTTGATAAAGTATCGTCCATTAATAATCTTCTCATTGCCTTCTTTCGACTGGAACCACCGCTTTTTGTTTTAGGGGTCTTCGCTGGGGTCTTTCGGACCGGTGTCTTTTTGCCTGGAGTGCGTCTAGTTCTAGGACTTTTCCTATCAGCCGAGTTGATAAGCTTCCTGTGTGGGAAGAAACTAAAAAAAATATCTATTAGTACGAAAGTATATTTCAATTACATTTTCATTTAACATAATATTACGTGTAGCTTTTTTTTAATATAATAAAATAAAAATTTGTAGCTTATAACAACTACAAAAATAATGAAGACAATTATTTTTCATAGAAAATAAGTACATTCTAAAGAAACATTTATTACAAACAACTTTAGAAAAATATTAAAAAAAAACTTCAAAATCTAGCAACTAGAACAGGAAAACCTACACAAAACACATAATAAAACATATTTAAATACTCACTTCTTATCAATAAGCACCATCTTGGCGGTAGAGGCTTGCGCTCTCTCATTGATGGTGGCCGCGCTGCAGAACACCTGGCGTCGACGCGCCAAGTGAGATAGTCTACGTCCTGGCGATTTCGCCTGGGCCATTCTGTAAAGATTCATATTCTTATTCATTTGTCATAGGTTGAAATCTTTAATTGAATAAATAATGTAAACTAATATCTAATCAGTATTTAACTATATTAATATCATAAATCTGAAGTGTTTGTATGATTGAACGCGCTTATCTTAGGAAATACTGGTTCAAAGTTAAAAAAAAATGTTTTTGAAAGTTTTATACACTATCGAAGAAGTCTATATGTAAGTAACATCATTTTAATAGTTTTGAAGTAGCCCACCTCACTTTGAATTTTGAATTTGACTTCGATTTTTTTTTTTAATTAAATTAAATCAGCTTAAGGCTGTATCCAGCACACAGCTCCCTACCTTAGGCCTCTGCCTACCTTAGGCAAAGGGAACCTAGTGTTAAAATACTCCGTTCCCTACTTTCTGCCGAATTCTGGAGGCATTGCGTGTTGAAACTTTTTTCATTATGTATTTAATATACAACTAGTAATTATTTACATTTGAAAACGCAGGCGAAGCCGCAAGTTAAAACTATAAGCATACACAAAATAGTTGAAATGTTCGGCCAGCACTCGGGGGCTTGATAATATTTTTTTTTAAATATTCTCTGCAGACAAAGTTCGGAGTTGAGTTCCGTTACTTAACACACACAATGTACGTCCAAAGCTCGGAAACGACTCTGAGAGTAAAGCACTCCTTTTCCATCCACTTAACTCTTGCTATGGAACGTAACTTTTTTATTCTTTTTCTTATTAAAAAAAAACAGCTTAACGCTGTATTCCGCACACAGCAGGGTAGGCAGAGGGAACCTAATGTTAAGACACTCCGTCCTCCACTTTTCTTATTAGTTCTTATTAATTATTTTTATATAATCTACAAATTGTCAATGTCTTATTCACAAAATTTACGTAATATGCACACAACAATACTCTATTAAATTACTCAAACTTTAGCTGTGACCTTAACCCACATATACGGCGACAAATAATAGTCTAAAATTAAACTAAACAAGATGAATTTAGTTGTTTTTTCTTTCACACACATATCTCTCATATCTCTTTCATTCGCCATATCTCTTTGTAAGGTTTTTACTAGAATCTTCTTAAAAAATTGTGTCGATTTTTTTTAAATACTACCATAAGAAAATGGTAAATTTAAGTACTTCACGTATATGAACACGAATATATTGTAGGTAAAAAATATTTAAGTAGGATAAAATTTTGTATAAAAACATCTATAACTTAGTACAAAAACTATTTTATATTTTTTTTTGGGTCACGCTGTATAAAAATAAAATGGTATAAATATAGCGTTTGATAGCGGAATAGCGTCTGACTCTGAACACGTCGTTTGTGGGTTCAATATAACACTGGGGAAAATAAAATAATTTCACATATTTATGGCATTAAGCTCAATTTCCAAAGTCTCAAAAATAAGAATGAAAATGGGAAACGGAGTGCCTTAACACTAGGTGGCCTTTGCCTAACCTGTTTTTGCGAGATACAGCGTGAAGCATACGTAATTTTTTTTAAAAAACTGTTGAATATGGTCTTTTATCTAATTTATTTATTTATTTTATATAGTGTTCATTGTTTCGAAAATTGTTAATATGTGATTTGTCTCTCTTGACAGTATTAGTTGAGTATACGTGTATATAATAAGCTTCCGCAGTGTATTCTAAGTTTGCCTCTACCACAATTTAAAGTATTTAAAAAAAATAATAATAAGTAAAGCTTATTACACTTTTCAAGAATATTTAGAGGATAAACATGTATGGAATTAATGTCTACAGAATGTGATGTAGGATAGCTGCCAGTTAATGTAATAATACCATTGACTTTGAAAAACACAAACACAAACTGTTGAGTTTCTCGCCGGCTCTTCTCAGCAGAACTGTCTTTCGAACCGGTGGTAGCTTTTTTGTTTATATGTTCATTCGACGATTCAAAAGTGCTTATATTAGTCTATTTGAATAAAGAACATTTTGAAGTAGAATTTGACCACCAAAGCTAGAATATATTAAAAAAAACTCACTTAAGCCTCAAAGCTTTACGTTTGCTCGCGCTGCTCGGTGACTGTAATCCACCTGAATAAATATTCACACTAGTGTCCGTTTCAGCCCCTATAAACCTTTCTGCGTAACGTTGCATCAGTTGTTCTAGTTTCTCCGAATAAGAGGTTAAGTTGTAACTGAAAAAAAAAATGTTTAAATTAATAAAATAATTTTGTATTAGTTTGTAGAGTAGGGTCGATGAGCAAGGCAGACCTGATTTTTGCTGTAGATCTATGCAGATTTGATTTTAAAAATATACCTAGTTTTTTTACTTTTGATTTTTATTCCTTGTGAACCATGAACACAAAAGTTCATAAATTCTTACTTAACGGTCACGACTCGTCAACTTTATTCTAATAGTAGTAGAAATTTTGCTATTGACAGTTTTAGGTTATAACCTAACGTGTATTTTGTTTTTTTTTTTAGCTCCAAATTTTATATAAATATTTTTAAGTATAGTATTAAAACGTAATATTTAACTATTTCTTGTTTTTAATGTACCATTCTTTTTGGTTCTTTAGGCTGGTTTTCGTTTTTTTGTTATATATGATTGACAAGTATATTGGGTGCTTTCACTTCTTTTAGTGGATTAAGCATGGGTGTACTCGAAACGTGCTTGCCGGGTGCCGTCTCTGGGGACACAGGGAACCACAAGCGAAAAACGAGACAGTCCCGTTCAAAATGGAACGTCTGCTTACATAAGTTATACTTATACTAACTGTTCTTGAGTGTAAATATGATATAGGTTATCATAACAAATAAATTAACTAATTAATTAACGTAAATTTACATCATTTTTAAAATGGAATATCAATGTTATAAAAGAAAATGTGTAATTAATATAAAATATTGTAAAATAGTTGAGTAAATAAAATGCTCCATTAGTGGTAATCTTACAAGGATTGATTTGATTATCTTATGAAGCTTTGTTAAAACCTTAATAGAGCTATCAAAGGTGTAATAACAGTTTTATATAGTAAAAATGCTTGAGGCCAGTCGTGGCGCAAGGGCAAAAGTTTGTGACTTTAAACGGGACTGGATGTAGGTTCGAACTCCACTTGAGGAAATGAAATATTTATTTAAATTTATATTTTCATTTCTTCGCTCAGGTCTCGAGCAAAAACGCGGCACTGAGTTCCGCCACGCAACATGCAATGGTTCCAGAATTCGGGGGCAGAATTGATAAATTAACAATAGATCCCCTCTACCTAACCTGCTGTGTGCGGAATACAGCGTGAAGCTGATTTTTTTTTAATTTTAATTTGCTGAAAGAAGATTTAAATTATTATAATGATATTAAGATTAATTGACAAGAGCATTTACGATATTTTTTTGTAAAGATTGAGCAAGAACACAAAATATAAAGAAGAATATTTTATACTTCTGATAAGAATATTCAAGAAGTACATCCTAGGATTTGTAATGAAAATATAAAGCAATTGTTTTGTTGAATTGTGTGTGTGTGTGTGTGTTGTTGTTATATTTTATATGAAGTGCAAAGCTATTAATACACAATCAGAATCACAACATCATCATAAGCTAATTGTTATAAGTGTTGTTTACAAATATTGTCATTACTAGTGGACATTTTCCAGTGATTAAATCTAACATAATATTAATTTAACTAACTCGAATGTATAATTAACAATCTGGAATTGTAAAAATCTATATATAAATATGTAAATACTAGAAATAAAAAAAATCAAAAAAAGACTAAATCAATTCAAATTATCTATATATATAAAAGGACATGTTCCTGACTGACTGAGGTAACACGCACGCACAGGCGTAACCACTCATGGTAGAAACGTGAAATTTGGACCGATGTTTATCTTCATAATCTGGACATCCACTAAGAAGGGATTTTGAAAAATTTTAACCCTAAAGGGATGATATAGGGTTGAAAGTTGGAGTATGGATTTATTTTTAAATTGGCACCGATTTTTATAAAATTAAAAAAATTATAAAACTCTTAAATAAATTTCATTGAACACGTGTTTCATGGTTTTTTAGAATTCACCCCCTAAGGGTTCAAATAAAGGGTTGAAAGTTTATATGGAAAAATCTTAAAATCTCTACCGATTTTTATAACAATTTCAATTCAGACTGTTAAAAATATTTTATTGAACACGTGTTTCGTGGTTTTTTAGAATTCACCTTTAAGGGTGCAAATAAGTGAGCGAAGCTGCGGGCGCCCACTAGTCTATCATAAAACACGACTTATTCTTTTAGCCACATATTTTATCCCACTTATGATAAAGTAGATAGAGAGTATTTGGGAGTCAAAAGACTTCATTTTACATTTTCTTCAAAAAAGAAAACGAGTGAACTCAGTATTAAAAAAAAAACAAAATTACAAAGAAAGTATTATATGATAATATTTGCTGCAACTTCTAATTATGAAATAATTTTGAAAATAACTTGTTTTGTAAACAGATGTTGGAAATTTTTCATGAGATAAAAACCTAGGACAGCTAAATAGTAATAAAATACCTTACTAACATGCCTTGTCATTTATATTCAGATTTTGATAGCTATTAATCATATAAATATGTAGTGTCTTATCTTATTTTACAGGGGGTATTAAACATAATATAATTATACTTTTCCATTAATTTCTTAAGTATAATATTATTTTGTTGTTTCAAATTGTAGCAGGGTGTCACTGCATACAGCAGGATTGGCAGAGGTAACCTATTGTTAAGACATTGCTCACCCAATTTTCAATATATTAACATGTTGACTGGGCTTAATCTTATTACCAAAGCAAGGAAATGAAAATAATTATTTTCTTTGCATAGGAACCAAACCTACTATCACCACATTTACAGTCAGAAGTCAGAAGATTCTCATTACACCACATTGACCCCAACTATTACAATACTTATCAAATGTGAAATATTGAATCTTTTAATTATAGTAAACAAAAAAAAAACTTACTAGACATCATAATGTTTGCACTTCAATAAATCCGGCCATCCCGTCTCCAACGCTTCTGTTTCTGAACACATTTTCAAATCAATACTTTTATCGCTTAAACTGGTATTTGCTTGTGATTCAGATTTTGATGTATTACTAAAGATACTTTTTGATGTTTTTGCTGATATATCAATTTCTGTCTCTTGAAAATCATCCATTGGTCTAGGTGGTATTTTAATAAAAGATATTTTCTTTGTTGGTGTCATTGAATTAGCTTCTATGTTTATGTTTTCTTCATCATTAAATGCAGGTAAAAAGCAGTAGTATTTTTTTAACATTTGTGTTACATCAGTCTTTAAAGTTGTCACAGATGGCGGAGGTAATACTCCTTGTAATGTTTCCTAAAAGTAAACAATTTAGTTGTTTTATTTTATATTTATAAAAGTTTTAATGATAATCAATATATTTGGTATCATTACTTAAATTGGTATAAGACATAATTGAGCAATGTAGTTAATACATCAAATGTATTTAATACAATCATATGAAAATAATTAAATTGAGGGACCATTATAGTACAACATCTGAGTATAAACAGAATGGTTGTTGCTTCAATCTACACTCAGAGCAATGTATTATTTTAATTTTCCTGATCTGGTAGACAAAGTGTGGTGTTGAGTTTGTCACTCAACACTAAACAAACAGTATTAACACTAAATTATCCAATTTGCACCCTTCTATGGCTTCCGCTTGCTTCTCTCTGCTTACCTTATTATGCACAGTAAAATGTGGCTAATAGATGGCTTTAATATTTTTTTATTAAATAACAAAACAAATTTTGACTAACCTCAATTTTTCTAACTTTTCTCTTGTCATATGCTTCATACTGTTGAAGAAATTGCCAGAATGGTTCTGGTTGTGGACTAGCTTCTATTTCATCTTCATCAGAAAATATGTCTGGAGAGCGCATTCCACTATCATATGATGCATCAAGAGATGAGTAGCTTTGATCCAAATTCCACTTTGAACTGCCATCAGCAACTTGAACCTTCTTACTAATGTCCTCTTCATATTGTGAACCACTGTTAGTAATAACTTTGTCATTTTTCACAGATTCCAAAGTACTTTTGTCCTCACAATCACTTACACTATCAATCTTTTTATCATCAGCACACATACTATTATGCACTTCCGAGTTCACTGTAGGTTCGTCATTTAGATTTAATACACTTCTAGCTGTGCTTAAAGCAGTGATAGGATCTACAATAGGTTTTAGCTTTTGAACATGTTTTAAAATTGTCCCATTGAAGGATAGCTCACTGATTGGGAGCTTAAAAACATTCTCAGTAGTTTTAATGTCACGAAACATTGGTACACTATCTACCGCATTGTTACTATTTTCCATTGTAGAGGTTATAAATACCGTTTTGAATCCCTCAGATTTTGATTCTTCGGAGGTCACTGGTACATCAGTAATATTCGATTTATCATTCAAACATTGGTTTGTAACAGACGAGGCTTCGGAAAATGATGTCGCTAGAGAAATACACGGCGACTCAATTTTTGTAAATTCAGAGTCGGACACTTTTACTGAGTTAAAATTTAATTGATGTAATGGACTGCATTCTGCCTTGCTTAATTCTGCATTATTATGATTAGATATTTTGGATTGTGTGACTGTAGACAAGTCTATGTTACCACCACTATTAGAACTGTTACAATTACTGGAAAGCTCACTCAGTTCGTCGTGGTTATCATCAAAATTATCAACAACATTAAAACTTCTCATATACCGCTCATATAAGGAAAAACTATCGCTCATTGAATGGCAATTAGAGTCTTCGAAGGATTCCATTACCACCACTGACGAACATTACGCACTTGAAAATATCGTCTTGACATTCATCATATCATTAAAACAAAATTAAACGTTGAACATTAAGCTAATAACTAAAAGTATATGTTAGAAGTTAGAACTTAGAAAAGAAAGGCGCGCAGCGCCAAATGCACTATCCAGACATCATTGTTGTACGAATTGTAATCCAAATTCTCTTTCACGAACCGGAATATACAAATTGCAATAGACAATGACTACCCTGACTCCACAGATATTTTATTACATATCAAGGAACATACACTCTATAGAGTATGTAAGTATATAACTTATCTGTGGCAATGAGTCAATGGCCAATGACCTGCGATGCGATTGAACCGCACTGCCCTTTGCCAACATTATAAAACAAGTAGCACTGCTATTATTCTATACATGAAAATTATACAAACATAATCATTGTGTTATGCTCGTAAAAAAACTAAATTCTCTCTAACTTAACCTCACAATAATATTATCGACTTATTACAAAATACAAAAACAATATATATTGGACGAATACAAAAACAATATATATTGGGCAATAAAAATTGTTTCATTTTGTTTGTTTGTTTGTTTGTTTACTTAAACGCTAAAATCTTTAGATCTACCGGTCCCATTTACTTATTTTTAGTTTTGTATGAAAGCTGCCATAAGCTGTAAATTCAAATTCAAATTCATCGATATCTATAATAGTTTGGCTGGGCTCTTCAAGTTTCTCATCAAGGTCACCAGATATCCAGATTTTCGAAACTCCTATATTTCACAGTTTTCTCTTTATGTGGCTTTTTGAGGCCAGTCGTGGCGCAAGGGCACAAAGTGTGACTGTAAAACCGACTGGTTGTGGGTTCGATCCCTACTCGAGAAGATGAAATATTTACTTAAATTTATATTTTCATTCCTTCGCTTTGGTGTCGGCAGACAAAGCGCGGCATTTAGTTGTGCCACTCAACACGCAATGCCTCCAGAATTAGGCAGAAAGTGGGAAACGAAGTGTTTTAACACTAGGTTAACTCTGCCTACCCTGCTGTGTTCAGGATAGGTCGAAATCGATCGATATGATCTACAAGTTTGAAATTTAGAGGTTCTGATGTATGTTTAAAGATTGAAAGAAAATGACGATTATTTAAAATCTCTAAATCTATCCAGAGGTTCCCAAATAGAGGCACGTATCACGAAAATATGATTATAGTAAAGGATGGTACAGCAGTGCTTTGATTTGCGCTCGACCTTGGCGGGGACACTAACATTCTCTCAGATTTTCATATTTGATAATTAATATGCACGGTTATGTTCTAAAAAACACAATGAATAAGTATTAAATTATTAAAAATGTGTTACTAGTATGTTATTTTTGTAAAAGTTCATTTATATATTGAATCTGTACTGTACGTATTGTCTGTACGTGGTAATTTCAAGTTAGAATATTTTCTTGGTTTATATTTTATAGAACGTCAGTATCAGTAGTCAGGTTTTAATTTCTGAACGTAATTTTTATTACTTTTATAGTTCACATTGTATCACACAAATAGCAGAGTAGGCAGTGGGAACTTAATGTTATGCCACTCCGTTTCTCACTTTCCACCAATTCCGAGACATTGCATGTTAAGTGGTGGAACTTGACGCTACGCTTTGCTTCGTTACCAAAGAAAATGAAAATAATAGTGTACGTGAATCCACAATCATCGCGTTTACGTGCATAAGCACGTGATTTGACTACAGGCTTGTGCTCCTGAGCCACGATATCCTAAAATAACTTTTTTTGAACAGAAATTAACGCATTTCAACCGATGACATTCAGATGTATTTTATTTTGCCTTTATTTGATATTCTCTTTTCACCCCACTCCACCGCTAACGTAGGAAGATAATTATGTTCTTTTGAAGTCTGTTCCGATTGTCAAATGCCAAGTGTAAAAATTGAATTATTGGGTCTGTGTTCAGTGTTGTCAAATGAAAATTGTCAATATTAATGTTTAATTATTTAATTATCAATGTTTATCGCGGCTTTTTTATTTGTAGGTGACTTCAGTGTATAGTTAACCTTAAACGATACATTTGTTGATTAATTATTAATATCATTAACTTTATGAATAGACATTTATAGTTATAAATTTGTACTTGTGTGTATCGAGTTTGGTTAGCGGCTTATGAAGTAAGTTGTTATTATAATTAATTAAACATTTTTCCTAAAAAATAATTGAATAAATCACACAATTTATGAATATACATAATTAATATTATTTGAGTTGTTTTCTGTGTAGATTTTTTCACATTAAAAAGAAAATTAATTATTAGCAACAGTTAGGTACTATTATAACCTGCTTCTAATTTTAATTACCTTATTTATTTAATAACGTTATTTATATGAGGCCGTTGTGGCGCTGAGGCATGAGCTAAAGACTGTAAACGCAGCAGGTTGGGGGTATAATTCCCATTGATTGAAATTTAATATTTTCATTTTTTTCGCTCTGGTCAGCAGTCAAAGCGCGGTATTGCGTTCCGCAACTAAACAAGAAAAATCTCAAGTATTTGGCGGAAAGTGGAGAACAGAGTGGCTTAATAAGAGGTTCTCTTTTCTAACTCTGCTATGCGCAGGATACAGCATTAAGCTGAAAAAATATTAAATTTTTTCAGTTGTATTAACAATATGATTATAATGAAAGAACGATATATACTTAATACTACTAAAATTAATTATATTTTACCCACACAAGTACTACCTTTAATGATTATTGGAAGTTAGATAATATCATTAATTAATACCCACTATTGTTATTTAAAGTTGTTTTTAAGATATACACGTTTTCATTTGTTTTTATTATTATGCCCTGCCCAATGTTTTTATTTTGTAATTGTTAATATATTAATTAATTACAATTCCTTACTAAAGTATAGTAGAGGCTACTGTAGTGCAGTAGTATATTATCAAAATGTGAATTCAACAGATTTGGGTTTGATTGCCACTGGAAAACATGTACTATCTTCATTTCTTCACTCTGATAAGAAGATGGAGAGCTGCAATATTCTGCCACTCAACACATAAAGTCTTAAAAATTGGGGAGAAAGTAGGGAATAGAGTGTCTTAACATTAGGCACCCTGTGCCTACCATGCTAGGAACCTTGTGTTAAAAAAGAAACAAAACAGTATTCTTAACATTACAAATCTATTACTTAATATTTAACTGACCTTTACTCTGTTATAATTAGTTTCTGTTAGACTATAACAATGTTTATACATGTATGATAATTATATATCTATAAGATAACACAAAATATTGATAATATTTTGTGTTACAATTTACAAAACAATTTAGTGCCCATGTTCCCTTAGAATAAAATAGTATGATTTTTAGAAGTTTAAAGAAAATAAATTTTATACAGTCAAAGTAGTCAATGCTGCCATTTGCATCTTTAAAATAGCAAAGAAATTCAAATATTAAGCATTTTATAAAAAGAAAGGAGTGAAAACAGTGGGCCTTCACAGTAAGTTCCCTCAGCATTTGCTGATAAACGGGAAAAAACATAAATCTGATATTTAGAAGTTCTTCACTCTCATTCAGACAATTTAGAAGTCCCTAAATCTTCAGCATTCCTAATTGCTCAGGTACAATAATCAAAAAAGTTAAACTTATTATAAAAGTTTTACCATTTTAAAACTTATACAATAAATAAATAATTCAAATTAGATTTTTTTTACAATTCATAATGTATTGTATTAAAACTTTTTATATTATACAAATAAAAAAATACTTTCTTATTATTTATTTTTCTTAAATATACACTTAAATCTATAAAATACAGATAATAAAATACCTATTTTTGAAGTAAAAGCAATAAATACATGCATAATTATAAAATAAACATTCTACAAGGTATATATTTATTAAATATTTTGTCACTGCATATTTGTCTTGGCTGTCTCGATATCTGACTATGATTGCACTAACCTACGCCCTTTGACCCTGTTTATAATTACTCCCAACAACCCATTCTCCTGGCGTTACTCGGTGATAGTGGTAGACTTTCAACGGTTTTGATAATCTTAAAAATTCTTAACTTCAGTGTTCATATTCGGTAAGTTTTCCAATATTACATATTTCTTTAATGAAAAATATTTAAATGTAAATTTGTTAGATTTTTTTAAAACCAGCTTTTTACCCTTCAACCCTTACTTTTTTCAAAATATCAAATTGTTTATTTATCGTAACAAACCAATAGCGTTAGAAAAACAGAATTTATTATTATGTAAATTATAATTTTCGTTTTAATTTTTGGGCTTAAATAACAATATTTACAATACAGTTTCTTAATAAATGTATATGGATAAGGGGCGAGGAGGACCGCATGATTTGCTCCATTCCTGCTGTATTTCTGTATTGATGACCAAAGGAAAAGTGTAGATATCGTGCGTTCATTTTATTGATATCTGCTACCAGTGAACTATATAATAACATATTTAGGCCTTTTAGTGTCGTGTCATATAGTATTAATTGGTAAGGTGACTCGTTTTATCATCAGAATATCGCGTCCAAAAATTTATTGATTGTAAAAACATATTTTGAATTAAACTTTTATCTATATTTCGTATGTATTTTATAGTTTATCGTAAAGTGTAATCGCTGCAAGAGATATTTTATTAAATGCAAGTTCGAGAAATTGACTTAAGATTAAATTGCCATTTTGTTTCATATTTTAATTTATATTCGGCGTATATTTATTATATGTCATTCCTTTTTATTTTATGTAACTTTCTTTGAAGAACGTATTTGAAAAGCATGTTTGAAATGTAAAGTTACGTGTAAACATAAAAGTGATATGATACAAAAAAATGTTTAATTTAATATAAATACAATCGCGAAAATCTATGTAATTTCTTTAATAATATCGATCGAAGTGTATTGAAAAAATAAAAGTAAATCAGCTTCACGCTGTATCCCGCGTTTTGCCTCGACCTCGACCAGAGCGAAGAAATGCAATCAAAAAAGTATATAGAATTACCTTATTAAGCGCAGATTAAACAGTAAAACCGTTCCAAAATTAATGTTTGTTGTAATTCTTTTCAATTGTATTTTTGTACTAGATGCTCTTATTTTTAAAATATATTCCAAATTTCTATATGGAGGTTAAACCGTATGCACATATTATGATATCTCACGTTTAAATGACAAAACCATTCTGACTTAGTTACTTTCGTGGCAAATATACTATTCATCTCCATAAAAAAAGAAAAAGTTATAGAAAATCCTTTATTTTTGATTTATATTTCTGAGATATATATGCATATTTACTATTAAAATTTAGTATAGCAACCTGCTCGCGGCTTCGCCCGCTAATTGCGCAATTATTTATACTTACTACAATTTCGTCGAACAAAATATATTTTGACATGACGTAACGTTTTTATGTATGAACCGATTGAAATAAAACAAACACTAAACGTTGAGGGAAGACTGCTAAAATACAATAGTGAATTTAAATCGGTTAAGCCGTTTCTGAGTTTAGCGCTAACAAAGGCACAGGCAAACAGACAAAAATTCTTAAAATCACTATTTTGGGTTCTATTACATTAATAAATGTCCCCATCCCATCTCTCCCCTATATAAGAAGTTTTTAAAATATCTTCCATGCACAGTCAACAATCAATTCTCTTCAATCTTATACTAGTGTAGAAAAACTTCTGGAAATCCCAAGGTAACGTAACAGTGACATACACACCCAAACACACACATACACACACATGCACACGCATGCACACGCACACGCGCACACGCACACACGCACACACGCACACACGCACACACGCACACACGCGCACACGCGCACACGCGCACACGCGCACACGCGCACACGCACACGCACACGCACACGCACACACACACACACACACACACACACACACACACACACACACACACACACACACACGCACGCACGCACACACCCGCGCATGCACATGCACTCTTACATGTGAATTATTTCGTTTTATTTTATTTTATATTATGATGACAATAGGTAGCCTTGTCTATTAAAATTGATGCTGAGGTGGAGACCTGGCGACCTGTAACACGGGTTTCGTACCTATCACAGGCACCAGCGACATGTTAATGTCCAAACGGCTTCATTTATTGTACTTTCTTTCTTAATGTTGTGATTGAAATAAAGTTATTATTATTATATTATTATTAATTGCATGTATATATAAATGTATTGATGTACTGTACGAACTACTCGTACTGTTACTAACTGGTAGTAAGAGCGATGTAGGCATTTCGAAAAATCCTTTCTTAGTCCTACTATACATTCAAGGAATTTATCATGCTTATATTATATAAGCATATTTACCTAACTCAGTATTCCATACCTATAAATCCTCAATTAATCTTTCTTTTTAAATTGCACATCAGCAAACGGCAAATTTTGCTTACAACATCCATAAAACTCCCGGTAGCTTTCGCAGATGATAACTGAATTAAAAATTAGTTAGGTCATTCAAGAACAACATAACCTATTGATATCATTGACTTCCTTATGTTAAAGTATAATTTTTGTTAGTTGAAAATGTCCAAATTTGAGCCAAGTAAACGTCATTTGCGAGAAATTATACGTCATTTGTAGAACACAATTGATGAGATTGAGCCGAAGTCTGAAGGGAAAACGCCCTCAATACTATTATTCTCCTATATGAGAATGCTCGTCCACATGTAGCCGTTCCCTTTAAAATTATTTGGAACCACTTGATTGAGAAGTGTTACCGCACCCGCCGTATTCATCAGACATTGCACCGTCCGGCTATCACCTGTTCCGGTCCGTGGTACATGGTCTATCGGAGCAGCGGTTATGAAGATACCAAAAAGTGGGTTGATTCGTGGATAGCAATTCAAAAGATAAGGAGTTCTTCAGACGTGGGATCCGAATGTTGCCTGAGAGATGTGAAAAAGTAGTTGCAAGTGATGAACAATATTTTGAATAACTTTAAAGTACCGTTCTGCTGTAATAAATATTTAATTTTTATTAAAAAAACGGCGAAAACTTATCACAAACGTAAACAAAAGAAAAATTGTACTCCAATTAACTTAGCAAAATTACCACTGAGAACCACCGTGATGAACAAGGGTTACTTTTTAAAAAATCTATTCTCAAATCGATTTATAAATTCAGGAGCTACGGTACCACAGACAAACCATTTTTGTTTCGGGTATTTCGCACGCAGTATTTCTCAAGCAAATATTAAAATAATAAGTAGGTTTTTCTCTATATCAACCCTATAACGTACAGCGTGATAGTGATCGTATTTAAAAGTTTATAAAATTATCATTTCTTAACATTTATCAATTCATTAGGTATGAACGTACGTAAATATAAAATTAATAATTTCTCTTCCTGCTTGTTGTTCCTGCTGAAGTTAATTTACGTTTGTTATAAGTTGCCTCAATTTTTAATACAAAAAATTATATTTGTGTTTCGAAGTTTGTTTATATTGGAAATATTTTCGATGAAAAGAGAGTTCGCACATATCGTAGGTACATATCGTCGGCTCACTGTAAACCTGCTGCTGTATGCTGTCTTGTTCGCAATGTAAATTTTTAAACTATTCGAAAGTATAAAAAAATATACAAAATTTACAAATAATAGAAAGAGAAAATAATTTTGAAATTTGTAATAACGTTCTGATAATACATGTACAAATACCTACTAATAGTTTTTAAAGACGTTTTTAGTCTCTCCTGATAATTTACTTAATATGCTGTTTACACTGTCGACGATATGAATGTACAAAATTATCAGAATATTGGAGGCATCGCGTGTTACCGCGCTTTGCATCGACACCGGAGCGAAGAAATAAAAATATTAAATATTCTTAGAAATCGGAAGTGGTTAACATTTAAAAAAAAACACGATAAAAACAAATATCGTCTATATGATTCTAAACTATTTTTAAAGAGATACTATGTAATTGCAATAAGTGATATGTATCACCTACTAACAATACTTCACACTAGTTTCCTACCAATAGGAGTCATTGCCTACAAGCAAGTACCCCCCGATTGACACAATTTCACTGCTTTTATAGTTATTTTCACCTAAATCTACCCTCTTTTACACGAGTTCGCTAACAATTATTATTTCCCGGAGTGGGAATCGAATCCACAACATGCTGCATGCAAACCCACACTGTGCCACGACTGGCCTCTTTAAATAAATTTGATAGTCAGTTGAAAAAGAATAATAATTAATTTATTTGAAAAAATATGTGATAATGTAACATTTTGGGCGAACCACTTCACGTGAGCGAAGGTTCCAGTATAAGTTCAACAGATAAATACTATCGGCTGCAGTCAATTAAGCGAATTAGGTACTGTGTTTATAATTTAATAATTAGTGGTGTAATTGCTGTTCGTTATTATTATATTAATAATGTCTTAGTTTTATAAGAATTTTATTTTGTTTTTTTTTCTTCTTTGTTACTTATTCATAATTGGTTGTGTCTTCCGCATCTAATAATAGACTTAATTTATTTTATGTCTATACTAATATAATAAAGCGGAAGAGTTTGTGTGTTTGTTTGTTTAAACGCTAAGATCTCTGGATCTACTGGTCGTACTAAGTTTTTGTTTGTTTTGTATGAAAGCTACATTCTTCAAGAATGCTATAGGCTATATAACTTTATGGTTAGTTTCTTAGTTAGCCTTAAATAATAAAATAACAATAATTAGGAACGGCATCGTATTACTTTAGCCGCGTGTTAAATATATGTAAGTACATTGCACTACAAAAACATTCACTTTCATTAATTTTTAAATAAAGTCATAGAGAACCTATATTTATCTCTTATGAATAAGTCATTTTGTGACAAAAAGTAATTGGTAGGTGATTTTTATTGGACGAAGATATTTAAATGCATATTATAAAATATGCATGTATTGAATTACTTTTTGAAAAATCCAAGCATAATATATTAATAATCTTTTATATTATGATACGATTATTTTACAATTTTTCGATTGACGTCACGTCAACAGAAGTAGATGCATTACCAGTAGAGAACTTTTCGACGCGAGTAAAATATTTCCTTTACATTATCTTCTTTTAAATGATGCGTGAAAAGTAATAAATGGTGATAAATTTTTTGGATACATATTTTATAAAAATGAATAATTTAAATATCAATATAGTTTAAAGTAAATAAATAAATAAATCAGCTTCACGCTGTATCCCGCACACAGCAGGGTAGGCAGAGGGAACCCTGTGTTAAGTCACAGCGTTCCCCACTAAGTATAGTTTAAAGTACCTACTAAATTTTAAAATTACGTTCTCAATTTAAAGTTGTACCATTTTTATATATAGAAACTGTACGTGGCTCGCGATACGTAACCAGATGAATGAAGTGCCCTCCTTCTCTTTGTGAACTGATTGTAAAATCGGAAAAGGCGACATTGTGTTCGCTCTATCTGGTGAACTTTGAATACATTGAATTTCATTTAAATTTACATTATTCTTTAGTTAAAATTATCGGCTAAGATTATTTAAAAAAACTTGTGTGATTTTTTTTCGACGATTCTATCTTAAAAACTGGTTAAGTGCGAGTCGGTCTCGCGACCTGACTCTTTCGTACCAATTTCAGGATTGTAGGTCGACGGGAAGTACAATTTATAAAAGTTGAAAGACTTAAGTTTGCGGGCATATGCACTAATTTTGTATGAAATGTACTGCAAATGTAAGTTTGTAATATTTTTCTATGAAATACCTAAAATTTTTCACTTTTCGTATCGTTTCCTTTATTTTTAATTTCGTTTCATTAATTATAAACTTATATTTGTGGTTTTGTTTTTCATAAAAAATGAGGGCCCGCCAACTTAAGTTTGTCAATTTTTATAAGTTATACTTCCCGTTGACCTACTAATTGGTACGGAAGCTTCGGTGGGTGAGTCGACTCGCACTTAATCGGTTTTATCAATTTTCCTTTTTTACTATTACACGGGATAGTAATTGGCGACATATTATGTAAGTAGCGACCTGCTTGCGACTTCGTGCATTTGAAAGTGATATATACATTAAACTTTTTAATTTATGAATCGATTGATAAAAAACAAACACCAAAACGCAAGAGTCAAAACAGTATTTAAATCGGGTAGGCCGTTTCTGAGATTTATGTGCACCAACGCAAAGACAAACCTACAAACAGATAAAAATTTAAAAAATCATTATTTTTTATAACTTTATCTATTTTCAATTCAATATTCAATACTTTAAATATAGTATTGCCATTTGTACGCTAATATTAATTTTCTTAAATCAACACACGGTCCTTATTGTCGAACTTGGGAAATCTTATCTTAAACAGTCCGTATATTAAAATTTATAGCTTTTATTGTTATTTCAATCGCTCATATGTAAATTATATGGTGTTTTTTTATCAAAAAATATTTTATTACAAGTTTATTAGTTAAAAGTGTATAATCAATAAGTAAATTCTCTTTTAGTTTTCAGTTATGGAACTGGTCTCGTTCGCGAAGGAGGTGCTTCAGAGCGCGGCGGAGCGCGCCGCGAGCTACCGTCTGGGGCAGACGGTGATCAGATACGCGGACCGTGCTTTGTGGGTTGTAGAAAAGAGTGCGAAATGGGCTGTACCACCACCATGTATGTGTTTTGTTGTTGTTTTTTTAATATATTTGCCTATTAATAACCATATTAAAAATAACCTATTTTTTATGCACAAGCGATCGTTATTAACTCGAATATTACTATTTTTTTTTATTATTATTATTAACTAAAATACACCACGCAATCTACTTGACTTTCTGCTCTTTTTCCCTTTTTTTTTTTATTTTTACTGATTTGATATTATTTTAATATACTCTGATACACAATTGCGTATCAAAACCTATATAACGAATATTACTATTATTATAGTACATTTAAAGATGATATTTATAATAACATAATTATATTTTTTTTCTCATTTTGAACTAGACAAACTAGAAATAGACAGGTTTAATGCTGCGATAATATGAATAAGTCAGTAAATCGTCTTGTCTAATTTTACGATTCAATTACTATAATATACCCCATTGTGATGTAACTGCGACTATACAACAAGTTAACTGGATTTTAAAATGTCTTTATTGACATTGCAAAAAAATATAACCTATTTCAGTATTATTAAATGCTATTGAAGTTTAATTAAATATTATCAATCAAGAAACAAGGTAATGTTATGTTAATAAATAATACAAACAAATTAGAAATTAATTATAAAGGTTAAATATTTTATAAATATATATTTACAAAAAAGAAGACTTAAAAAAAAAACTTCTTTTCAACAAGTAATTAAATATGTATAATTTTTTACTTATTTAATGTAGGAAAAATAAATTTTATCAAAGAAATATACTAACTTAACATTTTTATGTTCGTAGTCTAGTTTTTTCTAATATGAGTAATTAACAAAAACCTCTTTTTTGGTTATTATATTAAATAGAATTTTTTTGGATAAGAAATATTTTATAAATTTTATATATATAATTTTTTTAATTTATTTTGGATTTGGATAAGAAATATTTTATCAATTTTATATGTATGTATATACAATATTTTGTTCTAATACAATAATACAGAATTATGAGAAAGAACTATATAATAGTTGTAATTTGTTTAATGGGTAGAGTGGAATATTTGCTACCGGTATTTAAATTTTGTATGAAAGGAGTCTTATTTCAGCTAAATGTATGTCAATTACGAATAAAAAATAAATTAAATTAAATCAGCTTCACGCTGTATCCCGCTCACAGCAGGGCAGGCAGAGGGAACCTAGTGTTAAGACACTCCGTTCCCCAATTTCTTCCGAATTCTGAAGGCATTGCGTGTTGAGTGGCAGAACTCTACGCCGTGCTTAACCTCGACACCAGAGCGAAGAAATGGGAATATAAATTTAAGTAAATATTTCATCTCCTCGAGTGGGGATAGTACCTACTAACAATAGTTTTTACAGTCACACCTCGCTGCGCCATGACTGGCCTCAAAAAGCCGAACCTCAAGCAATAAAATCAAAATTGATAAAATATTTTTTGATAAAATACTTTGATAAAGCGATCTTGTATGCGATTACTTCCTTAGGTACATTTCAGGAAATAATAATTATAAAAGCACTCAATATAAAACATTTCGCAGTAAAATTGTCACAAAGAACCTAACCTGGCCTAGTGTCAAGACCGCTCTTCCTTTTCCTCCTAAATTTTGAGACATTTCATGTCTATTGGCGGAACTCAACACAAATGTGGTAAACGTGCATGAAGCTGACTTATTAAAGCTCGTATTTATAAACTGCTCCCAAGTTCTGAGATCGATCTTAAGATACCGTTTTCATTCATTGATTTATATTTTTTGGTAGCAAATAATATTTTTTTTTTATCACAACACATTTCGATTTACCCCATACTCTATATAAAAATAGTTGTAAAAATGCAATTTAATCTAAATGATAATGAATTTTAGCGACCTTTTTTTCAGAAAAAAAATGTATTAGCCATGGAAATAAGTACTTGTAAAGCTTAATTCTTTATTATTCTTCTTTATAAATTTCTTTAATACGTACAAAACTTATTTTAAATTTGGTATATTTTAAGTTCCACTTGACCACAGTCTTATGTGATAGCTATAATATTTTGCAGCTTCTTCATTTACACTCATATCAGATCTTATTTGCATTTGAGTTATTATTTTGAGTAAATTAGTCAGTGTTGTAAAAAAAATTAAGTTTTATCGTTTATAATTTAGCTGATTGAAAATATATATATGGGAAAAATACTTATAAATTGATTACAAATAATAATTTAAGATAAGAAAACTATTAATATAAAATTAAGAAGTAATACAAATATGTAACCTTTTTTTGCTGTATAATAAAAAAATAAAAAATAGTAACTCATATTTTTCCCTTGCATATTGATTACTTTTTCAATTGCCAATTACACAAAAAACTTAATATTTTTGACGATAACTAGGTAATTTTTAGCTTTGCATAATTTAAGGCCAGTCGTGGCGCAGCGGCACGAAGTGAGACTGTAAAACCGACCGGTTGTGGGTTCGATCCCCACTCGAGGAGATGAAATATTAACTTTAATTTATATTTCCAATTCTTCGCTCTAGTGTCGAGGTTAAGCGCGGCGTTAGTTCTGTCACTCAACAGGCAATGCCTCCAAAATTCGGCAGAAAGTGGGAAACTGAGTGTCTTAACACTAGGTTCCCTCTGCCTACCCTGCTGTGTGCGGGATACAGCGCGAAGCTGATGGATAATTTTAAAAAACAATGCATATAACGATCTTCGTATATCTCCATATTTTGTTTTGTAGAATTAATCACTTTGTGCAGTGAACGGCCCAAATGTATCATCTCCACTCAAATCCTATTATTAAAAGTATTATTTAAATTGCCTTTTAATTAATATTAAAATAATATTTTAAAATTATTTCTTTAAACCTATTGTATTATTAATAAAATGTATATATTTATCTAGTGGATCAAGAAGACAGACCACAACCAGAACTGATCCGTCCACTGCCATGGGTGTTCTTCCTGGCGTTACTCGCCGTACTACGCCTCACTAGAGAATCTTTATCTCTCATAAACTTAATGCGCGGAAAACCGCCTTTACGATCTGCTGACGTTGTGAGTATTGAAATATATTTTGTTTTTTTCCTGCTATCATTTTGAATAAAGATACATCTATATAGATAGATAGATAGATCCTAGTTTCAAGTTATTCCGTCGACCATTTCGAGACTCAATGCAATGCAATGACGCTTTGTTTTTTTACCAGAACAAGAAAATTAAAATAATTTAAATATATTTCAAATTTGAATATAAAAAGTAAGGAAATGAAATAATTTATTTTATTCGTTTTTTATGGTCATCGTGTTAGTAGTGGGTTCGCATTATGTTTAGGGTAAGCTTTTATTTATAATATTTACCAACATGCTATATGTTAATGGTCCCAATGTAGAGAAAGCAGTGACGCACGAATGATGAAACTTTTAATGGATTATTCAATAGAATCGTAAAATTGATTATATTGTATACGCATATATTATAATCAATTTTATGATTCATAAAATGCTAACATTAAACGTTATTTAATTTTACTTCACTAGTGACCCAAACGCGGCTTCGCCCGCTTAAATTTATTGTTATGTTATAGTCAAATTATACAAAATATTTATATTAATTATAGCATATGTGTTACTTTTAATATATGTATAAGCCAGTCGTGGCCAGTCTTGGCGCAGCGGCATGAAGTGTGACTGTAAAACCGACTGGTTGTGGGTTCGATCCCCACTCGAGGAGATGAAATATTTACTTAAATTTATATTTCCATTTCTTCGCTCTGGTGTCGAGGCTAAGCGCGGTTCTCTATGCCTACCCTGCTAATCTGCGGAATACAGCGTGAAGCTGATTTTTATAAGCTATATTACTGTAAAATTTCATCTAAATCCGAGTAGTTTTTGCGTGAAAGTGGAACAAACATACATCCTTACAAAATTTCGCATTTATATTATTAGTCAAATGATTTATGCAAGCGTGTATATATACTCTATGTATATTAAATACTTTTTGCAAAAACTTAAACTTTTTCCCCTACCTAAATTTCAACTAATAAATAAGCAATATTAACAACTCCAAAAGTAAGCTCTTGATAACGAAATCAATAATTAAAAAAAATAGTAAACGAAACAAATTTTGTGAAAAATCTCTCCTTTTCTCTCTTTCCAGGTATCATACATACAAAGTAAGAGACGCTATCTTCGTACATTAAAATATCAGGGTAATCGTATATTGCGTTCGCGATGTGAACCTGTGAACCGTCAGTCCTGGTTCAGCCAAGTACAGAGTCTATTCGAATTTACATTGTGCTTTAGAAGACAGCACTATGGCAATAACAATACGCAGCTAAGCAATGGCGATGAAGTTTTGGTAAGTTATTCTACTTAAATAAAAATAATATTGTTACTATTATATTTCAGTGATAATGTTTCATAAAAAAATCGGCTTCACGCTGTATCCCGCACATAGCAAAGTAGGCAGAGGGAACCTACTCTTAAGACACAGCGTTCCTGACTTGCCGCCAAGTTCTGAAGGCATTGCATGTTGAGTGGCGGAACTCAACGCCGCGCTTTGCCCCGACACTAGAGCGAAGAAATGAAAATATAAATGCAAATAAATATTTCATCTCCTCAAGTGGGAATAGAACCCACAACCAGTCGGTTTTACAGTCACACTTTGTGCCCCTGCGCCGCGACTAGTCTAAAAATAAAATTTTAGCCAATTCAATAAAACAATTATTAAAGCTTCACACCTTATCCCGCACACAGCAGAATAGGCAGAGGGAACCTATTGTTAAGACACTTTGTTCCTCACTTTCTGCCAAATTCTGGAGGCATTGCGTGTTGAGTGGCAGAACTCACCGCCGCGCTTCGCCTCGAAACCAGAGCGAAGAAATGGAAATATAAATTTAAATAAATATTTCATCTCCTCGAGTGGGAATCGAACCCACAACTAGTCGATTTTACAGTCACACTTTGTGCCCCTGCGCCACGATTGGCCTAGTTTTCCTTATATATATATATATGTCAATTACATTTTTACTATTTTCGTTATCGTTATTGTAAAGAAATCGTGAACAAAATATACTATACTATTGAACTATCGATTAATATTTGTAAGTAATTAAAAGTTTCATTATGCTCCAAGCAATCAAATCTTGTTAAGATCTCCATAAAAAAACTCGTGGTTATTTGTAACAAACTGACATATAAATTAATTTCTATTTATATATATTCTCGATTTCCTTGAAAATAAAAAAAATGTTTCTTTTTTTACATCATATAACTTGAATTAATGAAGTGTTATGTGAAAAAAAAAACAAAAGAACTTCCCACAGTTATTTAAATATATTTTATTTCATAATATAGGCTGATTAGATGTTTATAAAATATTATAAAAAGGTTCAGTTATCTTCATTAAAATAAAAATAAAAAACGCCTTGATATAAAAAGATTTGTTGAGAGAGATACGAAGTTATGAAAGTAATATGCGAGAACTTTTTAATAATTTTTTTTATAGTGATTATTTTTTTAAACATAAACATAATATGTATGATGCAGATTATAAAAAGTATTACATTATTAACAAATGTATTATATATTTTTTAATTATTTTGATAAAAGTAGCAATATTTTGAATAATGCAATAATTTCTATACTCTGTTTTAAAGATAGTTAAGAAACTAATAATTTTATCATACAATTCCACGAGACTTAAATGCCTATAATTTAAGAGATTTTCTTAGTTTTTACAAAACAGACGGACAATATTTATAAATTTAGAGAAATGGTTATAACAAAAACTTAAGATTTATTTTTTAAATGCAATATTTTTATTTTCTTCGCTCTGGTGTCGATGTAAAGTGGCGGCGGCGTTGAGTTCCACCATTCAACACGCAATGCCTCCAGTATTTAGCGGAAAATAGGAAACGGAGTGTCTTAACCCTAATCTGCCTACCCTGCTGTATTCGAGATACAGCGTGACGCAAAAAATAAATTTTCATACAATAAATAGATATATAAAATAAACTGTTTACAAATAGATATTATATGTAGACATATTTACATAAATAGTTATCGTTTGTCATCATTAGTTAAAGTAACCAAAGCTAATGGTATTTGTAAATATATGGAAAACATGAGGTAACGTACTTATTTATAATATGAACTAATGTGTTATTTACGGAGGCCGTCGTGGCGCAGGGTTACAAGGGTGTGACTGTAACGCGACGACTGTGGGTGCGATCCCCACTCGATGAAATGAATTATTGTATGTATATTAATATATTAATTTCTCTTCACTTTGGCTCCAAGGCGAAAGCCCGGCGTTGAGTTCCGCCACTCAACACGCAATGCCCCGAAAATTAGGCGGAAATTGGTGTACGGAGTGTCTTAACACTAGGTTCCGAGGTGAAAAAAAACGTTAATGCTGTTGGTAAATAAATGAGAAACATTAGGTATTGTACTTGTTTGTGTAATATATAATAATGTGTTATTTACACGAATTTTGTGTAAATTTATATAGTATCTATTATTTATTATTACATAAACTGACATACTTATAATGGAGAGTAATATTTAAAATTTATATATGTGAGGCCAAAGATTAAATCTACAGCTACAAAGAAGAAAAAATATGAAAAAAATAAATTAATATATATAGCAACATATAACGTTAGATCTTTATTGTCTCATGAACGATTGCTGAAATTAGAAGAAGCAGTGAAAGAAATTAAATATGATGTAATAGGATTATCTGAAACAAGGCGAGCAGGTACCAATATAGAAGAATACGAAAACTTTATATTATGCCACGTGGGCCACACACCAGGCCAATACGGAGTAGGCTTTATAATAAATAAATTGCATAAAAACAACATAGAGAGTTTTATCGGAATAACAGAACGAGTCGCAGTACTCAATATGAAAATTCAAGGATACCTCATCTCTATTATACAAGTATACGCACCAACAAGCAGCGCAAGTAGTTGTGAAATAGATGATTTCTTTAAAACAATCGACAGCGTTTTAGACACCACACGTAAAAATATTATTTTAATGGGAGACTTCAATGCGAAGATAGGATTCCCTAGACCAGAAGAACACCTAATTGCAAAACAATTCGGATACGGAGTTAGAAATAATAGAGGACAAAAATTAATGAACTTTGCATTAGAGCATAAACTGACTATAATAAATACATGTTTTAAAAAGAAACCGAGCAAAAGGTGGACGTGGAAATCTCCATGCGGAAAGTACAAAAATGAATTAGATTATATATTATCAAACCAACCGGGATTATTTCAAAATATTGGTACGATGAACTTAAACTATCCGTCAGATCATAGAATAATTAGAGCAACTCTAAAACTAACAAAACTAAAAAAGAGTAGAACAAAATACACAAATAAAAATACAAGTTTACTAAAATACGATGAAGAAGTAACTAATTACAGAAAAACCCTGTCTAGTATGCTTTCATCATCTTCTCACAGAAACCTATCAGTACAAGCGTATTATGACAGTATCACAAATGCCATTACTAAAAGCTTAAGTTCAGCAAAGCAAAAGGGACGCGTACACAATCACCACAAGGTGCTATCGGCACGGACGACAGCTCTACTGCGAAAAAGAAAAGAGTTACAAAAAATCAAACATAAGTCGCGACCTACAAAGAATAAGCTCAGAGCACTCTTTAAGCTAGTAAATAAATATATAAGAAATGACTATGAAAGTTATAGACAATGTACATTACAAAAACATCTACATTCCACTGGTAGCACGAAAAAGGCCTACAAACAACTCAGAACAAATATAACATGGATAGAAGGATTGACAAACTCTGGTAGGAACGTGATCAAGCGGAAGGACATTATCACTACGGCAACCGAATTTTACAAAAACTTATATAGCTATAATCATACAGCCACTACTCGAAGCATTTATACCCATACCACTAAAGATGATAGTGGAATAACTATCAAATTAATAGATGAAAAAGAAGTCATAGAAACAATAAAAAAGTTAAAATTAGATAAATCTCCTGGCTCAGACAATATCACGAATGAAGCTTTAAAGTTTGCAAATCTTATACTGGCCGCACCACTCGCTGAACTATTTAATTTGATATTGAAGAAATCTGAAACACCAAAGCAATGGTCAGAATCTAATATAATCTTAATATATAAAAAAGCGACCCTAAAGATATAGGCAACTATAGACCTATAAGTTTACTACCGAGCCTTTACAAACTATTCTCTACCATCATAAATTTAAGAATTAGCGACGTAATAGAATCAAAACAACCCGTAGAGCAAGCAGGCTTTAGGAAAGGATATTCTACGGTGGACCACATTTACACTCTGGAGTTAATTATAGAGAAATATCGAGAACAACAGAAACCATTATACCTCGCATTCATTGATTATAAAAAAGCCTTCGATACTGTAACTCACGATAGCGTTTGGAACAGTCTGGCAGATCAAGGAGTCAGCGAAGTATATATAAATGTCATCAGAAATCTATACTGTAATAATATAGGTAGAATAAAGCTAGAAAGACTGGGCCCAGTGTTCCCCATAATGAGGGGGGTAAGACAGGGCGATCCTTTATCCCCAACAATATTTATAGCCATTCTAGAAAGTATATTTAACAAGCTAAACTGGACCAATTTTGGCATAAATATACAAGGAAAGTGTCTAAGTCACTTACGATTCGCAGACGATATAGTAATATTATCTGAGACAAGCTCACAACTTCAACACATGATTGAAGCTTTGCAAGAAACTAGCGCCAATATAGGACTTGAAATCAATCCCACTAAGACAAGGTTAATGACAAACAGCTTAAAAAAACAAATAAACATGGACGGGAACCCACTAGAATATGCAAATAAATATATATACTTAGGAAAAACGATCAGCTTTGAAAAAGAAAACAATGAATTGGAAATTGATAGAAGAATACAAAAAACATGGAATAAATTCTGGGGTTTGAAAGAAATCTTCAAGAGCAACATGCCTACTAAGCTTAAAACTAAAGCCATGAACTCCAGCCTATTACCGTGTTTGACATATGGATGCCAAACGTGGAAATTCACGGTAAATGTGAAACGAAAAATCACCACATGCCAGCGTGCGTTGGAAAGGAGTATGCTCAAATTAAAAAAACTTGATAAAATTCAGTGCAGAAAAATAAGAGCTATAACAAAGGCTACTGACGCTTTAAGCTACTCCAAAAAGTTGAAATGGAAATGGGCAGGCCACGTAGTCAGGCTTAAAGATGATAGATGGGCATATAAAACTACCATATGGAGAGGCCCAATAGGAAAAAGAGGCAGAGGAAGACCATGTACACGGTGGGAAGACGACATCATAAAAACCGCTGGCTTCAATTGGAAGCAAACAGCACTGGACAGAGAAAAGTGGCTATATTTGGAGGAGGCCTATACCCTGTCTGGGGACCTTGCCTGATATTATATTTAAAAATTAATAATAAGTTGATAAGTAATTTAAAAAATTATAATAAATATAAAAAAAAAACAAATATTTATAACAGTTAAGTAAAAAAAAAATGTAAATAAAAACCTTAAATTAAGTAATTAATACAAATAATAATTAATCAGAGCTAAAGTAAAATAAGAATAAGTAAATTAGTATCTGTAAATAACAACTAGTAGATTCAGGAAAATAATAAAAAAATATTTATGTATCATTTAATTACAAAAAATAACTTATACACATATAGTTATTAGTAACGTTTATGATAAAAAAATAAATAAATAAATAAATAAATAAAAAAAAATAAAAAAAAATGTAACATAAAATTAATATCAATAACTAGCAAAATATAGATATACATATATAGAATAGCATATATAGAATAATCATTTAGAATAAGTAAATCTGTAAATAATTTATTATAAATTAGCATTAAGTTTGTAACTGGGGCAATGGTCAATAAAAGGCTTTTTTATTTTTATTTATTTATATGTGAGGCCAGTCGTGGCGCAGAGGCACAAAGTGTGACTGTAAAACCGACTGGTTGTGGATTCGATTCCCATTCGAGGAGATGAAATATTTACTTAAAAAACTCTGGTGTCGAGGAGAAGCGCAGCATTGAGTTCTGCGACCGCCGAAATCTAGAAGTTACCAGAACAAGGAAATGAAAATATTACAAAAGTAAATAATTTCTACTGCGTCACGATGGCAGCGTAATAATATTATTATAGTTTTAATAGTCACATTTTCATATATATTTTAAATAAATCTACATTTAAATGGCTAGTCGTGTGAACGCTTATAACATTTTTTTGTATAATGTCGTTACTTGTTTTATATAATGTCGAAATTTATTCATAACTAGCCCGCCCGCGGCTTCGCCCGCTTGAGCACATTGAATAAACTGAACGTATGCTTGCAGAGCAATTGTAATGAATTCTTATATGCAAATGTTATTTAGGCAACATCATAGTAATTTCCATAATGATTTCTGAATGTATTGGATTTTAAAAAATAAGATCAGGTTGATACTTGATACGTATTTACAATAAATATTTTATTACATAAACTTAATTATTTATTATTCATATATTTTTATGTAACGTTAGTTTCTTTTCACCTATGTTAGTCCGGTTTCCATCGCGAGCGGGGCGGGCCCATTAAGGACTACTTTCAACTTGTAAGAGTAAACTAAACTAGTATTTCCACCAACAAAAAGTCGCGAGGTCAGGACCGTGCGAGGAGAAAAACATGAAATCAACTCGCTCGAAGTAATTACAAAAGACAAATAAAAGCTTCCTCGGGTATTGGAATAATAGAAAAACAGCTCTTCAGTTCTATCATTTTAATAATGTCTTATTATACACCACTGCATCTTAAAGTAGAAGTCTACTTGTCAAAACACAAGCAAAGAATGAATCCACACTAGTGTTGCCGTCCGATAGTGGACTATCGATAGATAGGATATCGATACTTTATCGATAGTAGTCCGATAGAAGGACTATCGATATTATAATCGATAGTATCGATTAAATAGATAGTATCGAAACTATCGATAGTTCAAAAAAGTACAATACTATCGGACAAATGCAATACTATCGATATTATTGATAGTGTCGTATCTCCTAATCAAAACGATATCGATATTATTGATAGTATGGATACTATTGAATTTCTAGGAAACGATAGTATCGACAGTATCGATAGTATCGATACTATCGATTGTTGTGAACTATCGATTGCATGCTAATTTGCGATAGCATTACTTATTATTTTCATGTGTAGTAACCAATCATTATAATATTAGAAACATCTTAGTTGAAGTACTTAACTAATTGCTTATTCATTCATAGTTCTCTCTTCTTTTCACCAAAAAAATCAAACAAAAGAAATATAACAAAAATGTACTTTGATTTTTTCATTTCATCTTGTAAGCTTAAGAATCAAACTCAATACTATCGTGAATTAGCATATAATCGATGGTGCAAAATAATCGATGGTATCGATACTATAGGGTCTATCGATACTATTGTTTCTTAGACATTCAATAGTATCGATACTATTGATTGTATTGGTTATTTTCTGATTAGGAGATAAGACACTACAGATAGTATCGATAGTATTGCACTTAGCCGATTGTATTGTATTCTTCTAAACTATCGATAGAATCGATAGTATCGATAAGATCGATACTATCCATTGTTGTATCGATTGCATAGGCTTTTTTAGATTAATAATCAATTTAATACAATCTGTCCAGCTATCGACATCTTCGATCAAGTTTGAGTCGTATTTGAACTTACTTATAGCTATAGTATTTTCACAAACCCTCAGTTCACACTGCGGTTTGTGAAAATACTAGAACTATAAGACTTGTGGAGTGTATGTATTTAGATTTTTAAATGTTATTTCGTGGGAAATTACATACTTATTTTTTTTTTATACATTTTTTTTTCATCCGTTTTGTTGTAGCAAAACAAATCCAATTATCCACTTTTTAAATAACAAAAATATTATAAATATAACATTTAATTTAATTATAAAGCAAGGAAAAATGTTGCAATATTTTAATTAAAAACAGTGATAACAAAATATAAAAACTTATTTTTTGTTAAAATTAAAAATGTGTATAATACTAATTTAACATTAAATTGACGTCATGTATGCAACATGTGAAAATTGGGAGATGTCCAACAAAAACTATAGTTATAGGTCGTAGCCTATTTTATATTTTTTTATATTTGAAGCCATAGCTTCAATCATCACTCGGGGCAGAGATTATGCATAATTATTTAAATTATTTGCTCGTCTATGATATGGCGTGGCGTTGAGCTTCACCATTAATTGCACAATTCGGCAGGTATTGCGAGTTTAATGGTGGAACTCAACGCTGCACTTTGTCTCGTCGCCAAAGCGAAGAATATTTGATCTATATTTTTTTATACTATAACACTATAGACACTAATTATTATATTTAATTATAAATTAGCTTCACGCTGTATCCCGCACACAGCAGGGTAGGCAGAGGGAACCTAGTGTTAAGACACTCCATTCCCTACTTTCTGCCGAATTTTGGAAGCATTGCGTGTTGAGTGGCAGAACTCAACGCCGCATATTTAATTATATTGTCATATAAATCATAAGAAAATATTGTCTCTGTCTTTATATTATTTTTATAAATGATTAGACCTAAGGTTAGTGTTGACCCAAGAGAGTTTTAATTTTATCTTACAATATATGTATAAAGGATGGAAGCGTCAGCACTCCTATAGCTTTAGGTCCATATAGGGTAAAATATTTTAAACCCATACCTAAAGAAATTAATCAAGATAACTCAATAATTTAGACGTAGGATTTTTTTTCATTTCACGATGTTTATCCATACCTGTATTTCGTGTGACGCAGTTACGCATAGATACCAATAACGTAAACACATACTACTACAAAAATACTACTAAAGGTTAAACAACTTTGAACTTTGCCGCCAATACCTACGACTCGATTTCGGAATGAGGCGAATGCGGTGATTTTCCTTTGATAGGTTTATGTGTGCGTGTGCGTCGTTCTTGACAAATGGAGTTTTATTCAACAACGATAATTTTATTATTAATTTTGTTTGAAAAAAAAAAACTTTTTAAAATTTTGGCTTTTTTTTAATTGTATTAGGCTTTTATAGAGTAGTTTAAACTGTGGTTTCATTTATAGTGGTGCTGACAAAAACACTCTGTACTGTACTTTATTACGAGAAAATTTTAGGAACGCATTTCTACACACTTAAATATTAACACTTAAACTTTATTTTCAGATAGTAAAGCGCAATAAACGCGTTCGGCAGCAAGCAAACCCAGTGCCAACCACTAGCGAGACGAGCATGGAGCGCGTCGTGGAGAAAATAATGGTCAACATCCAGGATTCTGATGATTGTTCTGATACGGTATGTATATGCTGTTTATATTTGTATATATTATGGTTTAGTTTATCTATGTAAACTAAAACATATTATTTATTTAAATTTATATTTTCATGTCTTCGCTCTGGTGTCGAGGCAAATCGCGGCGTTGAGTTCCGCCACTCAACACGCAATGACTTCAGATTTCGGCGGAGAGTGGGAAATGGAGTGTCTTAACACTAGGTTCTGTCAGCCTACCCTGCTGTGTGCGGGATACAGCGTAAAGATGATAAAAAAAAAATCAAATTTATTTAGATTATGTTTTAATTCAGCATTATATGTATTTTGATATAACTATATAGATATATGCGAATGTAATAATTTTTAAAATACATAATTATATTGTATTACAATATTTGTCGTTTTTTAATATATGGAAGATATATAAGAATTGTTATTGAGGGCATTTAACAATATAATAGAACCCAAAACACTTATTTTTTTATTTTTTATCTGTGCGTTTATTCTCAGAATTGGCTGAACTAATTTAGACGCTAAATTCACTGTTGTTGTATATAGACAAACTTCCGTTAGTGTGTGTGTGTGTTAGTGTTTGATTTATTTAAAACGGTTAATAAATGAAAAAGTTAAATCAATATTAATGATTAGTATTTAGTTCGATAATATTGCTACAAAATAATGTTATTATTGATTTTATTATTTTCTTATTTGTTTTCCGTGTACAGATACAGATAGTGATCAGTTAGAATTATATGTATAGATTTTATTATTCTATTTTAAATTGTAATTTACTCTAAGGCTAAAATATATATACTTTTGTGTTTTATTTTTAGAAAATTATTATGACGTAATTTTATAAAAATATATGAATTACATATGAATTAACTTATATTTAATTTTTATTAAACCAATTTCAGTTAACAAGCTTGACAAGCCCAATAAGCGATAAATCCGACTCGCACACGGAATCCGACCAAGATGGCGCCAGATCGGTTCAAGAACAAAATGACGTAAAACAAATGAACTTCCAAATGGAGGTTGCATATCCGTCCATAGATAATATAGATAATGAAACTTCCGAAGAAATATTTGAATTAAGGCACAGATTGATTGTTAATTCGAAAAGTAATCAGGCAAAAGATGATACTTTTAATTTTCTTATACACGAGATTCATGCGCATGGTGAAGGTGAACATAGCCTTAAAATAGGTAAGATATGGCTTATTTATATTTAATAATAGTTGGTTTGTTTTCAACGTCAGGTTTTTTTTGCTTCCCGCAAGGCAGGGTCGTCCGAGGGAACGTAGTGTTAAGACACTCCGTTCCATATCCACCGCCTAATTTTGAAGACATCGGTGGTGAGTGACGGGTACAATGTCTTCTACCAGAACAGCGAAATGAAAAATATTCTTTGTATAATTATTTCCTGGAATTAAAATTGAACCTCCAAACTTCACGTTGGTGTGAGAGGCTGCCCCTTGCGCCACGCGTGAGGTTAAGTATGGAGTGTCTTAACATTAGGTTAGCTCTGCCTGCACTGGTATATAGGTACGGTACGATATACGATACAGGATACAGTGTAAATTGAACAAAAAAAAATATTAATAAAGTGTACGTAAAACGTAAATTTATAATTTTACTTAATAATCTTAAATTCTACAACGAAATGACCTTATAACAAAAGTATAGACGTTATATGTATAGCCGGCTGAAAGAAGCAATTTTTTGTGTTTCTTTAATGCTATCAGAATTATACTTTTAATTTTTATAACTTGTATGTATTTATAGTTTTTTAAGTAGACGGTACAAAAAAAGAATAGTGAAATATTCTTTATTCAGCGTGTGAAAGTTAATATTAACCACCACCCAAATGCAAAAAATTGAACTTTATGAACATTTTATGATTGTAGTAGACTGATAAAAAATGCAAACACTTATGTAAATATAAATTTTTTACCGTTTCATGTTTTGAATACATTTTTTAACATGTCATTGAGCTATGCCAGTGAAACTTTCAGAGACTATTCTGCACTAATACTAGGAGTTTTTCAAATTACTTCTGAAAAAAAAAGCACCAGTAATTTTATTTCGCTACAGCCCTTGAAAGTTTTTGATTAAATTTATCTTACTTAAATACGATTTTTGTTTCTATTTTACTTCCAAGATTTATAAGCTGATAGTTTTGAAATATTACATTATACAATTGAAATGAACTATATTCAGAAAAAAAAAAAATCATGACGCACGCGCAGAATCAACAGTCGAGCTGTATTTTCGAGCTAATTTTTTTTGTTTCAAAAATCACAAATTCTCAAATACTTGCCGAACCAATGAAAATCGGCTGACATACATGAAGGTGTAATGGATAGGTGCTCTACTCGTAAACAACCGTTGATCCGTCAATCGCGTTACACCTGTATATACTAATCGCACAGGTCTAAGTTTTTATTAAATAAATAATTAGTAAACTCACGTAGATGTGAAACAGTGATAAATGTTGTGTTTTCTTACAGGTAATGGACGAACACCAAAAAATATTTCCATAGAAGAAAGGTAATTGTGTCATTAATAATAATATTAAACATTATTTATAAGGCAAATAATACTATTTTTATATATATATTGTTTTGTTTTAATATCTTTGGCTGTAATAATCTCAGTCTAAAAGAAAATATGAGTCAATTTTAATAGCAAATTATGCTTCAGTTGTTCAGATATCGACCCGTTGCAGTGATTAAACGGAAAATGGCATTTTTAGTTTTATTTTAAGGTAAAACTTTCACGTTTTTGCATGCAAAAACAAATTACATGTAGGTTCATATGTATATATTATGTACGTGTCTTAATATGTTCCTTGAAAAATTATTTTATTATTTATTCTTATTTAATATATATTAATATCAAAATTATCAAAGTTTTATATTAACAAAAAAAATGAATATTAACTCGCATGATATATTTTTAATGGATTTGTTACAAAAGTAAACATTTTTTACTACTTTGACGATATTTGTACTTAATAAAATAAAATTTATATTTATTTTCGATTCCATGGAATTTGATAATCGATAATTTGAGGCCGTCCTGGCGGGGGCACAAGGATGTAAAAGAGTGTGTAACGAGACAGTTGTAGGTATGATGCCCACTCGAGGGAATGAAACATTATTTCTCAATATTTTCATTTCTTCGCTTTGCTTCTGGCACCAAGTCAAAAACCCGGCGTTGTGTTCCGCCGCTCAACTCACAATTCCTCGAAAAATTCGGCGGAACGTGGGGAACGGAGTGTCTTATACAGTGCGAGTATATATTATATACTCTATAAAATAAAAATTAAATTAGCTTCACGCTATATCCCGCACACAGCAGGGTAGGCAGAGGGAACCTAGTGTTAAGAAACTCCGTTCCCCACTTTCTGCCGAATTCTGGAGGCATTGCGTGTTGAGTGGCAGAACTCAACGCCGCGCTTAACCTCGACACCAGAGCGAAGAAATGGAAATATAAATTTAAGTAAATATTTCATCTCCTCGAGTGGGGATCGAACCCACAACCAGTCGGTTTTGCAGTCACACCTCGTGCCGCTGCGCCACGACCGGCCTCAATTATATTTTATACTCTATATGGTATAATTTTTCAAATTATATGTTTCTATTCCAGATGTGGTGAATAACAATGAAGTCCTCAATACCAAGAGCTCAAATATTTTAGTTGTCGCTCTCAAACTTGCTTTTTTTTTAAACTAAAGAACGCATCAATATTTTGTAAGTTCGTAACTCCTATTATATATAGTTTTTTTTTATTGAATGTTATTTATTAATATCACGTGGATTATCGTAGATTTTTTTCATTATTAATATTAAGAACCTATTCAACTATTCTCTGATAAGTTCTTGATAACTTAACATAGATAGTGCTGCCTCTTTTTCTTTGTTCTAATAAGAAAATGATGGCATCACAGATGTTTCGAGTTATAAAATAACGAGAACTTATGAAAGTCTTAAGGTCTAGACTCTCGATATATAAAATATCATATACATATCTGAAATGGTTGGGCCCATTATATATATAAATTATTCAATCTATTTATAAACTCATGAGGCTGTTTTATTATGAACAATATGTGTATTAGTTCAAGTGTTGTATTTCATATATGTATTTATTATAAAAATAGTACTGTTACAAAAAAAATATTGGTCCAATATAAACCAGATACATGTTTATAATATTATATTTTACATTTTCGATGGTGTAAGTGAAAATAATTTTAATATAAGTTGTGCAAAACAAAGTTTCAATTTTATTAATATCTATAATAACATTAACAACAATAATAATAATTAATACATGCTGAAGTTTAACTAAATGCTCTCTAATTATTCAAATTATTAAAAACTGTAATGTATTTAAAAAATTATATACAGAGTGTCAGCACCACTTTAAATGAAACCAAAATTTTAACTACTCCATAAAAGCCTAATACAATTAAAAAAAATGTTTTTTCCCATAAATGAAAAGGTGATTTTTTCAAACAAAATAAATAATAAAATTGTCGTTGTAAAATAAAACGCCACTTGTCAAGAACGACGCACGCACACGTAAACTTATCAAAGGGAAACCGCCGCATACGCCTCATTCCGAAATCGAGTCGTATGTATTGGCGGCAAAGTTCAGAGTTGTTTAACCTTTAGTAGTATTTTTGTATCTATGCGTAACTGCGTCACACGAAATACACGTATGGATAAACACCGTGAAATGAAAAAAGAATCCTACTTCTAAACTGTTTAGTTATCTGGATTAATTTCTTTAGGTATGGGTTTGAAATATTTTACCCTATATGCTGTTTCCGTAAAAGGAGTGCTGCCTCTTCCACTCTGTATAATTTAATTGATTGAGTTATTTTATTTATATATAATTTTATATTAGGCTCATTATTTTCATTACAGATTTTACAAATATGTCTGTAATAATAATTTATTTCTAAATATGTTCCTATGTTAATGAAAGGTATCGGTATATAGATTTTTAAATTTATGATAATTTTATGTTCAAAAAAACATTTGGCAGTTTTTACTAGTTCCTACAATTTGTTAGCTTTTTATAAGAATTTATTATTGTACTATTAATTGTCTAAAAAAGTTTTTATATTTATGATTAAGGAATATTTTGTAAAAAAAATATAAAATTAATGAAGTGAGTTAGGAAAAATTTATATTGCGTAAAATTTCTAAATTTGTTAAAACTTTTTTAAATTATTATATAGTTTCTGTATAATGAATATTCTTTATTTTATTTAAAAACTGAACCTGCAAAAAATTGATGATCGATATAATACGATTAATATGAAATCTGTGTTTTTGTAAACATTTGTTATTTACGTATTGTATACGTAATTTTATGTTAAAAACGTTAATTTTTATGAATTGTGATTTTTTTTTTATTTTTCATGTGTAATGTAGTAGTGTGTGTTGTTTTGGTGTGAACGTGTCAATAAAACAATTTTTTATGATTTATTATGAAATTATTATAATATAGGCATTCTACAACCGGTAAACTATTAAATTCTTCAAATGTGAAGAAAAATCGAAATTAATATGAACTAAAATATTTCCAAAGTTTTGGCTGTGTAACAAATAACAAGACTGACGAGAAAATTGTTGATTCTGTTTCTAATTGTGCTTTTTCTCGAATTATCATATTAATTAATGTTATTTTTATACCTAACTTATGTAAGGCGTGTTTTGTAATTGGTGGATCTACCACTACAAATATATTTATATAACTTAACTGGTCTTTCATTATATTCCTTTATTCTTTACGAAACTTCCTCAACCAAACATCATGAAAGCAAAAAATCTCATAATACAGCAACTTATTAGATTTTTATTCGTTATATATTTTTTAATAAAATTATAATTGTTTAAGGGAAAAATATAATTATGCAATAAAAATTAAAACAGCAAAAAGCAATGTTTCCGCCCGGGATCGAACCGGGGACCTTGTGCGTGTGAAGCACACGTGATAACCGCTACACTACGGAAACTTATTTATATCAGTCGAAAATACCAATCAAAACATCAAATGAATATATAAAAGAAATTTATAAAAATATAAAACAAATACGACAAGTGCAGTTTATAACAAGCCACGGCTGAATACAAGACGCTCCGGGCTTAGATAGAGTTGACGAAAATAAAAAAAAAAAACGATAGAGGCGATTTTGTCTGAGCCAGTCTCGCGGCTACTTCGCCCGCGAATGGTCGCGGACACGCTACCGTGACGTATTATTGTCGGTGTTAAGTTGGACAAATTCCCTTTTATTAATCGAGGGCTGCACAAAAATACATCACCATGGATCCCGAAGCCTTCTTGGACCTGGCCAATCAGGTCATAAAACTGAAAATGTACCCGTATTTTGATATAGCGCACTCCTTGCTATGCGCTTTAGCGGTACGGGAGGATTTAGGAGCTGGTAAGGAATAAATTATTTAATATTTCAAATTAAACCCGCCATACGCTTCTAATGAAATGTTAAATAGTATAGTAACTTCTTTTTTTATTCTAGAATGGAATCAATGCCGTTCTATATCATGGGACTAAAATTAAGCCACCTATAGAGTTTATAAATAGACCAGTTGCTTTCATTAGATGGCAAACCGCACTTATTATAGAAATAAAATGCCGATGACCACATCGGTTTATAAAACAGGAAAATATACATACAGATCTTATTTCGTCGATGTTTATCCTGTTTAATTAAAAGGAAAAATATTGATAATTGTTAGCAAAATGTTTATTTCAAAGTACAAATCGTTATCATGTAATTTATTATCTACGTAGCTGTAGATTGTAATGATTACAGCCTAATAATTACATCACTAGTGAACGTATTTTTTTTTTTACATAAATATTGGTTGGTAGAGAAAGAGAGGTTATGTTGCAAAATAATGTTTGTGATTACGATAAGACCCTTCGCAATGCCGGTGCCGTTGGCGGGGAATGCGAACGATTTACTCGATTCTAAATAGATGGCGCCATTTTAAACTTAAATAGGTCGGGATTGTGCATAAGCTATAGTGATCAGTTATTTGTTTTCGTTAACAATTATCTTAAATTTGATATGTCGAAATGAGGAATTGTATGATAGTGTATGCAAAAAAATTTAAATTGGGCTCGTCCGGGATTTGAACCCGGGACCTCTCGCACCCGAAGCGAGAATCATACCCCTAGACCAACGAGCCATGCTTTAGATGAGCGAATTTAAAAAGCAATTTATTGAATCTATTCTAGGCTAATTTGCAAATAAAATAATCTTAAAATGATAAAATAATCATTAAATCATTTTCATACTACATTACTTTAAAAATATTAAAAAAGTATGAAAAGCCACAGTCAACCACAAACATTTTGTTTTGGAAAAGGTTGACATTACATAATAGGTATATAACGTAAAATACAAAATTAAGAACTTTAATTTAGGATCTTTACTGTTTTAAAGTAAAGAATCAAAATATAAAAATAAAAATGATTTCTAATAAAGCCTAAATATTACAATTTCATAATTTTTGTAAGCATCAAAACTAATAACTTATTATCAACAATTATCGTTTTATCACTTGCACCAAAAATATATTAAAACTTGATACTGATAGTACTGCACCAATTTTGCATAATTTTAAAATAATAACTAATTAACTATAATATTGAGGCCAGTCGTGGTGCAAGGGCACAAAGTGTGACTATAAAACCGACTGGTTGTGGGTTCGATCCCCACTCGAGGAGATGAAATATTTACTTAAATTTATATTTCCATTTCTTCGCTCTGGTGTCGAGGCTAAGCGCGGCGTTGAGTTCTGCTACTTAACACGCAATGCCTCCAGAATTCGGCGGAAAATGGAGAACGGAGTGTTTTAACACTAAGTTCCCTTTGCCTACCCTGCTGTGTGCGGGATACAACTCAGGTTTTATTTTGATTTCATATGTAAAAAATGTCAACACTTTTTCAGAATAATATGCGCTCATCTACATCAAACTTGTGTTCCTTTATAATATTTTATCTATAAAACCTACTACAGACTATACGGTATATTTTTAGTACTTACTACAGATAAAATATTTTATAGTTATAAAGAACGTTTTAGTTAAAACAACAGTAAATATAACTAACGCCTCAGGATCTTCACTTTACTTTTTAGAATGAGACTGTGTAAGCTCTACTTGGTAAAACACGATGTTTCTTACTCTCGTATCTGTAATCTCTATAATTATATTTATGAAATATCAAAAATAACACACGAAGAAATGGCGCACAACGTTTTATATATAGTTGACCATAAATCATTCTTTATTTGAATTTTCTTTTGAAAAATAGATATGTTTACGAAGATAACATTCCGACTAAATCTTCTTTCTATTCTGGAAATCTTCGATCTGCTTCGATTCTGGCACAGATATATATCTCTATATAGAACGTACTCTCAAACATTGCTTATATTGTGTTGGTTGCCATCTAATCTATAATTCTTTATAGGGAAAAGTAATGTTTCATGACTGAAACGTGACTCATATCCGTCTGAAACCAATAGTTACAGGATCAAATTCATTCTAAGTATACTTTTATTTAACGTAGATAATTCTATCACTTTATTTATGTATTGACAATAACATTTTAAGATGCCTAGTTGAACCTTTATAAAATTATGTTAGGAAGGTATGTATTCTAGAAATCTAAATTTGCCATAGTCTAAAAAAAATCTTTTTTAAAATCCTACTAATGTTATAAATTTGAAAGTTTGTGAGGTTGGATGTTTGTTCCACTTTCACGCAAAAACTACTGAACGGATTCAGATGAAACTTTAAAATATTATAGCTTATATATCAGAAAAACGTAGAAAATGTAGAGATTTTTAGTATAATTTGGCTATAATACAACAGTAACTTTAAGCTGCCGAAGTAGATCGCTAGTTATAAATAATCATATGATAAATATTAATTATTGACCAAGAGAAATACTTTATTTTTCGCCATTTTTAAATAATGATAAAAAAATTCTAGGTGCACAGACCTTCTCCCGCAAACACCCACTGTCGTGCTGGCTATCAACGATGCTAGTGATCTTCGCGGGGGGCATGGTGGCAAACGGGTTGCTGGGGGAGCCTATACTGGCACCGCTTAAGAACACACCTCAATTAGTTATAGGCACAATAACATGGTAAGAGTTGTTTTTTTTTTCAGCTTCACACTGTATCCCACATATAGCAGGGTAGACAGAGAGAACCTTGTGTTAAGACACTCCGTTCCACACTTTCCGCCGAAATCTCGAAACATTGAATGAACATCGAAGAAATAAAAATATTAAACAATTCATTCCCTCGAATAGGAATCGACCGCACAACCATCGCGTTTACAGACGGATGCTTCTGCCACTGCGTCACGACGGCGCCTCAATTTTAAGATTTGATTAATGACTATAATTACCAATTTTGAAGTGTCTGGATTAATACACGACAGTCGTGGGTTGGTCGTGGTTTGATTATCGTTCTTATAATATGTCTAAAATATTTTTATTTCGATGTGACCAGACAAAGTACGGCCACGGCGTGATATTTCATCAATCGACTGGCAATCTCTTTTTATTTGGCGGAAAGTAGAGAAGACAGTAGTATATTAAAATCATCGTCCCATCCTTTGGGTGCTTTCTGTCTAAATATATTAAATATAAAAAAAATATTAAATATTACATAATATAACAATCTACATAGTAATATTAATTTTATTAAACGATTAGACTTTATTTTATAAATAAACTCCTAGATTGTTTGGCAAAAGGTTGGTTTTTTTGTAACAAAAAGAAGTTAATGTATTATATTACCCTCAACATCGGTTAAAAACAAGAGAATACAATAATTAAATTCCGTAAAAAAATGCTAACATACATCATTCGCAATTTTTAAAATGTTTTCCATAATATATTACTTGATAATAAGTAATCAAAATGTTAGAAAGGGCTCGTCCGGGATTTGAACCCGGGACCTCTCGCACCCGAAGCGAGAATCATACCCCTAGACCAACGAGCCATTGAAACCAATTACGTAATTACGTATTAGATTAGAAATTCTCAGTAAATTCACCCGATTTTTCTTTACAAAAGAGAATAAATATAATTACAAATCTTTATTATTTGATAGGTAATGATAAAACAAAAAAATACTTAAATTTTATTTTAGTTAGATAAAAAAGTTATAACATTTTAAAGAATGTTGTTCAAGAAAATTGCTATAAATAACTGTTTTATTCAATTGGCTGAAACTTCTCTTTTCAAGTTGTAGATATAGATATTTAAAATGATATTATAAGCCGGCGAAGCCGTGAGCGGGTCAGTACATTATAAATGTTTATTGTTATTTGTAATAATAATCCGCCCGTCCGTAGTGGTGCAGTGGCACAATAGTGTAACTGTAAAGCGACGGTTGGTGGTTCGATTGCCATTCGGGGAATAGATTATTATTTATTCATATTTTTATTTCTTCGCTCTAGTTCCAAGGCAAAAAGCGCAGCGTTAAGTTCCGCCACTCAACACGCAGTGCCTCGAAAATTTGGCGAAAAGTGCAGAACGGAATGACTTAACACTTGGTTCCCTCTGCCTTCCTGCTATATACGGGTTACAGCTTAAAGCTAAAAAAGAACAGATAATCTTTTTTTTAAATAAAAAAATCTTATAAATTTTCAGGTACGTTGTATTTTACACGCCATTGGACGTAGGCTATAAGGTGGCCAAATTCCTTCCAGTCAAAGTGGTAGCTTCCGCAATGAAAGAAATATATCGCGCCAAAAAAGTGTACGACGGTGTCACCCACGCAGCCAAATTATATCCAAACGCTTATATTATTATGGTTATTGTGGGTAAGTTATTCTTAAAGAGATTTATTTATTTGAATTAATAAGATATTTGTGATATATGTACGTTCAGACGTAACGAACGTAATACCCAGGTTTTATCCGCCCAGGGTACATAGGCGGGGGCTGGGTTGCCCTCCTTTAATGAAAAAAAAAAAATTAAAATTGAAAACAAATCGTAACATTTTAAATCCAAAAATTGAGGAAATTCGAGAAAAAATAGAAATAATTTAAAAATTGTCATGTTAGAAATGTTTTTGTTTTTTTGGTGAAACTTGTTTTTTTTTTAATTCCTTTTGCAAATATAAGGCTGATTGATAAACTAAATATATACAATAATAGTAATATTTTGGTAAAGCTCGTCTTAAACGTTTTACAAAAGTTTAAATACCTCGAAATTATATTTTATTTACAAATATTACTATTAATCAA
This sequence comes from Heliconius himera, assembly GCA_021202915.1. NCBI lineage: Eukaryota > Metazoa > Arthropoda > Insecta > Lepidoptera > Nymphalidae > Heliconius > Heliconius himera. Next base: position 263,928 of record JAJHJA010000513.1, on the reverse strand, counting down.
TAGATTTATATCTCCAGGTACACTGAAAGGAAATGGAGCTGGATTCACTAAGCTAGTTGAGCGACTCATCCGCGGGGCGTGGACACCCACCGCTATGGAAACCATGCAGCCTAGCTTGTGAGTTAAATATATTTTATTTACTTCTATAATTTACTAGCGGGCGACTCGCGGCTTCGCCCGCATCCCACTTATAATCAATTTTTAAATAAATCATTTATACATTCAATACATTTTTCATAATTTTGAGAAGGAGGACTCGAGCCTATACTCGCGGCCGTAAACAGAGCGTTGAGTTCTTTTAATTTTACATTTCGCGAAAAGTATACGTCCAATTTACATGCTATAAAAGCCAAAGCTTATCTTCGTAAAATTTCCTTGATGATGGACAATATCTTCGTCAAATAAAAAACGTTGAAATATCACCTTGCAATTGTCAATTATTTTGTGTCACAAAATGTCTTATTGTGACTTATTTAGAAGAGATAGATATAGGGTAGGGAAACTGAATATTTATATAGTACAATATAATTACATATATTTAACTATTTCTGCAGCGCACGCGGCTAAAGTAATACGACGGCCTCCTAGTTCTTGTTATTTCGTTATTTAAGGAATTAGGAATTATACTATTTTTATATAGCCTATAGCATTCCTGAAGAATGTCGCTTTCATACAAAATAAATAAAAAATAAATCCGATCAATAATTCCAGAGATCTTATCGTTTAAACAAACAAACAAACTCTTTCGCTTTATTATATTAGTATACATGTAATACCTATACTTAAACATTTTTTTAGCTTCACGTCGTATCCCGCACGCAGCAAGGAAGGCAGGTTCCCTACCTAGTATTAAGACTCTCCGTTCCCCACTTTCCGCCGAATTTGCGTATTTAGAGGCGGAACTCAACGCCGCGCTTTGCGTCGACACCAGAGCGAAGAAATGAAAATATAAATTTAAATACTTTATTTTCCCGAGTGGTGATTGAACCCACAACCAGTATCGTTTCAGTCTAGTACTTTGTGCCCCCGCCCCTTTGTGCCCACGACTGGCCTCAAAATATACTTGTATAAATAATTAAGAAAAAGATATATACTTAAATAATTAACCCCTTGTCGATTCGTTGATCATGTTCATGTCATATCATATTTATTACAATATTTTTTCTATACACTTACACTTGAAGTGTTATATTTTTACGACATCTGTAAGAGGAGGAGGTTATCAGTTCGAATGTATTTTTTTTTATGTTTATTCAGAAGTTTTGACTGGATGGACCGATTTTGCTGATACTCTTTTTTTAACTGGTGCTTCCAAATAAAAAGTTGGTGTGGTCTCTTTTTAATTTGATTAATTTCTGATAATGTTATTGAGAAAATCACATAAATCTTGATGATGATGAAGTATGTGCGAAATGGGCGAATAACTAAGTATCACGCTAACCGATTTCGATGATTCTTTTTTTATTGGATAGATTCTGATTATGGGATCCGATAGAATACGGTTTTTTGGTAAAACATATTAATTGTACGTATTGTAAGTTTTTTAATGTTTACGAAAATTCTTACAATAATAGGGTTACAATTATATAGAATGTTTAAATTTAGCTGAAAGTGATAGCCGCGATCGTTTAAATGCTCTACATAACCAACGAACCGGAAACGGCTATAAGTGGTAACAACAGCTCTTGTTATATAGTTTTTATTAATCAATAATTTGTTATAGCCCAAAGGAAAGGTCGATTTCCAGGAGGCGTGGGTTCGAGTCCCGCTACGTTCAAAATTTTATACGTTTTGGAGTGTGGAGTAACACTTTAAAAATGTTTAAAATATTATATTATTCTGTTGTAAAAGTTGTAATCACGATTGATTGCAATAAAATTACCGCTGCTACTTGCGTATAAAACAAGTAGTGAAATATAACTTTATGTAAGCAGTTACTAAAACGTAGGGGCACGAAAAAGACATTATAGTAGATATATGTATTTTATGTTTTATTAGTCTTTACGTTTTATTCGGTTTTTTTATTTTTTTGTATATTGATTAATTTTTTCATAGTAATTTATTTTATTATAAATAATTTAGAGTGAGAGATTATTTCTTTTAATTCAAAAAGAATTGTAATGTTAATTTTATAACATTATATGTCTTAACAGTCCCTACGTACAAATAATAATTAAATTTAATTTCAAATCGTGATTAAAATTTCTAAAGTAGTAGTAGTTTCTAAAGTAGTAGGGTAATGTCCAATAATTTAAGCCACCCTCTGCCCCTTCAGAAACCTCTAAAAATATTATCCTATATAATGACCCTATATAATTAACGATATTCGAATGTTTACAATTAATACTGCGCAACAAAACAAACATTTACCTTTTAATTTCTTAAAAGTATTATAAATTTATAAAAAAACGAAGAAATCGGTAAAATAATTGTAAGTATAGTACCTATAGTACTGTATGGTATAGTACCTATACAGGGTGGTAGTGTCAGCACCACTTTAAATGAAACCACAGTTTTAATTACTCTATAAAAGCCTAATACAATTATTTTTTTCCCAAAAATAAAAAAGATTTTTTTTAAAACAAAATAAATAATAAAATTATTGTTGTAATATAAACCCCCATTTGTCAAGAACGACGCACACACATAAACTTATCAAACGGAAACCGCCGCATAGGCCTCATTCCGAAATTGAGTCGTAGGTATTGGCGACAAAGATCAAAGTTGATTAACCATTATACTTTTGTAGTAATATGTGCTTACGTTAGTGGTATCTATGCGTAACTGCGTCACATGAAATACAGGTATGGATAAACAACGTGAAATTAAAAAAAAATCCTACGTCTAAACTGTTGAGGTATCTTGATTAATTTCTTTAGGTATGGGTTTACAATATTTTAGCCTATATACTGTTTCAGTAAAAGGAGCGCTGCCACTTCCACTCTGTATAAGGTCGATGTCAGACTTGAGAGCGCTCTATAAATACAGGCCGAAGTGTCATATCTAAAATATTATCAAATCCATCTAGTTTCCTTTATGATGAACATAAAATAAAATTAATAAAGCTAAATTTTATTTCCAGCTACACAAAAGCATCTCTAGTAGCCTCAGTGATATTCGTGCTCGATAAGAAGACTGATGTCATCTCGGCGCCGCACGCCCTTGTCTACTTCGGTATCGTCATCTTCTTTGTATATTTCAAGGTATTACCTAATCGATATAACTTTTGTTTATGAACTGATTGAAATTTGACAGCTAGTATTAAAAAAAGTTAAAAACAAACGTGAAAACTGCATTTGTATCGGTTAAGCTGTTGCGGAGATTAGCGTGCAACAACAAGAGCACAGACAAACAAACAGAATTTAAAAAAAAAATTTTTTACAATGTGTTAAAAATTAATATATAAAACATTCAACACTTTTTTTATTTCAAAAATATATTATTGGGGGCATTTATATATAAAAGTTAACATTTTTATTTTACTTAATGTTTATATTTTTCTTATTTTATACAATTATTTAATTAAACATTTATTTTTTCTATGTAAGTAACTATGTACGTAATATTTTTTATTACCTCATCTTCAGAACGGTTTTACATAGTTGAGGTATCGTTAGTTTTGCCTTAGTGGCCCCAGTGTTCTTAGGTAGGTGACGTTAAAAAAATATTAGTAAGGAACAAATATTCTAAGTCGGAACCTATGTAAGTCCCGACTGTTAATCCTAATAAACTATTTTACTTGCTACTGTTTCTTTTTGGTTTTATACAATTGGGGTTTTTGTTTTATATTGCTTTATTGGTTCTTACATTTACCTATAAAAAGTAAAAAAATAAAAAACCTAAAAAGGAAAAGTATATTTATACGAGTTTGTGGACACTTTGCTGGATGAATAGCGGTGTACTTTATTGTGTTTGATATAGTTTTAATAAGCTGTATTATTCTTTCTTATTTCCAGCTATCATCCATTTTGTTGGGTATCCACGATCCGTTTGTGCCATTTGAAAATTTATTCTGCGCACTTTTCATGGGAGGTATCTGGGACTCGCTAGCTAAGCTCATGGGCAAAGGCCAACCCAAGGAGGAAACAAAGGATGCTAAGAAAACTAATTAAATGTTGCCATATGTAAGAATTTAACTATTTTTTAATATAGCTTCACGCTGTTTAAGTGTTAAGATTCTCCGTTTCCCATTTTTCGCCGAATTCTGGAGGCATTGTGCGTGTTCAGCGGCGGAAATTAATGCCGCGCTTTGCCTCGACACCAGATCGAATAAATAAAAATATTCAATATTTCATCTGGGAATCGAACCCACAACTTGTCGCGTTTACAGTCACAATTTTGCCTGCGCCACCACTGGCCTTAATTGTTTAGTGTATCAGAAGTTATTTATTATTTTAATTGCATAAAAAAATATTCCTTAATTAAATAATATACAATTTTATGGTACTAGCAGGCGCGCGCAGCATCGATCGCTTATTTGCCCTTAGGGATGAATTCTAAAAAACCACGAAACGCGTGTTCAATAAAATATTTTTAACACTCTGAATTGAATTTTTTATAAATATCGGTAGCAATTTAAAGATTTTTCTAATTTCTGATAAATTTTCAACCCCTTATTTGAACCCTTAGGGGGTGTATTCTAAAAAACCATGAAACATGTACTTATTTAGAATACTTATTTAGAAAACGTATAAAAATTTGAACGCAGCGGGACTCGAACCCGCGCCTCCTGGAAACCGACCAGGCGCTCTGACCACTAAGCCATGCGTTCTCGCCAAGCTGCGTCGAAATTTTTATACGCTTGTTACAACTTATTTATGTTGTTAGTATCTCTGTAGGGAGATTTTTACAAATTTCCGCTACCCAAAGATAACTAAGAATGATCGTTTGGCAAGAGGGAATACTATAATAGAATAATAAAGTGTTATTCCACACTTAGGAAAGAAAAATACTTATTTAGAAAACGTGTAAAAATTTGAACGCAGCGGGACTCGAACCCGCGCCTCCTGGAAACCGACCAGGCGCTCTGACCACTAAGCCATGCGTTCTTGCCAAGCTGCGTCGAAATTTTTATCCTAAGTGTGGAATAAAATATAAAATACTTTAAAAATGTTTAAAAAACATGAAACATGTGTTCAATGAAATATTTTTAAAAGTCTGAATTTAAAATTTGCTTTTACATTTAGTTTCATAATATCTATGTATTTATATAATCTACTTTTTCAGGTCGCAGAAGCATCTACATACATTTATCAACTGACACCGACAATACTAGCTGCGACATACTCTTTTAATTATTCAAATAATTGAAAGATTTATAAAAAATATAAAAAAATCGAAAAATATTTAAAACTTAAAAAAAATGGCACAACGACCAAAGTTATTATTAGTTATTTAGTTAATTTTAAGATGACTAGTCATAACGGATTTTTTTTTTATTTGTATGACGCTACATTATTTTTTACAAATAGTATTGTGTGTGTTTTATGTTCCTAGAGTTTACATTTTTTTTTACCTGGAATTTGCTTAATTTTTTAAATTTTATTGGCATCACTTAAATATAACTATCTATCTATATTCTAATGTTGCCAAATTTTATAATATTGACATTATTTTTACAATAATTTATATTATTTCTTGTTACATTTTATAATAAATAATTTGTTATATGTATAATAAGAATATTTCTATTTAAAAGTGTGGTTTTATAAATTACTCGAGCGTTGTAATTGTTTAATTTATTAAGTTATGCGAAACGAATTACGATATCTCGACTTCCTTTCTTCGTTAAATAAAAACATTTAAAAATAATTAAATTATAATACTTATTCAATTGTTATCACTTGTTTTAATATATGAAAATACTGGCTGAATTGCATGGGTGCTAGCGATTAGGTCCACTATTTTCGTAGTTTTATAAAAAAAATTATCTATAATTAAATTTGTTCATAATTCCATTTTAATGTATCAGACATTATTATATCAAGGAAGGAATAAATAATTTATTTAAAAAAATGTACATAGTTTTTTTTCCATCTTCACATTAAGAAAGATAATAAATCCCCGTAAGGTAAAAGTTTATTCATGTTACATTAAGAATAAAAAAAAAACTTTTAGTAAAAAAAAACTTAAAGTAAAGGCCATCGTCGCGAACCTAAGGCCCGTATTTATAAACCGCTCTCAACTCTGAGATCGATATCTAGATGGCGTTTGCATTCACAGATTATTAAAATCTATAAACGGCAAATAAGCCTCTTTAAAACAAACTGCAATATTCACTATATTTTATTGAATTCGGCTGATAATGTCTTGTCACCCAAGTTCTCTCTCTCCACCATCCATGCTTTCCGAAATAAAAAAGAAAACCAAAAATTAAAAATCAAATTTATAATTTTATTATTTTTCAGCTGTTAAAACGTTGGACAAATTTTAATTGCAACATTAATCAAGCTGTTTTTAAAATAGTATGGCCTATGCTCTACCTAAATGTTATTCAAAATCTAAAAAAAAATATATATTATGTGTACGAGGCCAGTCGTGGCGCAGCGGCACGAAGGTGTGACTGTAAAACCGACTGCTTGTGGGTTCGATCCGCACTGAGGAGATGAAATATTTACTTAAATTTATATTTCCATTTCTTCGCTCTGGTGTCGAGGTTAAGCGCGGCGTTAGTGTAGTAGTGAGTTCTGCCACTCAATACGCAATGCCTCCAGAATTCGGCAAAAAGTGGGGAACGGAGTGTCTAAACACTAGGTTCCCTCTGCCTTCCCTGCTGTGTGCGGGATACAGCGTGAAGCTGATAAAAAAAAAAATATATATGTGTTAATGACATATTATGTACTAGCGGCCCGCCCACGGCTTCGCCCGCTTAAAATACATGATTATTGATTTAATAAGCAGAATTGATTGACAACTATAATGACTTCAAATATGATTTTTTTACGACATTATCGTCAAAGAATTTTTGATTGTTTTAAATAAAAAAATACTACCCTTGTTGATATTTGATATTTATAATATATACATAAATCTAATTATTTATTACTCGTATATATTTTTGTCACTTTGTGTTCTTTTTACCTATATAATATACTCTGTTAAATGTGCTGATGTCAGTGAATAATTTAATTTACTCATTCAGAAACAGCCTTAAATGTTAAATTATTGATTTGAAGGATTCATAATATTCTTTGTAAAATCACTGTAATAATTGCATATTAACTCCTGCACAATTTTTAAATTAGTTACATATATTATATGAACGAACCAACCAAAAAATCTTTGTATTTACTAGATATTTCTTGCAAGATCATTCTTTATCTCTGTGTTGAATTAATTACGAGTTAAACTTAACTGTTATGATTTATGAAGGTAATCTCCACTAACAATTCAATTTTGTTTACTTTATTGTATAAAATATTGTATAATAGTGCTTCAAAAATATATATTTTTATCAACAGTCATATAACCCAGACGTTTCGAATGTCATTCTTTAGCCAGGAATCTTACCAGCGCGCTTGCTATATAATATTCGCAGGCAATCTAATGCCTTGAGTTCATTCAAATGACGATAACTTTTTTTTTAATGAATCAATTTTGATGAACTAAACTTTAGTACTTAAGTTGAGTTAAAACAAAGCAATTGGTGAAATTTTCAAGTAAATCGGTTCAGTACTTTCAGAGAAAAATGCGGACAAAAATATGTCGATAGACAGACAGACAGACAAGAAATTCAAAAAAAATCTTTTTGCTTTCTATTAATCTTTTTAAGTGTCCCTCTATCCATTTCAGTCAAAATTACTAAATGTACAGACAAAATATTTTTACTGTCTTATTATATATAGAGATTAATGATATTCAAAATCAATTTGATATTTTTTTTGGATTAGGATCTTTTTATAATTGTTGCAATTTTTGATTACAAAATTTTCTTAAGACATAGATTGGCTTGGCACATAGAGTGGCTTTAAAATATTTATATTAAATAAAAAAAAACATTAAAATACTTACTAAAAAAACGTTAAAATTGAACTTAACAGGAAGTCGGCGACCTGGTTCATATCCTACTACTACTGCAACATCCTTTTTATAGGGTGGTTTAAAGATTGCATATTTAGGTATAAACTTTACAAAGTTTCAATTTTAATAAAGGATTTGCAATCTTATCTAAGAAACTAAATAATACAAAAATAAATTAGCTTCACGTTGTATCCCGCACACAGCAGGATAGACAGAGGAGACCTAGTGTTAAGACACTCCATTCCTCACTTTCTGTTAAATTCTGGCATTGCGTGTTGACTGGCAGCACTTAACGCCGCGCTTTGCCTGGACACCAGAGCGAAGTCCTGGAAATATAAATTTAAGTAAATATTTCATCTCCTCAAGTGGGAATCAAACCCACAACCAGCCCCTGTGCCATGACTAGCCTTAAACAAATTTTAACAATTTAAAATAAAATAAAATATTAGGTAAGTATATGAGAATATCAAAAGCGACATTTTCCTTTACACACTTCAAAAAAATATTGACGTAATATTTTGACGAAACTGTTTAAAATTACTATGTTTAATAATATATTTACAAAGGAAAAAAACAGCTTGCATTGTCAAAGATGATACTTACCTACGTATACCTATACAAAAATATAATTAATGAATGCAAATAATTATATTTAAGAAGTAATGATCAAAAATGTAGATTATACATCCATTAAGCTTAAGCTGAAAGAAATAAAAAAAAACATTTTTTTTTACTCTCTACATTGTATTTCGCATATAGTAAGGTAAGCAAAATCTAGTGTCAAGACACTCCGTTCTCCACTATCCGCTGATTATAAATAATATTATTTAATAAAATACAAGTTCCATGTATGTACGAGTATGTACCTAATTACAGTCGTAGCTATAAAAGCTAAGATTAAGCTATAAATACTACGTAAGAACACTGACCTATCTGTTGCAGCATGTAATTCTAGTCTAAATCGAAGTGCGATTCTTATGTTATCTCTATAAAAAAAAAACAGTAAAAATATTTTGTCTGTACATTTAGTAATTTTGACTGAAATGGATAGAGGGACACTTAAAAAGAATAATAGAAAGCAAAAATATATTTTTTTTAATTTCTTGTCTGTCTGTCTGTCTGTATATATATTTTTGTCCGCATTTTTCTCTGAAAGTACTGAACCGATTTATTTAAAAGTTTCACCAGTTGCTTTGTTTTAACTCAACTTAACTACTAAAGTTGGTTCATCAAAATTGGTTCATTAAAAAAAAAGTTATCGTCATTTGAATGAACTCAAGGCATTAGTTTGCCTGCGAACTAACGTTCGCAATAACATTCCTGGCTAAAGAATGACATTCAAAACGTCTTGGTTATATGACTGTTGATAAAAATATATATTTTTGAAGCACTATTATACAATATTTTATACAATAAAGTAAACAAAATTGAATTGTTAGTGGAGATTACCTTCATAAATCATAACAGTTAAGTTGAAATCGTAATTAATTCAACACAGAGATAAAGAACGATTTGATCTTCAAAGAGATATCAAGCAATACATAGATTTTGTGGTTCATTTGTTCGTTTGAAATAAATCTATATAAAAATGCCTAAAAATATCCTTTCTACGTGTACTCTGTAATAACTACATATATTACCAATTGTACATTTAGCTAATAATATGTGTAACTAATTTAAAAACTGTACAGGAAAACATTACAGTTATTTTACAAAGAATATTATGCATCCTTACCCAAATCAATAATTTTACATTTAAGGCTGTTTCTGAAGCAGTACATTAAATTATTAAGTAACATCAGCACATTTAACAGAGCTTTAAAAAACATAACATAGGTAAAAAGAACGTAATGTTACAAAAATATATACATATAATAAATAATTAGCTTTATGTATATTTTATGAATATCAACATTGGTCATATTTTTTAGTCCAAAACAATCAAAAATTCTTATAGAAGTTACGATAATGTCGTAAAAAAATCATATTAGAAGTCATTAGAGTTTTCAATCAATTCTGCTTATTAAATCAATAATCATGTATTTTAAGCGGGCGAAGCCGTGGGCGGGCCGCTAGTAAATAAATAATAATAACCTTTAAGAGAAAAAAATGTTTTTGCTCTTTTAAAGTATGATTATAAATATTTCTGAGTGATATTTAAATTAAGTAAACAGTTATATGTAAGTTTTGTATTGCATTAGTAAGCAAATAAGTTGTGTTATTTCGAGATTTTTTTTTATTTTAATATTTAATTCTTTGTTTTGTAATTATATTATTTTTAATGTAGGTATCATTAATTTAGTAGGCTCAATCTTAAGTAAATTATACTGTTTTTTTCACTGCGCCACGGCGGCCCCATCATTATAATTAAAAAATAACTACTTTGACAGGAATTTATTCCTTAAGGAATCTCAAATAAAAAGAAACAATATGCACATAATATAAGTTCTAAGTATAAAGGTGCTTCTAAAGAACACTGACCCATCTGTTGAAACAAGTAATTCTAGTATAGGGCGATGTTTTATAATGAAGTTGCGTTTTATTAACGTAATCATAATAGCAAATTCTTTTTAAAAATCACAATCTTTTTAAATATCACACAATATCACGCTGTATCCCGCACACGGCAGGGTAGGCAGAGGGAACGTAGTGTTAAGACACTCCCTTCCCCACTTCCTGCCGAGTTCTGGAGGCATTGCGTGTTGAGTGGTGGAACTCAACGCCGCGCTTTGCCTCGATGCCAAAGCGAAGGAATGAAAACAAAAATAAATAAATATTTAATTTCCTTGAGAGCGGATCGAACCCAAAACCAGTCGATTTTACAGTCACACTTTGTACCCCTGCGCCACGACTGGCCTTTATCTTTATTTAAACTTTTACACATAAAACATTATTTATATCTGTTTTTCTGCGGATTAAATTGAAGCAGTTAAAAACCAAATCCTAAAACTATTACAATGTAACTGTGGCTAGACATGGCGCAGGGGCACTAGCGTGGGTTCGATGCCCACTCGAGGAAAGGAAGTGTTAAATATTTTCATTTCGTCGCTTTGGTAACGAAGCTAAGCGCAGCATCTAGTTTCGCCATTCAACACGCAATGCCTCCAGAAATTGGCGGAAAGTCAAGAATGGAGTGTCTTAACACTAGGTTCCCAGGTTTCCTCTACCAAGCCTGCTATGCGTGGGATATATATGTCCCGCTTGGGCCGTGCCCATCCTAGAATACAATTGAAATTTCTGGGGTGCCCACCCCAGACTATTATGGGGTGGCCCGAGACGACTCGGCTTCCCCACCTCTCTCCCGTGTTTCTACGCCGACGTGCTTTATAAGTTATAGTTTATAACTAAATAGGAATCAAAAACACAGCAATCTTGTCAAACCGTATATTTATAATACAACTTATGTTAATATTCAATAATAATAATAATATAATAATAACATTATAAATTCCACAATCCTATCTCAGGATAACATATTTTACACTCCAGTCTCGTAGGAACACAGCTGTCGGTACCAATGGGGACGTATTACGATCTTACGGTATTCTGGCGAGTCAGTGCGGTTAGCGACTTAGCGCGCCGAGGTCACTGTCAGACGGAGCCTGAGGCTGACTGTCACACCGATGTGTAAATAAAATTTACAATTTATATTTTTTTAAATTCACGCTTTATCCCGCACACAGCAAGGTAGGCAGAGGGGACCTAGAGTTAAGACACTCCGTTCCCAATTGTCGCCGAATTCTGAGGCCATTGCGTGTTGAGTGGCGGAACTCAACGCTACGCTTTTTGCCTCGACAATAGAGCAAATAAAATAAAAATATTAAATATTTCATTTCCTCTTATGGGGTTCGAATTCACAACCTGTCGCGTTTACAGTCACACGTTTGTGCCCCTGCGAGTAGATGAACAAAAAATGTTATTATTAATGCATTTTCTATTTAGAAAACAATGGAATATCATGGCATCGAACATCACAATATATTACTTAAACTCAATTCATATATTATTATTAACGTAGTATTATTATTACATAGATTATTATTACCGTTATTAATGCTTAATATTAACATTAAAATTAAATTTCGGCTAATCTTGGTGCAGGGGCACAAGTATGTAACTGTACACGCGATAGGTTCTGGGTTCGATTTCCACTCGAGGTAATGAAATTTTTAATATTTTCATTTCTTTGCTCTGGGGTCGAGGCATAGCGCGGCCTTTAGAACTCGGCGGAACATTGGGAACCTTGATTGGGAGAATTCAGTGTCTTAACATTAGTTTCCCTCTGTCCTCCAGAGTGCGAGATACAGCGTGATGAGCATATAAGCATATGAGCATATGAGCCTTCCGCCGGGTCTAAAAGTGTTACCAGTGCTCTTTAGCTCAGCTGGAATTTTCATTACCACAATTTTTCTCATTTTATTAAAACGATTGTTATCGATCCTCTGTGGTTGATCTAACCGACCGGAAATTGCTTGACAGACATACGTTCTTAGAGAAGGTCATGTGCAACTTATCCATTTCTAACTAATACAACCTTAACTTAACCAAACTATAAATGATTTATTATATTACCTGATGTTGAGTTACTCATAAATATTTTTTTTCAGCTTCACGCTGTATCCCGCACACAACCCTATTGTGTGCGGGATACAGCGTGAAGGCAGAGGGAACTTTGTGTTAAACACTCCGTTCCCCACTTTCCGCCGAATTCTAGAGGCACTGCGTGTTGAGCGGCAGAACTCAACGCCGCGCTTTGCCTCGACACCAGAGTGAAGAAATGGAAATATAAATTAAAGTAAATATTTCATCTCCTCGAGTGGGGATCGAACCCACAACCAGTCGGTTTTACAGTCACACTTTGTGCCGCTGCGCCACGACTGGCCTCATATTTACTTAGTTGTTATAATAAATACAAATCGATGTTCTTTTTTAATTTATAAATTACTTTTAATATTATTATTTTATATCACAAACGTGAACGCAGGTTTTAATCGGTGTGACACGTTCGATTCATCAGATTGCAATACATTACGAGACGATGCGAACGGAAGAGCGACAGTCGACCAAAGTCGGATGCGCGTGCGCACGGACTCGTCGTGCGATCTCCATTTCTACTATAAAATAAGATATTTATAAAAGATCCTTATGTCGTTGTTCCGTTGTTAATGGGAATCGAATTCAGAATATCGGTAAGTGGTATTTGTATAACAGTTATGTGAAAGTGAATGCGCGATGCGGGAGAAACGGTTTATTTGTTTGATGATAGATAGACGTGGTTGTGCCTGTGTGAATCTTTTAAAATTTCTCCATGAAGATGATGAAAAAAATATTCTCCATGAAAAAAAAACTATTTTGATCTATGGTTTTTTTAGGAAACGCCTACATTAAAATTTACTCTAAATATTATAACGTGTTAAAATAATGTGCTTGTAGGTAATCTCGTCATTTTCATTGATTTATATAATTTCTTTTGCAAAACAGGTAGAACTAACTATCTTAATTTATTTATATCTTAAAATGTGTTTTACTTGTACGATTGTGTTTAACCATGTCAATGACGTTTATTCTTATATGATACAAGTAATGAATGAATTAAATACGGGGTTAATGCCCTTACTTAACCCTTTTGCTAAAATAAAAAGTGCTAAAACAAAAAAATGTTTTTTAGCATTTTTTAAAAATTAAATTAGCTTCACGCTGTATCCCGCACACAGCACGGTAGGCAGAGGGAACCTAGTGTTAAGACACTCCGTTCTCCACTTTATGGAGAATTTTGGAGGCATTGCGTGTTGAGTGGCAGAACTCAACGCCGCGCTTAACCTCGACACCAGAGCGAAGAAATGGAAATATAAATTTAAGTAAATATTTCATCTCCTCAAGTGGGGACCGAACCCACAACCAGTCGATTTTGCAGTCACACCTCGTGCCGCTGCGCCACGACCGGCCTCTTGTTAGCATTTTTTATTTTGTGCAATAAAAAAAATTACAAACATATACGTATATACATAACGATTGAACGTAAGAAAGTATTTTTATTTCTATTTATGATTTTATATGTATGATTCGTTTACATGCAACTTTTGGCTTGTAGATATTTTTTTTTTATCTTAATATGTAAAGTACATGAACATTTTCAATTTCGTTTTAAATATAGTAAATTTATAAATTATAAATATATTTAAATATTTACAGTCTCGTTGTATACAACAATTTATTCAATCAATTAACGATTATAAATTATATATAATCAAAGTGCAAAAAATACATTCATATCAACCAAAATCTTGTTTTTAATGACATTTCTTTTACGATAACCATTTTTTATGTGTGATATATATCTGAATTATGTATACAAATGATACAATCTCAATTAAATACTCTATATTAGAAAAACATAAAATAAAATAACCGCTAACATTTTTTGTAACGGTAAATATCATATTGTATTTTTCGTTCACACGCTTATTATTCTATATGATAGACAAAAAAATCTTTGACTAGATTAAGAAATTATATTAACTAGAGTAGACACTCTATTTACCACTTTCCACTCATTCCGCCATTCAACACGCGTTTCTTCCAGAATTCGGTGGAAAGTGGGAAACGGAAGTGTCTTAATGGGAACGGAGTATCTTAACACTAGACACTGCCTACCATGCTATATGCGTGACACACCGTGAATCTAAAAAATATAACATATTTTAATTTACACGGCCTAGAAATATAAAGACAAGCACGAAAGCCATCACTTAAACACTGTGTTCTTCTTGTTAAAATTACATATCAAGGGCCCGAGCAATGTCGTCTTCGAAACACTAAAAAATGTGTAAGCCCGCCATTGATTCTATTTAAGTGCTTCTGAGAAAAGCTAAAAGTTTTAACCGGACTTTTTTTTATAATGGCAACATGTGAATTTAATTAGCAGTAATGATAAATGATGATATCATTGCAACGTTATGGCAATGCTATATCTTACATTAAATAAAATGACAGTTTTAGCAAGAGGGAAAAAAACTGGACAAGTGCGAGTCGGGCTCATCCACCGAGAGTTCCGTACAAAAATTAGAAGTTTCGAGTTTTTTCTGAATGAATTTCAGCTAGCAGGCAAGCTTAGTTTAGCCAGCGCCCTTTCATCTGATACCTCACTTGAACTAGCGGCTTTAATACCAAATTTTGCTCCCCGTTTAAGGTTATTATTTTTTAGGATTTAACCACAAATGTATAGTTTTTTATTTTTTTCCTAAGCTAGTACTACCTGTAGATGCCAAATTGCTAGATGGCTAGGTGCCAAATTTCATAATTCTAGGTTAAGCGGAAGTACCCTATTAATTTTGATTCCCTTTATAGTGTCAAAATACGCGAGTCCCGTCGATCTTATCTTTAGATCTAAGTATATGGCTAGTATTTCAACTCGATGTCTAAAAGCGTTCCTGAGATAAAGGCTCTTGACAGACAGACAGACGGACGGACAACAAAGTGATTTAATAAGGGTTCCTTTTTTCTTTTAAAGGAAAAGAACCCTACAATTGAATAGAACGCTTTTTAATGTTATATATCATCATACAATATGCCAACTATAAGATCATACGAAAAAAGATTCCAATTTAAGTTACGTCCGTATTTATCTAACGTTTTTTTTTATATTTTTATCTTATTTTTATTTAAGTCGTCATTTTAGGATTCATGACGTATTTCTGTAATGAAGCAAAAATAAAATGGTTTATTTTGCAAAAAAAAAACACTAAAATTTTGTATATAATTTCTACTACTGACCATATTACAATACGTATGTTATTTTAGTATTATTTTATTTGGGGTTGTACACAAAACTACAAAACGTTGTCTAGGTGTTTCGTGCTATTATCATCAATTGGATTCTTGTGCGTAGGTTCTTTTTTTTTGCGAAAGATTTAATACTATTGAATCTTTCGCAAGTATTGAATCAATACTCTTATTTTGCAATTCTTAAGCACAGAAGTGATGCTTGCTTCCACACGAATGACTTGGTCCTATTTTTCATCGTCATATAAAACATCTTGTAGATATATGTTTTGTATGATGTACTTGAGCTCTGAAAAAATAATATGAAACAGTTGTTTTTTGGACTCTACATTTTATTGCATAAAAATATATTCTCTACTTTTCCCCAATTTTGAGATATAACGTGCAATGTGATTTCTTTAGCCTTATACAACAATTTTACATAAAGATTATTTGATCATTAAGCTTTACAATTTAATAATCAAATAATCATTATTGATATCCGGTATCTTTCTTTAATGTGAAATTTAAATATTAATAGCCTTTCTGTAGCAAAACTCAATATTAAATTATTCAATAATAGAATAATTCTGCTTTGAATTGTAATTTTAAGACTGTTCTTAAATACAGACATCTAACTATTTAAATAGTCAATGATTCAAAACGTTACATCATTCACCTATTAACTTTGTAATTTTTAAATCAATGCTCTACGGATCACGTTTCATATAAGATTATTAAATTTTTGCTAATAATAAAAAATAACGTTTAAGTGCAAGTCAGAGTTTCCTTACCTATCAATTTTATGATTTCATGACTATAGATCGCAAAGCACTGAGTGCTAGTAAAAGTTTATTGGATTTTTCCCTAAGTCGTATTAATTGTAGGTCCCACTTTTGCCAAATTTCATACTTCTAAGTCGACGGGAACGCTTCAATTAAAAAAAAATATGAGGTAGTAATTTGGCGGGAATTAATACGAAAGATATCTATTAAAAGAAACATATCAAAAGTTATTATGCTTTATTTAGTTTTCCGGCCAAATTATATAAAATGTGACTTGATTGATTGAAAGAAAAGAAAAGACCCATTTCATTTAGCTCTTTGTAAGAAAAGTAGAGAACGAAATTACTTAGCGCTGAATTCTAATACTTAGAGATTATAAAAAATCGTATCGTATAACTAAATATCTATTTACTTTTATATTTTAGCAACACTTAAAAGTTTTCCTCCAATAAACATGTCTATATACTTTATATAAAGGAAGTGCGCAATACAGGTACATCGTCATAGTTTCCTTTTCATATTTCCATTGAATATTCCATAAAAACGTGACTCGGTAGACGTAGTCAGGGCCGCTACCAGTCAAAACGAATGGCACATTGTTTAATGAACAACAAATTAAAATAATAATAGCTGGGTTTGCTTGTATCAGAAAAGGATTGAAGATGTTTGTTATTGGAATAAATAAACTAGATTATACGAGACTAATATAGGCTATATTACATTGCAGTAGGTGCAATTAAAAAGTGACGTAAAATAGAAAAATACATATGGAATCTAATACAAATTTAGATTTTTTTTTAGTTTTCTATTTTCTCTCTTTTTTGCCCTTGAGAGGAGAAATGACTAACCGTACTAAATAAGATAACCGCACTTATCCAATTAACCCTTTGTTTTATTTCCACAGCATATTTAGACTAAACATAGCAAAATGCCACGATTCAAGTCTATATTAGTAACTGGCGGTGCTGGCTACATCGGCAGCCACTGTGTGGTCGATCTTCTGGAAGCAGGTTACGAAGTGGTCGCCATAGATAACTTCGCCAACGCTGTGGGCGACGAGGAAGGTTCCCCAGCCCTACAGCGTGCGGAAGAAATTACCGGAAAGAAAGTTACTTTTTACAAAGCCGACTTATTGGACAAACCACAAATTAATGATATTTTTGATAAGGTAAGTAATGATTAATGATATATCATAATGATTTTTTTTATCGTAATGATGTTGTAACGGTTGTATGGCGATGAATTAGAGGAGTGTTAACTACACTATTTAGTATAGAATAGAAAATACACTATGCTTTTAATTTGAAATTATAATATATTTTTTTAAAAAGGTAGCTTGAAATAACTGGTATTAAACCTATTATAGATATTTAATATCAGATACAATATAAAACGTTTATATAATTAACATTTTTATATCTTTAATTGCATTCCAGCATGATGTGGACTGTGTCATCCATTTCGCGGCCTTGAAGGCAGTCGGCGAGTCTATGCAGCAACCCCTTCTATACTACCAGAACAATCTACTTGGCATGCTTAATTTATTAGAGGTAAATAGAAGTTATAATTTTTTTTAGTGGGTAGTCAGAAGGAACCTGGGAACCTAATACATTCCGTTCGCATTAACATACTTTCTGTTCTCCACTTTCAGCCGAATTCTAGAGGAATTGCGTGTTGAAAATAAATAAATACTTAATTTCCTCAGGTGGGAATCGAACCCACAACGTGTCGTGTTTACAGTCGCATCATATGCCACGACCTCCTCCTGGCCTCTAGAGAAATAATTAAATGAAAAACATATTTCTCGTAATTGTTTCGTAATCGTGATTTGTATGACTGCACGAAATGGCTTTCAGTTCAAATCTACAAATGTATTAAATATTTTATAATATTGACGACTTTGAGACCAGTCGTGGCGCAGCGGCACGAGGTGTGACTGTAAAACCGACTGATTATGGATTCGATCCCCACTCGAGGAGATGAAATATTTACTTACATTTATATTTCCATTTCTTCGCTCTGGTGCTAAGCGCGGGATTGAGTTGCCACTAACGCAATGCCTCCAGAATTCGGCAGAAAGTGGAGACTGGAGTGCCTTAACACTAGGTTCCCGCTGCCTACCCTGATGTGTGCGGAATACAGCGTGAAGCTAATTAATTTAATTCAGACGATTAATCCATCTGGCTGCAGTTTAAAATGTGGCATTAGGTAAATTAAAGTAACTAACCTAATAAATTTCACATTATAATAACTGGTACCTAACGGTACCTATAACTAATATTTAATTGTTATTTTTCCCCAAGTTTAAAGTAAGAAGGCACATATATTTTTCTTAAAGCCTTGGCCTTCTAAAGCTTCCTTCCTCAATTGTATTTAACTTGAATGCACTTAACACCTGATAAAACTGTAAATATTAAATATTAACTCGCGTCCACGTGTACAAATATCTCTCAACTACAAATTCCACTTAATCAAAGTTAGTAATCTGGTATTTATTTGATTTATTTTTTTCAAAGAATTGTAATATAATATCTTATCAATATTTTATGTTGGCCTTTCCTTGAAATTATTGTGTAGGTAAAGTAAACGCGACGTTTGTGGGTATAGTATTCAAATACCGTGTGTCGATTTAACTATCGATATTGTAATAGTTTTCTACGCGAATTTTTAAATATATCGGAGATATTATGGAGGCCGTCGTGGCGCAGGCGCATAAGGGTGTGATTTTAACGTGACGGTTGAGGGTTCGATTCTCACTCGAGGGAATGAATTGTTATTTATTATATATATTTTCGTTTGTTCGCTCTGGCGCACGGTCAAATACCCGGCGTTGAGATCCGCCACTTAACACGTCATAATCGAAAAATTCTGCGAAAAATGGGGAACCCTGTGTTTTAACATCAGGTTCCCTCTGATATTTTAAATATTTAAAATATAAAAAAAAAGAAGAAAATATATTTTTGTTATTCAAATTTTACAGATAATGCGATCGCACAACTGTTATCAAATGGTGTTCTCGTCGTCTTGCACCGTGTACGGAGAGCCGGAGCACCTCCCCATCACGGAGACGCACCCCACCGGCAGCATCACCAACGTGTACGGACGGACGAAGTACTTCATTGAGGAAATGTTGAAGGACTTGAGCGCTGCGGACGAGGTTAATTATAAAAAGTTGCCATTTTGTTTTAAAATATTTTAGCAATTACAATTCCTAAAATATTTTAAAAAATCTAATAAATTACATTATTCACTACTTATTCTGTAATATAGTAAAAAAAACATAAAGCTGTAAAAAATACATCATAAAACTTTAAGACAAGAAAATCGATTATTGGGGGTTTATCTTCATGTAAATTGTAAAAGAATCCACAACAATGATTTTTATAATTTATGTCTGTGCGTTTGTTCACGTTAATCTCAGAAACGGCTTAACCAATTTAAATCAATTTTCATTGTTGTATTCTTCCCTTAATATTTAGTGTTTGTTTTATTTCAATCGGTTCATAAATATAAAAAATGATGTCAAAATAAAGACATATAAATACGACAATATTGCTACAAAATAAGTATTTTACTGAATTGGTTAACTTTAGCTATCAATATATGGATATTGTCTTTAAAATCATAACGTTATTATACTATTACTTATTAGATTACGAAAATAATAAATAATTGTGTTATAACACAAACGGGCGAAGCCGCGATCGGGTCCCTAATTATAAATATGAACATACAAGGATGAGCCAAGCAAAATAAATCTGGCAACATACTTGTAGCACCTGTTCTATCGCTCCCAGATGCCTACAATCTAATTAATCGCTAATCAGCACCGCGCCACGTGTCGTGTCGTGTAAGAGGCCATACCTACTCCTAGAGATAGAGAGTAGCGTCTAAACCGGTCCTATTAACCTACTTCGCTGGTCTTACGCCCACATTCATCAGAAATTCATTTAGATGAAGTTCAAGGATTTGCTTTTGCCATTTCGCGTCAATTATTCATTTTCAAAAGGTTCAGGAAGTTGATTTTTGATATATTTATATATATTTGATATAGATAAATTATGTAGTTTTTATTTTTATTAACAGTTCAGAATCTAAATTCACAACAAGTTGTGTTCTTTGAGAAAATAAAAAAAAGACTGTAAAATACAAATACTTATACAAAATTAGTTAACCAAATCACATTTGTTTTTTTTTCTAAACATTACATAAAATTTCACAGAAATGGAATATAATATCTCTTCGATACTTCAATCCCGTCGGCGCGCACCCCTCTGGCCTCATTGGAGAGGACCCCACTAAAGAATTTACAAATCTGATGCCGTTCATGGCTCAAGTGGCACTCGGCAAGAAGCCTGTACTCACGATATTCGGGAACGACTACAATACACCCGACGGAACTGGTTAGTATGAAAAATGAAAATAAAGATTAATTTAAATGTAAAAGATATATCCTAAAAATTAATAATTATTTAAAAATCTATAAATATTAGAAGAGTTGAGCTTGCAAATCTGTGTTCACATATATCCCGTAATTTACGTCATAAAATAATTTTAAAAAACATTAAAAAGAGCTACAAAACTTTTGACTACCAAAATAAAACTACACTAACTAAATTTAAATGTACAGGTATTATTATAATTATAATGCTTTAGATGTATCAAAATAAGAATAAATTTCTTATAAATTGATGATTAATGTGTTTATTGGAATCTGAATTCTAAGACCACTGCACGCTGCAAATCACATACATACCAATAAAGCTATGATTGTAAGCTTTTCGTTATAAAAATCTTATATGAACAAATAAAAGATGGTTGAGCACTAATTGGTCACGGATTTTAATATTACGTCATATTCACGCAGTCATCACGTTCGTTAGGTCTTAAAAAGTTATAGATTATATAAACCTTTTAAAGAACTTCCTCTAACTTACGTTCCAAAATTATGAATATTTTTTACAAAATAATATTTTCTTTTAGGTATCAGAGATTACATTCACGTCATGGATTTGGCGAGTGGTCACGTTGCCGCCTTGAATTTGCTAAATGAGAACCATGGTCGACTCAAGGTTTGTATAAAACTAACAGTTCACTATGATATTAAATAAACAATACTTTTTTTAAACATTTTTAAAGTGTTATTCCACACTTAGGAAAGAAAAATACTTATTTAGACGTATTAAACAATACTTATTTAGAAAACGTATAAAAAGCGCTACCTGGAAACCGACCAGCAGGTGCTCTGAGCATTAAGCCATACGTTCTCATCAAGCTACGTCGAAATTTTTATGCGCTTGTTACAACTTATTTTATTTTTTTTAATAAATATTAGAAGGAAAAATATTGGATATAAAACTAATTTTGACTACAACTTACAATTGTGAATTTAGAGTAATAATGCTCCGAAATTTTAAATTAAATTGTATTTCAGTTGCTTAGACCTTATTACCCGAACCTACCTTATTATATGAGTTTTATTCTGTAAAAATGGATAATTTTATTTTCAGGTGTACAATTTGGGTACAGGCAAAGGGGTGTCAGTGAAAGAATTAGTTGAGGTCTTCGAAAAGGTTACAAACACGAAGATTCCAGTAAAATATGTGGCGAGGAGATTAGGAGATATTACCGCCATGTGGGCGGACGCTACCCTCGCGAGAGAAGAGCTAGGGTGGACCACTAAACGTTCTGTTGAAGAAATGTGTATGTAAAGTCATCTATTATTATTTATTATTTATTCACGCTAGGCAGAGGGAGGCTGGGAATTCCCCACTTTCCGCCAATTTCTGGAGGCAATGCGTGTTGAGTGGCGAAACTTAACGCCGCGCTTTCCCCTCGACACCAGAGCGAAAACATGAAAATATAAATGTAAATAAATAATGAAATATTTGAAAATAGATGAGAGAAAAATATAGAGAATCGAACCCACTCCCATCGCACTTACAGTCAAATGCTGCTCCGCTACACCACAACAAACTCAATTTTATAAATATATATGTATTTTTATTACTCATATATGACAATATTCTTCTTTTCAGGCACAGATTTTTGGAGATGGCAAACAATGAATCCTGATGGATATCCCAAAAAGAAAAACAAAACTACTGTCATTGTTATCAATGGCAACTCGTAATTATTCCTATTTTAATCATAGATATCATTTATTTAATAAATAAGTATTATATTATGTACTCTTTTATTGTAATCTTATATTTTTAAATCTACCCTAGAAACAATTTTATATTAAGGACAGTCGTGGCCCAGAGGCACAAGCGTACGACTGTCATTGGTTGGTTGTGAGTTCAATTCCCATTCAAAAAAATTTAATATTTTATATTTTCATTTTCCCGTTCTGGTAACGAGGCAAAGCAATAAAAGTTCCGCCATTCAACACGCATTGGCGAACAGTAGGGAGCTGCCCTGCTATGTGCATATAGCGTGAAAATAGAAACAAAACAATTCTATATAAAATAATTAAATATATCAAATCATCTTCACGCTGTATCCCGCACACAGTAGGGTAGGCAGAGGGAACTTAGTGTTAAGACACTCTGTTCCCCACTTTCCGCAGAGTTCTAAAGGCATTGCGTGTTGAGTGGCGGAACTACGCCGCGCTTTGCCTCGATACCAGAACATATTATCATATACACCAGAGAAAATTTCACTTCCTCGATGGGTGATCGAACCCACAACCAGTCGATTTTACAGTCACACTTTGTGCCCCTGCGCCACTACTAGCCTATATACTTAACTTAAGCAGTTAAGACATACAAGCTACTCATATAAGTAAAATAGCCTACCCGATAACAGCCCTTGCTATAATTATATATGATTGCTAATGGACTAGGACGAGGTCAGTCGTGGCGCAGCGGCACTTAGTGTGACTATAAAACCGAAAGGTTGTGGGTTCGATTCCCACTCGAGGAGATAAAATATTTACTTTAATTTATATTTCCATTTCTTCGCTCTAGTGTCGAAGCTAAGCGCGGCGTTGAGTTCTGCCACTCAACACGCAACGCCTCCAGAATTCGGCAGATAGTGTGGAGCGGAGTGTCTTAACTGGGTTCACTCTGCCTACCCTGCTGTGTGCGGGATACAGCGTGTAGCTGATTTAATTTTTTTTTCTAATGGACTAAGGAATAAAATAAATTAAATATTACACTAGTAAACCTTTATTAAGTTTCTTCATACAATGACATATGCTGCCATTTTAAAGGTTCATAGCCAATACTTGTTGTGTTGGGAAGTAGATATCTTGCAAACAGTTCTAGTATATTTGGGGTATCTTCTTTAATATATGGTAATAATAAATCTGTAAATTGAAGAAAATATGAGAGTAGAAAATACTTAGCATTACATAGTTTCATTGGACAGGTTGGGCTGGGCACAAAGATGTGCATGGAACTTTTGTCCCAAGTATAGGCTTAAGGGGCCCATTTAAATATGCATTAAGAGTCAACCTCACTGTTAGTTCTGTTCTACTATTGTTCAAAGGATCAAATTCAAAATTTTACTAGTGCTGCCATCAAAGGGCGATACATTTTTTAAATTTATTGAGGATAAGACAGGTCAAGATCTTTTAGCATACTATTAAAAATTTGATGTTATAATTCTTGCTCCTACTTCTATTCTACCATACTCTACCCATACAATATTGTTTTTTAGCCTCAATCGAACTAATTCTGAATCCCGCACACAGGATAGGAAAAGAGACTCTAGTGGCAAGACTAAATGGAAATATTAAATACTTCATTTCTGTGAGTGGGAATCGAATCTACAATCTTCATTATACATTGGTTCCCTGTGCCATGAGTGGTCTCAAAATATTAGTTAATAAAATGTTTGAAAATATTTTTTATACTTACCCAATAAAGGAGGTTTATGTGAATGCAAAGCACTAGGCACACTGGCAATCAAAATATCTTCAGGTAAACTTATATCACCAACTTTACCCAAAATTATTCTTTCATAGGGCTGTTTCTCAGAACCAGTTCCAAATTCATAAATTGGTTCTAAGTCGATTGTTACTTTCAACCAATACCATGTAGTAATATATTCTATACCCCAAGCTGGGAATATTATGTTTTTCACTGCCAAAACATTGCTTGGGGCGTTTGTACACCACACAGCTACTATACAGTTATCTGAAAGCAGTTCCTTTAATGGTATTGCGGCTATATCTTCATTGTACATCATGGAATAACTAAAAATAACATATAAATAAAAATATAATGAAAAGTTGTGTTGTATATTTAAGAATTATTTTTTTAATGTGTGTATTAGGCTTTTGCTAGGGGTCAGTCGTGGCACAGCGATAAGCAGGCAACTGTAAACATGATGGATTTTCAGTTGCGCTTATGTCCAGACCTGCTAAATAGCAGGTTAGGCAGAGGGACGTAATTTATTGTTAAAACATGGTCATCTCACTTAATTCTCCAGATATTAAACAGATAGAGTGGTGAATCAAATGCCTAATTTTATTTTGATTTGATTCCTTCTTCCAATTGGGAATCAAACCCATAACTGCAGATGGCATTCAGGCAGATGCCACCCATTGATGGCCTCACCTAAACTATATATAATATCATAAATCATAAAATATTTACCCCAATTTTTCATTTGCATTTTTTAGCCTTCTTATATATTTGTTCCACCATGGCGGGTCAGCTACCACCAAGTTATATTTATTTCCAATCAAGTTTTTGCATTTTTCCTTCACGCAGCCACAAGAGAAACTACAAAATTTCTAAATACAATGATTTTATTGTAATAAAAATTAGTTTATTAAGAAGGATTGTTTTAAAAAAAATGTTGTGTGTTTTAATACATACTTTGACTTTTTTGGGATTAAAAAGTATTCATCTTTCACTTTACATTTCAATGGAATATCTGAGTTATTCCCGCCGCTTAGTCCTTTGTGATCAAATATAGTAGTTTCAAAATATTTCTTTGATAACTCTCTGACATCTGATGTTTCAAGTAAATTATAAGATTTTAATTTATTTATTATATCCAGAGGAAGCATTTTAATAATTTCATAGTACATTTCTTTAACCTTTATAACCTAAAACGGAAACTTGTTACTTCCTAGTTAAATTGATAATTAAATAAAAATAGATGTTGTGAAAGCACATTAGGACCATAAAAATTATAGCAGTAAACTTTTTACTTACTTCTGCTAAAGTTTGACAGCTGTTACGCTTTCTCTTTTTTGAATTACAAAGTTTTTCAGTGTTCTTACGAATAGAAAATATGTTTCCTGTAACCGTAAAGCTCTCTTTTGTTTGATTAACATTTTGGTATAAATTTGTAATAAATTCCTTATGATCTATGAAGAACAGATTGTTTTCTTTATATAAAACACTCATATTTAATTATAATTATAAATTAAAATATTATATCTGCTATTCACAAGTTGTTGATATATTTACAAACAAAAAGTTTTATCAATCAATATTTACTTGATAGTTGACATTACAGACTTACATACAATGTTACAACCCTAAAGTCATTGTGCACACTTGAGAGTTGATTGTCGAATGTTTTTTTTTCGGTTTTTTTATAAATTTAATATTAAAGTAATTTATTTGCTTTTTAGTTTGGAATAGAAATAAAGTGTATGGAATACTATACAATATATTTTTTTAACATTATTTTATAAAATATAATTAAAAATAGAAACGAGTGATTTTTTTTTTTTTTAAATTGTGATTCAATATACATTTAAACACCTAATACATTAGAAAGTAGGAATATATAATTATATTTACGATGACATTTCCTTAGATCTGTAGTACAGGAAATATGTATTTTCCAAATTATATCTTTATGTCAAATGTCAATGAATTATTTACATTTTGTCATGTCAAAGGAGAAGGACAAATCCAGAGGTTGTTGATCGGTCTTCGTTTATAATAAAGTCTCGTTTCTCGCGTATATATTAAAGGACTCATACGTTTATCTGCAAAAATATCTTGTATAAGGACAAAAGACGCTCTCGTTTGTAGTAGTAGTTCGTGTAGCTCGTGTTTAATTCAAAGTGAGAAAAAAAATCTTGAATGATTCCAATATTTTTGCCGAAGTCATACAAGATTTGTTATATCAATTAGTATGGCTGTTAACATATGTAAGTATTATATATAGTGAGATTTTATTGATAAATAATGTTTTATATCCAAGCTAAAAATATTGTGACTTATTTTTAAAATAAACAATGGTCAGTGTCTGTACACTGTGTAATTCTCTCTATGTTAAAAAACCTTAATTCTAATATTGATTTGTTTTTGTATTATACTTTAAATTGTTGTAATTGTTAAATAATAAAATATCAAGGTCTTTCGTTCTTTGTCTGATAAAATCAAGGTGAAAAACCAAAATTTAAAAAAAAAATCATTGAAGCTTAAAGAGCATGTACAGTCAAATTGTATATAATTTCTAACAATATATAAATAATAAAGAGGCTGTGTTGTGCAACATCTGAATTTAAATGTGTGGGTTGTGGGTTGTATTGGAAAATTGGTCAGATAGTGATTTAACTACAACTAACACTAAACTTGCCTGTACATTTCTCCTAGTATCATATCATAATGTTACTTAAAATATGTATATAATAATCAACCTAGTTGACACTGAATTGTGTTATTACACAATTTTTTTTCTATCTCAGTTTGCAATTTTTACGAACCCTAACAGCTTTATGGTGTGGAATGATTTATTAATAAGTTTGCATGTTAAATTATTACACTTATGCTATATCTTTTTAAAACATTAAAATAATCCTGTATATTACAAATCCAAAAGTCATAAAGTTGCAAAATTTGTTTACAAATTTAATTTTTATACTTTCATAAATTTTAAATAAATTTGAATTAATTTAAAAGTAAACAAGTATTTCGACCTTATTAATAAATTAATCAGGAATAGATTAAAAGCTAATTTATGTGCAGTAGAAGTAGGTACTAAAAGATCTCGGCCTGTCTAGGACTATCATCAATTCCTTTCTAAAATGTACTTCTAAAGTATGTTTTAATAAAATCTTCTCAAATTTTGTGTCGGTAAAAAGAAAAGCTCAAACAATTGATATAAGTGTTAACGCTCATGCAGCTCTGTAATTCTGTACTTTGGTTGCAAGTCAAAGACACCGTTACAAACTCCATTTCCTGTGTATGATGTGGTAGTTTTTACTTATTTGTTCTGATCATCTTACTCAAATAACTTATAAGTAAATAGTTAATGTTTTAATAATAATAATAGCACTTTATAAGTATGGGCTAAAAAGAAAAAAATCTTTTGTATATTTTTTTTAATTTTTATAAAATCTATTGATTCAAATTAGTTTCAAGAATTTTTATTTCTTCCAATACTGATAAAATTTAATATGTTTTTTTCTCTACAAATTTTATATAAATAATTACTTCTTTGATGAGAATGATTACTAAATTAATAATAATTATGGAATGTGGACGATTTGTTTAATTTCGTACTATATAGAAATACACGCTTATTAAAAAAAAATAGGATACTTTAAACGTTGAAAAACAAAAAAAAATCATATAACAGTACATTTTCAATATTTACTAAAAACGTGCGTATCAATTTGTATTACGTAAAACAAAATGTAGGCTGGGTAATTTTCATTGACGGGATCATGAAAGTTGTATAAAGCGGAGATCGGGGGCGAATATTGATCAAGGGTTGCAGTGCGCGTGTGTGCGCACCCCTCACCGCGCCGAGGGCGGCGTCGTCCATGTGCCAGCGAGCCGGACGAGCCGCGCCGCCGGGACCCACGTCGTTACAAACAACCACGCCATTTACAGCCCCAATACCGCGTTATCTCGCTACCAGCGCGTTGGACGTGACTCCGGCGACATGTGAGGCACTCCGCCGCGGCAACACTCGCGGGCCGGCCGCGATGGCACCGTAAAAATCGATACATCTCCCAGCGGTACTCTCGTATTGCACTCCACTCTGACAACAGTGTGTCAAATGCATACATCGCCAGTGTACGCGAAGTGTGTTTGCTCCACAGCGCGGCCGTAAGGTCGGCGAGGCGGGTTCCCGATGTTCAATCACAAGTTACCGACTGACTTTCCGATGCAAACCCTCCGTAAGAAAACCAGCCCTTGCAAATGTGAGTTCTGACTGTGCGTGACTCGAGAGGCTTCGCAACACAATTTTTTTTTCTCTAATTTCGATATCATTGAGGTCATGCGGTGTTTAGAGCTTAGCGCTAAATCAAGGGAACACGTCAGGGCACCCTCGCTTCGTGCTGTATTATTTGCGTTTGTTTTCCTTTTAACATTGCATGGGTCCAGCCATGATGATCACATACTAACTGTTCCACCCAGCTATCGGCTAGCTCTAGCTCATATCATAATTAGTGAACCCTGGTTTTGAACAGAGGGTGTGTTGTGGGCCCAGGCGGTGGAGCGGTGGTGCGGCGGGGGAACTAACTAACTTTTGTCCCGTTTATTCGGAATAATGCAGGTGTGTCATTTCCAGCACCTCTTGCGGCAGTTCGGTGAGTACTGCGTTCATATTGCATTTCACGCTTCACTTCACAATAGTTAGATAGATTAGCCACGAGCGATCCCCTTATATCCTTTATAGTCTCTCACCATGACCTGATTTTTTTTATATTTTTGCAACACTTTTTATTACTATTTTTTTTACAGTATATTTATAGAAACTAAACAAAATTATATACACCATACCATCATACCATACAACAATGTATATTGACTTGTGTACATAATTACTTTAATATAATTACAGATTTTGTAAATATGAATTTATACTTTTACTAACAGCTAATAATATTTTTACTACAAATCTTGAATTCAAGCTAATGTTTACTTTAACAACAGTATCTCTCGCTGTATATTTTCGCTATATATTACCTTTTATATCTTGTGAGAAAACTAATATTTACATTATATGTGTATTGTATGTATCTAAAAATAAATTACATACAACGACAGCGATAGCGTTGTGTTCTTATCATTTCTTATCTTATCAACGAAGATTCGAGGGCAAGGACTTAGCGAAAATCATCAAAACAGTAAATGTCGTTAAACTTAGTAGTTATAGGTACTACCAGAAATTGAAATGTTAACGTTTCCTGTCAACCTACGATTATAAATAATATAGTATAACTTTTAAAAAAAATTGTCAGATTTTTTTTTAGTATACTTTAGTTACAATGTAAAAATAATTGAAACCAAGTGTATAATTTAATAATGAATGTTAAACGATACTGTTTAAGAAACCCCATAAAATACTGCCAACTGCTATGGTATTAGCGAGCTAAATCAATTAACATATGATACTGATGGGAAGTAATTTAACCCTTCAACAAAAAATTCCAATTTAATGGAACCAATTTTATATTACAATATATGTATTTATTATATGTATAGTACCTACAGAGATCACGCGGAAGAAGGGGGAAGGCCCAGTTAGTGAATATAAATAATATTTTGCCAATTACTTTTATTATATAGTGATAGTAAAGTGACAGCGTTTGCCAATTTTCTGAATTAAGTCGGTAGTAGTGGATTTGAACCCACTCGGAAAATTTTGCGTTATCTGTAGACGTGGGCAATGTGCAGCTATAAGTAAGCCTTAAATTCTTAGTATCTCTAAGTAAGCTGAAAGGGACGAAGTGACAAATTACTAAATAACTTCTTCTTCTTCTTTCTTATTCTTTATGTAAAAAAACACATCCTTATTTCCACATTGTTAGATCCAAAAGTTAGTGGGAGTATTGGTATCAGGATCTGAGTGCTCAGCGCCCGCCGCTACCGTCTAAATTTAAAAGCAGGAAATTCAATTACATACGTAGTCCGTGGTGAACCATAAACAGAGACCGAAATAGGACAGACAGCCCACTTTTATTTTATACTCGACCTTTCATCTTCACTCTACTTAACAATAATGATAAAAAAAAAACTGACTCCACTTTCTATTCTGACGTCACTTTTGTTTTGAATATTTTCAATCTGTTGTATCCGTTCACTTTGAATGTGAATCTAAGAGAAATTGTATAAAACCCAATACAGAATTTGTTGTAATAGAATTATTTTTGTTGGTTTAATAATATAAGAATTATATTATATAAAATTATGTAAACGGAAAAGACAATGTGATTGGAGCAACACTGTTGGCCCTAACATCAAGTAAGTCGTAAAATTTAATGATTATTCTGCGGCAAATCGCTCACATATACGAACTAACACGATAGAACGATATATAGATAAATTTAAGAAAAAATATTACATAAATATATGGAATTCAAGCTAGGGCTTTAATCAATTCCTAAATACAATTAATTCTCCTATACTGTAATTATAAATAATGTACATAGTAATAACGTACATATATTATACTCCAAACACGCTATTAAAATATTTATAAAATTATTTTCCCTTCTATTAATAAGTAGCGTGACTTTCTGCATAGTTGGTTAAGAATATGTATTATGTTTATATAATAATATATATTATTAATACTTATTATTATAATACCGCCAACCGTATAGCCTGAGAACATGCTAACCTTGTTATTCTATAGTCATTTACGAACCTCTCGCAGACAAGAACGAGCCGGGTCGCTTTCTCGGCGAGGGTGTTTCGTTCAGAGCGAAGCTGATCGGCGTCCTCGAGGTGCCGGAGGCGCGCGGGGACAGGATGTGCCAAGAGGCACTGGCGGATCTCAAGATGGCGATCAGAGCCGCGGGGGAGCACAAGCAGAGGATCCAAGTTCATGTAGCCATCGATGGGCTGAGATTGCGAGATGATAAAACTGGTGTAAGTTGTTTGATTTTTGAGATTAGATTAAATTAAGTTTTGCTTGCTTACTTTATAAACAAATTATAAAGTAAGCTAGTGTTAAAACACTCCGCTCCCTACTTTCCGCCGAATTCTGGAGGCATTGAGTGGGGATCGAACCCAAAACGAATCGGTTCATACAGGCACACTTTGTGCCTCTGCGCCATGGCTGGCAATTTCCTTTTTTTTGTTTAAAAATATATATTGTCATATTTTTGATTTCGTATTTGATTAGTAAGTACCTAATGTTTTTTTTTTCTAAACAAGTATGATAATAATAGTCTGCTCATCTATTCTTGATTTTGCCAAACTAACCATAACCAAGTTATCGTAGTAGGTATATCTGGTAGTATTTTTTAATCTGGCATTAGTTGACTACCTATAACTAACTAACTAGCTTCACGCTTTATCCCTAGCGGGGTAGTCAGAGAGAACGGAGCGCCAAACGCCAAAACTACCTATAACTATCACAATAAATTGTAGACTCAATTTTTTTTTTTTTTTTTAACAAGATTGACATCAACTCATATATAAACTGACCTTGGTTATATATTCCAAAATGGCAAATCCATTTTACATACAACAATGTGTTAGTAACAACAACATGCCGTATTCAATGATCCGCGGTTCATATCAACTCGGTAATTATAATTTTGTTAAAGCGGAATGAACCTGTGTCATGCATTTATAAATATTTTAAATGTAGAGTATAGGTACATGTTTAATATGTATTGATATGTTAAAATGGAACAATGTGTTATTAGGGCTCCTTACCTCAAAAGGAAAAACGGAACCCTTATAGGATCACTTTGTTGTTCGTCTGTAAAGAGTATTTATATCGAGACCGCGTTAACGTATCGAGCTGAATTTATTTTCAAATATTCAGGCTAAGGGGTTTTTGGAGCAAAAAAAAAAATCAAGCTAAGCTAACTCGACGCAATCAAAAGATACGAACGTTAATGCATCATTGTTTCTGAATTTTGTATGAAATTCACCGTGTAATATAGGTTTAATTAAACTTATAATATTATAGGTTTTACTTTCCATAATTCGAAATTTGGCATAAAGTGATAACTTATATAAATAAAGGAAAAAGCTCAAAAAGTTAAAATTATATTTTCTCACCTTTTATAAATTCCCGTTGACATCCTGAAATTTGTACGAAACCCGCGGTATGTGAGTCTGACTCGCAGTTCAGCAGTTTTTTTTATAATACCACGACTCGATGGAAAATTTATACGAATTACCTATGTAGTATTAGAAACTGCAGCATTGGGTTCTGGCATCCGGTTCTAGAATCTAGAGATCTAGCACTGACTGAAGAAATAGAAAGACTTAGCAATTGATAGCTATAGTCGAGTGTCGGATCCATTGCATATCAAGGAGAGGAACATTGAGCAGACACTGGGATTTGTGACCCATGTAGGCTTAATTAGATCGTCCCTATCAAACCAAATGCTACACCAACTGAAGGCTGCCTTCCAAATACATTGTAAAAATGAAATATAAGCTTAGATAGAGTGTAACCCTTTAGACCATAGCTAATTGCTAGAATATAGACTTTTTATTTCACCTTCAAGTTGTGTCCCGTGTATCCAACTCAACCAGTAAACTCAACGCCGTGCTTTTCTCCATCTTGTTTCCAAAGCGAAAAAATGAAAATATTAAGAATTCATTGTCATAATGAATTATTAATGTGAATGAAGTGGTATATTTGGGAAGTATGTTCAGTAGAGATGGAAGATATGAGATTGATGCGGAAAGGCGTATTGCTGTTGGTAACAGGGTTAATAGTGCCTTAGCTGCTCAGCACAGCTGCACATTTGGCTGTACACGAGGGATTGTTATACACCAGCGAGACGTGGGTATTACAGAAGAAGAATAAAAGAAATATGAATGCTGAGGAGATGCGATCTTTTGGTAGGATATGCGGAGTCACCTTAGCTGATCGAATCCGCAATGAAGAGATACACAGAATGGCAGGTATTAGCGAGGATGTCACGGTGAGAATGAAGAAGAACCTGTTCAGATAGTTTGGACACGTCGAACGAATGAATGATGAAAGAATGAGTGGCGAAAGAGGTATGCGGAGACTGTAGCGTTTCGCCCTCTGTTCTCTCTGACTATCCTGCTAAGGATACAGCGTGAAGCTAGTTTAGTTTTAGTTTTTAATATAGATGACTTCTCTTTTCATTTATTTCCGACTCTTATTTATCTAATACTTACCATGAAACGTTAGAAATGCGTGAATAATCATTGAATTTATTAATGTATTAATTTATTAATGGCCGTTTTTAATTAAAGTGACGCAGACAACCACATATTAGTGATTCTATGAAAGTGTACTGAAAATCCAATTAAGTGTGAAAACGTTGATTTATACTTAACAACGTCAATAAACGGTGTTGGCTGTAAACTGGGGCGTAGTGTCCTTTGTTGATTAAAATTGAATCCTTTTAGTTATGGGCGCGACGTTTAAACACTATCAACATCTTATATTGCAATGTGAAAAAGGGTTAGGGTGGTGGTATTAGTGTATTTTTTTAGCACGCTACATCCCGTACATAGCAAGTTGTGAAGAGGGAACCTGGGGCCCCACTTTCTGCCGGATTCGGAGTTGAATAACTGAACTCAGCTTCACGCTGTATCCGGCACACAGCAGGGTAGGCAAAGGGAACCTAGTATTAAGACACTCCGTTCCTCACTTTCTCCCGGATTCTAGAGGCATTGCGTGTTGAGTGGCAGAACTGACCACCACACTTTGCCTCGACACCAGAGCGAAGAAATGGAAATATAAATTTAAGTAAATATTTAATCTCCTCGAATAAACTAAACTCTGAAACTGAACTGAACTCTGAAATATTAAATATTTAATTTCCTGTGCAAAATATAGTGTTTATAGTCGCACACTTGTAATTGTGCTTGGACTCAAAAGTGTTTCCAGTATTATAATTAATTAGATCAGTTGCTATATGTGAAGAAGAATAGTTTGATCTACTGATATGGTTAAAAATATGGTCCCCTACTCGGAAGGATGAATTATTTTCGTAAATCTCTGTTTTGCAAGAAAGTTCAGCGTTTAGTTTCGTATTCTTACAAAAGCAAAGAACGGAAGAAAAGCGTGTCTTGATGCCGTCTTTTGCAGGATTAAGTGTTAAACTGAATTCTACATTTTCTCAATTTACAGTTTAAAAAACATCTCCAAGTTACATAAAAAGAATTTTTGTCATCACATTTGCTTCCAGGACTCTTTATATCACCATCCAGTTCACAAGATATCTTTCATCGCGCAAGACATGACCGACTCGCGCGCCTTTGGCTACATATTCGGGTCCCCCGACACCGGCCACCGCTTCTTTGGCATCAAGACTGATAAAGCAGCTAGTCAAGTAAGTGCTATTGAATTAATTATTATTTTATGTTTGTTTGTTTACATTATTTTTAAATAAAATGCAAATACGGAGTGGCATTCTATATTCCTTGTCTACTTTTATCAATGAGTGGTGATAGGTTGTAGTAAACAGAAGAAAAATGAGTGCTTAAATGTTTTCAATTTTAAAAAAATATTACACAATTTGGTATTTTACACATTTTTCTTATTAATCCAATTATTACGATATGACTTAGGACAACAATTTTGATAATTATTTTACCCTATGTCCCTAACAATCTAATGATCTCAAACTCTAACAATCGACAGATTAAATTGATGTATCGATAGTTGTATTGAATTCAACTGATATTCAATACATTCAATCAAATTAAATGATTTAATGCTATCGTACGTCCATATTGTTTATAGATATATTAAATCCACCCGTACATGTTCAAGTACGTGAGTGTACCTCCGGGGTGAATGTCCTGCTAACTGCTTAGTCTGCCAAGTCACTGCAATAAGCTGACAGGGTTACATCATTATCGCATCCACTATCCAAGAACAAAGCAGACAAAAACGCTATGTTTGCCAATTGTACTAATAAACATTGTAAAGCCGATAAGTTTGTTTGGTTTAATGCACTAATCTCAGGAACTTCTTATCCTAATGTTTGCGTATTATGTTTATGTTTATAGAATTATCAGACTTTAGTTTATTTTGATTAAATTTTTAAGGAATTGTTTTTAAATATGCTCTTAATATTTTAACAACGTTACAATTTTATGTCATATTGGATAAAATCTTTTAATTACAATAAATTAATTAATCGTAATCATAAAATTCTAATTAATCATTTTAATTAAACTACATGTAGCCCAGACAAGCTCAAATTCCAAAGAATTGTAAAACTAAATTAAATCAGAATGTTCCATGTAAAACCAACAAAATTTATCATTATTCTACATCGAATAATTGAGGACCATTCAGGAGTTGTAGCAAATATATATTTTGTTTCTATCTTAAGTTCTTTCTTTTCTATTAATACGAGTCCTTTTCTATACACTTTACAGGTAGTTATAGCAATGAGAGACTTATTCCAAGTGGTATTCGAATTGAAGAAGAAAGAAGTGGAAATGGCTAAACAGCAACTCGAACGTAAAAGTGACATCAGTATTCTTGTAAAACATACAACGAGTGCAACGACAGATACTAAATCTAAGGTAGGAATAACTAATTTTTTGTGTAATCACAAGTCCAGCTTTCGTCAGACAGAATGATAAATATTAACTAACATAATGAAAATGATAGAATATATAAAAGAATATTTGTGAAATATTCTAGGACGAGGCCAGTCGTGGCGCAGGGGCACAAAGTGTAACTGTAAAACCGACTAGTTGTGGGTTCGATCCCCACTCGAGGAGATGAAATATTTACGTAAATTTATATTTCCATTTCTTCGCTCTGGTGTAGAGGCAAAACGCAGCGTTGAGTTCGACAAACAATCAATGCCTCTAGAATTCGACAGAAAGTGGGGATTGGAGTGTCTTAACACTAAGTTCCCTCTGCCTACCCTGCTGTATGCCTACCCTGCGGGATACAGCGTGAAGCTGATTTATTTATTTTTTTATTCTAGGACGTCTAAAACCCGTACACATCTATTTTATTATATATATCGTGATGCGACTTTTGAATCATGCCAAATTGGTCATTCCGTTTTTCACTTATGCTAGAGGCATTTCGTAATGGATGGCAGAAGCTAAACCAACGAAAAACCATCCTTTGTCATACCAAACCGATGATACGAAATTTTTCAATAATCGTTCTCTCGTACTTCTCATATGGAATCGTGTACAATAATGTACTTTCTAGTAGTTCAAGATGACGTCATTTCTATTATATTAGTAAAATATAACATTACTAAGAATTCCCCGAGATTATAAATATAACATATTTAGTTTAAATATATGTTATGTTGAAGTAAGCGGGGAGGAATGTGGGTCATACTATAAACAGATTTATCGTAAAATTCTCTTTCTCTTAAGTAAAGGAAGTTTTTGTTTGACAAAGTCGAGTAAATAAGTAAACATTATCTCGGACATTCCGGCCATAATTGGATAACTATCAAACAGCTGCTATTATCTCCATAGTACATTGTTCTGTGAAAATTTTACTTTTTCTTCTTATGAGAAAACATAAGATGTAAATTGAACCGCTCAATATCATAAAAATAAGTGACGTAAATGATACGTATAATCTTGTATTATAAAGGTGTGGATTTATTTTATGTTTTAATTTACTTTTTTTATTCTAGATAACACTGAATTTATGAAATTATAATTTTACTTTGAGACATCTGTATATTATGTTTATAAATATAAAGTAACTATTGGCATAATTACTAAAATTAAAATCAATCTGAAGGTTAAACAAGACAATAGTAAATAGTAAAATAAAACAAAAACATTACAGTAAAAATACAAAAATACAGCTGTTATGTTACTTTAGTTACCTACTTTAGTTAACTAGAATAAACGAAAATAATTTTGGCCTTCATTTTTTTGTATTAATTGTAAAACAGTCATTTGTATTTTTTTTTCCATTTTCCTCAGATATTGCCAATAACAGGTGAGTCTAGCACATCAGTAGCTAAACCAGAGAACAACGCTGAAGGTGGAGTTGCAGAACTAGTTGACCTAGAACAGGAGCTATGTTCTTTGAGAAGAGGACTTACCCAAGTTGAAGGACTAACACCGTCTACAGATCCGTTTGGAGATTCTTTTATAGTTCCCGCTCAGGTAAATAAAATAATAAAATTTTGATTTTACTATATTGTATATTAAAATGTTTTTCTAATGAGTTCTTATTTCAAAATACTCTAATCATATCTGACGCCAGTCTTGGCACATAGGCCCAAAGTGGGATTTTAAAATCGACTAGTTGTGGATTCGATCCTCACTCGGGGAAATGAAATATTTATTTACATTTATATTTTCATATCTTCGCTCTGGTGTCGAGGCAAAGCGCGGCGTTGATTTCCGCCACTCAACACGCAATGCCTCCAGAAATCGGTGGAAAGTGCAGAAACACAAAACGGAGTGTCTTAACACTAAGTTCCCTCTGCCCACCCTGCTGTGTGTGGGATACAGCGTCTAGCCGATATCGGAAGAAAATTATTTAATATTGAAAAGACTAGTCGCCTGCAATATTATTTGCCTGGACCTTAAGACGTCAAATGAAAAATCTTTGAAGTTTTCTTTCATTTCAGCAGAAATTTCGAAAAAATCCTCTTTTAGTTCTCCTCTACACACTCTTCCAATATAATATCATCTTAGCAAAGAGACGTCATTATAAAGATTGTGGGTTTACCCACCAGTTTTATTATAAGGACTGTGGGCTTAACCCATAATGTTTATAATATAATACATTTGTGAGTTCAGTTCCCGTCGTTTCCTCGTTTCGTAGTTTTCCTGGTCGTATAAGAAGCGCAGCTTTAAGTTCCGCCTGTCAATATACAATCTCGAAAAATGGGCGGAAAATGGGGATCGGTCTTTAATCCTAATACTATGCTCTCAGCCTACTCTGATAGCAAGAGAGTATATAGATACGAGATACAGCTTGAAACTTTAACATAAAAAAAAGACGGTTATTTAAAAGGATTTTTACATCACCTACGTGCTGCTTAAGAATTTCGAGAAATACTTGTTTCTCTTAAAGGAAAAACTAATTAAATATTTTATACTATTACTTCAGAAGAGATTTATACATATTGATTGTTTCTAGAAGGGTCTTCTACCACCACCACCGACTGGTGCTCGGGGCAGGACACCTGCGCGTTCCTTCAGCCCAAACAAACCCGCGCTATCCTTCGACTTGTCAGCAGTAACTGGTGACTTTGAACCGAAACCAGCGACGTTGGTCGACGACCTGCCTGATCCTCCTGTGAGTAAAGAAATTTATGATTTCTATATTTAGAATTATTTTATTGTCATTGTTTTTTTGTAATAAGTTTGTTGCTGTGTTTTAAGTTTTAATATAAAAGAAAAAATACTCTTAAGTAATACAGATAACATTTGAAAAATGTCCAATGGTGGATTATTATTGTGTAACATTTTAACAGGTTTACTATGTTTACTATTTTAATTTCCTTACTAGCCTAGGTTATCGATCTATTTATTTATTTTAGTACAGATATTTTGTCAACTGATTTATTCTGAGGTAATTTTGAATTTACAACTCACGTCATTCTCATTTATTGCTGATTTTTCATCACTAACACTCATCTCATATAGCAACGTACAAAACAGATGAAACATAAACCATTTTTATTTAATACACTTATATGTCAAGTTAAAGGTGTGAGAGCTAATATTTAAAAATGAATCTTTGGTATAGCTATATAGTATCATTTAAATAAAATACTACGCAAACCAGTAGTCATAAATCATTATAGATTAAAGCTTTGTAGTTCATTTTCATGTTAGCATGGTGGCTCATCTCTCTTAGCTATTTATATTTCCCTATTTGGTTATATTATCAAAGTCATCTTTTCATCATCTTTTATTTGTTACAAAATCAGATAAGCCATCACGTTAAACAAGTTTCATATTCATAGCATCGGCGTTTCCATACAAGGGGTTTAATGGTGGCTGTTTCAGATACAAACGCAGGCGCCGGCGTACGACGTGTTCACGGAACTCGACCCGCTCGGCACCGGCCGGAGTAGACCTTACGTTGACAAAAAACTCTTCTTTCAGGAGCTCAAAAATCCACCAAAGAAAGTGCTCAAAGACCTCGTCCAGCACAGCCTTATCTCCGATATGGGGGTCGAGGAGGCCTACGGCCCTCCCACCACTATGACCTCTCTATCGAGGCATTCAGGGGGCTCCGTAGCAATAGCGAAGCCCCAAACGAATTTCTCACCCGATTTTTTCACGTCCGACCCCTTCGCCGAAACCGATCCCTTCGACAACAGTGACCCCTTCTCCGATACCTTCAAAGATGATCCTTTTACGAGTATGCAAGATTTTCCCAAGCTAAGCTCTTTGCGGACTGAGGATTTAAAGAGTAAACTAAGTAAGGAAATCGTTCAGGATAAGCCGGAGAGCGTCTCTAGTTTCGAAGCGAAAAATGTGTTTAATGGTCCACTGCAAGTAACTCTGCCGCCGGAACCCGCTCCCAAGTCACCAAGGCTACCTCGACAGGTATATATATTTGAACTTCTCACAAT
Organism: Heliconius himera; assembly: GCA_021202915.1. Classification (NCBI taxonomy): domain Eukaryota; kingdom Metazoa; phylum Arthropoda; class Insecta; order Lepidoptera; family Nymphalidae; genus Heliconius; species Heliconius himera. Next base: position 223,932 of record JAJHJA010000513.1, on the reverse strand, counting down.
TTTTTATTTTGCTACTAAATTCAAAATTACGAGAAATTAGAATATTACATTTTTTACCTATTATTTTCCCTCCGGTTATGTTTGACAGATTTTGTGCCGTATCTGGATGGATGTATATGTAAAAAAAATACGAACCCACAACCATCACACTCAGCAAACACGTAACTCCTCTATATTTATACTAAATTATGTTATACATTCTTGTATCTTCCTCCTCTTCCTTAAAATAATGAAATATTTCCAACATATTCCAGACAACAGACACAAGTACAATAAGACAACGTCCTCAACCGAGTTCCAAGCTAAACTCTGAAAGTGCATCACCCCCTCCCCCCTTGCCCCCCAAGAAAGTGGCAGAACTAAGTCTGGTGCCGCCCCCGCGACCGCCGCACGACCATGATGATGATGATACACCACCGCTGCCTAAACCTGCTAGGAAAAAGGAACCAATGGTAAGATTTATTTAATTTTGAAAAAGGATCGTGTCTTCGACGAATTGTTATATTTTATAAAAGTGATTTTAAATTTTAATTCTGTAAAAATTTTATTCCGTTTCACATTTAATTCTTTTTTATACACCGCCGTCGAATTGTTGAGATATTATAGCTCCATGTTACCGGAGCGAAAAAATGAAAATATTATATATTTCATTCTCCCCAGTAGGAAACGAACACACAACCATCGCGTTTACAGTAATACGCTTGTATCCTTGCGCCACAGCGGCCTCATACTATCAATCGATGGTCACATCAAAGGTGAAGAGAGCTATCAAGCAATACGCTCAAGATTGCACTAAATACAAATATATGAGAGAACGACTCTTAAGACCGTTCCTCTTCCAGGCGGACCGCAGCACCAAGCCGCGGCAGTCCAACAGCAGCGAGGACGAGTACCTGACGCCGGCGCCGCCGCCGCTGCCGGCCGCGCGCCGCCTCGACATCACGCTCAGCCAGCTGCTCACGCTCACCATGGACGACCTGGCGGCGAGGTACACTCACTAAATACAAACATATGAGAGGTCGTCCTCCAGGCGGACCGCAGCACCAAGCCGCGGCCGTCCAACAGCAGCGAGGACGAGTACCTGACGCCGGCGCCGCCGCCGCTGCCGGCCGCGCGCCGCCTCGACATCACGCTCAGCCAGCTGCTCACGCTCACCATGGACGACCTGGCGGCGAGGTACACTCACTAAATACAAACATATGAGAGGTCGTCCTCCAGGCGGACCGCAGCACCAAGCCGCGGCCGTCCAACAGCAGCGAGGACGAGTACCTGACGCCGGCGCCGCCGCCGCTGCCGGCCGCGCGCCGCCTCGACATCACGCTCAGCCAGCTGCTCACGCTCACCATGGACGACCTGGCGGCGAGGTACACTCACTAAATACAAACATATGAGAGGTCGTCCTCCAGGCGGACCGCAGCACCAAGCCGCGGCCGTCCAACAGCAGCGAGGACGAGTACCTGACGCCGGCGCCGCCGCCGCTGCCGGCCGCGCGCCGCCTCGACATCACGCTCAGCCAGCTGCTCACGCTCACCATGGACGACCTGGCGGCGAGGTACACTCACTAAATACAAACATATGAGAGGTCGTCCTCCAGGCGGACCGCAGCACCAAGCCGCGGCCGTCCAACAGCAGCGAGGACGAGTACCTGACGCCGGCGCCGCCGCCGCTGCCGGCCGCGCGCCGCCTCGACATCACGCTCAGCCAGCTGCTCACGCTCACCATGGACGACCTGGCGGCGAGGTACACTCACTAAATACAAACATATGAGAGGTCGTCCTCCAGGCGGACCGCAGCACCAAGCCGCGGCCGTCCAACAGCAGCGAGGACGAGTACCTGACGCCGGCGCCGCCGCCGCTGCCGGCCGCGCGCCGCCTCGACATCACGCTCAGCCAGCTGCTCACGCTCACCATGGACGACCTGGCGGCGAGGTACACTCACTAAATACAAACATATGAGAGGTCGTCCTCCAGGCGGACCGCAGCACCAAGCCGCGGCCGTCCAACAGCAGCGAGGACGAGTACCTGACGCCGGCGCCGCCGCCGCTGCCGGCCGCGCGCCGCCTCGACATCACGCTCAGCCAGCTGCTCACGCTCACCATGGACGACCTGGCGGCGAGGTACACTCACTAAATACAAACATATGAGAGGTCGTCCTCCAGGCGGACCGCAGCACCAAGCCGCGGCCGTCCAACAGCAGCGAGGACGAGTACCTGACGCCGGCGCCGCCGCCGCTGCCGGCCGCGCGCCGCCTCGACATCACGCTCAGCCAGCTGCTCACGCTCACCATGGACGACCTGGCGGCGAGGTACACTCACTAAATACAAACATATGAGAGGTCGTCCTCCAGGCGGACCGCAGCACCAAGCCGCGGCCGTCCAACAGCAGCGAGGACGAGTACCTGACGCCGGCGCCGCCGCCGCTGCCGGCCGCGCGCCGCCTCGACATCACGCTCAGCCAGCTGCTCACGCTCACCATGGACGACCTGGCGGCGAGGTACACTCACTAAATACAAACATATGAGAGGTCGTCCTCCAGGCGGACCGCAGCACCAAGCCGCGGCCGTCCAACAGCAGCGAGGACGAGTACCTGACGCCGGCGCCGCCGCCGCTGCCGGCCGCGCGCCGCCTCGACATCACGCTCAGCCAGCTGCTCACGCTCACCATGGACGACCTGGCGGCGAGGTACACCCACGTGCTGCGCTGTTGCGTTGTGTTGTGTGTTTTTACAATTGAATATTTGATATTCTCCTCTTTATTCGGATATAATATATAGGGGAGATCCGAGCACCTTAGGACACCGTGTACCTAAGGACAGTGATAGAATTACTCCAAATATGGCGCTATTAGTGCCACAAACGAACCTCGATCGTACCCGAAAATGTCGGCGATTTTGAATGTTCACGTCAGGTAGTTGCGGATTGGCAAAATTTTGCAACTGTTGTCTTTTCATCCATGTTCTAAGTGGAAAATTTAAGATTAAGAGGACATATGTATATTACGCATTATTGTCAGTTTATGTGTATATACTAATTTTGCTGCCTCACTCCTTAATAAAACAAAATAGTTTTGTACCTTGACACTTATATTTTTGTACCTGGGGTCGGTCCTAATTATTATTTTTGTGGTTTTAAATGCTACGAAGTAAGAGGATAGTAACTATACTTAATACGGGTAATGTGATAGAAGCTATAAAAAAGGTTATAGTACAACGTCATACAACGAATGGTCAATTCGAAAGGCTGCTAAAGAATGTTATGTTTCAAAATATTTGATTGCCTTAGATAAAAAAAAAAGAATATTTATCAAACATGTTTTTTAATTAATTTCGTAGTTATCACTACTTTAGGCCAGTCGTGGCGCAGGGCACAGAACGTGACTGTAAAACCGACAGGTTGTGGGTTCGATCCCCACTCGAGGAAATGAAATATTTACTTAAATTTATATTTCCATTTCTTCGCTCTGGTGTCGAGGACAAGCGCGGCGTTGTGTTCTGCCACTCAACACGCAATGCCTCCAAAATTCTGCAGAAACTGGGGAACGGAGTGTCTTAATACTAGGTTCCCTCTGCCTATCCTGTAGTGTGCGGGATACGGATGCGCTGCGCCACGACTGGCCTGATGAGCATGACTCTCTTGGCCTATATGAGTAACTCTTGAAAAAAAGGTTGTAAGTAAAATATTTTATTATGTTACCCTCGATATTTACAATTTATTTCCAGGCTCCGCGTCCCGACCGCTACACTGTCGTCTATGACGCTGCCTCAACTCACCGACTATTTGCGGTCGTATGTGGCATCTGAAAATGAAAAAGCTGTGAGTAATTGACATGACTTTATTATTATTCTTTATAGCTTCAAGCTGAATCGTCCAGTGTAGGCAGAAGGAACGTAGTGATAAGACATTCCGTTCCCCATGCACGGCCCAACGAATCGAATCCACAACTGTTGCGTTTACAGTCAGACTTTGCACCGCTGCACCACATTTTTCCTACCTCATTTTTTTATTATAATCTTGTTTTTATAACCTTATTATTTTTTTTTATTTTAGCATATACACATCGATCCAGCTGTTAAAGAAAAGGAGAGAGTGACACCCATTATTCCTGTTATACCTCCGACTACGTTACCTGAAAAACCACTTACTCTAGCATCTGCTACAAGTGAATTTAAACCACAATTTGAAGACAATTTCGCCCCGACAGACTCAATGGACACCTTTGTAGCAAACTTCGATGATTTCGACAAAAAAGCTAACCCAACCTACGACAAATACGCGGCGTTCAGGGAAATACAGGAACAAGAACTGAAAGCTAAATCAATACTAGATCCCATAGACATCGAAATAGAAATAAAACAAGAAGATGACAAAGAATTGGCAACCATTGAGAATTTAATCAAAACCGAAGAAAAGAAAATTGAGGAGCGAAAAGAATTGGATAAAAGTCCTTTGAAGAGTTTAGATGAATTGACAATAGATTCTTTTAATATGTTTCGTAATTCCGTGAGTCCGAAACCGATTGACGCTAAGATTGAAGATATTAAGAGTGTTATGAAGACTTTACAAATAGAAAGGGCGAGGCGTAGTGTCTCACCTCGAGACGATACAATTGAGCCTAAACAAGAAGACACTAACGATAGATACGCAGCTCTAAGAGAAATCACTATAACAGAACCACCTCAAGATGAATTCGAATCTATACCTCCCGAAGCTCCCAAAGAAAGAAAGAAATCCGATGAAAAATCCGATGGTTTTGACAATTCAGATTTTTTCGACTGTATCGATAATAGTTCTTTATCGTTTAACGTTGAGGACGCGTTTAGAAAAAGTCCTGGTATGAAAGAGAAGGACGAGGAGAAGAAAGTAGAGGAAAAGAAAGAGATGGCAGTAGAAATTCTGCCTATTAGAGACTTGCAACCACCTACGAGGTTGTCGGCTGGGTCTATAAGTGATGTGGCGAGTGGTTCATCTCCAGATACTAAAGGTATATTTAAGTTGTTATTTACATGGTAACGTAATATTTTTATCTACCGTTAGTCCTCGTCCACCGTCATCAGTCTTTTCGTGCATGCCCTCCGAAGATTCTCCTTCGTCAGATACTTCTTCTTATGTGGTATTAGGTAGTAACGTCATCGATACTGAACCAAAGAGATCTTGGTTGATCTAAGTACTAGTTATTCTGTTGCTTTATAAATTTGTCTAACTATTCTTTTATCATTTATTCTTGTGACATGCCCTATAACATTATCCATAATTATTTTTTTCATCTTCGACACCAGAGCAGAGAAATAAAAATATAAATTTAAATAAATATTTCATTTCCTCGAATGGAGATCGAACTCACAACCAGTCTCGTTTACAGGCCCCTGCGCCACGACTTGGCCTCGGTGCATTTATCGTTTCATTTAAAAAAAACATGCATAACAGTTATGTGATCACAATGATTTTTCTGTGTGCATTATTTATTGTTATAACATAAGTAAAATTTCATATTTTCTAATTATAATTGGTTAAACCCACAGATCGGATGGCACCAGTGATTGGTGGTTTAACGAGGCTCGGTTGGACTGAGGGCTGGTCCTCAGATTCAAGGGACTCGGAGCCGCGGCAACGACGACGACGCGCACATAATAGAGGACCTTCTGGTTAGTATTATTTTTGTTTATATGTATACGTCGTGTTATATTGGTAGTATTTTGATGAAATAAAAATTTTATTCATTAATTTTATATTATACTTGAGAATAATTACTAATAAATAACGTTGGTAGCGTTTATTTGATTTTCAAAGCATTGTGAGCGACAGAACGCCACGATTTGCCTTGTTACCAGAGCTGTGAAATGAAAATAATAATAATAATTTCTCCAAAGTGGGAATCCAACCCACAATTATACGCTTATGCCACTGCGCCACGACGGTCTAAATGTTACAAGTAAAGTAATAAATTTTGGTTGCAGTTCAAACATCATCATCATCTCGTGACGTATCGCCGTGGGACGAGGAGCCACCGATAGCGCGGCTACCACGTCCACCTTCACACAGAGACAGAGAATCACGGTAAATTATTATAAATTTTATTCTTCGTTCGCACAGTTTGTGTATTGAATGGCGGAACTCGACGCCGCTCTTTGTCTACCAGAATGGAAAAATTAAAATAAAATAAATATAATCATTCTCCCCATGTGGGGAACGAAACCCCTAACCGTTGTGTTTGTAATCTGACGCTCTCCTACTACACCATGACAGTCTTACTTATACTTAAAATAATGAGGCTGTTTAGTAGAAATATGAATATACATACAAAATGCTGACACACCAATAAATTACTTATTGGTGTGTTAGCATTTATATTATAATTTCCAAACAGACACAATTCATCCGGTTCCCGCGAATGCCTGGATTCAGGCAGCGGCAGAGAGAAAGAAAAAATAAGAGACAAACGAGGCAGTCGAGATAGAGATCTAAATAGAGATGGCAGAGATTCAGCAAGAGACCGCCGAGATTCCGGCAGCGGCAGGGACAGGCGTGACGTCAGTAAGGATCGAGACCATAGACGAGATAGACGAAGTAGGGAACGGGAGGAGACGTGGAGAGACCGGAATTATAGTAGAGACAGAGATTATAGAGACTCGCGGAGTAGAGAGCGCAGTAAGGATTATAGAGATATAGACCGACACAGGAAACCGAGACATTCTTATGACGAAGAGGAGTGAGTAATTTTTTTATTGTGATAACTGTAACTTTTTTATTAAAAGTATATTTTTTTTAACATAGCAGGGCCTTTTTCAAAGTTTTCAGAAAAAAAAAATTATTACTAAGGATAGTGTGAAATAGCACTTCACAAATATCAAAAATATATATATTTTTGTTTACATGATTGTTGTGGAAAGTTTGGTCTTTTCATTCTCGTCAGATCCATAACTATACATTTTTACTTATTATTTGTTTGAAATAATATTATATTAAAAAAATATACAGTGCTTGTGTCCCTGAGCTCGGCTTGGCGCAGGGACACAAGGTTGTGACTAACGCAACGGTTGTGGATTCGATCTCCACTCGAGGGAATGAACTATTAATTTCTTCGCTCTGGCAAAAAAATCGGCATTGAGTTCCACCACTCAACATGCAATTGCTCGAAAAATTGGAAAAGAAAAGAGAAACACTATAAACAAGCAAATCGCATATCGCACCAGAGGAGTCTAGTAATCCTACACAAATGTGCATTTCTAGAATATTCGATATATATGATTTGTATCGAATACAAGTGCTAAACGCAACGGTCTCCCCATACCCTTGTCGCCTCGTCCGCTGTCATCAACCTCTTTATACATCATTAAATGCCCTCCGGGGGTCCTGATAACGCTGCTATCTTCCAGCATCATCGATACTATATTCTTGAAGTTCCATCGAGATCTCAACCTACCTCATGTTACAACTATAATTGACTTGTTTTATTTTTTTTTCCAAAATATTTCTTATTATGTTTTCGATTTTGTTGATTGATTTTAAAAAAAATATGAAAAAAAACATAACAATTTGAAAAAAAAAAATCAAATCAGTTTCACGCTGTACGCCGCACACAGCCGGGTCGGCAGAGGGAACCTTGTGTTAGATTCTCTTTTTCCCACTATAATAATTTTGTATATTTCAGTTATAGCGATGGGTGTGGTTCCGGACGATCATCTCCACGAGAGAGATGGACGGACCAACGGTGGAGGAGAGACGGTATTGTTTTATGTTTATTTTTTGTATACATATTTTGATAATAGCAATCTAATGACAATTTCGTAAAGTTTGATAATATCAAAGTAATTTTTTTTTGTTCATCAATATGAGACATGTCTTTCCAAGATAAAAAAAATACTTAGTATATACAATACATCAATTACCAATCATCAATAAGAAATAACTTTTTTAAACATTTTTTTAAAATGTTATTCCACACTTGGGAAAGAAAAATACTTATTTAGAAAACGTACAAAAATTTTAACGTAGCGGGACTCGAACCCGCGCCTCCTGGAAACCGACCTTTCTAAATAAGTATTTTAAGGAGTAAGTTTGTAAGACTGGCTGTGGTAGGTATCTAAAGATTAATATTGGGCAACATTTTATTTTTCAGAAAGAAATTATGGATCGTTAGGATGGCGCGACGCCAGACGTAGGACTGAAATGAGGCAAAATGAAGATCCAAATGAAAGGAGGTAAATAGTTTACAACTAATTAAATGTTCTTTATAATTTTATCTTTTACTAAACAAACACACATTATTTTTAACATTTTTTAAAGTGTTAATCGACACTTAAGAAGAGAAAAATACTTATTTAGAAAACGTATAAAAATTTGAAGGTAGCGGGACTCGAACCCGCGCCTGCTTGAAACCAACCAGGCGCTCTGACCACGTATGAACGTATACATTAAACACGCATTAGTGGATTATTTTGATCTTTCTTCAGAGTTAGTGACTTAATTGCTTAGTCTTATTTGTTATTTACACATTAGACATTTTCGAGACACAAACTTGTAAAGTAAAATATTCTTTCTCTTAGATACGGATCTACTCTAGGCTGGCCAGGGAGGCGTTCAGCAACAACCACATCGCGACGAGAAGCCGAACGTGATATCCGCGAATCCCGGGACTCGGGCCGGGATTCCCGAGACGCCCGGGACTCCGGTCGAGACTCCGGCAGGGATTCCCGAGACCCGCGGGACTCGGGCCGGGACTCACGAGACACGAGGGATTCGGGACGTGAATCAGGGAGGGATTCTCGTGATCCCCGTGACTCAGGCCGAGAGTCGGGTCGCGATTCCACCCGTGACTCGCGGGATCCGAGACGACGGCGGCGCGAGGATCCCCGAGTAAGGCCGAGGGATTATCGTTTTTCAAATGATTTTTCTCCACGAGAAAGAGAACATACGTCGCCCTTCGATAACGATTTTCAAGACACGCCTGCGCAGAATGCAAAGAAACGCGCCCCGTACTCTTGCTTAGAGGGGACAAGGTAAATATAACAAATAATATTTATATTTCATTTTTAGTAGTCACACCACATTTTGCCAAATGGCACTGTTCAAGACTATTTTAAAAAAAATATTTGCCTCACACATAAAAACAATGTATTTTAAACTTCAGATTCGCTTTCGAGCCAGAAGAAACAACAGCATCACCAGTATCGGGCAGCTCAATCCGCGCCAGAGACGGCGATTCACCCGCAACTCGATTCCGATTCGATTCTGATTCGATCTCCCCGAGATCGATGTTCGAAGACGATTTTACTATATCTACTCCTAGAGGTCGCACTGCGTCCATAGCTGAGGAAGACGAAGGGGATTTACCGCCACTCCGAGCTAAACCACAACAGCATCGAGACATCAAGAAATCGGATTCGGTTAATATTTTTACTCGAGAATCGGATCCGTTTGAAGGCGATGCTTTTTTTGCCTGTACGGGCTCGGATCGTGCTGCCCGAAGAGAGAACTGGCCCGGGGATTTCCAGGGGTTTGAGAACGCGTGAAACTGTTATTTTGGATAAAGTAGTTTTGTACACGCTATTTGTCAAATAATGACATTTTTCTCTTCGACTTAGACAGTTTTTTTAAGTTTATTTATCAATCTATGTATTTTTGTTTAAAATTTTTAATTTTCTAAATGATTTTTTTTAATGGATTCCGTACTAATCGAGTTATAAGGGAATTGAAGGAGAGAAAAGTGTTATTAATGGATGCCAGTTTCAGACCAACGGTTAAAAGAATTTCGTTTCAAATAAAGTCAATTGAGGAAATCAAACCGTTCTGAAATAAATATTTGCTTAATGCTTGCCACGTAGTGCTATACAGTCGACGTCGACGATAAATTACCTTACTATGTAATATGAAGATGAATTTTTATAACCTTTCACACCATTCCGAACAGTAAAAAATAATTAATAATATCTGTTATTATATTATTATAAAAAAATATAGTGAGAAATATTTGAATTTTTCTAGTAAATCATCATGCCGTCTTATATAACGATTGCCATTAAACTAACCTATATTATTCTAGGATACGTTCTAAGGATCTCATATTTATTGTTTACCACTAACAAGTAAGCCGTCACTAGTGTATGTATATTTATTACATAATATAATATACATATATATGAAAGTCGTATATATTTGTAGTGTTATAAAAGGTGTGTATACATTTGGACCCCTCGTTTGTATATGCCTTTAGAACCTGTGATATGTACAAGCGACGCCATCACGTTTGTTTTTTGTCTTTAGTGTCTCATTTCTATGTCCTAACACCTCGATACGATATTTTGTATAGGAAAACCATTTAAATTTAAAATCATAAATATCGTCGCACTGAAAAATGTTGATGAATATATTTCTTATAAAAAATCTTTTGTTATAACAACAATATCATTTGTTACAGTACATTTATATGTTAAAGAGATATTAGTTCTGTTATTACTAAAGTAGCTATCAATATCGAAGGTTCAAATAAACCATTTTCACAAATGGTCTTCTTAATATATTTAAATTTTAGATTCGAATATTTACATTTTAAGACGCTAGATTCGATAGAAAACAATCTTTCATACGCTATATCTTTGAACATTTTAAATTTATGAAACCAACTAAAACATATATAAAAACTATAATTTCTAAGCCTCTTTAGTTGTAGCAGAACTATGCTTAATAAAAAAATATGATGAATCAAACTTTTTTTATAGATAATTTGATATTACAAAACACAAATTTCACTTGTATATGAAAATTAGTTTCAGCACGTTAATATTTTCGGCACAAAAATATTTGAAAATCATCGCTTATATTGGTATTGTAAATATTTTGTTATGAAAAGATCATTTTGATATTGCTTTGTAAATAAATGTTTAAATTATTTATCTGTGGTACTGCAAATGATTTGCATTTTTTTCTTTTTTTTTTTATTAAACTGGCATTTAAAGCAAAAGTAATTCTTACTTAGACCTGCAATAATTATTGGAAATGAGTTCGTAATACTCATTTTTAGCATTTTTTACAAAAGTACTCTTCATTTCGATTCTTATTACATAAATAAAAAATTAAATGATTGATACAGATTATATATGAACTTTCTATATATAGTCATTTTGACCATTAATTGTGACTATGATTAAATAATCATATTTTTATTATTGTATATTATTATTTATTAAGCACTTTATTAATTTCTTGTGATGCTGAAGACTAATTTCTCTCATTTTTTTAGATTTGTATTGATATAAAAAGTTTGTCTTAAAAGATTTTTCAAGTATTATTTTATGTAGTACACATTTCTTTAATATTGAAATCGAATATTTTTTATTTTTACTGTGATATTTTTTGTCTTAATAATAATATGGTTCTTGATTCATTAATTTTTTATAGTTCAAATTCTATATGTAATAAAAAAGATTTTATATTAGCTATCACATTGTATACTTCCATCATATTATATACGTTTTTTTACTTTAATTCCATTAATTATAAAATTTATTATGTATTGTGATTTATTTTTAATCGTGTATACATTTTACATAAGATACATTTGAATCGATTTTTTATGTCAACTAGTCCATACGTTTTTATAGTATAATAATAGTTTATTAATTTATTAAAAACCGTGTTTTGTACTCACTCATTTTTGTACATAAGTAGATTATAAAAATGTTCAATTAACCACACATTTATAGCGCAGTACCAAAGGTATTTTATGTTCTATACCTAACTGTTGTGTAAAATACTTAAAAGTTAATAAAGTTGTAACAATATTAATATTGTTTCATTATACCTATTTTTTACAACCCTTTTTGTTTGTTATTGTCAAAGCGCGGCGCTAAGTTCCGCCACTCAGCACGCAATGCATCCAGAATTCGGCGAAAAGTGGGGAACGGAGTGTCTCAACACTAGATTCTCTCTGTCTACCCTGCTGTGTGCGGGATACAGCGTGAAGCTGATTTAAATTATTGTTTCTTATTATTGATAGACGCAAGAGATAATAGGTCTTTATGGAAATCAGTGACCTTATTTTTATAGTAACTGGTGTACTAGCTAGTAGATTATAGTTAAATTTACATCAAATTAAATTTTCATAATTATAATATTGCAATAGTGTCAAGTCGAAAATTAAATAATTTGGTTGTGAAATTATTGTGAAATGTGTGTGTGATGTGTGAAAGATTTTATTAACCACTCATTTTAAATAAATGTAGTATCTATTTAAAATAAATAATAATAGGATTTAAAATATTTTTCTCAAAATATACAGGATGGAAGTGCTGATACTTCCATCCTGTATATTTTGAGAAAAATGTTAACTCCTTTTACGGAAACAGCATATAGGGTAAAATATTTTAAACTCATACCCAAAGAAATTAATCAAGATAACTCAACAGTTTAGACGTAGGATTTTTTTTCATTTCACGTTGTTTATCCATACCTGTATTTCGTGTGACGCAGTTACGCATAGATACCAATAACGTAAGCACATTCTATTACAAAAATACTGCTAAAGGTTAAAAAACTTTGAGCTCTGCCGTCAATACCTACGACTCGATTTCGGAATGAGCCGTATGTGGCGGTTTCCCTTTGATAGGTTTATGTATGCTTCATTTAAAGTGGTGCTGACACTTCCATCCTGTATAAATGCCAAGTGGTTATTATAATAATAAGAGCACGGACGCGCTATTGCTTATACACAAAGAAAATCGAATGACTAGAAATTTCAATATTCTCGTTTGAATTAATTTCTTTGCGCTTTTGCTCTCTTCACTCTATTTAAATATGATACGGTATTTAATGAATACCGTATATTATTAACTAGCGGCCCACTCGCAGCTTCGCCCGCATACCACCTATAATAATTTTATTACGTTACATTTGCGAATAAATTGATATATTTAATGATAAACAACTTGTTTTCATAATTCAGAGAAAGTGCAAGCACTATGTATGCGGTTGTACGAGAGGACCAGTGGCGTAGCTAGGGTATTTGCTGCCTAGTGCAGCTTAGGACTTTATGCCCTTTAAAATGGTCAAAATAATTTCATATTTCAAAATATATATAATAACTTATATATAATAATAACTTATATATAATAATTATGAGGCCGGTCGTGGCGCAGCGGCACGAGGTGTGACTGCAAAACCGACTGGTTGTGGGTTCGATCCCCACTCGAGGAGATGAAATATTTACTTAAATTTATATTTCCATTTCTTCGCTCTGGTGTCGAGGTTAAGCGCGGCGTTGAGTTCTGCCACTCAACACGCAATGCCTCCAGAATTCGGCAGAAAGTGGGGAACGGAGTGTCTTAACACTAGGTTCCCTCTGCCTACCCTGCTGTGTGCGGGATATAGCGTGAAGCTAATTTAATTTTTTTTTTTAATTTTTATAATAATTATACATTAAAATTATTGCAAAAACTTAAAAACGGACATTACGCGCTTTTTGATTAGCAAATTCATTAATCACATTTTCAAAATCAATAGTATCCTCTCAGAAGACGTTGTCGGCGGAAAAGGCGCCCTCGCAGAATTCGAGCCTAGGCTTGCAGCCGTAAAAAGAGCATTGAATTATTTTAATTTTACGTTTTTTTTTCTATAGAATATTTTAATCTTAATAAATTAAATAAATAGAATATTTGAATCTTACAACATACTGACATATATTTAACTATAATGGCAGCGCACGCGCTTAAATAAATTTTGATAGCGTTTCTTATTATTATTTCGTTACTTAAGGCTAACTAAGACTTACACAGTAATGTTATAACCTATAGCACTAATAGTTTCATTTAAAATGGTTGATTACATGATTTTCTTAAGATTGATATTTTTAAATTCGTACATTTTGAATGGAATGTCCGATTTTATTCATTTAAAAAATATTTTACACGTATCGAAATTATCTTTAATAATATATCATTTAATAGGATAAGGATTAATGTAGAGGTATGGATAATATGGTTTGATTATTGTCGGCACATTTGTCAACTTATAAAATATAAAAAAAATATGATATTGAAGCGTTAATTACGTTAGCTACAGCCAGAAGGTCGAAAAAAAACCAAAAACTGTTTAAACTAACTTTAATTAATTAAAATAATTACATTTAAGACTTATTACTAAAAGTGAAAGTATGACCTACTCGATGTAAGTTCAAACTAATTATGATCTAGAAAATACAATAAAATATTTAATTCACAAAATGCAATTATGCATTCCCACGCTAATGATGTCCACACTCAACACTCAACACAAAGTTCACATGAGAAAGGAATTCCTGTATCGGCAATCTTCCTGGAAAGTGTATATGTAACTCCTCCACCCTCAGATCAGCAACTATTTTAGTACGTTGAGATAAAATGTTGCTGGCATCTTTCTGCGCTCTCCTGATGTCCCTGCTTCCCCCATCTGCTCACTTACATTATCATTTGAAGTTAGGGTTGTATCTTCCTTATGTTTTCGATTTTTCCTTAACTTATAACGATGGGTTGCGATGCCTATAATGAGTGCACCTGCACCTAACACGAAGACATATAAGGGTATCGTAGTATGATAAAATGTATTTAAATGCAACTTGTCGAGTTGTAATGGATTTTCTTGCATTATTTTTTCTTGAATGCTATGAAGTTCTTGTAAATCTATTGATTTTACATTAAGATGAGTAGGAACATTATCTTGTTTCACTGCGCTGAACGGTATTTGCATCAATTTCAGTGGCTGTCCTTTTATTTCATCACTTTCATTTACGATGGTAAATTCTGCAGTTTTCATATAACATTTCACGGGAATACTGATTAAATAGCTGCCCTGGAGCGATGTGAATTCTTCTCTGTCGCAGACTAAATGTACTTTGCTGAGATGCGGGAATGATAGAACATAATGTTGATCATCCAGCTTTTCCATTGCCTCTTTTGCTAAAGTTACTGTTGTATATTGACAAAAATCATTTAAAACTTGATGAAGGATAAGTTGCTGCACGCAGTCAGGATCCGTACGAATACGTTGATTTACTTCCTTTTCACAAAGATACCAGTGTTTAACCTTCGGACATTCAGTCTCCATGTACATGAACGAGTTCTCGTTAATTGCTATGAAAGGATATGGAGGTATAATGATATTTTGGACTTTATTAGGTACAATGGAAAGTTTATAGAGGTCGTAGGTATCTGCAGAAATTATTGGAAATTTAAAAATTATTACTATTTGATTATCTGTATAATAGCATCCTGGTTCTATAATATCATAATATTCTCTTAATTCTAAGTCTATAATTTGATCCTTATTATATATATTTCTTAATTTATCTATCATTAATTTTAAAACACTTATATCTATCATAGAATGGTGTGTAGTTGAAACACGAATAAAAGCTAACATATTTTCTACCCTAATTAACTCGGCCATTAAATCTTCTATATTTTCTCCTATTATTACCAAAAGCTGGGCAAATTTTGCATATTTCATTAAACTATCCTCCCTATAGATATTTGAATTTAAAATGAGTTCTAAAGTGTTATTAATTTTAATTTGATTTTCAACTAACTGAGTAAGTATGCTACTATGTTTCGACATCCATTCTTTACTTAAACTAACATGATTATTAAACTGGGTTACCATTTTATCTTGATTATTTTCTAATAATTTTATCGCATTATTGTAATTTAAAGCGTCTTTGTAATCTAAATTTCCCGTAATACTTTTAATTATGGAACCCAAGCCATCTACAAGACCTCTTTTGACTCGACTTGGTTCTAATGACTTGAGTTGGTCAGAGACCCTTACAAGCTTTTCAGTAAGATAATTTATTTGTAGTTCATAGAGTAAGTAGGTTTCATTACTAAGAAGATTTTGAAGTCTACCTAACTGGGTCATTAAAAGTTCTATTTTATCCTCTATATAGTCTAATTTTACATATTGTAGGAAAGTATGGTGGTGAGTAGTCAGTCGTATAGGTCCAAGTTTGTAAGGTAATAGTCCAGGTCCATCGTCCAGGCTCTCAAGTTTTATCTCGGAGGGGTTCGTCGCGTGGATTGTCAGCATTACCAGTATTATCCTGTAACAAGTTAGCCCCTTTAGGAACTCGTTTTAGGCGGGATTTGGCAACAGGACCACGTTTTCTCGAGGTGTATATATGAATGGGTAAGTCAGCTAAAACTGTATCCTGCGTATACCGTGGTGCGACCTTTTGACGACTAGCAAGAGGATTTTTTATAAAGATTTGTTGTTGAGGTGCATACTCAACCTCTGGCTCGCGATTTTTATTCCTACTGTCTATTAAAGCTCTACGATTCTCAAGGGATGTACTATTTATAATTTCGTAAACTTTCTTCATACTTTCTTTATGATTAATAATATATTGCTGTAATAAATGTTGGGTGAAATCTATATCATGACAGTCTCTTGGGTCGAAGTGTCCGTTCAGTAAATCAAAGGGTCTACATTTAGTAAAGCTGTGTATAGAGCTATTATAAGCTATAATAGCATATGACATAAGATTAACTACAGATTCGTCTTTATGTTGTAGCTTTAGGATTCGAAGGTGTTCTAATATAGTTGAGTGGAAACGTTCAATATTACCGTTATCATTAGGGGAGTGAGCTAGAATTCTATGATGATTAATTTTGTGTAACCTTGTAAATTCAGAAAATAATTGATTAGTGAATTCCGTTCCGTTGTCAGTCACTATTGTCATGGGTATACTATGGTGTGAACAAAATTTTAATAAAGCTTGTAAGATGCTAACGGCTGTTCCATCGCGTAGATGGTAGGCTTGCCCATATTTAGTAAAAACATCTATAAAAGTTATATATTTTTCATTCTGTACCGTAAATAAATCGAGGTGTATAATTTCAAAAGGTTTAGTAGCTGGGGGTACAACATTAAATTGGGGTCTTATTGGGTTCCTATCATACTTAGCTTGACCACAGATTGTACATTCATTAATAAATTTGGAAATGTGCTCTTTCATGTTAGGCCAGTAATATTTTCGAGATAAAGCAAGGTAGCATTCGTTTATTCCTCGGTGGTTTGTCTTACCATTATGATAGTGGGATATAATTTCCTGTTGTCGTAAATAGTCTCTAATATTTTCCATTTCAACTTTGGCTAAAACAAGGTTCATCGATGAGCTTTTAAATTTGTCTTGAATAATAGGGATTATAGAATACATTGCTAGGGGTGGATTAATAAGGATACCAGTTTTTATTTTTGGATTAACATATTCTTTTATAGCGTTAACAACATCTTCTTCCAGATTGCTTTCTAATAATTGTACGGAAGTTCGCGTATGGTTGTCAAAGGGTTTGGTCACTGTCGGTTTTCGTTTAACGTCGTTAACTATTGTGAAATATATTTGTCTAGTAAATCTATTAAGAGGGTCGTCAGTAATTGGTACATTTAATATAGGATTTTCTCTATCAGAGTGTACTGTGTCGGTGGAAGAATTTGATAAAAGTGGTACCTGTTCAGAGGGATTTCCAAACAGAGAGTTTAATTCGTCAATTTCTTCAATTAAAGTTTTACTTTCCTCGTTATGAATTTCAATTCGCGAGAGGGCGTCAGCGTTGGTATTCATTTTTCCTTTCTTATATAATACTGTGAAATCGTACTCGCTTAATTTCAGTCGCCATCTAGTGAGACGTGAATTCGGTTCCTTCAAATTCATCATCCACTGTAGAGGCTTGTGATCTGTCAGTATTTTAAACTTTCGTCCGAAAAGGTATGGTCTAAAGTATTTAGTTGCCCACACTATGGCAAGAAGCTCTTTCTCTATCGTGCTATAATTGATTTCATTGTCATTTAAAGTACGGGATGCAAAACATATGGGTCTGTCGGCTCCTATTGGTCCCTGGGATAATATAGCTCCAATAGCAAGGTTTGATGCGTCAGTCGTCAAGTTAAAGTCCTTAGAAAAATCTGGATACTGTAAGATGGGGTCGTTAGTCAAGAGAGTTTTACATTTTTCAAAACATGATATGTATTCAGTGTCAAGTGTAATTTTTTTACCCTTTTTTAAGCATTGTGTGAGAGGCTTTGTAATGCGTGCAAAATCTGGAATAAATTTACGGTAGTAGCCTAGAAGACCTAAAAATTGTTTTATTTCTTTGGTTGTTTTTGGAATAGGGTATTTTTTTATAGCGGAAATTTTGTCTGGGTTCGGTTTTATACCGTCCTTGCTAATTATATGTCCAAGGTAAGCTGTTTCCAGCTTAAGGAACTCAGATTTGTCCATCTGTATTTTAAAATTAGATTCGCGGAGTCTCTGAAATACTTTCTCTAAATTATTTATATGTTCTTGTAAGGATGTACTAAAAACTATTATATCGTCTAGGTAAACGAGACATATTTCATTTTGCAAACCTCGTAGTACGTTGTCCATTACTCTCTGAAATGTGGAGGGTGAGTTTTTCAACCCCATGGGCATACGAAGAAACTCAAAGTGACCGTGCTCTACATTGAATGCAGTTTTAGAAATGTCCTGAGGGTCCATTTCTACTTGATAAAATCCGCTCGCTAGATCTAGAGTGGTAAAGTAATGACATTTCCCTAACTTGTCTAGTACGTCATTGATGTTTGGTATTGGGTATTTGTCATCTATGGTTTTTTCATTTAATTTTCGAAAGTCAACTACAAGTCGCCATTTTTGTTTACCTGAGGCATCAGTCTTTTTAGGTACTACCCAGATTGGTGAACTCCAGGCAGAGTCGGATGGTCTTATTATACCCTGGTCTAGCATTTTCGAAACCTGGTCCCTAACCTCCTGTCTATGAATGAAAGGATAACGATAAGTTCTGGCATGCACGGGAATTTCGTCAGTTGTCCTTATTTTATGTTTAATTTTATTAGTAAAAGTCAAAGCTTCACCTTCAATATAAAAAACATCCGAATATTTAGAGCAGAGAGCAACGAGATTACCTTTTTCCTCATTATTTAAGTGGTCGGTTCTCAATCGTGATATTACGTCTTGTTTCCGTGTCATATATCGAGTGCAAGTGTTCTCAACATTAAATAACTCAGCGCTCGCCGGTCGGTCGAGAGATAAGATGATGTCATTCGGTGTCGGATTCTTTACCTCTATGTAGCCGCGGTTATTAGTGACAGTGGTAATACATTCATGAATAATGCAATTACAAATTAATTGTTCCTTAATAAAAACTTCGCCGTCTGGGGAATTTATGGGAATGCGAATTATTTTCGAGGTCCCGGCTGGTATTATATCCTCGTAAAGATTAACATTACGCGAATTATACATAGAAATAGGATTCGAAGCGGAGCGAGTTATTAAATATCCATCTTTTAAATCAATTTTAGCTTCCCATTCTGTTAGTAAGTCTAGTCCTATAAGTCCGTCAAAATAATCATGAAAATTGTATATGAATAATTTTATATTTCCCGTGTCCTTGAGCTCTTTAAAGCACGGTAAAGTTATGGAATAGTCATTTCTGCTAACTGTGTGTACATTTGTGACCTCAAAGGGGTCATAATTGAGGGGAATATTTGGAAAATATTTAGTTACAGCACTGGGGCTAATAAAAGATTGGTTTGCGCCAGTGTCTATTAAAAATTTAAGTGGGGGGTTGTTAATTTGAATATAGGGTAACTGTCTCTGTGTCTGTAAATTTAAATCTATTTTGGTTTGAGTGATTTCTCTTTGGACCGAAAATCCTGATTTAAAACATTAGAATCCAATGGTGGTTCATTTTCATTTAATAAATTATCGTCATTAGCTTCATTATATGTAATTAAACTATTATCGTAAAAGTCGGGTACGTAGTCGTTGTTATAGGTATCATATTCATTATAGTGACTGTACTCTGGCTCGTAATAATATTCAGGGTAATTATAATACATATTTTCATAAGACAAACATTCATTCATATTCATTTCGCGTGCTTTTAAGTAGTTTGTAGGTGGCGGATTACCCGATTTTCGCCAGTCATGTCCAGTCATCCAAGTATGGGGTAAAGGTCTGGGGGTAAAACTCTGGACTCCACTTATAGGTCTAGGCATAGAATTTTGAGGTAGATTATTTCTAGGGGGCAAACGGAAAACGTTGCTACGTGGATTATAATTGGGGGGTGGTGCGCTAAACATTTGTTGCGTTCTCGTATATATGGGTATATTATGTTGAGGTTGATTACGATTAAAATTAAATTTAAATGGTTGTGGTTGTTGAACAGGACGTTGACTTACAGGGTTTGGCCAATTAAAAACTGGGGGTTGGAAATTTTGTATTCTAGGGGGTAAAAATGGTATTGGGTTTGGTTTAGGGGTTGACTGCTGTTTTTGTCCGTCAGTACGTTGCTGCAAATATATAACATTTAATTCCTCCTGTACATATTCAAGAGCTTTTTCTATACTTTCGGGTCGCATACATCGAATTCGTGACCCTAAGGGTTCCTTTAAGCCGCGTACAAATGCTTGAGTCGTTACTTTTTTATAAAGATCGCGTTTAGCTTCTATTGTAGTCGGTATAGTCTCATGTAATGAAACGTAAGTCATTATAGTACTGAAAAGCGTTTGACAATGGCTATAAAATTCTTGGGGAGACTTATTTCCCTGTGCAGCTAGAGAGAGGTCATTGTAAAGAGCTGTTTCGTCGCGCTGGTCAGAAAAATTATTAATTAATGAAGTTCTTATACCCAGCCAACTATCTGGTATACCATTAGAATTTATTGTAGAAGCGGCAGTTCCCGTAATTTTATTTAGTATCCCGTTTAATAAACATAAATTAGTTAATTCACTACCCGGCGTATTATTTAAATATTGCGTTACAATTTGATCACAAATATTAATAAATCTAGTTAATACATTAGGGTTTCCATCAAATTCTGGCACAACCCTTATAACTTTGTAAACGCTATCAAGATCTTGCGCCATATTAGATTTTTCGTTATTTAAAAATTGAAAATTATTTTCTAAGCCTAAATCTCTACTATTATCTAAGCTACGATTACGGGCCTGCTGCGATGCAGATTCCCGTTGTCTATAAACTCTAGGAAAATAAATTTTGGAAAGGAATTACAACTAGGATAAGAGCAACACGAGAATGGTTCAAATGTACTCACATAAATTTCATTTCTGGTTTCTCTCCGTGAATCGAAGTTTGGATTCTCCTTCCGGTTCTGCAGCTGGTCCGTAGGTTCAGGATACTAGCACTGTACTAACCTAACAGTCCCTATTCTAGTATCCTACCGACTGCGCCAATTACGTTAGCTACAGCCAGAAGGTCGAAAAAAAACCAAAAACTGTTTAAACTAACTTTAATTAATTAAAATAATTACATTTAAGACTTATTACTAAAAGTGAAAGTATGACCTACTCGATGTAAGTTCAAACTAATTATGATCTAGAAAATACAATAAAATATTTAATTCACAAAATGCAATTATGCATTCCCACGCTAATGATGTCCACACTCAACACTCAACACAAAGTTCACATGAGAAAGGAATTCCTGTATCGGCAATCTTCCTGGAAAGTGTATATGTAACTCGTTCTATAATACTATAGAACATTGTTTTGTTCTATCATCAATAGTTTTCGCACCGCACGTGATGATATAATTTTTAAGATCTATTTCTTTGGGTTACATTATTGCATTAGGGATCCTTTTTTTTTAGAAAATGTAATAAAGCCTATGTTGGTCAGTGAAGATGCAGCTTTCTAATAGTGAAAGAATTTTTGAAATCGGTTCGGTAGTTTTTGTGTGAAAACAATATAAACATACATACAAAAATACAAATATTTCCTCTTTATAATATTATTATTAAATTAAATAAAGATAAAGAAGTATCTTGTTCTGGCGTCCCTTTTTAATCTATATAGTGTAGTGATGTGTTCTTGGCTTTTGTTCTAGCTACGTCAATGTGGCAAAAATGTAAACGTCAAAATTAGTTGTCAAGTTATTCCTAAAGACAATAACAGCTGTTTTTGTGTTTTAAATTTCCTAAATATTTAGTAATTATCCATTTCAACGGTAATTTACTAGTATTTGTTCAGGTCATGATAGTTTTTATTAGACGTAGAATTGTATTTAAAAATGAAACAAAGGTAAGGTCTAACAGCTATGTTGCACGTATTGTGTCGTCAGTGTTTACTTGGTACTTAAGAGAACGATGTTATCCAGGACGCGTCTAATGCACAATGGGGATGATCTATCCACAAATATGAACGGTTTGAAGGACGCTAAAGAGCTACACAGTGAAATTCAGCTGTATAGAATAAAGCCTCAAGACCACTATATCGAAGCTCAAGTTCAAGAAGGCGATACGTTACAGGCGATCGCGCTACGGTTTCATTGTTCTGTGAGTTTAATATTTACATATTTATGAGTACGTGTTAGTTAACGATTTGACAGTAAGTGCTATTTAATTGCCCATGAGTATGTAATGATAATCTGTCTATATTTATTTAATTACGATAAAAACTCATTTTACTTATTTTTGAATTAGCACTAATGAATTAATATCAGATTTCAGAATTAAAAAGGATCAACCACATACATAAAGACAATGAAATATTTGCAAGAAGGACAATCAAAGTGCCTGTCACACCATACTCAGTTCTTACAGAACTAGTCCCACTGCAGCCAGTAGAACCAGTATTTTCAACAAGTTTGACTATGAACAATTTGCTACTAAATCCTGTAGAAAATAAATCATCCCAACAGTCTAATATTATTAATAGTACTGAAAAGAAAGAAGATGATTTTGCGATTGATTGCAATGCAGTAGTGTTAAATAGTACATTGACTCCATCTGTAATTCCCTATACAGATACAGATAACAATGAATTTGCATCAGAAGATACCCAGCTGTTGTCTAACAAGCCCAAGGTGCCAGTGGAGGCTGTAGTGGTGAAGCAATTGACATCACAAGGAGCAGATTTTGGTTTAAAGTGGTACCACCTTGTGTGTTGTTTACTCATAGTAGGAGTCGTCGCACCTCTGCTGTATATAATGTTTTATTTAGATAAACATGAACATTCAGATATACCACCCTTGCATCCCACATGATGAGTAATAATCATAATCTTCTCAAAAAGCTTTAAGTTGCTTCAATATTTTGATACAATTTTAAAACTTGTAAAATATATTTTTATAAATTAAGGTGACATATTGTGATGTTAAAATAATTATTTGATAAGCATTCTTGAGTTTTATTTACATATATATATAATATAACAACTTTGATAACTCTACAAACTAAGTGAAATATAAAGAGTACTGAAATTAATTAATTTTATTAAACTCTTGTATGCTTTAAGGCACAAAACTTATAAAAAAATTTAAGGTACTATCTTCATTGCATAATAATTTAGCAAAAAGAAATGTACTCAGTAACAAAAAACTAGTTAAATTAATTAGTAACATAGTGGTAATAAATCAATATATTATAAAACACATTTAAAATTAAAATAAAATAAACTTAGAGGATTGAAAAATGCATTGGAAAGTGAACCTCACATTCAAATACAATGTAATAATGAACAAACCACGCTGTTGCGGAAATTGTGACAACGCAATAACACTTGAAGTACCAAGCAACATGATTATATTTTTTTTATACTTATCAAACTACTATATTCTCGATTTCCTTGAATTTTATTGATATTACTTTAAATAAAATAACATTGTTGTTACATTTTCAATTAAGAGACATTTTTATTTAGAATATGATATTATAATACATACTGATGTATTTTTTTTTCTTTTAGTCCCTTATGTTATATTTTGCCTTACATTTTGTGGAAATAGAAAATAATAAATGCCTACAAAATTAATATTCAAAAGTTTAGAGTTATTACATACAAGCGAAATATACAATAACCTTGAATCTCTATTGTAAAATACATAAATAGTAAAAGCTATCTTAATTTTGTTATTAAAAATAAATAAACTATGTATTCCATGTTTGTATTTTCTTGTAAATAAATAATTTTAGATTCATTTTTTCTTTTTTTTTCATGCTTCTTTTTTATTATTTTTGTTGTTTAAATATAAATATTTTATGTAGTTAACAAATATGTAAAGATCTGATAAAAATGTTACTTTACAATACTAAATAAACGCGATTAATCCGATTAAATAGTTTCATTAAAATATGTAAAAATGGCAAAAGCAAATGGGAACCCAAAAATAAAACAAAAAAATCACAAAATAAACCTTTATTCTATTTGCTTAAAAATAGATCGATGTAACAAATCATTAGTAATTATAAATCATTGCCATTAAACACAATCTTGTTAAATATTTCCATAGATAAAATATGATAAAATGATAAATGCATTTCCTTACACTTTACATACATATATATTTTACCGGTAAGACCCGTAAATTGACAATTAGTTTTTTTTTTATATGTTAGTGTTATATTCACAAATATAAAAAGGAGCCTCGATGCATTTCTTATTCTGTGTAAATTACAAGTGTGACTTATTATAATATCTTAAATTCTATTTCTTTTATATATATATTCCTTGATGATCAGAAGTTTCCGCGGCCGAGGTTAGGGTTGCTCTCGTGGACACTGTAAAACAAATAAATGATTTTAATAACATTCTATAGCTAACGCTGTATCCCACATATAGGAAGGGTAGGTAGTCATTTACACATGTTGAGTAGCGACATTTAACGCCGCCGTTTCTCACCAGAGCGAGGAAAAAAAATAATTTATTCCTCCGAGAGGGAATCGAACCCACAACTTTCGCATTCACAGTACAACACTGCCCAACATCCTCAAGAAATATAAAAAAATATCAATTACAGATTTAAAAAAATATCATAAATATAAATAACAAAAAAAAAACAAATGTTAGCACATACAGATAAGACACAAGAAAAGAAGTAATGTCAGATGAGAATAGTCCGGAGTACGCACCAGCGCTTTGTAGGGAGATTAGTGATTTATTGTTATATTATTTTTATCAAACAACAAAATCACTAGTCTTCCATACAACGCGCGGCAGACCGCTGTTAGTCACGTGGAGGCACACCTAAAATACTTATTTACTATTTGTTAGTAACACATATTCAGAATTGGGCATTATTCGAATAAAAACTCGATGTGATTGCAATCATTCGAATACAATTTTATTCGTAACGTTATTATTATTCGTTAATATTTTTTTTTTTTTTTTTTAGCTTCACGCTGTATCCCGCACACAGCAGGGTAGGCAGAGGGAACCTAGTATAAAGACACTCCGTTCCCCACTTTCTGCCGAATTCTGGAGGCATTGCGTGTTGAGTGGCAGAACTCAACGCCGCGCTTAACCTCGACACCAGAGCGAAGAAATGGAAATATAAATTTTTAAGTAAATATTTCATCTCCTCGAGTGGGGATCGAACCCACAACCAGTCGGTTTTACAGTCACACCTCGTGCCACTGCGCCACGACTGGCCTCGTTAATAATTGTATCGCGAATAATATATCTGTAAGTAAATTAACATTGACAAACTTTAATTTGAGGACGTACCCACTCATATTGTATGAAATGAAGTAAAAACATAATTTTGTAATTTTTTTTTCTATGATGTAAGAAATACCTTAAAATGAACGGAGTGTCTTAACACTAAGTCCCCTCTGCCTACCCTGCTGTGCGCGAGATCTGCGTGAAGCTGATTTTTGATTAAGTATTTGAAAATTAAGAGCAAATAAATATTTGTTTAAGAATGATTATCACTTCTTTTATTTTTGTTCATTAATCGACTTACGAATAATAGGTTTATTCGTAAGTCGGATCATTTATGGTTTAATAAATAAAATAATTTATTATTTTTGTATAATACATTCGTTATTCGTTATTCGAATAATTTGCCCAACACTGCACATATTATGACGAACTCTTAGAATATAAATGATTTACTCAAAATAATAATTTTAAAGAAAACATCAAATATAAGATAATTAAAGGCAAATTTTAAATTCTATGGTAACATTCCGAAATTGGTTTTCTACATTTTTTTGAGTTAGACCACTTTTATTCTGTGAGTTAAGGTGATATAAAAAGGTTACTGTAAATGTCAAGATTAGTTTTTAATGCTATAAAATTAAAAATATATACTGTAAACTAATTGAGTTCTAATTATGCTTTACAACTAACCGAATTCGACGACAACATATATATTTGAAAGTATGAAAATCTAAGTTGATAGTTCAAAAGAAATATCGAAAGTATGACTCCTTAAAAAATATTCAACATTGGATTTATTTTCTACATTTTACACCTAAAAGACTAAAGTATTCAAGAAGAAAACAAAAACAAACAATATATAAGAAAAAAACCCAAATTCTAAACGCTAAAGTACATCTCTAACTACAAAAAGTGTTTATAATTTAATTTTTACCTTCATTTTCATAATTCATTATGGGTATACCATTATTATTACTTATGCTTATTTTTGTTTGGAGCCAACTCTGGGAACTCTTGAAACATTCTATTTTTAAAATAATATTTATTAATAATAGTCACTAATATTTTAAATAATATTTACGAATTATTTTCATTTATTAATTAATTTTCCTCTTTTCTCTGCTCTGGTAAGAGGATAAAGCGAGGCGTGCCAACCCTGCTATTATGCGGGATGCAGCGTTGTTAAAAAAAAAGTTAAAAATAATAAAAAAAATTAAAAACAAAAAAGCTATATAGCATAAACAATGAAATGAAAATATATTTATGCATGCATAACATTTATGATGTTTTATAATAAATAATATGAATGAAAAATATAGGTTTAACATAACATTATTACATATAATAATTAATTATTAATAAACGTAAAGCAGTGGATCGTGGAGTCAAAATATTGTTTTTAAAACAAAAAGAAAAATCCTGCAAATTTTAAATAAAGCAAAACCTTAAAAAATGTTATTATATTTTTTTATAATTATAAAGCGCACGTTTAAGAGTAACACAATTTGCATACATTATGACACCTAATAGTTAGTTAGTGTGAAAAAAAAAAAAACGATATTTTTAACTTCTTTATAACGTACTAACATGCACAAGAGCGTGTTTGTATTCATTTATTATTAAGTTGAAATTCTCGTGGGCATTTTTAATTTATGTCGTTTTTATCATTTACCACATTATATTTCATTTATTTGTTTTTATGTTTTAAGCGATTATACTTAAACAAAAAAAGATATAATTAAGCAATGACCTCCAACACTACGAACTATCTTTATTTTTTTTATATAAAAATCGAAGGATTTTTTCACGATTGATATACAGTGAAAAAAATGATTCCTAAGTAGCTTAGTATCCAAATTTAGTGAAATGAGAATATGACGTGCATATAACATAAAGGTATAATATAAGCGTCGGTACAGCACGCACCTCTGCTGCAGCAGGTACTGCGCCTTCTGTATGCGCTGCGGCGTGCCGGTGATGGTGATGATGCGGTCGGCCGCGCCCGCCAGCGGCTCCGCGATCTCGATGCCGGCGCCGCTCTCCGCGCGGATGCGGCGGATGCGCGAGCCCGCCTTGCCGATGATGGCGCCCGCCAGCTCCTTGGGGATGGTCACCTGCGTGCTGCCCTCCTCCGCCCCGCCCGCGCCGTTGAAGCTGCCGCCCGACGACGACCGGCCTCGCGGCGGCCCGTTGAAGCTCCCGCGGGGCCCGGAGCTGGAGAAATCATTGAAGCCTCTGGGAGGCGGCGGCCCGCTGCGTCCCATTGGGGGCCCTCCTCTCGGCGGCACCGGCCTGCCGCCGGGCCCCATGGGCGGGGGGCCCCTGGGCGGCCCCCGCGGGGGTCCCCGAGGCCCGCTCCGAGGACCGTGCCCGCTCCCGAAGCCGCCGTACTCGTCCGCGTAGTAGTCGTCGTAGTTGTGCGGATCATAATTCAGAACGGCGCCCTTTATTGGTACCTGAAAAGTGTCGGCGTGAAATTACCCTAAAGGACAAAAAATGCAACAAATGGCGAACAGCTTGCATCCTCTATTCTATTTTTTTTCTATTTTCCGTCGCCCAACGTTTAAAATTCCTACGAGGATAAACTCAATTGACGTATGTTACAAGCAGCTGGCGCGCACACCTGCCGTACACCAGAACGGCTGCTTCTAAGCTGTTTAACTATATAATCGAAACCTTATTATAAATATAGAATTCAACTAAATATTTTTCTCACTTTTACTTCGCACATTTTCATAGTTAGTGCAAAAATAAATAAGTATTGTAATTTGTTTGTTTTAACAGTAAACTTTAGTTGGATTCAATTTTTTTTTTTTTAATATTGAATTTCAATATTATTTATATTACTATAAACATTTTTAGTGGTTTCACTAAGATTTAAGTGTTAGTAAATCAACAAAATTAATGAAAAATAACACTAAACGTTCAAAATGCTCAAGCACTGTATAGTATAAATACCTGTCTTATAAGGTGTAGGACTTCCCTCACGCCGGCCGCGATGGCGTCGGGCTTACCGACGAGTTGCACGACACGCTCGGAGCTTTGCGGCGCCGTGTTGGAGAAGATCTTGAGACGGGCGCCGGTTTTCTACATTATAAGTTTATTTATATATATATTTCTTTTGGTGATGAAATGAATGAATGATGCGAGGAAATAAATATAAGGAGAACTTGTATATCCTTCAAGTGGAAATCGAACCCATAATCTTCGCATTTAGTCTGATACAATGCCGCTGCGTCATGACGACCAATACGCCAGCATAATGGTTAAATAATTTGAAGGCTACGATTCCTACTCAAGGGATTAAATACAATAAGTGAGTTCTGATATAAAACAAACCGGATGTTGTTAAATTGACAGATAGGAAATGTATTAACATTCTCCTTGCTGACTTCACTTTACTTTTGTATGAAAAAACTCTTCTACACCATTTTTTTTGCACAATATCAAGTCAACCAATCGTATTTTTACGTGTTTAGTAAATATTAGTATGTTAAAAATACATGAGGCCAGTCGTGGCGCAGTGGCACGAAGTGTGACTGTAAAACCGACTGGTTGTGGGTTCGATCCCCACTCGAGGAAATTAAATATTTACTTAAATTTATATTTCCAATTCTTCGCTCTGGTGTCAAGGTTAAGCGCGGCGATGAGTTCTGCCACTCATTACGCAATGCCTCCAGAATTCGGCAGAAAGTGGGGAACGGAGCGTCTTAACACTAGGTTCCCTCTGCCTACCATGCTGTGTGCGGGATACAGCGTGAAGCTGATATTTATTTAAAAATACATATTGAAAGTCTTAAGATTGTATTGAATACACGAACATAACTCACTAATCACTCCTTGGAGTGATAAATTACACGATTTTTTTACAATAAATTTGAACTGATCGTTTCTTTTTGTGACGTCGTATTTCTTGACGTTTTACTCTGGTAAATATACAGTGCGCGCAAATTTATTCCTTTATATTAAGGTCACCCCAAGTGAGTGTAAAGATTTTACAAACATAAAAGAAAAAACCAGTTTTGAATGAATCTAAATCTAAGTATGATCTTAATAGGCCGTGAAGAACTTTAAGGCGATTACGTAATTGCGAAAAAAAGAAATAAATAGCTTTATAATTGTAGCACATTATTTAAGACTAGAATTTTATCTGTAAATTTCTATAATAATATATATATTTGAGGTGCATATCGAATTTTATGTTGTTAAATTATCTAATATGGGTTAAAGGGTCAATAAGGGTTAAGAGAAAAGTGGTGAATGTTTTTAAAAATATTGTCGATTTAGTATAACAATATTGTCTCACAAAGAAAATAAGTTTCGAATATTTTGAATATTTATAGTAGAAAAAACGTATAAATACTAGACGGACTTTACAATAATAACTTTAAATTTAACCAATTAAAAAAAATACTGTATTTGTGTATAATCAATAACAGAGCCAACATAATCAATTAATATAAAGTTTAGAAAATGATGTTATTATGCATAAATAATGTTTAATTTCACAAATACGAGGTGTTATCGTATCTCGTACGCGTGACGTTTGGGGCGGCGCAGGGCGCGTGCGCGGCCCGATCGACCCGCGGCCCGCACGTGGCCCGGCGCCCGCCCCCCACACACGCACAAACAACCGCCGGCCACTGACACCGTACGCGAACACCGCACGGGAGTCGAACTTACGCTACTTGCACACGCTGACCTCGTTTGTGTTAAATAAAATTATATATATAAAAAAATAAAATAAACATTTATCACAAAAAAAATGCCGAAATAATTACGTAATTCTATTTAAAAAAAGTATCACCAACAACCAACCTCATATTAAATAAAGTAAAACTTTTTACAACATCAAATTTAATTCGACACAAAGCACTGTTCATTTTGGCTAGCACTCGCGCAACTTCGGACGGAGGGAAGCTTGAATGTGTACGAACAAAGTATCGCGACAGCTGATGGGGAGCTGGAGAGGGTCGACCATCCCCCGTGGCGGTCGAGCTAGGAATAAGGCAGAGCTGAGCCGGTGGCATGCAACACCTGACCCCCTCCCCTCCCCTCCCCGGGTGCACTTGTAGGGCTACACCCCCGCGCCCGCACGCGCCACGCCTACACCACGACACGGCGCTCCAACCTTGCCATTCCTCATAAACTTTATTGCCGATTGACCCAAGATAAAACAGTTGGCGGCGTATAAAAATAAAACAGCTCGTTAATTAGGGAACATTTCGTATGTTTACGCAATGATAAAATAAATAAAATCGTCTCGATTGGGAAAAAACTTTAAATATGCAATTTATATCTCTTATATTCCTACAATACACAAGTCTCAACAATCTTTTAATTTTTAATAATCCATTATTATTCGATTCCTACTTGAGAAAATTAAATATTTAATATTACCATTTCTTTGCTCTAGTGTCGAGATAAAAACGTCAGCGTATTAGTTTAGTTTTGTTCAGAAGCGTTAAGTTCCGCCACTCAACACGCAATGCCTAAAAAATTTGGCGGAAAGTGACGAACGGAGTGTCTTTAAAATAGGCTCCCTCTGCCTAACCTTCTAAATGCGGAGTACAGGGTGAAATTGAAAAAATATATATATTTCCACGTAACAATTCACCCCAACATAATACATACATACATTAAAAACATTACATCAAAACCTTTGGTTTCGTACCTAATGTGTTTTAAATGACAAAATAATGAAACACAAAAAAAAACAAAGCTTATCCGTCGATACACCGACAAAACAGCACAAAACCCAATTCGATCGATGAGCTGGGCTGGTCAAGCAGGTAGACCAGCACCACCACCACCAGAAGCCGTACTACGGGCGTTTCGATCGGAAACGGAAGCGGGCTCGCGTGCCCCGCGCCTAATTGCCGGTGTCACCGCGACATCGGCTGTAATTACGACGACATATGCTAGGCTCGAATTACAGGTACCTATATAGCCGCTTGCTACAAACACCGCCCGCGGGAACGCGTCCAAATGGAGTATGGAGTGTGGGTAATGACATCGGTAATACCATAGTACGAGGAGCTGGTAATGTAGAATCGATACTATGTTATTTTATGACTAATAACTTTGTATTTTTTTATTTATGCTGCTATTACTTAGTCTAATCAAAATGTATTTACCACACGGGTTTGAAATTTCATATTTAACTTCTCTCTGTAAATTTCTGAAAAATGCCTATAATGTAATCTAGCACAATAATATCAACACTGAAAAGAAGCATTAACTAAAAACAAAGTATGTTTCTACAATTATATCTTTTTGTAAGCTTAAATTATAATATTAAGACATTTTTTTTGTTTCACGCTGTATTCCGGATACGGCTACGTGCGGGTGCTTGAAACTGCAAAAATGTAGACAAAGACAACCTCGTATTCCGACACTCCGCTCCACATTTCGCGCCGAATTCTAAAAGCATAACGTATGAAGTGGCAGACCTCAACACCACGCTATGTCCCGACACCAGCGCGAAGAAATAACAATATTAAATATTTCATATCCTCAAGCGGAAATCAAACCCACAACCTACTTAGTCTAAAACAGTCACACGATCTCGACCCGATCGGTAATAGAAAAATAACATTATTTGATTACTAAGAAAGCGCCAACAAAGACCAAACAGAACCAAGTGCTCGACGGTTTCCGCTCTCTCTACACCGTTCCACATGTACGGGGAGGAAGTAGAGGTTAACAAAAACGTCCCGCGCGTCACGCGCACGCAACTCCAGCGCGACGCCGCTTCCGACGGATGAAACCCCACCGACACGTGTGCAACCACCACCCCTTGATTACGACACCTAGTGGCCGCGGCCGGTGCGTAGTACATACGCCTGAGTTTCACTAAACCTCTGATTACACTCTTGAAAACGATGTAAATAACACAACAGCCGACAACAGGGGTCGGGTTCGTAATAGTTTTCAGTTTATTAGCCTAATAATTAAAAGCTTTGAAATACTGCTCGCAGAACAGAAATAAGTATTCCAAAACTATAGAGAATCTTCTATAACTTAATTGAATAAATGAATAAATATATATAATATTATAATGAACGAGGCCAGTAGTGGTGCAGGGGCACAAAGTGTGACTGTAAGTCACCTGGTTGTGGGTTCGATCCCCACTCGAGGAGATGAAATATTTATTTTAATTATATTTCCATTTGTGCGCTCTGGTGTCGAAGCAAAGCGCGGCGTTGAGTTCTGCCACTCAACACGTAATGCTTCCAGAATGCGGCAGAAAGTGGGGAACGGAGTGTCCTAACATTAGGTTCCCTCTGCCTACCCTGCTGTATGTGGGATACAGCGTGAAACTGATTTATTTATTTATTTATAATTTGCAAGGGATATATACGTTTGTATAACATTCATCCCATAACGGCGTACAACGGCAACGTGAACAAAGAAAAGAAACGACAATCGAGAGGAAACGCGTACCCCGCGTACCTACCTACCTACCTACCTGCTCTCGATTAAAAGATTCAACGACGAAAGAAGGCCGGCGTCTCGGGGAGCATGTGTTCAAAATTTCTATTTAGCGAGGTCAGAAAGGAGCATTGTGCAAGGCGCGGTAGAGGCGGCCCCCAGGTGCCCAGGTGCGAGGCGCGTTTTTGTCGGCCTTCCGGCGGCTGCGCGGGCACCTGCCGCCGCAGCTGCCGCCCTCGCACGCGCTCCGCCACAGCTTTCATACTATGTGTGTTCAATTGCAACTATGTTGCATGAGGCGCGGGTTCAAATCCCGTTACGTTCAAATTGTACGTTCAAAAACTAACAAGCAGTATTACAATTTATTAATATTTCATAATGTTAACAAAACAACCATCATATTTATACTATCAAAGCAAATTTTAAATATTGCAACATGAAATTTTGTACGAAAAAAAAAATGGTAAAATAACTCAAAAAGTTGTGAGACTACAAAATAAATACATCATTAAAAATGCACTTCACTTCTAAGTTTGAAGATGAAAAATAATGACTATAACTTTAGCCGGAACGTTAAACCTACAATTTTTATATTTCAGGTATGTTATATAACCCTACATACACACCCATACATACATACATAAATGGCCTTCAACACAAAGAAAACATAAAAATCCCAATCGATGAGAATGTATTGATTATACAACATTTAAAGCGGGTATCGACCGCGTTCTATTATATTTACTAGAATTCTATTTACTTAGCTATACGTTTTGTCCTCACAGGTAGGTAGAGTCCATTGACACTCACGAATTTTGGCTACAGAAGAATTAACAAAGAGTACTTATGTATGGGAACAGCTGATCGATAAAAAAAATACATAAGATTTTGGAGCAATCGTTTTGGCCGAGCAAAAAATGAAGATTCTCGGTAATGGAAGCCTTGCGGGTTTGGGTTCGATGCGAGGCAAACGTAACGCGATGCTAAATTTTTTTGCTACGACAGCTGATCGACGTGAATACTATTATAAAAGAAGAAGTAGTATTATTACAAGCAATTTACGTGCCAGTTGGTACTAATAAAATAATAAAAATAAAAAATACATAAATCAGCTTCACGCTGTATCCCGCACACAGCAGGTTAGGCAGAGGGAACCTAGTGTTAAGACACTCCGTTCCCCACTTTCTGCCGAATTCTGGAGGCATTGCGTGTTGAGTGGCAGAACTCAACGCCACGCTTTGCCTCGAATATAAATCAAATATAAATTTAAGTAAATATTTCATTTCCTCGAGTGGGGATCGAATCCACAACCAGTCGGTTTTACAGTCACGCCTCGCGCCACTGCGCTACGACTGGCCTCTTTTATATTAAAAAAAATAACAAATCACAGTTTCATACAAACTCTTCAAAATACAATTACCCATACAGAACAAACTACAACCATTGACGATACTGAAAGCAATTTCAACACGCACTCAATCCATCGAGCATCGAGTTAAAATCCTAAATAATATAACCTAAGTGACTTCGGTGGGTGTTCTGAAACACAATACCGTTGAGATTGCAAAGTTGCCAGGACAGAACCGTCCTCTGTTCAGTTAGTTCTTGATAATTGATCGCCGGCGATGCACCCCGTGGCGGTATTGGTTCTCGCAAAGTGCAGAGTTGCTAGCTTTTACGTTAGGTATTAGCCGCGCATCCACACGACGTCAATTTGCTATCGCTTTTTAACTAGATCAAATCGGAGCACAGGGGGGAGATGTTTGGTAACTTAGGTGCATATGTGTGTATAAAGTTGTCGGTTGTGGGTATTTTAGGTCAGTCGTGGCGCAGGGGCGCAAAGTGTGACTGTAGAACTGACTGGTTGTGGGTTCGATACCCACTCGAGGAGATGAAATATTTATTTAAATTTATATTTCCATTACTTCGCTTTGGTGTAGAGGCAAAGCGCGGCGTTGAGTTTTGCCACTCAACACACAAAGCCTCCAGAATTCGGCAGAAAGTGGGGAACGAAGTGTGAACACTATGTTCACTCTGCCTACCCTGCTGAGTGCGGGATACAGCGTGAAGCTGTTTTTTTCTTTTGTTCTCGCACTGATGTCTCCACACGCAATGCCACCGGAATTCGGCAGAATGTAGGGAAAGGAATCGTAATGGGCACGGAGTGTCTCAATACTAGATTACCAGGTTACCTCTGCCTACAAAAAAAAATCAGGGTACAGGCGTCGATATTATTATATCATATGTGTATAAAGTTATCGGTTTATTGAAACACCATCAGCTTAATGGAGTTTCTGTTGCGGGCGCACTCCGCCCAATTTAGCGTCCATTCGGTCATCCCCTTGCGCGCAAAGTTGGAAGGATATTTTGATGAATTACTCTCGCGTTCACGTAATTAATTTTTTTGATTTACGAGCAATTTTTTTTTTTATTAGAATACAATTACAGAATATGTCAGCTTCACGCTGTATCCCGTACACAGCAGGGCAGACAGAGAGAACTTAGTGTTAAGACACTCCGTTCTCCATTTTCCGCCAAAATCAGAGTGAAGAAATAAAATAAATATTTCATTTCCGCGAGTGACGATCAAACCCACAACCAGTCGCCTTAACGCGACGCTTGTGCCCCTGCGCCACGACTGGCTTAGCTATAATTACAGAAGATACGCCGAAATAGAAAGAAAAGAAACAGAAAGCATCTCAAGTAAACCAAGTGCAATAAAAAGAACTAGGTGAATTATCTAAACCATCCATCGGGCTGAGATAAGACGGGATACGGGCGGCAGCTGCCCCACACAGCTGCCTCATCCGAAACGAAACATTCGAAGAAAAAATCTCCTCATTACAGCTCGCACTTCGACAGATGAAAATCAAGCAGATGCTCTCGCCTTTAATTAAACGCGTAGAGTACGGTCAACGAGTCGTGGCCGCCGTTAAATTAGATGTAAATGGATGCGCAGTTTTGATTTTAAGTATTTTTCTTACTTTTTATCGTTTTGTTACCGAGTGAGTAATGCGCAAAGTTCAGAAAGCTTTATTTCTGGACGGCCACAACTCGTTGGCCGTACTATACGATGCATACGATGCACTGAGCGCCCGACGCGTGTTAAAGACAATGTGCAGAATGCATTAGTTGAAAGGTTGCGGCTGATTTAAATACTCTTTAAAAAAGTGGTTTACGTAAGGTAATTGTATTTTTTATCTCTCGAGTTATTTACGATTGTTTTAATACCAAATAAAAAAAAATATTTATAAAATAAAACCTTTTTGTTTATTTCGTACTTTTAAAATAGCTTTTCACTCCTTCGTTTCATTAAAGATTATACTCAATAAGAGAAAATATCATATAACAAAACCCAATAATCTGTGTATGTCAAACGTGAATGGGTAACATTTGCATTTATAAATGGGTAAAATATTAAAATTAATTTAATTATTATTTGAAAAATTTAGGCCGTTGTGGCGCATTGGCACATCAAGTATATACGCGGCGTTTGTAACTCACTTGAGGGAATTAATTATTTTAAATTTTCATTTCCTTGCTAACAAGGCAAAGCACGGCGTTGAGTTTCGCATTCAACACACAACGTTTCCAAAATTCTGCAGAAAGTTTGGTTATAAAATGTGTAATATTATCCAAATATGAACTAACCTCTCGTAATTCCTTGATCTTGGCTCCAGCTTTACCAATAACGCAGCCAGCTCGGCTCTGGTGAATGAGGAGACGGATGTCCAAGTCGTCGACGTTGCTACTCTTCGGACTTCCCTGATAAATCATTTAATGTATATTTTATTCAGTACAAATATTTTTATTATACGTGATACGATATATGTACCTATTGAAGATCTAGACCTAGAGGAGAGAGAGGAGAGGGGAGTATCTAGAGGCCAGTCGTGGCGCAGCGGCACGAAGTGTGACTGTAAAACCGACTGGTTGTGGGTTCGATCCCCACTCGAGGAGATGAAATATTTTCGCTCTGGTGTCGAGGCTAAGCGCAGCAGAGTTCTGCCACTCAACACGCAATGCCTCCAGAATTCGGCAGAAAGTGGGGAACGGAGTGTCTTAACACTATGTTCCCTCTGCCTACCCTGATGTGTGCGGGATACAGCGTGAAGTTGATTTTATTTAATTTTTATGTACCTATTATGTATTTTCAAATCATTCTCTCATACAAATAACAATAACTTCGTTTCCTCCTATCTGTATGTATCATCAGACATTTTGCAGCAAAATAAATAAAGAATACTTTTGTGATCTTTTTTGCTATATTTGTTATCGTTTCACAATAGTGAAATATAAGTACTGTACTTTCATAAATTATAATATGTTAATATAAATAACGCGACAACAAATAATAGGAACTTTTGTTTCTGTTTACTTTTTGACTATATTAGAAATATATTATCTGAAAATATATCCTACAGGACAGGTGAAACATGATGACATTTTTATGATGACATGAACAAAAAGAAAAAAAAACTACATATTAAAATATAATAAAAATATTATTTAAAATTTTGTAAGAAACCAGCGATTCCTTATACTTACATCAGCCAAATTTGGTAGTATGTCCTTTACAATTTCCATAATAGTGTCGATATCCGACGCCGTTATGGACAGAACTCTGAAATGCAAAGAATCCGTTACACCACATCAAAAAGAAAAAAGGGAAGTTGCGAACAAAATTCACATCACAATATTCATAAACGGTGTAACAAATCAACGGTCAGGGTGTTCTTGGTCATACAAAGCGTGATAGCTTCACGTAAAAATCAAATACATTTTAGTGTGTGGAGGTTAAGGGTTCCCACGAAAAAAAAAAAGTAGTTAGCTGCCAAAAGAGGACGACACCGAGGTCTCGAAACGTGGAGGACTTGGTGACTCCTGACTGTTGACGGGTGGGCTGTAAGGTTTTGTTTTGAGAGTAGTTTGGCGATATAGTTTACCGTTCAGGGCCGGGGCAATCTGGGACTGTTATAGAGGCTTTGTACTGCGTGGCGGGGCGGCGGGTGCGGGGCGCGGCGTCCGAGGGCGGGACCGGCAACCAAGAGTCGCTGTAGCGCCGCACCACGCGCCTCACGAGGCCCCCGTATATGCAGTGGTGCCGTCCACATATATCTATTGTACTTTAGGCAACATCCACACCATTGCATATACTTTATCGTTTTCAATGTATAGTTTATTAATTGAAACTCAAAATTAAATTTCATCTATTTATTTATACGACAAAATTAAAAATAACTAGAAAAAAAATTGACTAGAAACGACCATTGAAAACGATAAAACTGTGAGGGTAGAGTATGGGGGCGGAGTAGAGAGGCGCGCGGTGCGTCGCGCTACTGACACAGAGGCGTCTCGGGGGCAGTAAGAACCTGTAACTGGCTGCCGGGGGGTTATTACAAGCCTACTGCCGCACGCGACGCCCGGTGGCCTTCCGACCACCGGAGCATACGCTGCTTCAGGACCACAAAAGTTAACAAAGCCCAAGGTCAACGGTATGGGGTAGCGATAGCGCGTTACCCACTTAAAAGCACAGACCGGTTCATTTTAGTTATATTTGTCGTTTGCACCTGTAGTGAGAAAATGTTATTCTATTAGGTTGGTTTGGGTAATATACTTATCTACTTACTCTATTATCTGTAATATAACTTAACTAGAAAAATACAAAACAAATTAATAATAATTTCTTATCGAATTATTTAAAATAATATATAAAATAGTAGAAATAAATCAAAATACATTTAATTATAAAATCAAATATGTCGATATCTAAGTACCACGAACCTAAATTTTACACACTAGTTTTTACCCAGAATCAGAGACCAACAGAAATATAGCAAATAAATACTGACCTCATTCCTTAACTTTGATATATTGGAACCTCCTTTTCCAATAATCGAGCCTGCCACCTACAATAAAATGTCGAGATAAGTAAAAATAAAGTTGTATAATTAATTTTAACTTTTACATGGAAAGTAACTTATAAAGCAAACTCTTTTGGAAAAAAAATAAGATTAAGCCTAAGCCTGCCTATAAACAAATTTCAA
This sequence comes from Heliconius himera, assembly GCA_021202915.1. NCBI lineage: Eukaryota > Metazoa > Arthropoda > Insecta > Lepidoptera > Nymphalidae > Heliconius > Heliconius himera. The sequence continues at coordinate 185,032 of JAJHJA010000513.1, read as the reverse complement.
CTTTTGAATACCTAATTTTGCTACATATACAAAAAAAACTGTTTTTTTTTATAAAAAAAAAAATAAGTTTTATCCTCTAACAACATATTTATACGCTACTTTTCTTCCTTGCCTTTCTTAATTAATTTTAAAAACTCGTATACCTGTGGAAGTGACATTTCATACCAAAACATTTAATTTCTGTTGATTTTATACAATCCGAATATTTTTTACTGGCAACACATCTTTATCTAATTAGCTAGCACGTCACATATTACCCACCTTACTCGGTATGAGGAAAGTGACCTCATCATCAGTATGTCGTTGACGTTTCTGCATTGGACCATCGTCGCCGTAGGCGTCACGTTTCATTTTATCTAATAAAAACAACAAAAAAAACAAAATTAATTTAAAAATATTTTATTTATATTTGCCAAAACTAATAAATCTTTTATCTTTATCTTTTATTGAGAAGGCAGCGGTTGTAGGATTGAAGCTGGCGCCAGTACGCCGCGGCGATATCGATCCCGCTACCCGCCAGCTTTATTACAAACCAACAAACAATTATCAGACGGCGATTTACTGCCGCTTCGGCGATCTTATCAACGTAGAGTACGTCGGTCTTTGTGCTTGTGTAATATTACAATCACAACTTATTCACCTGAATATGTCAGCACGAAAGTAAAAGCAGTTCTAGGTGGATTCTATAATAGAAGATTATCTCGTAGCCTAGAATTTATTCCAATTCAAAGATATTTACTATTGAAATAATGATAGAAATCTTATGCTCACAAGCCTACTTTGTAGGAATGAGTTAACAAACGTCTCTACAGCATTTTTTTTTAATTTTAAAGTGTTATACTTAAGAAAATTACTTATTAAGAAAACGTATAAAAATTGGATGATTTCCAAAGAGGCGCAGGTTCAAATCCCGCTACGTCCAAATTTTTATGTTATGCATGCATATATATTATTTTAAAAATTTTACATATTTCAAGGTATTTTTTTTCTAAAATATATCTATTATTATAATATCAGTTACTATATTACTAAAATATTACATATTGCTATCATAATTTTAGGTATTTGTATCAACATTAAAGTTGGATTTATTGCTTTATGCAATTAGAATGCATTTGCTTATGTAAGCTTAATTGAACTAAGAATATATATTGTAATAGCTACGTTTCACGCTATTGGTATTACAGCAATTGGGTGTTAATCAATACCGGCTGTGGTTGTGGGTTCATCATGCTTCAACGCTTCAAAATCAATAAAAGCGGAAGGAAGTGAACAGATTGACTTTTTACTAATTTTCTTTGTAAATTATTTCGGATGCTTTATTAGCGAAAAAATACGGAACGTACTTAAATTAGCTGTTATGTTAGTTTAAAACACAAAAAATTACCAAATTGTTGACACGATGGCAATAAACAATGAAATTTTCTGTGATAGCGTTTAAATAAAAATGCTATACACGAACATAAGGAAATTTAGTAAAAAAAATAGCAGAAAAAAATAAGATAATTAGTCAACAAAATTTATTTTAATTTGCTAATCAGAACATAAAATACATTGAAACACCACAAATCAATACCATTGAAACAAATAAAATTTCAGAAATTGGGAAAAAACTATTAAAAATATATAAATTTTGATATAAAAAAAAAACCAAATGAAAAAAACCCGAATTCGATCCCGAGCCTTCAAAAGACCGATTCGAGCCTTCAAAAGACTGTAAGCCTGGCAATGTCAAAGAATGAAAGAATGCTATCATTGTAAATATAACACAATGTGCAAAATCAGCCTAAATATGCTAATTCGCTTCCGAGCAGCAGGTGAGCGGGGTCGTTGACACGTACGCCCACCACGCTTACTACTGTACGATATTCGCGCGCATCACAATAGTAGGGAACCTGCTCCAAAAACCTCTACAACACATCTTGTTCCAATTATCGCAGGTACTATTCTTAAGAATATATGGTCATTTTAATAAAAGAAAAAAATATATATAACTAAAATTTACTCCATCCAATCTGACAAGATTATTATGGGAATTTAAAATCGCAAGTATAAAAAGGAATTCCAAATATTTAATTATATTACAGATCGACATGTATATATAATTGATTAAAGAAAACGATTATATCATAAACAATTGCATGTCACAAGTGTACTGACTCTTGATTCTCTTCTCTTTGGCAGGTGTTCCTCACAAGGGCTCCTGGGTTCGTACAACGCAAAAAATAAAAAGGACTCGTTCCAAATGTCTTTCCAGCGACCAGCTGTCTCGCTACTAACGATACCTGCCTTTATTTAAAACTGTAAAACCGATATAACAATAACCACTAAGACATTTTCCTTTAAAAGACGTAATTATAAAAAAAAACTTAAGATAATTTATAGGAAGAAATAAAAAGAAAATAATACAAATCAACTAGCAACTAGATTTAATCCTATGTTGTCGATGTTAATTTCGAGCACAATGAAAACGTGTAATAAAAAAGAGCGGGTAAAATACTCACCTATTATTATAACGACACGCTTAGGATAAGGACGTTAGTAGTAGTACCTAGAACAAGAAGAAGCAACATTTTAAACAAATTAGGAAAAAATAAATTAGGAAAAAAATATATACACACTTCCGAATGGACATTTAGAAGGACGTACATAATATTTTTGATAAGGGATCGCACTTTATAGGCATGTTGATCGCTATTCCGCAGTGTCCATCGCAAGAGGAGTGCGCGAGTCGACTGACAGGTTTCGGGCTCCGCGCGGGCGTTAGTACAGGCCTCCGAGACTTCAGGGCGCCGCCGCTGCACATGCGCAGAGCCCCACTGACACCACCCCTGCCTCTCATTGTGCCCCGGAAACGAGGACTTGACAAGTCACACCGCAAGCCACTACTGTCTTAAACCAATCAACCCGCTTTCGAAAAAATGCGCCAAGTTTTTATACAATTTAATCTCTGTTGTTTGTAACAATAAAACATGACGAACCAGAGCAATAAATAATGTAAAGAAATCAATAATGCTTTCGAAATTTAGAATATTAGACATTCAACAAATTAAAAATCTACATTATACCGATTTGGAAAACTTAATATTAGTACTACGTTTGCGAAATGTATTTATTTAAAATGTCAACAATTTTCTCCATTTATAATTTTGTAAATGAGAATGCTGTCAGCGCCGAAAACTATTCGGAAGTATTAGGCTAGTTACACACAAGTATGTCTGGACTCTAATGCTCTAGATATTTTACATTACATGCAATATATTATTTATATGGTCACTACGCCGTGAAAAAAATTGCTATAAAGTTTATTAGCAATACATTCATAATTCATATATAAATTTATGATTGTTTAGTAGTTTATCAGATTTTTTTCGAAATTATGACTAAACTGGACGTATCGCGTCGTTCGAAATGTGGATATCGAGTATATCTATTTTATCGAATCGGGAAGGAAGACGACAGTCTTGAAAGAGAATTGGGGTGGTAAATGGGATATTTTTTGGAGTAAATATGTACTTTATACATTAAATTTTACAATATTTTATGAGATCCTAATCAGAAACCTGCATGAGACAAGAATTGTAAGACAAAATTAAAATGGATAATAAATCAAAATAAATCAGCTTCACGCTGTATCCCGCACACAGCAGGGTAGGCAGAGGGAACCTAGTGTTAAGACACTCCGTTCCCCACTTTCTGCCGAATTCCGGAGGCATTGCGTGTCGAGTGGCAGAAATCAACGCCGCGCTTAACCTCGACACCAGAGCGAAGAAATGGAAATATAAATTTAAGTAAATATTTCATCTCCTCGAGTGGGGATCAAACCCACAACCAGTCGGTTTTACAGTCACACCTCGGACCGCTGCGCCACGACTGGTAAAATGGATAATAATGTTTAATTAAAGTAATAGATACCTTGATATGTCCCTAAGGAGTTTCTTAATTTTCCTATAGATATGTTAATTACTAAAAGATATTATAATATTATTTATCGACATTAATCTATACGATTTATTATTTTTTTTTGTCATTAGTGCTGTTCACGTTCAAAATTTTTTGCGTTTTGTTAAAGAAGAAAATCATTATTTTGAAAATTTTAAAAACAATATGAAACCTAAACTAACTTAATTTATTATTATTTACATCTTGTTACCTCAATTGTATATAGTGATATTTTTTTTGGAAGAAATGTACAAATACTAAATGGCAATGACTGTACGTGATGGGTATGAACTGTACAATTCTAACCTAAGGGAATATTTGTGCTTAAAAAATACTTTTGATTCCCCTGTTTGGACATATTTAAGCTGCGTTGATTTCACAACAAAAAACGTACTTAATTTGTGTTTTGACAGATATTGATGTTGTCAGTTTGTCTGTGCGTTTGTGTACGATAATCTCAGGAAACGCTTAACCAATTTACATGCAGTTTTCATAATTGTATTTTGGTAAGCTTGAAAATGAAATTTAGTTTTTGTTTCATTTAAATCGGTTCTTAAATAAAAAAGCTATATCAATATAAAGTATTTAATACGACAAAATTGCCACAAAACAATTATGTCATTAAAACTTTAATTTTCAATATTGTCCTAACAATAATAACGTTATTAAAATACGAAAGTTGAATTATTTTTGAATTAGGGAATAAATAATTTACTTTGTATTTATTTACTTATTACAGCGGGTAATACCGGGAACGGGTCGCAAGTTTTAAAATAAATTTAGAACAATGTCGACCATATTTGTTAGTTATGGTTCCGTACCTTTTAAGCAAAAAAGGAACTCTTATATAATCAATTTGTTGCCCGTCTGTCAAGAGCGTTTATCTCAGGAAGGTTTGGAGGTAGCGAGATTGGTATGGAGTTGAAATTCAAACCATACATATACTCAAATCTCGGTCCCTTGATTTTCTGAAAAAATCATATTTTCACATTTACTGAAAAAAAAGATATAGCTGTTTATATCGCAAAAAACGCATATTTCGACACTATAAGGGGAATCAAAATTTATAGAGTATTTCTGGTTGACCTAGAATTATGAAATTTGGCACCTAGCATCTACAGGTAGTACAAGTTTAGGAAAAAATCTAAAAATTATAGATTCGATGTAATTAAATCCTAAAAATAAAAGCTTAAAAAAAAGGGAAAAATCAAAGTATCAAAGCCGTTAGTAGAAATGAGGTATCAGATGGAAGGGCGCTAGCCAAGCTACAATTGAATTCCTCCAATTTCTGTACGGAACCCTCGGTGGGCAAGCCCGAATAACGCTTGCTTTTATTTTTATGTAAATATGAATTTATCTTGCATCTTTTATAAAACACATAGCTCATTTTAATACATTTTGTACAAAAAGTAATTCGTATCACTATTTTCATCGTTTGAATAATTGCTTATAATAATATATTATTATTATTTTTAATATAATATACTTTAAAACTATAGCATCAAAATGCAAATAAAAAAATAGCGCCTGGAACACATAATTAGCGACTCAGAAACTTTATGCAGCATCTTAGCCATATTCACTTGACTACAGAATAGGTACTTGGTCTAAGTAGTCCTCGTACGTTGGAAAATTTTGCAAACATCAGGGTAGGCAGAAGGAACCTAGAGAAGAAAGACCATTCCCCTTTTTTTTACTTTTCTTACTAAATCTGATTCTAATTTCTAAATAATAATTCTCGTGAGTGAGATATAAATCCACAATGATCGCCTGCAGCTACGTATTAAACATTTTCCAGATTGCAATCTTTAAATTAATTGTTGTTATCAATTACTTTTAACTATCTTTGAAATAAATCCAAAGAATCTAAGCGATTCTTTCAAACAATGTAACAATATTTTATTAATTTGATTTATTTTTTCATTTCATTTAGGATAATGCAAGTGAAGTATAACTTATGTATAATTATATATTAATTGTTCAGGGCCATAACTGACTAGACTAAATATTATTATTAAAAAACCTCGAGGGAACGATTCCACAGAACACATCAATTAAATATAATCTAAATATTAAATCAGTGGTTATGACACAGAAAATGACTTTCAACGGACGATTACTAGATCAATCAATAGAAACGATCAAACACAGAGGACACGCACGCCATGTTTGGACTGAAACATTAGTACATACGGGGGACCAATACGTACCGTAGATACCGTAGATAACCCATTTGTCAATAGCTAATAGCTGATGGGCCGACGACGTCGAAGACACTAGTATCCTAGGCAACTGGGACGTCAACAATAATGCAAAGCTTTCGGGGAAGAATTGATATAAAATATTAACATCCCTTAATCCGGCAATAGCGTTGAAGATAGGGGTTATAATTTTTATTGTATGCTAAAATTGTTAAATTGTACTCTGTTAAACTGTCATATTAAATTGTTGAGGCCAGTCGTGGCGCAGCGGCACGAAGTGTGATTGTAAAACCGACTGGTTGTGGGTTAGATCCCCACTCGAGGAGATGAAATATTTACTTAAATTTATATTTCCATTTTTTTGCTATGGTGTCGAGGTTAAGCACGGCGTTGAGTTCTGCCACTCAACACGCAATGCCTCCAGAATTCGGCAGAAAGTGGGGAACGGAGTGTCTTAACTCTAGGTTCCCTCTGCCTACCCTGCTGTATGCGGGATACAGCATGAAGCTGATTTGATTTATTTTGTTCTCAATTTACTCCACATATTAATATGTGAAGTGTGAACTTCATTTTATTTTTCTCTGATTAATTAATAACTTATTTTGGTGACACATCGAAGAAATACAGATTTTCAATACTGTAATATATCTTAACAGCGATCTTTATAAAAGAACAAATAAATGGCTTAAAGTCGATCTTCCAATGTTAAAGTTGATGTCTTAAAGAAATCAAAAATATATTGTAAATGTAAACCTATAAAGTTTTGTACATTGTTACTATGGCATTAGAAATGCAAACGACGATTTCAAAGAAAATTAAAAAGATGCAAAATAAAATATGTGAGATATCAGCATATGTTTTTACAATGCGGTGCGTCAAAAGTTGTGGGAACCTCGCGGCTGCTGAGACTATTATGCAGTGTTGACCCAATTGTCCTTGCTGGCTTTCTTTCCAGACATAGGGTACGAAGTATAATTGTAGAAGACGTGGGGGGGTACTAGCCTGTAATTTGCTCCTCGCGGGCTGCTAAAATATTCAGCGACCCATGAGAACATACGCCACCCGACCCAAGACAAGTGGATGTTACGAACTCACGCGATTTATTTCAAAGAGAATCGACAGATGTCTTAATGTTGGAAATGGAGTACCCATTTATTAATATATCTTTTAATTCAAAATGATTAGACCACTGGCAACATTTTTTATGCCGATGAAAAAGCTTTAGTAATGTTTTTTCGTCTCACGATCCATATATTTTGATATGAAATGTAAATTCCTTTGGCTTAAAATGTATATTTCTTTGCCTTATTATGGCAAGGATGCCATACATAAAGCTATGCCCATATTTTTATATAGGCGTAGCTTTAAAATAAGACAGTAAACTTTTTATGTTTATTTTTATATATAAAATGTATATTATTTAAGGAGTACTAGCTAAGTAAATAAGAAAACAAACCACTGCAACAATTTTCTACTAGTTTTGAATCAATATGTTTAAAAATCCAAAAAAGCAAAAAAATCTTGTTTAAGTGATAAAGCGGTAGGGATTTTATTATATTATCATACATATACGGTACCGTGCTGACTGCTCTATTGGTATTGTAGTGTGTTTAGCATTATGCCAATGCAGGACATAATTATGTTGTGGTACTTTAGTAAGAAGAAGCACGGATCTCTACTGGCATATTTAGAGATTTTTTAGGAGCCTTGACTTTTAGTTTCAAGGTTTCATCTTTTTGTGCTAAGATATTTTCTTTACGGCAAGAGAAGTGGGGGAGACCTCGATTGGCCTTCGAAAACATAATATCAAAGATAATGGAGGAAGATCACGTAAAATACTCCATTCTCTCTGACTAACCCGCTAGTGATACAGCGTTAAGAAGCTACATTAAGTTAGTTAAGTATTTTCTGTAATTTCCAAAGTGAAATATTTTGTTTATTAAAACTCGAGGGTGGATACTAGACTTTTCTGGGGCGGACACGGACTTCCCGGTCCCCTCCTTTCTTATGGCCATGTCTCCAACTCAGTATATAATTACTTGCATTCAGCCGAAATCGAAGAATATTCTTGTCCTCTCTAACCATTATACACAGGCTCCGCTTACGTTAATTTTATATAATCAAGTACCAAATATGGTTTATTTAAGATTTGTTGTATATTTAACTATAAGAGATAGTTATGGATGATATTATCTCAACCTTTTTACAAAGACGAACCCAAGGTCCCCTGTGCCTATCCTGTGAGGTCCAGAGAACAGCGGGAAGCTGATAAAAGTAGTGTTAAATATCAACTGCTGCACGACCTACAACCTAAGCTGGGATTTTATTGCCTATCCCGCAAAATTTCGAAGATGCTTAAAGATAAACTCTTATCAGATGCTATTTCTTATAATACTAAAAGAGAGAGTTTAACATCATCAGTATCGTACTTGTATGTAATATAGAAAAATGCGCGAAATGTCTGTGCGACTCATATAAACGTGATTGCCACTTGACACAAAGCAATCACGGTTATTTCGTACTCGAAATCTCGCGCCTCTACCGTCAATTTCGCTCTAGAAAAATACAAGACGTAAAAGTTTTCCCACTCAATTACAAAACTATTTGTTAATATTCTATTAATTCAATTAAATAGTATAAGATTTAATAAAAAAATCAGCTTCACGCTGTATCCCGCACACAGCAGGGTAGGCAGAGAGGACCTAGTGTTAAGACATTTTCTGCCTATTCTGTAGGCATTGCGTGTTGAGTGATAGAACTCAACGCCGCGCTTAACCTCGACACCAGAGCGAAGAAAAGTGAAATATAAATTTAAGAAAATATTTCATCTCCTCGAGTGGGGATCGAACACACAACCAGTCGGTTTTACAGTCACACTTCGTACCACTGCGCCACGACTGGCCTCGATTAATTCAATTAGGGGAGAGGGGGGTAGCTTTGAACAGGGGCACCTTTGAAAATATGTGTTAACAGAGCTATTTTAAAAAGCAGCACTAATCTGCACACATGTCACTTGTCACCGCTGATATATGAGAGCCCGTGGTTGAGTTACGAGGAGTGTTTGATTTTGAGTAAAATTTTATACATTTTTAAATAAACGCGTAAGGATCGCAGGGATCCAATGCAAGGTATATGGTTTTATTTTTTCCTCTTTTAGTTAGAATGTTTCATATATCATGCAATAAACTAGAAATCACTACAATTTTTAAACATTTACTTGAAAAACAAACGTTTGTAATTTTTTAAATACCACTGAGGCAGCTTTGAACAAAATAAGGGGGGCACTTTTGAATATTATTATATGTAAAAAAATACCGCGAAAGAAAAACAAAACTATAATTAACTTTTCTTCACAAGAAACTGACTCAAAAATGCATTTGGAATCAGAAGAGGAAGGGACAATTTACTGTGAAGAGAATGAAGATACTGAAATCTGTGCGTATGAAGACTATGAAATGGAATTAGACTACAACTTAATAAATATTGGAGACTTCGTTTTAGCGAATGTCTCATCATCTGTGAATAATAAAAAAGTAGCTTGTATTTTTTTTCTTTCTTGAGAAAGAGGACAATTGCTACGTTAGTTTTTCAAGTCTTACGAAGACTAGACTTGAGGCCAGTCACAGCGCAGCGGCACGAAGTGTGACTGTACAACCGACTGGTTGTGGGTTCGATCTCCACTCGAGGAGATGAAATATTTACTTAAATTTATTATATATTTATATTTATTTAGTTGAGTTCTGCCACTCAACATGCAATGCCTCCAGAATTCGGCAGAAAGTGGGGAACGGAATGTCTTAACACTAGGTTCCCTCTGCATACCGTGCTGTGTGCGATATAAAACGTGAAGCTGATTTTTATTTCTTACGTAGACTACTTCCCCCAATTTCAGTTGTTGGTTACGTCACATACTACATCTATGTTTTCCTTTAAATTTAATTTTTCTTAGTTCAAATTAGGGTAGTAAGCTGTTTATTTTATTCTATGATTGATCCCATAATGTTCATTACTTATAGGAAGCCAAAGCTACCTTTTTGTTTGTACGTTTTTTAGTCTATTAATAATATTAAAGTTATTTAACACTAGTACTACTACAATCGCAATATTAAAAAAAAAAAAATAGCTTCACGCTGTATCCTGCATACAGCAATGTAGGCAGAGGGAACCTAGTGTTAAGACACTCCGTTCCCCACTTTCTGCCGAATTCTGGAGGCATTGCGTGTTGAGTGGCAGAACTCAACGCCACGCTTAACCTCGACACCAGAGCGAAGAAATGGAAATATAAATTTAAGTAAATATTTCATCTCCTCGAGTGGGGATCGAACCCACAACCAGTCGGTTTTGCAGTCACACCTCGTGCCGCTGCGCCACGACCGGCCGCAATATTAAACTAGGTATATTATTTTTTTTAAATTAACATGGTACTGATATTTGATCTCCATCGTTTCTAATGTTAAGTTTATTAATAAAGTTACTTAAAAGTTTGATAAGCCTTTTAATTTCATTGAATTCGATGATAGTTCAAAACTGCCCCGTATATGTTCAAAGCTACCCCGCCAGGGGGGCAGCTTTGAACATTTGACTAATGCTACTGAAGTTGATATTGCACCTTTATCTTATATATTTTTCTACATATGATGCTACGATTGTGTGGCACAATAGTTGGACTAAGCATTGTGAAATTGTAAAGAAGTTAAAAACTGTAGAATTTTTAGATATGACACAAAGTTTAAAAATCGTTCGAATGTGCCCCCCTCTCCCCTAAATAGTAAAATATTTAATAATAGTAGCTATTAATAAATATCTTAGTATAGACGAAACATATGGAATTGGAGGGCAATTTAATTACATACAAATTGTTTAAATTGTATGTGTATTTCAAAAATTAACAGCCATAAAAGACAACAATTGAAAATTATAATTACAGCACAAAATCGACCTCAAGTGGCCTTTGGAATACAGTTAGTTATTCTGTTTCCTCGTGGGTCGGCGCCACGTATCTGAATATTTGATGCTCATATCGATCATAACTTCTTTGCGGCGCTCGATGCTAGGAAAGTAAGAATGTAGGAAAGTTCTTTGAAATAACATCGCCGTTTCGTGTATATGCATAAAAAGATAAGTAAATGGTTCAATCGTACGTTTATTGTATTTGGTGGCATTGGAGTTTAATAATTAAATTTGAATTTCCATTTGTGGAGCTGAATATGATGTCCGTATTAGATGTAGTATTCTTCATGCTTATTCTTATATCTGTACATATAACAGTTTTATCATAACTCGTCTGTATGTAGATACAAGGAAGAAACATAAGAAAATCAATTAATGGGGGAAAAGAAAATCATTTATCAATGTATCATAAAAAAATATTTATTTTATTTTGTCTGTATGTCGGTTTACTTGTCGGTTTGTACACGCTTATCTCAGAAACGGCTTAACTAATTTAAATGCAGTTTTCACTATTGTATTTTGGCAAACTTTTATTGAAATCCGTTTATAAATAGCAAAGCCATGTTAATATAAAATATAGCATGCAATAAAAAAGTGTGTAATTACATTGGCTGAAATTATACTTTTCAATATATAAATAATAAATATATTGTCCTTAAAATGACAATGTTACTAAATCTCGAGAGTAGTTCTGATGAGAAATTAAATAATGTAGCGGGCGAAGCCGCGAACGGGTCGCTATTTTATAATAAAAATTAAAGACGTTGCCATAACGTCAAGTCATACAGTGTTCAACATGCAAGAACAAACAAAATGACTTCATGACTTATGAAGACGATGTGGTTAGCTAGGAAATAGCCCTGAATAATAAGAACGCATCGGACGTTTCGTGAAGGTAATTGGAAAAGCTCGTGGGCGTGCCGCACGCCACCGGCGCAGTCGGATACGAGACGTATTGTATGTATTTGCCTCTTTAGTAATTGCCCCGTCTGTCCTTGTATATCCAAGCGGCGTCGTCGCCGGTGCCACTCTCATGCATATGTCATGAGTGGTTGCCCGGCGACGGTTTGTTGACGGCCACACCGCGGGAAAGTGGACACTGGTGGTGGGCTACCCACCACTACCACCACCGATAATTATTGTGCTACTTTCGATACCACCTATTGACGACACCCTATCCACCCGCCACCCTTTTTGGGGGATGAGGCAACAATTAGTTTCCAGTTTTCTCCAATATTTCATGATCGAAATGACCATGCGGCGGAGTATTGCATGCACATTCAAATTAAATGACAGACACCGTAAAAGCAATCGTAAATTGAATGCACGCACGCAATCTACTAACGGGTTTGTTTTCCTTAAGATAAAGCATAAATTTAAGAACTTAAAAAATTAAGTTTCTTAAACTAATGCTACAAATTCAATAAACTATATGATAGGGATTCTACTATGCTATTCGCATTTCTTTTAGGAATTATATAAATTCAAAAATTTTACTAAAATAACTAAAAGATTTATATAATTGTTTCATAGGAAAAAACCAAAACATAAATAAATAAAAGCATAAGTAGCTATGGGTAGTAAATTTATTAGATTTAGTATTTTCGAGTTGATTGTTCAAAGTAACAGATTTTAAATAAGACAAAACAATGCTGAAGATATGTTAGTCACTAATTCTACATATAAAAAAATCCATAACGACTTGCTTATTAAAAAATGTGAGGGTAATCATTTTATATTTGAATGACTTATATAATTGAGATTAATTACTATTAGTGAATATTGAATATTGAGGCCAGTGGTGGCGCAGTGGCACGAGGTGTGACTGTAAAACCGACTGGTTGTAGGTTCGATCCCCACTCGAGGAGATGAAATATTTACTAAGCGCGGCGTTGAGTTATGCCACTCAACACGCAATGCCTCCAGAAATCGGCAGAAAGTGGGGAACGAAGTGTCTTAACACTAGGTTCCCTCTGCCTACCCTGTGAAGATAAGAAGAAGAAGCGGGATACAGCGTGAAGCTGATTTAGTAAATATTGATGACTTTTTGGAGGACTACACGAACTACTGTAAAGTGTTCGAAACATCGGATTTCCAAGAATGTTAAATAGTTTCATTTAAAATTTGTTATAATCGTGAAAATCAAAGACCTTCTAGCCCAATATTTTAAAATTTATTCTACATACTACTTCATACTTGATTACCTGCATATCCATTTATAGGAATGCTTAAGCACAATTAGTGACTGATGATGAATAAAGTGAATTTTAAAATGCTATTTAAATATTTTCATGGAATTAATTTTTGACATGACTAATGTACACAATGTGTTAATCACTTTATATGAGGTCATAAGTGTAAAAGTGACATCTACAGGTTACATGTGTAGGTTAGATTCCCACTTGAGGAAATTAAATATTTAATATTTTTGAGTTCCGCCTGTCCACACACAATGCCTACAAAATGCGGCGGAGAATGAGAAACGGAAGTGGCCTAACTCTAGGTTCCGAGGTTCCCTTTGCCTGCCTACTATGTGTGGGGCATTGTGTTATGCTATAAAAACACTATATACTTAGTGCAAATATAGAACAACACATTAAGTCATTGCTATCCAGGACTATGTTTGAATAAAATATTTCAATAGGCTTCATATTATTAAAAGAAATTAGGAATACTATTTTTAAAAGCTTTAAATCCTTTTTGATCAATTATAATTAAAATATTCATAATTCATTTAGTACATAGACATTCTAGCATGTCTATGATTTAATACAAATAAATGTTTTTTTTATTAATTTTCAAAAGTTAATAATAGAAAAACTGAACTGAATTTTATGACTAATAACTAAATATAACAAGACTTTAGTGTTTTCACACTAATCTATTGCACACAATTTAGGTTTAGAGTGGTTTGACACTAGGTTGTCTCTGTCAACATAAAATATGAAATGACCTCAAGTTTTTATATGAGATGATTATGGTTTTGATCTCCATTTAGAGTAATTATTATATTTAAAAAAATGTTTATTTTCTCAACATATTGCTTCTCATAAGTAGGGTAGAGAAATAAAGTGCCTTACACTACTGGGTCCTTCTGCCTATCTTGTTATGTGTAGGAAGTGTTTGTTTGCTTTGTAGTAATTACATAGTTTATGAGGAATGTGATTCACCATGTCACAACTGCCGTGAACTTGCAAAAAAATATTTTTAAAAATTAAAAATATTACTAAGCTATTTTATACAGTTGAAATTGAATAAGCTACTAAGGGCCTCTTTAATAAATTCACCTCCACTTTACATTTTCCTGTCAGCATCTATGACATTATACTATTATCTGCTTTAGAAACCATTTCTAAAAATTTGATAATGATATTTCTAAGCTGCCTAAGAACCTTGTTAGCAATATTTATATTTGTTTTTTTTTAATATCTATAAGTACCACCCACCTCTATACTCTTCTAGATTGTTGTCCAGATAATGATGAATCTATATTTACTTAAAATGAGGTCTCCACATTATTTTAAGTAAATATAATTTGAATGATTTCCAAGCAATTTGTTGCATTTGTGTGATTCTAAATTAATTACTAATATATAAATAATTTAGTACTTACTAACACATAAAATAACTTTTTACTAAAATTGTTTGAGTATAAAATTGTAAATATCTATTTTAAATTGCAAGGTTTCCCCCACGTAATTTGTATGTAAGTTATACTTGAATGTTATTTAATATGCTATACCTATAGGAAAAATTATATTAAAACCGTCACTCCGTCGCACTCTGTCAAAAAGAATAGGAAGTACAAGGGGAGCACAGTGCCTTAAACTAGTTCCCTCTACCGACTTTGCTATATGTGGGATATAGCATGAAGTTAACATAAATAAATAATACAGAACTTTGTTCCTGTTACATAGTGTGCACAATTGTTTTTTTTTTTATTACTAGGTTTGTAATAGGTTATTTATTAATAAAGGTGACTAATGGCTTCAGAAACATTTGGAAGAATATAATCTTTTTGCAGAGTAGAACTTATATATTGTAAATAAAATATATTAGATCATTTCCAAAAAAATGATTGTTTGAACTTTGACTCTAATCTCATATCTTAGTAACATTTTCACAAGAGGCATTTTCCTATATCAGAGAACTATTGTCGCTATTTAAAATAAAAAGCAACTTTACAAGACAATAATTACTAAAATACCTCTACGTGTAATAATTAAATGAAATGATTAATCAAGTGTCTTTTAAGGGTTAATAACCCAAAATTTACAGTGGAATCTTCTTTTAATTAGAATTAAGATAATTTTATATGCTAATATTAACTTAATGACTTGACATTACATTAGTAAATATTAAAAAACAAGAATATCGTCTTTATAATTTAAAAAAGTAACTCATACAAGCCATACAAATATGTTGTACTTTTTTGACAAGCGATATGCAAAATATATATTTATGTATACGATTTATAATCTTGTAAAGGCTCGTAAAATGTCTAAAGATGTAACATTACATGTAATGTTATAAACATGTTACTTGAAAAAAAAAGATGTATAACCATAGCACCGGTTGCAAAATAATCGATATGACGTGAGTGAAAAATAGTAATGATTACGAACAATAAATAAAATATAGAAGAAAGACTCACCAAATTAATATATTTATTCCAATAATATAAGCGTTCAAATGTATAGTATTATAATGTCACTGTTTAATTCCCTTCAATATAAAAACGATATACATAAAACAATAAAAATGGCGGCAATATCCGCCATGAACCGCAAATGTTTGGTAAATTTTTAATGTTGCCTTTTTATTATAATAGACTGTGATTATATAAAATATTAAAAATTATAATTATATTTAGTTTTTTATTTGATAATTATTTTTAGATTTTTTTACAACTAATTATTTTGTTCATTACTGATTACTCGTTAAAAATATTTATTTATTACATTAAAATATTTTTCTTTAGATTTTTCTTATAAATACATATATTTAAGCAATGCAGCAAATATGGACAATATTTAAAAAGCTTAACCGTTTTCATTAATATTTGGCAAATATATGCTAATATTATTGCAAATGTCTATAGATATTGTAAAGATATATTTTCCCCTATAATAATATTATACTATTGTATGTATAGATGTTCCATGTACATGTTCTAAAATTCATTACAAATTTTAGAAAAGTTGAAATATTCTTATTTATTTACATACCTTTCGGTACTATATAATATTACATCGGGTACGGTACCGAACCGTAAATAACAATAATTATCAGTCAAGAGAAGTGCTGTCATTCTGACAAAAATTCCGTCAGAAATGTCAGCAGTTAATTGTCAGACCTTGGGAACCAGTGTCGTTGTCATTGTCAACAAATTAGATTTCGAGTCTATTTTTATTAAATTAATGTAGTAAAATTATTATAAACAGACATTTAATTATTCAGACCATTTAAAAAGTGAATAAAATGTGTGATCATTTTTATTTTGAAAAAAAAATTAAGTGATGTTTGAAATTATTACAACAACAATATAAGTAGAAGTTCAATAAGAGGATGAAAAATGAATAATAGCTCGGATTATATCTCCTGGTCAGAACCCCATTGTTCTAAAGATGCACTCACAGATACTTATGGGTGGTTTATGCAATTTCTTCTTGCTGTTTTGGCATTTACGTGTTTAATAGGTAAGTTATGCTAAAAATGAAAGTTTGGTAATGTTATTCATATTGCAAAATACATACAATTGTCATTGACTATTAATTTATATCTATATCTGAAAAATAAGTAACATATTCTTCAAGTTTATGCAATTTTAAAGTTTCAAGTCAAGTTGTCAAGTTTTGCAAAAAAGTTTATGCCGTTTTTATATTTTAGGTAAAAGATTTTGTGAGCCTAGATATGCAAGGAGACCTTGGTTAATTTGGTTTTATGATACATCAAAACAAGGTCTAGGAGCATCCATAATACATGCTGCAAATGTTTGGTTATCACCTCACATGACTGGCAATCCCTGTACCTGGTAAGACAAATGTTATCTAAATGTAAATTTACTTTTGTAAATCTTATATAAACTTATGAGTTTAAATTTGTGTACTGAAGTAGCTACTTATAGTTATTGGAAACAGCTTTGCACTTATAAAGTTGCCCTTATACATATTTCCTAAAATTTCAATAATAAATATTTAATATATATATATATATATATATATATATATATATATATATATATATATATATATATATATATATATATATATATATATATATATATATATATACATATATATATATATATATATATATATATATATATATATATATATTTTCATTGTACTTATTTAAAATCTAAATCAAATAGTGTAGCTTGATGCTGCATCACACATACAGCAAGGTAAACAGAGGTTAACTAGGGCTAAGACAATATATTTGCTTTTTATCCATTTTTTTAGCCATTGTGTGTTGGATGGCAAAAGTCAACACTGGACTTTGGCTTCTTACCAGAATGAAAACCATTTAAGTGGGAATCAAACCCACAGTTGTCCCATTTACAGTTAGACACCACAACAGACTGATATAAACACAGTTAACTAAAGAATATTCATTTTGCAGGTATATAGTAAATTTCCTGCTGGACTCTACATTAGGTTTACTCATAATTTGGGCAGGAATTAGACTTGCACAGTATTGTGCAAGAGTTTACGATATACCTCTCATAAATTTTGGGGAATATGGTAAGCTTATATTTAAATTTTTTACAACTTTATGCTCATGATTTAATATTTTTCAGGGAAATATTTTGTTATTGTAAATAATAAGAACAATTTCCAAAAATCTGTTATCATGTCTTTATTCTTCTAAAAAAAATTCATAATTTAAATTTCAAATTTAAATTCATAATTAGAAGAATTTGCATGTTTATCTTCTTTTTCTACTGTTAAGGTTTCTTTTTCCTATTTTCCTTCAGTTTCAATAAATTATGTGTTAAGTGTCAGATTTAAATGTCTTCTCTTATTGAGGATTGAACCCACAAGCACAACCATTATTCATTTAGTCATATTTATGTTGTCCCACATGATAGCAGATAGCAAAACTACTAAATTTCAAATAAATTTTAACCTTTATCTTAGAGATTACTCACTTAGGGGTGGATTTTCCAAAATTCTTTCTTAGTAATCATGTGTTCAAAGTTCACACTATAATATTATCTGCAAAACTTGAACATTTTAGGTTTTACTGGCTGAGGGTCAGGTAGTCAGTCATTCAGTCTAATTACATGTTTAAACATATAAAAGAATGTTAACTATTTATTTAATTTTTTTGTACAATTATACAAAGTTACATAGCTTCTCATTTTATTTTATCAACTGGTTATAAAATTATGTTAAAAGATAACCTCTGATATTCTGTATGAGTTGTTTTGTTATCATCAAGTTAATAAATACAATGTTTATAGTTATTTCATATAATTATATTTTTTTTATGTTACAAAATTGAGGGTGTCATGGAGCAGCGAGCACTGTATCTGACTGTAAACACAACCTTTATAAATTTGATTCCCTTACGGAGGAATGACATGTTTTTATTGATTCAGTCTAGTAAGAAGACAAAGTGTTGTGTTGAATTCCACCTCGAAAATTGGGTAATGCGTGGCTAGTGGAGTGTTTTAACAGTGAAAACTAGGTCCTTCAGCTAATCCTTTTATATGCGGGTCAAATTGATTTATAAAGGATATGATAAAGGATAGTCTATTGTACTTATTTTATGATGTTGTTTTTGTTATATTAATATAATAATATTTCATACAATACATACAATACAATTATAATCATACTAAAGAGGCAGAGGGAACCTAGCGTTAAGACATTCTGTTCCTCACTTTCCGCCGAATACTGTGTAGGCAGTACGTATTGAGTGGCGGAACTCAACGCCTCGCTTTGCCACGACACCAGAGCGAATAAATGAAAATATAAATGTAAATAAATATTTCATTTTCTCGAGTGGGGATCGAACCCATAACCAATCGCATTTACAGGCAAACTTTGTGTCCCTGCGCCACAACTGGCCTCAATATTAATATATGTGGCATATTTTCACTCTCGCTACATAATTATATTTGGTATTTGTGCAGCTGCTGTGATGCATAATCTTTACCAAAAAAAAATATAAGAAAAATATACAAGCACAAAGCACAAAGATTTTTAGTTGAAAAACACTATCGTCACACACTATATTTGTTGATATGATAATAATGATTTGTAATTGGATCTGATCTCTTATACAATTTTTTAATTTTTTTGTGTTTTAATTTTTTGTTCTGTTGTGTGTTTACCTACATTATACAAAAAGAAAGAGATCGATAGGAACATGTAATATGGAATTTAAATTGAAATCATTTATATCGATTATGTTAGAAATGGATATTAATGTATTTAAGTTAAATAATTTTTTTTACAAATTATTCATAGACAAAGCAGATTTTTTAAACTCATAAGTATTATTATCATAATTTATTTTCACACGACCTTCGACCATATAATATAAGATTGCTTATATTTAAATAAATTATTAAAAGTCATGAGAATATAATATTTTTTTCTTTGTATATTTTAAATTAAATGTTGTTTCAAAAATATAAATAATTCGCAATGAAGTGAAGTTAAAAACAATAAAAATAACAACATGAAAATAGCGGATTTTTATAATAGCAGAATAACATGTACCAATAGATTTGATTTTTTACTACAGAGCGGGGGTTTCAAAACGATGCGTGTAATGTTTATAGCGCTATTAAATTAGCGCTATTAAATTACCAATAAGTTTATGAATCCAGCCGTGGCGGAGGAAGGCTGTGGGTAAACGTAACAGGTTGTGGGTTCGATTTCGACACTCAAAGAAATCCATTAAAAAAAATCTTGTATGTGTCCTGATTTAAGTATGTTTTTATAAAGTTATTATAAAAGGACGATCTAATAAATGTACACATATATAATCATTGTTTTGATAGGGAATCTTGAAACTTGAAACAGATTTAGTATCGAATTATAACTATGAAGGAAAAAAGGAAAATCTCAACCTCAAGGTTGCATTATGTACTTAGTGAAGGAAAAACTTTTTATTGCTTTATAATTTACCTACTAGGTTTTAGTAATTATTTTTAACTATTTAAACTCTACGCCATTAAGCACAGTATTAGTGATACTTTTTTATAATTAAAAAAAAAGTTATAAAGACTACTACTATATTTACAAGAGACTTAAACGCGGCTTTGGTCGCTTATTTATTTTTGTATTAGGTATAGAAAAATGATAATATTTTCTGTTAACAATATGTTTTTTTTTAATATAAAGTGTATAAGTATGTTCTTTCTCAATACCTCTAAGAATATATGTGCAAAGCTTCATAATAATCGGTTGAGTAGTTTTGTCTTGAAAGCGTAACAAACAAACTTACACTCATATTTATAATATTAGTACGATAGCTAAGTAAAAATGAAGTTTTTTTTTTATTTAATTTTTTTATTAGCTTCACGCTGTATCCCGCACACAGCAGGGAAGGCACAGGGAACCTAGTGTTAAGACACTCCGTTCCCCATTTTCTACCGAATTCTGGAGGCATTGCGTGTTGAGTGGCAGGACTCAACGCCGCGCTTAACCTTGACACCAGAGCGAAGAAATGGAAATATAAATTTAAGTAAATATTTCATCTCCTCGAGTGGGAATCGAACCCACAGCCAGTCGTTTTTACAGTCACACCTCGTGCCGCTGCGCCACGACTGGCCTAAAAATGAAGTTACTTATAATAATTTACATTCCACAGGTAAACCACCAATGTGCTCAGCCTGGATATGTCAATGTGTTCTATACGCGGCGCTGGCGACGTTTGCCAAATCTATACTAGCGTTAATTCTACGCCTTCCTCCTATAGTCGCTGTGTTGTCGACGTTGAAACTGTCCCCGGTGTCAGATCCGAGGCTGGAGCTAGCTGTGGTGATGCTTATTATACCGTTCTTTGTGAATGTGAGTATTTCTTTATTTTAAAAAAGCCCTGACCTAAGAAATGACTACGTTACCTTACAACGTGCTTGTAGCTCTTAAACTGCTGATCTGATTTTCAAAAAACATAACTAAGACCCACCGCTATGAACAAGGCTTTCGATTAAAGGAAACCGCGCTCAAATCGGTTCATTCATTCAGAAGGTACGGTGTTACAGACAGACAGACAGGTCAAACTTATAACATCCCTTTTTGCATCAGAGTTTAAAAACCATTAAAATCCGTTAGCTTTAGGATATATACGTAATATTCTTGATAAATATTGTTATTTCCCGTAAGTTATTTGTATGATGTTTGTCACTATTGTTCTTTGGATTGTTTGTTCAGTATTCATATCTCATCTATAAAGCATACTTATTTTTTTAATAAATGTACTTATTTATATGGCAATTAATTAACTTTAATGGGTTAATTAATATACAAAAATATATTTAAATAAAAACCTTAGTCTATATCATAGTACGATGATTCTAGGCTCAAATACCATGTAACTGAGAAAAAGTTTTTATTTTTCTGCAGGTTAACGCCATTGTTCTATAATTAAGTTAGAACGGCTTTAAGTTCCCCTTGCTTCGCATTTAAATCATATAATGTCTTCTGTACAAGCGATAAATTATTAACTAAGTAAAATTTTACTAAGTTCTATACGCCTTTTTAGATTAAATAAAAATAGAGTGGCTCTATGTTGATATTAAGATAAATTATGATAATAAAAAACAGAAATATTCAATATTTAGTTATCAAAATATATTAATTTAAATAAATATTTTTGGAATGAGTTTGAACGTAATATAATTATTTATTAACAAACTCGATTGACTTTTCAGATTTTAATATTCTGGGTAACGGACAACTTCCTTATGTACCGACCGAGAGGCGTGAGCAGCAAAATAAAGACTAAAGTGAGTTACAAAGATATAAATTATATTTATATATAAAAACTATCAGCTTCACACTGTATCCCGCATCCGGCAGGCAAGTAGGTTTTTCGAGATTTTGCCTTGGTATTAGAGCGACGAAATGAAAATATTAAATAATCAGCTTCACGTTGTATCCCGCACACAGCAGGGTAGGCAGAGGGAACCTAGTGTTAAGACACTCCGTTCCCCACTTTCTGCCGAATTCTGGAGGCATTGCGTGTTGAGTGGCAGAACTCAACGCCGCGCTTAACCTCGATACCAGAGCGAAGAAATGGAACTATAAATTTAAGTAAATATTTCACCTCCTCGAGTGGGGATCGAACCCACAACTAGTCGGTTTTACAGTCACACCTCGTGCCGCTGCGCCACGACTAGCCTCAAATATTAAGAAATAATCATTCATTCCCTCGAGTGCGGATCGAACCCACAACCGTCGCGTTACAGTCACATACTTCTGCTCATGCGCCACGACGCGCTCATATTTATATATTTTATCATATAATAAAACTATAAGTCAATAAAACTAAAACAAAATAATACTAAGTCAATTCAACACGATTACGAAACGACAGGTATTTTCTAACGAAGGATTTATGAATAACAAAGGAACTATGACTTAATATTGAATCTTATTATACAAACTAACCTTTTTTTAGATTTGTCTCTTATTTAAATCAACAGAACGATCAAAGTAAATTTTCAATTTAATACAGATTAGATAAAGACAATATAAGAAACGAACAATTTCGTTTTTGTTTCATAAATTTACCTTGTCTTTATTTTCTGTTATACCTCATTGTAGTAAGTATCTCAGTTAAATGAAGGTAGTAAATTTTTTATTTTAATCTATGTCGACTTTGAATCTACTACTACAACTATAGTTGTATGTGTTGTACAAACCTATTATATTATCATGCGTACTGCATTTTAATATCGCGTATTATAACCTTCCATATTTCAGGGATAATATTTTTACGAAAATACAAAAGAAATATGTAGGCGAGTTATTTTGTAAATATTTTTTTGTGTTATAAAGGAAAATAATATTTCTATTAAAATATTACGTATATAACAGAAAAAAAAAAACGTTACGAATACGTTGAAACTCAATGTAGTATTTGAATATAGCAAGATTAGAACCTACCCCTTATTGCAATCCGTTAAGCCAATTGAGCTGCTGATGATTAAAGAGACTAGACTTATATTGGAAATTCGAAAGGAAAAATCTATTTTAGTCTAAAAATAGTATTTTTTCACTATAAAGTGGTAGGCTTTTTATGGTAAAAGAAAAAAAAAAACAATTCTTAGCATTGCACGGATGGGACGTGGACACCCTAACAGGTTGCAGGATGAGGAGCTCGGAGCAGTACTTGCCAACATTTTGAAAGTCTTACCTCCACTGTTCGAGTTCCCACTGCACTCTTTACCCATGATCAAAATGAGACCTTCAAAGCACGCTTTAGAAATAATATACTATACTCTTGTTCCCGACTCTATTCCAGCACATCAATATATTATTTTAAGGTATTAATAAGAAGTCTGTCTGTCTACGGAAGTCCCTATATTACGACAGTAATAAGCACATTTTTAGTCTTAAAAAACGTTTAACTAAAATAGATTTTAAAATCATATTGTTTGTTTAGATTTAATCTGAATATTATAATTATATTGTATCATCTATATCTACATATAATAAACTTCAACGGATCAATGTCCGTACACGGAAGATTTGTAATTAAAAATGTTATTGGTGGCATTCAGTAGAACCATTTTAAAAAACGCTGTTCGTTGCTATGAATTAATGTTTTATTAAATTGGCAAAAACTTTTTTTACTTTGTAATATAATTATGTATGTTTTTAAATTGATTTTATTATTATAAAACGAAAGTAATGTAGATTAAATAATTAATAATTTAAGTAGTTCAAGCGGGCGAAGCCGCGAGCGAGTCGCTCGTAGATAATAATTACTTAAGCCCTCAAGGCAGCACTAAGCAAACAAGCCATAATTAGAATACATCTTTGCTTTTTCCTTTGGTGTTTTAGTTAGACAGAAAATATTTCATGCAACCACTCAACGTTGTTCATTCGTCAACTTATAAATTAATAGGTATTATTGATTTGTCTTTGACGTTCTTTGCTAATTTGGTGTCCCATTGTAGATATAAATTGCCTTTGTTGTATAAGTAAATAATACGTAATGGGGCCAGTCAAGGTGCAAGGCCACATACATGAGACGGTAAACGCAAACGATTGAGGGTTCGATTCCCACTCAAGGAAATGAAATATTGAATATTTTCATTTCTTCGCTCTCGTAACGGGGAAAAGCGCGTTGTTCCATTAAACAACACGCAATGCCTAGGTTCCCAAGTTCCCTTTGCCTACCATGTAACTAAAATAATATAAAAATATATTTTCTAGAATATATTGTAGCCTTCTTTGACATATAAAGATAACCATTTTATTAGTAGACGTTAACCTAATAATAAAAATTACATTAATTTTATGATGACTAATATTAAAATGCTTATCAACGATTTGCATTTTTAAAAACTCTTAATAAGTGCACCACCGTAACATAGCTTACTACAGAACTAATAAGAAATATCAAAAAATAAAAATTAAAATAAGAAATACTCACTGTTGTTGTTGTTAATCTATATTTTAAGTAAACAAAAATATGCTTATTAACAAGCCTTGTTCAACATTTTTTTTACATTATTAATTTATTTCAGGTGCGATACCAATCTATAAAGAAAGAGAAATCCGGTTCTGAGGACGAGGAGCAGTCAGCTGATGAGCGTTTGTTAGGAGCTAACGTATGACCATACCCGCTGCCCGCGCGGGCATAGTGCTAACTCACTAAATTGCCTTCGATATTTTATGTAATATAAGAATAAAGAAATGAAGAACGGAGTGTTTTGACACTTCATTATTTTTGACGATAAATGTAGTACATGAGTAAAAATAAAATCAAAGAGGAGAAGAAGTTCACAATCTAAATCAATTTTTATAATCTGGCAACTCATACAAAATATTGATTTATATTAGTTATTGCATATGGTGCTGTATATGAATGCAATTTAACATTTAAAGGATTATAGTATTGTGGCTTTCTTTTTTTAAAATATTTTAAATATGTCACGGTTTTGTTGACATATAATTTTTGTGGCAACTGTCTTTGACATGCCTGTTACAGATAATTTAAAATGTTACAAGGATCTGTAAAATTTCATTGTAATATTAAGTCTTAGTTAAATATGTTATAAACATAGCATATGAGGCTTTTTCTTTTTTTTTTTTAGATAGGAGAAATTAGTATGTTACATTATTGACCTAATACCTACTGGTTGCATATAAGCATTTTTTATTAAGATAATAAAAATATTATTGAGTGTCTATAATATAATGGTAATGACAAATATATGTAAAGTAAGTTATTTTTTTCAATCAAAAACTACGGCTACTACTCTCATATACTACATATCTTTTAGATAAGTATAGAAATTTCTAGTTCTGACTGTCGGAAATATCTCAAATTTATTATTAATTTGTTAGACGGTTTCTTCATTTCTCAAAATGATTATTCTCGATATTCCCTTATGTTATTATAGCCTTAATTATGGTTTAGTTTTTGTATTTCTAGTCCTTGTAAGTTTCGTTTATTAAGAAATAGTTTAACTTTATTTTAAGCAAAGTCATCATTTAAATTTATGTTATTCGCTTCTGCTTCTATTTTAATGTGTTAATTATAATCAATTAACTAAATTTTTTGATGGGAAATGTATAATACTATACAACATGGAATTGATAGATATGATATGTGATATTATATTAGTAATTGTTTCGAATATATTAAAATTATACTCAATCCATGTTGTAGCGCACTCATTCCATCTTTATATAAGTGATAGCGGAGGCAAATTAGTGAAGTTTAAAGTGAAGAGACTTTGTGTATTATGAATTTTAGCAATAATCTGTAAAAATCATATAACTAAACACTTTAGATAATAATAAATTTGTATCGATTGTTTGGAATACTCGTTCTCAATATTATTGTTAATATTGTACGCATGTATGAAGGCTTTAAAAATAAAGAAATGGTTCCATTAAATTTAAGCTTGACAAGGCGTCCTTTATTCGCCTGTATTCGTCTTCTATATAATGATTCCACTAAATTAAGATGTACAAATGCATTTTTCGCTTCATATATTATTAGATATATAAAGATATTTTTATATGTTTAATTTTTATATTGAAATGTTCCTAAGGTTTAAGTACTTAGAACCTTGTAGTGCCATTTTTATTGACCTGTTACTAACATCGAATGAAGACTGACAAAGTCATGTTTGTTACCTACTTTTTTATAGTCAAAATGACTTCCTGTTTTATTAATCATTCATTTGGCGTTTTTAATTATACATATAACTACTATGTTATCGTGGGCGTATGAATGAGGGGGGTCCTGAGAATAAACTGATGACTCCAGAATTTTAGGTAAAAAAAAATTAAGCCTAAAAGTTTTATAATAAAATTCTGTGCAAAGTTTTAAAAGAGGCCAGACCACAAACTGGAAAATATCTATGTAAAGTCTCATGCTTATCATCTTAATTAAGAATTTACTATGTTAATTTTTGATGTATATTTAAAATTTCTAATTACTGGTATTAAAGATATCAATGATACTATTATTAGACATTGTACGGCTTAATTTACATAAATTAAAATGTTACCATAGATACAAAAATTATTTGTATTTTACATTCTTATCATTTTTAAATACCATATCAAATGTTAATTAGCTATAAAATCTCCATGTAGTGTACCTAATATTTTATTTTATTAAGTTTGTCTGAGAGGTTTTTTCTTATTTTTAAAACATTCTGGGGAAAAAATTGTAACCACCTGTAAACACGATGATTGTGAGTTCGATTCCCTTGAATGAATTACTTTCGTTTCCTCGCTCTAGTTACGAGACTAAACGCGGCGCTAAGTTCCGTCACTCAACAGAAAATGTCTCGAAAATTATGTTGTGCGTGGGGACGGAGTGTCTTAACACTAGATACTCCCTGCCTTTACTGCACTATGCGGGATACAGCGCAATGGTAATATATATATATATATATATATATATATATATATATATATATATATATATATGTAAATGAATCTGCATTATTTTTTAATATCTTAAAGTATATATAATTAAATATATAATAGTACAGCCCACATCATGATATACAAGTACATAAAATTGAAATACACAGATTGTAAGTTACTGGAATATACAGGTTTTTAATAAATTTTAAGTATTGGTTTACTGTGTGTATTCTCCAAAATGTTCTTATGTATATCTTCAAATATTCTTAAGTATTACTCGATTTTTGACCCAAAAGCACCTCGAGGGCGAAGGCCTCTCTAAACTTTACGTAACCCCAAGTACCTGTTTACTACTAGCGACCCTGCGCCTGCTTGCACTACAGAATTATTTATCTTTTCATTTGAATTACTAAAGTAATCTAATAACATTATATTTTTAAAGACAATATCAACACATTTATAGTTACTACTACTTTTTTATTCGTGAACTGATTGAATAAAACTTCTTCTAAATCTGAGATTATCACAAATAACTGACAAACATACAAAAATTTAAAAAAATGTTTTGGGTTTTATTACATTAATAAATGCCCGTCCCCTAGTAATAGTTTTTTACGGTTACAGTTACGATTTTTATAGTATAAAAAAAAACTAACGTTCAATACCACCGAGGCATGCCTCATAAAGAGTATGTGAAATGTCTTACCAACTTGGGAGATCTTAATCAAATTTAAAGAAATACTACGTAGTACTTGAACTCCTTGTTACTTGGTTTAAAACTTTAATCAGTTTAAAGTTTACAAGTATTTTTTTAATATCTACTAGTGACTAATAACATATTTTATCTGTTGATAAGTATGATATATATTTTTAACATTTTTAAAGTGCTATTCCACACTAAGGAAAGAAAAATACTTATTAAGAAAACGTATCAAAATTTTAACGTAGCGGGATTTGAACCCGTACCTCTTTGGAAACCGTCCAACGCTCTGACCGACTAAGCTATACGTTCCCTTTACGTTCCCTGTACGTTCCCTTTGGACGATTTCCAAAGAGGCGCGGGTTCAAATCCCTCTACGTTAAAATGTTTATACTTTGTCTTAATAAGTATAGTCCGACATAACCAGTATTGCGTATGGGAAGCACGCGCGGTAGAATTGCGCAGAACGCGTATTTTGATATCTGCACATAGACGCCCTCTCACGCCGCACCGATTCCCCGCGAGGGCTCGCGGGGAATCGGTGCGGCGTGTGGCGGGGCGGTCACCACACTACGGTACAGTCAAGCGCAACGCTGTTAGTTCAATACTATGAAATATTATTATATGATAGCGTCATATATACAAAATAGCGCAGTAAAGCAAATTTATCATAATTTATAAATATTATAATAATTAGTGTGTTAGATTAAGCAACATGCAAAATTAAGTTATGGATAAGCAAATGTAAAATTTTAATAAAGTACTGAATTGTAATTATTATAATGGGGCCACATCCAAGTCTTCATCAATCCAAATTCAATAAAAAAGTAAATATTTTTTATAATAATGGAAATCGAGGTCTTATTAAATAAATTAAGTTATTAATGATATCTTCATCAATAAATTTAATTATATTTTTGTTTGAACCGTATATATATATATATATATATATATATATATATATATATATATATATATATATATATATATATATATATATATATATATATATATATATATATATATATATATATTTCATCAAATCTTATTTAAGTTTCAATATAATTTATCTACTATTTTAGTATTTATAATTAAATTTTTAATAATAGGGTATCTAATCCTAGTTTATAATAAAATTTATTAAATCATAATTTTTAAATAAATTTTAATTAAATTAAAATTTCACCTTATAATTTAATATTTTTTAAAAAATTTATTATTTATTATACACTGAATTAATTTAATTTATATATATATATATATATATATATATATATATAATTAAATGTATTGATGAATATATCATTTATTAACTTAATTAAGTAAGACCTTGTATATCTATATATATATAGCGTGTGAGCTCGATTGTACTTATAAAGATGTGTGGGTACGAATTTTCTGTAAGGACGTAGCGGTCACACTGACGTACCGTAATATTATTGGCAAAGGGATACCAGACTTTAATTTTTTGTACCTCAAAACAGATTTTTATAATTTACCCAATATTTTTTTTAATATAATCTTTAACTAGTTTAAATATTGCCAAATAATTCTTTATCCATATTGTATAGTACTGTGTATTACGCATACTCAATATTTATGTTGTACATAGGTGTATATAGTATATACATAAATATCATGTTTTATTAGTTATATAAGCAGAAGTTTAGTTTGAAATGACTCCTGTTCATTACTTAAAAAAAAATACTTTTCAGGTTAGTCTCGATTATATTCTCGACAACGATGTATGGAACTGCTGATTTTTTTTTCAATATTTAGATATCCTCATAAAATTTTTGCAACAATTATTACATTAGAATATATTAATATAAAAAAAAATTAAAAAAAATAATTTAATTTTTAAAATTTTCGTTTTGTATACTACAACATAAAGATGATCAGATATTTTAATTATGATTTGCCAAGCGTGGGGTAAAACAACATAACAGGGTAACACTGATCGAACGTTTTCCGCGCATAAGTATTCTGCGCAATTTTACGCGAGTACCTCCGATTATCAATAAGAGTTTAGACGGACTATAAGTGTGATATTTATATTTCATAAAAGTTTTTTTTTATTATGATGTAAATATGCTAGGTAGGATATTTTCTATCATTTGATTGTATATATGTACAGTACGGTCAACGAGTCATGGCCACCCTGAAGCTAGGGTTTTCGAACTATTACGCATTGTTCACTAGCGAAGATAGAAGCAATAAAGAAAAGCCAAAATTTTAAACCCAAATCTGGTCAGTCTACATCTACCAGAGATACTAGAGCCATAGGGTGGCCACGACACGTCGACCGTACTGTATTATATATATTGGGTATAATATAATATACAAGTGTGTTTTGTGCATCTGTTTATTGTTTGTGCAAATATAATTCTTAATACTCGTTAATATCTTTTTTTATTATTGTCATTTTATTGCAGGGTCATGAATTCGATGTCTGTGCATTGGCTCACTACCTAACAACTACAACAAAATTATATTTATTTTATAAAAAAAAAGTTTAATTAAAACATTTAAGTGTCATCCAAATTTCAATTATACTTTATATTTTATTTGTAACTTCAATTTAATTTTTTTGTAACTGTCGTCTTGTTTCCTCAGCTTCTATGAGCTTGCGTCGAATCTTTATCATTATGGCTTTATTTCTTTTCTGCAAATACAGTGTAAGTAGTATAGTGATCAGAAAACATGCAATGTTTTAAATTAGATTTTGAAAGTAATAAATTAAATAAAAAAATCAGCTTCACATTGTATCCCACACACAATCATACAGCAAGGTAGGCAGAGGGAACCTAGTGTTAAGACACACCGTTCCTTATGCGATGGTTGTGGGAGCACTCCCACTCGGGGGAATGTATTATTTACATTTCTTCATTCTAGTGAATAGACAAAGCACCGCGTTAAGAACCGCCACGCAATGTCTCAAATAATGGGCGGTACTCTCCCTACAACAAGACGCAACATAAAACTAAAAAATAATCCTATAAAGTCCTAAAACTTCTTATGGAGTAATATTAACAATTAAAATCGAAAAAGCAACATTATTTTAGTCTAATCTGTCGAGTTACTGCGTTAATTTTGATGCTGAAACTGAAGTTAATAGCATATGATATTTATTGAGGGTTTTTTAGCTTTACGCTGTATCTCGAGTAATCGTCATCTTATTTAGTTACTATTATTACCGTCAAAATACAACACTCGCGCTCTATAGCTTCGCATTCGGTTTCTATTGCAGTAGCTTCTTTAACTTTTTCTTCATTCATTTCTAGAATTTTCTCGTGCTTTTTACTTTCTAATTCCTCTTGTTTGGCTTCTTTTTCTCTTAATTCCTTATTGTGAAGTTCTGCTGCTTGTTGCTCTGTTTTTATTTTTATTTAAACAATAATTAAGATACTTCAATAATTTGTAAAGTGTCAAGTTATGTATTTATTTACCCTTTTCAAAAACTAAATCAAAATTCTTCTTATACTCATTAAGATGCGATAAACTATATTCAATTCTAGCTTTTTCAGATGCGCTACATATGGCGATCATTGTGATTTGATTCTTCATTTGTAAAATTTCTTTTTGTAAATCCTTAAGAAACAATATATATAATAGATTAAATATAAAAACTACTGAGAACCTAACCAAGCCAAGCTGATATTTGAAACGAGTCAGGTCAACAAGTTGGTATTTAAAATTTATTCATAGTGAAATTATCATTGTTTTCTTGTAAAAATGTTTTAATTAATAGTATTGTAACTTTAAACATTTTAAAAATGAAAGAATACAAAAATTTTAAGCAATTTTTAACTTTAACTACATACTTCAGTATATTATATTTATTCGTATATTATATTTATTTTAGTTTTACTTTTAATTGTTCCAATATAAATCCTTCTTCAGTTTTAATAAGATACATCTCTTCTACCATAGAACGTTCAGTTACATGTAAAGCGTTTTCTTTTTTTTCGTTTTTAATTTTACAGTTTATAGCTGCAAAATATAAAAATAAAATATATTCAATAACTATTAATCCGGTAAGTATTGTAGTAAATCATCCTATCTCAGTTTTACCCGATTTTAACTTTAATTTTAGTTCGTCTATGTTGTCAATTATGTTCGACATTGTTAAAAAGTACAAAATTTACAATAAGAAATGTTAAACTTTTGATATATTTTAAATATGGCTTTTCCCGCTCATTTGAAAAATGCCACAAAAAATGTCAACTGCCAACACAATGTAAGGCTGTCAGTAGTTCTCCGAAACACACAAATTTCAATTTCCTTGTGTTTACCCATTAATAGTAAATTATGTGAAGATGAATATTATATTAAATAGTTAACTAAATAACAAACAAGTAGTCTAGACAAGTTTATGATTGTTTGCTTGCAAAAAATATATTTTAGGAAAAAGCCCTCACAAAAATTAATATTTTACCTGTTATTTTCGTGTATTCTTAGGTAATTTCTTTTCAAAGATATTAGTGATTGAACTAAATATATTGTTTTACTACTTTCAATGAAATAAGTCTCTATTAAAGTTTATAACAATAAAAAGTGGTTATAATTTAGGTGTAACTACACAAACATCGATCGCAAAAAAAAATATAAAAATAATGTCATTGTCATGATCACTTGAAATTTTATTTAAAAAATTGCCACGAGACGACGTTAGATATATATTGCTTATTTTGGGTTATATTGATGCTGGCATGTAGAACTTTACTCTCCTTCGGTGCATTGGATGCCGCGGAAGCTGTAGCAAAGCAATAATGAGTTTTAAATAGCATTCTCCTAATTTTACCACATCAATCGTTATTAATATTTTTAGATTAAATGTTTCGGTGATTGTTAATATATATTATAATGACATTTTGAACAAAAACTGTAACCAGCACAGTTAATGTACTTTGTATGAATTTTTGATAAACGTCCAACATGTGTGGTAAAGATAAAAGTATGAGAGAGATAAAAAAGAAAGAGTATAAGCTGCAAAAGCACCAGACGAAAGTACTGATCAAGATGAAGCGTGAAAAGGCAGAGAATGAAAGAGATGAAAGGTTAACGAACAACTTCAAGGAAAATACGAAGCTTTTCTGGAGAGAAGTTAGTGTTTCTCGAGGTTGCTCGTTAGCCTGTAGAATGAAAGGGGTGCTTTCGAAGGACGGTGAAATTCTAACAGAACAACCACACGTTTTGCAGCGATGGGCGGAATTTTACAAGGAGATGTATGAATGTGATGACGCCTCAGTCTCAAGTAGCAGCGAAACGCTGAGTCTTGATGTAGCTGATGACGAAATCAGTGTAAAAGAAGTTGAGAGTGCAATACTAAGTCTGAAATGTGGTAAGTCAGTGGGAGCAGATGGAGTTACTGCCGAGATGATCAAATATGGTGGGCCACGCGTCTTGGACTTGTTCTGGTTTTTGTGCAATTTGTGCTGGAAATCAGGGGAGGTCCCAGACGATTGGCGAGGTGTGGTCATCGTGCCTTTGTATAAAGGCAAAGGTTCACAGATAGACTGCGCAAGCCATAGGGCTATCAGTTTGATTAGCTTAGGTAGTAAAGTTTATGCTAAAGTTTTAGCGAGAAGAATGCAGGAGAGATCTGAAAGGTTGTTGTGGGAGGCCCAAGGGGGCTTTAGACCTGGAAGAGGGTGTATGGATCAGATCTTTTCCCTCCGCATGATCACGGAAAAATTTTTGGCCGTTAACCAAAAAGTTTTCTGTGCTTTTGTGGACTTGGAAAAGGCGTTTGATAGAGTTGTTAGAGCGAAATTATGGGAGATACTACCCCGGTACAATGTGAGCGGACCCTTGCTGCAGGCTGTAAAGTCTCTTTACAGAGATCGCTCAGCCTGCGTGCGAGTAGGAGCTGGCATGTCGCCCTGGTTTGACATCCGATCGGGTGTTAAACAAGGTTGCGCCATGTCAGCTTGGTTGTTCAATTTGTATTTGGATAGCTGTCTCCAAGGAGTGAAACAAAGTGATATGGGAGTGAAAGTAGGTGACCTGAATGTGAATTGCCTGCTGTACGCAGATGATGCAGTGCTTATTGCATCATCAGAATGCGAGTTGCAGGCATTGGTCACCACTCTGAAAGAAGGGTGTGAATATAATGGTCTAAGCCTCAATGTGAATAAGACAAAGGTTCTGATTTTTGAAAGAGATGAAGAAAGGACGGAATGCAAGATCAGTGTAAATAGTATGATATTAGAACAAGTGAATGAAGTGGTATACTTGGGAAGTATGTTCAGTAGAGATGGAAGATACGAGATGGATGTGGAAAGGCGTATTGCTGCCGGTAACAAGGTTAACGGAGCCTTAGCTGCATTGATGAGACGGCGAAACGTCAGCACAGCTGCGCGTTTGGCCGTACACAATGCAGTTTTGGTACCGACTCTGTTATACGGCAGCGAAACGTGGGTATTACAGAAGAAGAATGAAAGAAAGATGAATGCTGTGGAGATGCGATCTCTTCGTAGGATATGCGGAGTCAGCTTAGCTGATGGAATTCGCAATGAAGAGGTACACAGAATGGCAGGTACTAGCGAGGATGTCACGGTAAGAATGAAGAAGAACGTGCTCAGCTGGTTTGGGCACGTCGAACGAATGAGTGATGAAAGAATGGCAAAAAAGATTTATGATGGAAAAGTGAGCGGTAAGAGAGGTAGGGGGAGACCTCGGTTGACCTTCGAAAACACAGTATCAAAGATACTGGAGGAAGGTCACGTAAAAAGCATGAGGACCCCCCGAAGGGCATGTATGAAGAGGTTGATGACAGTGGACGAGGCGAAAGAGGTATATAGAGACCGTAGCGTTTGGCGCTCCGTTCTCTCTGACTACCCCGCAAGGGATAAAGCGTGAAGCTAAGTTAAGTTAAGTCCAACATGTTTTATATAAATTCCAGCTATTATAATTGCCAGAAAAATGTTTAAAGAACACAATGTTGTTGGTTGAAGACAATGATTTTACATGAAAAACGGCAATGACAAATAGAGAGAATAAGAGGTTCCAGAGCAAGAGGCCGACCAAGAGCCAGATGGGTAGACGAAATAATAGCGATGGCGGGAGGAAGTTGGCTGGATACAGCTAAGGATAGAGAATCGTGGCATTTCTTGGGGGAGGCTTTTAACCAAAAAGGGTCCATACAATTAACAAAACAAATAAACTAATCAAAAATTTATAACTAAATAAATATAGTAATCTATAATATAAACTGTAACTAACGCTTATGAAATCTAATAAAATATCAATGTTTAAATTTTTTTATAAATATGAATGTATCATTGTAATCTGTATGGAATTGTATAAAGCTTATTATTATATTACTTACGGATGGTTTAAGTATGTAACCATGTTTTAATATGTTTTATTGATTTTAATTAATTTCGAAACATTTAAAAAACATTTGTTAGGTAATAGACAATAACACGCTTTATCTTTGAATATTTTTTTGTATTTTTATCTATGTCTAACTGTCACTTTGGCTTTGGAAGCGTGCTGCTTGCGTCTTCAGGAAAGTTCTTGAAAAGAAATATTATCTTGTGAATTCTCTCGCATCTAAATCCTTCATAATGTGAATTCTGTGTTGTAACTAGCATTTTAAGGTTTATTTTAGTTAATTATTAGTTAGTAATCTATATGTGTAAATCGTCTAAGATGGTTTCTAGCGCGACGAGGGTGATACAAGTCACCAACATTGCTCCTCAAGCGACGAAGGATCAAATGCAAACTTTATTTGGGTATTTAGGAAAGATAGACGACATAAGGTTATACCCAACTATCAGAGACGTATCCTGTCCAGTACAGTCTCGGATATGCTATGTTAAATACTATGATTCGACCACGGTTAATGTAGCTCAACATATGACAAATACTGTGTTTATCGACAGAGCATTAATTGTCATTCCCATGCAATCGGGTGAGATTCCCGATGAACACAAAGCTTTGGAAATGTCTAGTAATGGGACTCTAGTTCCAGGCCTCAATACAGTGGAACCACGTTTACCAGCCCACGTTATCAACACTTTAGAAGGTGTGCCACCAAATCAAGTTATACAAACTTATGATCCTAAAATCGCAGCTGCGGGACTACCACCTTACCCACCTCTTCCTGCTGCTTATGATTCCAGAAAAATAGAAGAAATTCGAAGAACTCTTTTAATCATTGATCTTGGTGCGCTCACACATCAGCATATCATTGACCACTTTTGTGAAGCTGGAGAAGTTAACTACTTACGTTTTTGTGAAAGAGACATTGACAAACTCAAATATGCCTTAATTGAAATGACAGAACAGGAAAGTGTGCTGAAAGCTCTTCAACTTAATGGATCAACAGTAGAAGGACAGACCATAAAGGTAATTTCTACTTATTAAATTATAATGTTATTGGAAATTTGTAATATTTAAAATACAACAATTTAACTTATTTTTGTGATCATTCTAAGAATTTCTAATAGAATTTTTCTTGCATCAGTATCTTAGATATTGTATGTAATAAGGTTCCCCAGCTAAATTACATTTTAACCATAAGTTTAACCTAAGTAGGATTATATTTTTTCCCTTTAACATGTCATATGTTATTTTATTACAATAAATGTATCATAATACATTGATATAATCAACAAATGACCAACCTTTTTGACTGCACTATAAACACATGATTACATTAGCGGGAATGTAGAATGTTACAGACATGTGCATCTGACTCCACAAAAGCAGAGATCCCCATCAATTCTAATGGCTGCACGCATTAAATGCTGATCAATTTGTGTAAGTTTCTGCTTGAATGTTCACCATTTAGACGGGGCTGGGCATGCTACCAAAGACAAGTGCATAAGTTCCAATATGGGCAAAAAGAACTTGATTGGAATGAAAAAAAATATTATTGTTGTCCTTTTAATACATATATATATCACAGATATATATTAAGATATTTCAATAATCAAGAAATTTCATAAAAAAAAATATTGTTACATAATTATATATTACATAACAATGAAAGTGTCTGGAAATTTTATTCTGATGGTTAATGTTTAGGTCAATATTTATTCTTAATTCATATAAATTCTTCTAATGTTTTTTAAAACTTGTATAGGTACATCATGCTACTCAAGCCATTTCTAAGCCTCAAACCAAGAGTAACGAAGCTGCTCAGCGAGAGATAGAAGAGGCCATGTGCCGAGTCAAAGAAGCACAAAACCTTATTTCGGCTGCAATTGACCCTGTCATAGGATTGTTGTCTAAAGATAAGAGGAGGTAATATGAAGATAAAACATAGAGATTATAACTGTACATATAACTGTACTTATAACTATACATATATATGTATATAAATTATATTTTGTAATACATTTGTGCAAAAAGTTGTTTCTTATAGGGTGATCGAACATCTGTCTATATATATGAAAGGACATGTTCCAACTGACTGAGGTAAGATGCACGCACAGCCGTAACTGCTGTGCATAGAAACATATAATTTGAACAGATGTTTATTTTCGTAAGGGATGAAATAGGAGTTGAAAGTTTGTATGGATTTTTTTTTAAATCAGCACTGATTTTTATAAAATTTGAAATTCAGACTTTTAAAAATATTTCATTGAACACATGGTTTTTTTAGAATTCACCCCCTAAGGGTTCAAATAAGAGGTTGAAAGTTTGTATGGAAAGTCTTTAAATCGGCACCGATTTTTATAAAAAAATAA
The DNA here is from genome assembly GCA_021202915.1 of Heliconius himera. Taxonomy (NCBI): domain Eukaryota; kingdom Metazoa; phylum Arthropoda; class Insecta; order Lepidoptera; family Nymphalidae; genus Heliconius; species Heliconius himera. The sequence goes on along the minus strand of JAJHJA010000513.1, from coordinate 147,450 downwards.
ATTCAAACTATTCAAAATATTTTATTGAACACGTGTTTCGTGGTTTTTTTAGAATTCACCCCTAACGGTGCAAATAAGCGGGCGAAGCTGGGCGCGCCCGCTAGTATTATTATAATTACTTTGTTCAATTCCTGTTATGGCCATCAAAATGAAGTTTGAGAGCTGTTTTGTCTGAGTTGTGTCTTGTCTATTCAATCTTCACTTAGGAATGATTTTAGTTTGATTTTTATTTTTCTGTCATGCTAGCAAAACACTGTCACATGTGGCAGATGTCGTGTGGAAGCCTCGATACCTAGATTTAAGATGATATTTGTTTTTATTTTGGTTTTTATATATAATTAAATTATATATAAATAAATTAATACATTACCAAAAACTTATAGGTTAAGAAATAAATTATTTTTTTCAGGCAAAATTAAATAAGCGATAAAAAAATTTTACTAAAAAAACTTGTTTAATTCCAGAACCCGTTCCCGGTCCCGTTCCCGTCGGCGGTCTCGTTCCCGTTCCCGGCGGTCGCGGTCCCGACACCGCGGCAAGCGCTCTAGGTCACGCTCGCGACACCGCTCGCGGAGATCTCGCTCTAGACACAGACATCGAACTAGGTAAGCTTTATGAAGCGTATTTATTTTTTAGCTTTAACCTGTATCTTGCATGTAGTAGTACATCCAAAGAAAACACAATGTTGATTGGTTTGGAGAGTTGAGAGGTTTGGAGTACCTTAGTACTCCAAACCTGATGATGAGCCACCTAATTTTAGAAACGGCAGCATAACCCAATGCAGGACATTATCTTGTTGCCAGAATGAAGAAATGAAAAATAATTAATTCTCCCCATGTGTGAATCAAACCCACAAACATCACAATTTCAGTTGGATACTGTACAACATCATTTATATTTGCTCTTTGAATAAAAAATAGTAAACTTGAGTTTAATTGTTTAAAACATCAGTTTCAGCTATAGTAAACGTAAATAGTTTTATCAAATGTTATAAAAGCCCTATGTAAAAGATATATCAAAACATTATTAATTACTAGCGATCAATCCGGCTTCATCCTCTTAGGCTAGCCGCACATACGCACTACAATATTATTTACAATATTTCGTCGTAAAATGAGACGCAGTCGCTTAGTAGCTTTATTTGTGTGCGGACATGTTATATCTAAAATAGATAGAAAGTCCTTGCTTAAGTTATAGCATTTTGCTTACTTACAAAAAATTCTATAAAAAAAAAACTGGATTCGTGACCTAGAAGAACAAAGTTTGACTGTACACGCGACATGTTGTGGGTTCGATTCCCGCTCGGGGAAATGAAATATTGAATATCTTCATTTGTTCGCGCTTTCGTCGGAGCAAAGCGTAGCTCAACTTAGCTCTCTCAACATTCAATGCCTCTAACAGATAAAGATTTTAAAAATTACATGAGGATGAGAGCTTTCAAAATATATTGTCTTCATTTGGTTAGTTTTTTTTTACTTTATCACAATATGCTTATTGAAATAGATGTATACATTTTAATAGATGTATTCCATAGCCCTGCCTCCCCTAATATTGCCGTGGCAAAAGCAGAATTTCTAGAAATAAACAATAATATTGAATAATACGAAAAACCGGCCGCACACACACAATATTAATGACAATATTATTGTATGTGTGCCGCCAGGCTTAAACTTATTGTTATACAATACCCGAATTATACAAAATCCACACATACATTTCAGACATTATTATTTTGATGGACATAGCACTTTACTATAGCTATATTTATTGCAAAATTTCATTGAAATCCATTCTAAAGTTTTGTGTGTGAAAGTGGACCAAATATCGCCATCATCCATCCATCCTCACAAACTTTCACGTATTAATATGTCAATGTCTTGATTTATATTTTTGGGGCATTTTAATTTGTATTAAACATTTGATTTTGTCCACAGATCTCGTTCCCGTCACCGCAGCTCGCGCCGCTCCCGCTCAAGATCCCGGCACCGCAGCTCCAGGTCCAAACGAGACAAGTCACGTGACCGTGACCGAAAAGAAAAGGATAAAAAGGACACCCACGACAAAGATAAGCGTGATAAAGAAAAGTCCAAATCACCGCCCAAAGAAGTAGAGAAGGAAGAAAAAGAAGTGGTGAAAATTGATGATGTGGAGACAAATGGATTGAGTTCAGGCTCTAAATCTAAAGCGTCGACCCCCGCTGATGATAAAGAAAAACATGTGGAAGTGGAGAAGGAGAAGGAAGACAAGAAAGAACGCTCTCCCTCTAAGAAGAAGGACAGGTCTCGTTCTAGAGATCGGAAAAGAGACCGGTCTCGATCTAAGCGCAGGTCTCGGTCGCGTTCAAGACGGAAACGGTCTAAATCCAGACGGAGGTCTCGCTCCAGAGATAAGAAACGATCTAGATCCAGAGATAGGAAGAGATCTAGATCACGTGAACGGAAACGCTCTCGTTCTAGAGACCGAAAGAGGACAAAATCAAGAGACAGGAAGAGATCGCGTTCTAGAGATAGGAAACGATCTCGGTCGCGTGACCGCAAGCGCTCCCGATCACAGAGCAGAAGATCGAAAAGCAGATCGCACAGAGACTCGAAAACACCTCACGAAAGGAAATCCAGAGACAAAACTCCAAGTTTACCGACTGTGATCGAAGAAAAGATCAATGCGGTCATCGATAAAACACTTGACATCATGACTGACGAGAAGAATTCTCCGGACAACATGGACATTTCGAATTCACCATAATATTTCTGTTAAAATAATTGTATTAACTGGACATTCTTTAATGTTTTTAAATTTGGATTTTTTTACAAACATGTCATTATTGTATGTTAGTGTTTTCTCATCATGCCTCATCATTTAGTGGTTTTCAATTAGTGAATAAGTAATAAATTGTAAATCAATTAAAGTGTTTTTATTTATTAAACAACAACTCCCTCTATATCAGTGAGTCTCATAAAAATCAGTTTAGCTGTTCCAGAGATTAGCCCGGGCTAACAGAAAGACAGACAGACATTTTTTTTTAATTTTTTGTTAGTATTTTAGTATCCTTTATGCATTTAAAAAATATTTTGTTTATTAATTTTATTTATATGTATAAATAAAATATTGTTTTAATTTCTTTATATAAAGGAAGGAAAATTTCGATGAGATTTAGGAATTTTTCTTTTGTTAAAAATAAAGCTATTCCAAAAGAATAATCTAGATAGTTAAAAATCCCAGTATATTTTATTACCTAACATTATGTAATATTACTTGTGTCATGCATGAATCATAAATATCTGGAATATCTATTTAAAACCTACACAAACATTTTCTATATTGTGAAATAATATATATATAATATTATATGACAATTGATAACTCCAGTCATCAGTTGATGGTATAATAAAGAAAATTCAGCACCTTTTTTTCTTCTATAAAAATGTAACACGCTTTTATTATTTACTAGCGGCTCGCCCACGGCTTCGCCCGCTTAAAATACATGATTATTGATTTAATAAGCAGAATTGATTGACAATTATAATGACCTCTATTATGATTTTTTTACGACATTATCGTCAAAGAATTTTTGATTGTTTTAAATAAAAAAATACGACCATTGTTGATATTTGATATTTAGAAAATATACATAAAGCTAATTATTTATTACACGTAAATATTTTTGTAACTTTATGTTCTTTTTACCTATATAATATACTCTGTTAAATGTGCTGATGTCAGTGAATAATTTATTTTACTCGTTCAAAAACAGCCTTAAATGTTAAATTATTGATTTTAAGGATTCATAATGTTCTTTGTAAAATAACTGTAATAATTGCATATTAACTCCTGTACAGTTTTTGAATTAGTTACATATATTATATGAACGAACCAACCAAAAAATCTTTGTATTTACTTGATATTTATTAATTACAACTTCTTTCAAATGACGATATTTTTTTTTTTAATGAACCGATTTTGATGAACTAATCTTATATTTAAGTTGAGTTAAAACAAAGCAATTGGTGAAATTTTCAAGTAAATCGGTTCAGTACTTTCAGAGAAAAATGTGGACAAAAATATGTCGACAGACAGACAGACAAGAAATTCAAAAAAAAAAAAAAATCTTTTTGCTTTCTATTATTCTTTTTAAGTGTCCCTCTATCCATTTCAGTCAAAATTACTACTACTGTACAGACAAAATATTTTTACTGTCTTATTATATATAGAGATTAAAGTGTTATATTTCGCAGCGGCACGAAGTGTGACTGTAGCGAAAGCTGTTACGGCGGAGCATAATTTTTAATAATGTCATACGCTTGTGTCGCGTTCGCGCACACTAAGCTTGCTCCCCTTCAAATTGTACAAATTAAATTCTTACGTATCGCATCAGGCTGCCCCTGGTTCGTACGTAACGTCGACCTACATAGAGATTTTGAACTGGAATCGATCAACGAGCACTGCAAGCGCTTAGCGACGCGCTACTTTGAGCGCGCAGGCTCGCACGCGAACCCCTTAATATAAATGGCGTGTGATTACACACCCAACGCGCACCCTAAAAGAAGACGCCCGCGAAGCGTCCTTTTAGACCCCGATGACGCCATTACGTTAGCAAACGCCCCGTATATAGGTAGGAAAAACACTACACATACACGACACAAACACCGTCGTCGACGGAATCGACGACGAAGTCCAGTTTTTTCCACGGCTCGGCCGCGTCTCGGCGCGGTCGGGCCCAGCGGTTAGGGACCGTTAGCTCCCTTAGATTAGTCTAATTTTTTGTCCCCAGTCGCGGCTTTACGTCGCGGCTGGCTTTGTTTAGCATAGGGAAATTCCCAGCCCGCTCATCGATTGTAAGCCGAGGTTCGAGCCCCGCAGGGGGCGCCCTTACAGTCGTCGACTCCTCTCAAGCAGCCAGGTAGTGCTTGCTTTTCTTCTGGGACAGAGTACCCTCTTCCCTACCCACCCGGTGTCGCTGTAAAGGCCAATAGGGCTAACAGCAATTACCTCAAGTTCGAAAAAAAAAAAAAAAAAGTGTGACTGTAAAATCGACTGGTTGTGGGTTCGATCCCCACTCGAGGAGATGAAGTATTTACCTAAATTTATATTTCCATTTCTTCGCTCTGGTGTCGAGGCTAAGCGTGGCGTTGAGTTCTGCCACTCAACACGCAATGCCTCCAGAATTTTTATTATTAGAGTTAATCTATTCTTAACTTTTTAGTTCATTTTGTTAATAACAAATAATAACAGCTTGTTCTTAAAAAAGGTTTTTTTTGTCTAATTTTATTAATGTTTGGTTTGTACTATAGACTATGTATATGCACTTAAAAACACGGCTATTTTGCAGCTTGTTCTTAAAAAAGGTTTTTTTTCTCTAATTTTATTAATGTTTGGTTTGTACTATAGACTATGTATATGCACTTAAAAACACGGCTATTTTGAAATCACAAACAGACAGACATTTTTATATTGTACCTATATGTAAACATGCACAAAGATTACCATTAAATATGGCACACAATCATGAAATATTATGTAATATTTTGCAATAAAGATCATAATATAAGCACTGTAATATTTTTGCATGCTCAGTTTTGCAAATTTTGCGACAGTGACTTTTAAACCGTCAATAAATATTTCTAATATATTTTTAAACTATTCAGCAGGGGTCCAGGACGAAAATGTATATTACGAGACAACGAGATTTTTTAAAGTAAAAACAGGTGAAGTTCAAGCCAGTGAATCTTTAGTTTATGTGATCATTTCTGCGAAGATTAACACAAAAAAAGAAACTCAAAGACTTTTGAATCGTCTCGATATCGATACAACACTCGTACTCAATTAAAAGACAGTTTCCGGTATTGGCCTAAAGTTATATATAGCATTCGTTCAATGGATATATGTACAATCAGTTATAGAGATTGCACTAGAGATAAAGCCCAATGTCATTCTAGGGAGAGTTTCCGAAGCCGCTCGATGGATAGATTTCGGTGTTGCTCTAAGAATAAATCTCGAGGACGTTCTGGGGAAAGGTCTCGAGGTCACTCTAGGGGAAGGTCTCGAAGTCGATCTAGGGAAAGGTCTCGAGGTCGCTCTAGGGGAAGGTCTCGATGTCGTTCTAGGGACAGATCTAGAGGTCGTTCTAGGGGAAGGTCTCGAGGTCACTCTAGGGACAGATCTCGTGTTCGAAGTGCCTCTAAGAAAAGGTCTGGAGGTCGCTCTAAGGATAAATCTCGAAGATGCTCAAGGAATAGATCTAGAGAACGCTCTAGAGGTCGATCTCGGGGTCACTCACGGGATAGACTTCGATATTGTGATAAAAACGATTTTTTTGATAAACCAAGCAAAACATCTGGAAACAAACGTGGATATCATCATTTTGGAAGTACCAGTCAACCTGACATAACTATCACCAGTGAGGTTCAAATAAACAACGAGCGACATAAAAAATCATATTCAATATAAAAAAAATCAGTACGCTTAGAAAAAGAATGTGAAGAAATCGGTAAAAAATCTGAATTAGGTACTTATATGCTTATGTAATTAATATATACTGTTTACTGTTTGTTTATTTTATATTACACAAAATAAAATTTGGAGTGTAATTTTAGAGTAGGTCTAGTTTATAAATCATTGGTCTTATATAAGTACAAGCGTGAGACTGTAAACGCGACAGGTTGTGCGTTCGATTCCCAATCAAGGAAATGCAATATTTAATATTTTCATTTCTTTGCTCTGGTGTTGAGGCAAAGTGCTGAGTTCCGCCACTCAACACGCAATGCTTCCAGAAAGTGATGAATGGAGTGTCTTAACTCCATCTGTTTACACTGTTACATATGGAATACAGCTTGAATATGAAAAAAATACCTGTATTGTAATCTTTACGTATATTGTATCTAATTATTTCTAAGGAAATTGTAAAATAAGCGTAAAATTAATTTACAATCATTTATAAGTACATAAAATCTACTATGTATCCAATCGTTTTAGACATAAGTAACATTCAAGTTCGTATTATTGTTCTTTTTGTAGTATAATTTAATTATTTTTTTATAACCGACTTCTTTAAAAGGAGGTTCTGAATTCGATTGTATTTTTTATGTTTGTTACCTCAGAACTTTCGGCTCTGTGGACCGATTTTGATGATCGTTTTTTTATTTGAAAGCTGGTGCTTCCCGTGTCCAATTTCAATATTCCAGCCCTAACAATACCATCCATTCAGAAAATCTCGCGACAAATGGACGAATAATCCAATTTTTTGTGTACTGTATAAAATCGTTTTATAAAAAAATATATTTATTTCAGAGCTATTTCCTGATTGCAATCTACATTCGAAATGAGCCAAAGTATAGAACATATGAAATTAAATTAAGAGATTTAATCAACACTATAGAATACTTTGCGTACGAACCATGGTTTCTGAAGACGCGACGACTACAAAAAGGGGAACTACCTTACCCCGGCTACTGCAGATCTCCAGGTAGTGACAAGTGTTTACCAATCTTATGTAATTGTGAGAAATTATTAGAAATGTGGAAGGAGATGAAATCACGAATCTAATAATAATAAATATAATTATATTTGTATATTTAGACATAGGAAATATAATATGGAGATAAAATAAAACAAGAATATCAGTAGTAATGCATATTTATTATCCTTTATATATTTACATAGTGTTATAAATCAGTTATTTATTTCGAAGTTAAGACTTCATAGATAAGCTAGTGTGTTGTGATTATAAACATATTTTTAATTATAACATTTACGCATATACAGTACTTAATGTATTTTTAATTAGATACAAGACAAAATACAATTATATTATAAAAAATTAAAAGATTTATATCTAGTTATGAGTGAGTGACATTCAAAGTACTAACTATTCTACACAATACTACATTATTACGCTTAGTGCCAGATTTAAAAAGTAAAAAATAAAAAAATGTACGATTTGATTAAAGACAATAACAATATATCGAATATAATAATGTTGACGGCAAAACAATATTTTTTTATCGTTTTTTTTTTCATTATGCCAAAGTATTCCCAAATAAGAAAGTTTAATATGAAATGTCATTTCTAGTATTATTATAAATAAAATTAAAATTAGCTTCACGCTGTATCCCACACACAGCAGGGTAGGCAGAGGGAACCTAGTGTTAAGACACTCCGTTCCCCACTTTCTGCCGAATTCTGGAGGCATTGCGTGTTGAGTGGCAGAACTCAACGCCGCGCTTAACCTCGACACCAGAGCGAAGAAAATGGAAATATAAATTTAAGTAAATATTTCATCTCCTCGAGTGGGGATCGAACCCACAACCAGTCGGTTTTGCAGTCACACCTCGTGCCGCTGCGCCACGACCGGCCTCTAGTACCCTAGTATTATTATAGAAAATTAATAATCAAAAAGCATATCATAAACGTAGGTATATGCCGGCAGTTATACTGTCATATATAATTATGATGTAATCATAATATAATTAATATAATAAATATCACTACATCTAACGTCACAATGTATTCTACATTTAGACAAATAGACAGAGGGAACCTAATATTAAGACATTTCAGTCCCAATGCAACGCCCAATTTTCGAGACATTGAGACACGAAACTCAACGCCGCGAGAAAAAGAAAATAAGACATTTCGTCCGAGTTTACAGTCAGCCATTAAACCTTAAAATGTACATTAATAGAAAGCAACGTAGATTTATTGCGGCAGGATGTCGTGCATGGCGTACCTCCAGGTCCACCTCCTCGCGAGCGCCTCGAAGCGCGCGCGGTCGCGCACGTACATGTCGCCCAGCTGCGGCTCCATACACACCTGGACGAATTAAATTAGATATTTATATTATAAATATATGTTTATAATAATAGACATAATAAAAGGGTTTGTTTTTTTTTTCAATTTTAACGTGTTATTCCTCTTACTCTTGCTTAGGAAAGAGCAAAATAAATAAGTTGTAACAGGGGTATGGTTTAGTGGTCAGAACATTTGGATAGTGTCCAAGAGGCGCGAGTTCACATCCCGCTACATTTAAATTTTTACACCTTTTCTAAATAAGTAACATATAAAAATTATACGCAGCGGGATTTGAACCCGCGCCTCTTGGAAACCGTCCAAGCGCTTTGATCAACTAAGTCATAAGTTCAAGGTATAGGTTAGTTGGTCAAAGTTGGTCAAATTGTTGTAAAAAAAAAATATATAAAAGTACTTTAAAGTGATTATATTTGTTTACGTTGTGAGTATTTTACTGTGATAAATACATACTATAATATAAAAAAAATCTTTGTCTCCAAACAGCATTTTTTATCATCAAGCGAAGCGAGCATGAGGCAGTCTAGTTATTTAAAATAAAATATATTGCAATATAAGTCATAGAACAGTTTTTTGTTTCAATTTTACCCTGTATCCCGCATAGCTCTCTTTACCCATCCTGTTACAAAGAAAGAGTAGTGTAACTCCGTTCAACACTTTTCGCCGAATTCAGGAGACATTGAGTGGCGGAACAAAACGTCGCGATTTGTCTCGAGACCAGAGCAAAGAAATGAAAATGTTAAATATTTCATTTTCTCGAATAGAAATCGAACCCACAATCTGTCATGTTTACAGTCTCACGCTTGTGCCCCTAAATGATTAAATATAATTATAAAATTATTTTAAGCATATTATTAATAATTTGTAGTTAATTCATAGTAAATATCTTACGGAGATGCAGTCCTTGGATATTGCTAAGAGTTTATGCCCACATCGCCATAACGGCTTCTTTATAATAATAATATAGAGTATGGCTGACGAGTTGTGACCGCCCCGAAGTAAGGTTTCCTTAACTTTTGCGCATTATACATTCGTAAAGAAAACAATCAAAATCATAAAATCAAGTCTGCGCATCCATCTACACTTAAATTCTACGGACACGACTCATTAGCCGTGCTATACATAAATTATTTAATAACATCAATAAAAAAAACGAGAACCTTGGGTAGTCTAAGAGGTAACAACCAGTTGTGACGTCTTGAGGAGATGCCCTTGTCCCCATGACTGACTTCTTTAAGTATTAATACTAACTATATACAAAAATGACTAAGAAATATCAATAAAACCCTTACAGTAGTGTACGGATCGGTGAGCAAGCTCTGTATAGAGATGAGGACCTTGGAGAGGGTGAGCGCCAGAGACCAGTTGTGGTGCACCGAGTCGATGCCGACGTCGCCGTGCCGGGACACGTTGGGGTGGAGGATGCGGGTCAGAAACCGGACCACCGGGGGCGACATTGGGTACCTGATTGTGAAAATATCTTTCATTAATATTTCATTCTCTTCATGTTTCTCGTATATAAATGGGTAGGCAGAGGGAATATGGGGACCTAGTGTTAAGACACTTCGTTCCCATTAAGATATTTATGTTCTTAATTTTCCGCCGAATTCTGGAGGTATTGCGTGTTGACTGGCGGAACTTAACGTCGCGGTTTGCCTCGTTATCAGAGCGATGAAAATGAAAATATTAAATATTTTATTTCCTAGACTGGGGATCGAATCCACAATCTGTTGCATTTACAGTTACACTTGTGCCCCTGTGCCACGACTTTCTTTTGTACCGTTTATGAAAGAAACCTCTTTTTTAGGTTAGCCAGTAGACGGACTTAATATTTGCGTTTTTTTAAATCTAACGACAATTGTGAATTAAATTTTTAGTCTTTCAAAAATTATATTAAAAAAGTTTCTGTTGGTGCCATTAAATTGATTGTGGAATTCGGTTAAGTTAAAGAAATATTTAAGTATAGTAAAAAAAACCCAATTGAATCAGAATAGACAGTCCAGCACACTCACGAGTAGGGCACCTGCACGTAGAGGTAGAAGAGGCCGCCCTCGTAGGGCGAGGCGGCGGGCCCGCGCACGGCCGCCTGCCAGTGGCAGCAGCGCGCGTCCAGCGGCGTGGCCGCGATGCCCTCCGGCGGGTCGTTGCGCAGCATCTGCAGCAAATATCAGCTGCACGCTGTATCCCGCACACAGCAGAATCTAGTGTAACACACCGTTCCCCACTTTCCGCCGAATTCTGAAGGCATTGCGTGTTGAGTGGCAGAACTCAACGCCGCGCTCAACCTCGACACCAGAGAGAAGAAATGAAAATATAAATGTAAGCAAATATTTTATCTCCTCGAGTGGGGATCGAACCCACAACCAGTCGGTTTTACAGTCATACTTTTCACCCCTACGCTACGACTGACCTCAAATTTTTATACATTTTGTTTTATTTTTTAATATTATACCATTACACTGCGCAAAAGCATGTCTGATGATTGAGTTATAACACATGATGTTAGTCCATTTTTTTGTGAGGATTTCAAGTCTGTAACTAAAATTCCAGTATCAGCTCTTGTTAAAAAGTTTTTTTAAGTTGTTTTTTTTCGCATAACCTTTACTTAGTCCCACATCTAGTACCTATATATTTAAAATATGTAAAAAAGAGAATTGATTGACAAGAAATTTATTAGTGCTGTAACGATAGGCACGAGCCTAACTCACACGTGTACAGTCATGTACATAATATTTAATACGCGGCGTTAACCGACACTGTGTGTCATATACAAACCAGCGCAGTAAATGACACTTGGCGTTGCGCCATGGCCATGGAATTGTAATGAAAATCGAGGAGTAGTGGTGTAGTGGGAGCACAGGGACCCCTATCCAGTTATCTCTCTCTCTCTCTCTGTCTGTGCGTACGTCTGATATACCATAAACTTCTTGTATATAGCCATTACTTAATTTGACCTTAAATACTATTACAATTAAAAATAAACAAAATATTAGAATCTGTCATTATTATACGATTGGTTATTGTATTTTCTTATTTTCTTGTCCAATATGTTGTAAAAATGGCGTTCGAAGCAGTAAGAGAAAAAAATCGAAGAATCCCGGTCCGAAAGCAAAAGATTTTATCTCGGGAGGTGAAGATTGGTAGTAGAACCGTATCGCTTATTTTAAAAAGTGACTTATGACTTATCTGTAAGAGACGATAATAATGATGATGAGATGTCGATTTCTTAACTGAAATTTTTAAGTAAGATTAAGATAGATATGCAATGGGAAGTCTTAGTAAATAGCAGAAAAAAGCCATATTTTAACAAACAAAATGATCTTATTTATCTTGAAAGCTCTAAAGAAGCCTCCCAATTAGTCAACAGAGTACAACGTGGGCATTACCCGACTTCAATGACGGTATTAATAGGGTGTTAACTATGAAGGAGTGACTGAGGCGTATTTTTGTAAAAAAAAAAAAGTATCTAAACATCGGCACAAATGTATGAAGATACCAATTTCGACCAAGCCATGTTCAATAACCAAGAATGATAGTTTCAGCAAGATTTGGCGCTGTGTCATAAAATTTGATCTGATAATGTATTAAACTAACATACTGTAACAGAAATAAATGTTACGTGTAATAAAAAAAATGTTTTTCTATAATATTTATGGCAAAGACTTAGTTATACCTTAAGTTCGATCTTGAGTCGGTTGCGCCTCCAGGCGTTCTCGTCGCCGGCGGGCTGCGCCTGCACGCACATCTGCACCAGGCAGTTGCGGCAGAAGCACGACTCCACCAGCGACTGGTACTTCTGCACTCGTATATTTTAAATTATAATTACATTATATAAGGCCATCGTGATACAGTGGCATATCGTGTAACTTTAAACGCGACGTGTGTTCAAATCTCTCGAAGGAATTATTTTCGTAACTGTGTATCCCTCTAGTTAACAAGTTATACCTAAGATCTCAAAAATTCGACGAAAAGTGAAAGCAAAGTGTTTTAGCATTGGGAATAGTGTTTTAACAGAGATTTTTAGTTTAAAATAAAAATATTTATTTTTAGCTTAGAAATTTACTAGTAAAGTTTTTTGTTATGATATTTATATTTCATAGCCAAATCGTCGTGATTAACCATATAACATTTAGTTTAAAAAAATTATGGCCCCTTCTAAAGAGCCAAACTAAGACATTTTGGCGGACTTAGAAAGTGTGAAGATGTTATAAATAATATAATAAAGTCATTAATTTGATACCAAGTCGAGAAGGTACTGATTATTTTATTATTATTCAGCTTGTATTCCGCTTATAGTATGGTATAATTATTATAGGAGAGAGAAAGACAAAGGAACCTAGTATTAAAACACATCCGTTCCCTACTTCCCGCTGAGTTACTTAACATTGATATTTAAATATATTTAGATGTGTATCCCCCACGCACCTTGTGCCAGTCCACGTCGGCCAGCAGCGGTCGGAACAGCGGCCAGCGGCGCGCGGCGAAGGCGGCCCAGCGCGGCGGCGGCACGCGCGCCACCACCAGCCCCCGCCAGCGCTCGCACACGCGCGCGCACGCGCACAGCGACAGGTCGTCCAGGTACCGGAAGATGGACAACAGCACTGGGAACCACGTGGCAAATTGGAACTTATAATTGTTAGTTATATTTTAATATGCTCAGAAGGAAACTTCGATACATGGACAACAGATAATTAACTAGGAATAATTATTTGATTATTGCTAGTTTCTTATTTAAAAAATAAAATAAATCAGCTTCACAGGGTAGGCAGAGTAAACCTTGTGTTAAGACACTCTGTTCCCCACTTTCTACCGAATTCTGGAGGCATTGCATGTTGAGTGGCAGAACTCAATGCTGCACTTTGCCTCGATACCAAAGCGAAGAAATGGAAATATAAATTTAAGTAAATATCTCAACTCCTCGAGTGGGGATCAAATCCACAACCAGTTTTACAGTCACACTTTGTGCCCCTGTGCCACAACTGGCCTCATTTATTATGATTTATATATACATATATTACATTAGGTAATTTTTAAATACTAAATGTATTATATATATAAGAATAATTAATATAGGTATTTTTTTAATTTATTTAAAATTCTTACGTTGCTGAAGTACTTAATGTCAAAGTTAAATAATTTTATTTAAAATAAGAAAGTACATGTTGCATTTTTTTTATGTAAAATAATTAACCACCAGTTCATTAAAATTAATAAAGAGAAGAATTGGTACAGTCTACTCAGTGGGCTTTTTTTTAAATTAATTTTATACAAATATATATTAAATTACTTTAAAAAATATGTATTAAATTACTTGTGACAATGATACCTTTGAAACAAACTGAATCAAGCATTTATTTACCAAGGTGTGTTATCATTTATCAAATTAATTTATAAAACTTTTCACACACAAACATCTTTTCACAACTCTTTTAAATTGTCATATATCACAAGGCACAGTTGAAATCTAATGGCAAAAACAGCTGAAATTTCACATGTATTGGAGAGTGCATTTATACTAAGAGAGGAAGCCCAATTAAAATTCCTATGACAAAAAACACACTTTGTAGTCCACTTAAGCAAAGTTGCAGGCAAAGGCAGCTTGACCAAATAGATTGTATGTTTAACATATTCTGTACTGATACGATAAAGAAAAGTATTGTGTTAAAGAATAGAAAAATAATAGACTTTTAGTTCAGCTCAACCATCAGCCAACCATTTTTTTATAAACATTGCACTTAATTTTTCTATTATTATTAAGGGAAAATTTAAATGTGTACCTTCAGAAGGCAAATGTTCAACCAGACCAGGTGCTAAATTGTCAGGTGGCCTTGGAGTTGAAAGTGCCTGAAGAGATCTTGCTAGACTAGGAGGCTGAGGTGGAGGGCCTTGGCCAACAAGGTCTTCGATTCCTTCTCGTGGTGCCGAGGAAGGACCAGAAACACTGCCACCACTGCCACTGCCACTTGCACCAGGACCTGAGTTACTTGTGCGGCTTGTTTCATCCTCAGGGCTTGTCTCACTATCTAAGGAATTCTAAACAAATTTAATAAAACTTGATTTATTTGATATATCACATGATAAATAACTACGAGTCAAAAATTAAATATATTACCCTATAATTCCACCAAGCTGGTAAAGGGCAGGCTTTATTTAGTCTACGCTCTGAACTATAATTTAAATCTGAAGGTTCATCATTTCCAGAGTCGCCATCATCAGTTTTTTCACTACAAAAATATGAACTTGGTAGATATGATGGAAAATCCGGAAACAAAAACGTATGGCAAGTTACGCAGACTGGTTCCCCAAAACTTGGACCGTAATACCCATTGCAAACATAGCAACTAGTATTCTGAAAAAGTGTGCAAAATAAGTTATAAATATTGATATATTATTTGTATTTTTATATGTTATTCTAATAATATTCTTCAGATTATTACGCACATTAAATTCAAATTCAATGGGCTGTTCGACTGGGGTGGCAGGAATAAGTTTATCCCCATTGTCTTCTAACTTTTTAATAAAGTTGTAAAATTCCGGCCCAATAACAGACATATTTAACTATGTAAACTTTCGTAATTATAACAAAGCATCAGGTTTTTATAGTTTAAAATTTTTATTTACTATTTTGATCCTAAATGTCATAAATACGAAACCACAGACAAGTAATTAAATGAAAATTAACAACCAATGACAAAAATATTACAGATGAAAAACAATTGATAATATTCCATAGACATAAATGTCTATTAATTTTTTTTTTAATTGCTACAATTTCTTTTAATTGCTACTTCCACTTGTACTGAATCTCATGTTTCAATAAATATAACTAGACCATCACACCAACGCTGACTATTTTGTAGCTTCGAAATTATTATTTGCGTTTAAGATAAATCCAAGTAATTACCGATGTTATACATATTTTTTAATGCTTTGATAATCATTATAAGAATGAATACTACATTTTTTAAAGCTTTTTAGGTTCTCGCAGTGAATTTGAACCCACAATTTGTCGCGTTTACAGTCGCAAATTTTTGCCGCGGCGCCACAACGGGCCTCGGCCAATCGTCTTTCTTTTCAGTTATGTTTTTGTGAAATCATAATGTAAGCATTATTAATTGGAGTAATTGTTATAGATAGAGGGTCCGGATTAAATAAAACAACAAAATGGTTTCTTAAAATTATTCTTATCAACACACACTCATTCTTTTCTTTCCATTTTATCATATATTTTACTTTTTTATTACTTGAAAATGAAAATAATAGTACACTGTACCTTTACAAAAAAATCTCGCTAAAAATAATTACATATTGAAGTCGAAATATACTTAAATCATTTAAATGTAGAATTGATTGCCAAATAACATAACGTTATTGAATTATTATTATATATCTCACACACGAGAGGATTCTTTGTTTTAAAAAATTAATTTTTTTTACAATAAAACCAAATAATATATATTCTTACGTTTGTGCTTCTATACAAATATGTGATTTCTAAAATAACTAATAAGACTTTATCATCTCAAAATATAGAAAAAGAATTTCTTTTTGGATGGAAATCCCTTAAATGTGTAGTAAGCATAATTTTGGTAAATATTTATCTTCAACATTCATCTACAACATGAGTACGCAACTACATCAAAATATTCGAGAGAGTGACCTTAGGAAACACTTTCCTACTGTCTCCAAATTTTTTTCACTTTTCATTATTTCTAATTAATACTATAGACATAAAATAGTAAACGTATCGTCTATACGTATTATACACAATATTACGTCAAATAATCAAGACCTGATTATTATAAGTCCACATGAACTGACTTCTTTAAAATTAAATTATTCATGTGAAACTCAATTAGTTAAAGCTAACAGATCTAAATATTACACTTAATCTTCAATTAATAATGAAATAATAGTAAATACTAAAACTGACATTATTCCTTCTAATAATTAATGTCCAATTCTATTTCTATTAAAATATAGGCGTTCGTATAACTTATAGAATAAATACGGGAAGAATGCACAAGTAGTTAGTACGTAGATAAGCACAACTTTTGGTCAGTTTGTGGATTACCGACTTAGTAATGTTTTTAATTGTATTTAATAAAATATGATAAACGCGCCATATTTATTCTAAACATTATAAGAATGCTCAAAAAGGATGTTACCGAATAACTACCGTATCTCGAGATTGAAGTTTGTTAATGTTATCCTAGAAAAAAAGAAAAAAACACTCATTTGACGCATTAGACATTGGATATTTTTAATTTAAAACAAAATATTATATATCCAATAGTCCATTTTTGAATTGATTGATTTCTTATTTTCTACAGAATGAGAAATACATATTTTTGTTACAATGTATTAAATAACGTAATATAGAGATCGAGAATTTCTAAGAAAGTACTAAATCATTATTCAAAAATGTTATGTCTTGCTTAAATGAGAAATATTCTAAATGTTTTCATTTAGAATTAAAGACAATTTAGCAATTCAGATATTTCTAATTATATGACATAACAATACAATGTGCTTAAAAGCAGCCTTGTGAATTAGTGGATGGATTAGTGTTGCCAGATATGATTTTTTATTTTTAAAGCCTGGATAATTTATTTTAAAAGTTTAATACATTAAATTTATATTTATATACATTTGTTGGCTGTGTTTTTACAAAATATTGCCATTATTTAGCAATGGCGTAGTTAGATCAGGGCGAAGCAGTCCACAGTCTATAGGCTCGCAAAAATAAATGAAGTCCTTATTCTTAAAGAATTTCCGCGATGTTAAAAACAATATTTTAGTAAAGTTTTAAAAGTTACCACAATTTACAAATAAATCTTTTTTCCTTATTACTATTTATTTTAAATATACTTTCTTTTTTGGGTTCAAGATACTGAAAGAAAAATACCTCGTTATTGCAAGTGATTTAAATTAGTCCACACAACACTACAAGATTCTTGAAAAGAAAACATCTGGCCACACTATTAACTAGGATTCTTCGACAGATATTTCCATAATTTTCCTTATAAGCTAGGTTTCTAGAATTGTTTCCATTATCATTTTAAAGTCAATAAAGGAACTTAAGCTAATTTGTATTGTTTAGGTCTATTTATGATGTTTTCTATTCTGTTAACTTATTTTTTAAAAAATATCGCCTCAGAAATTATTTATTACCATTGTTTTTTGTTTATGTCAACATTAAACAAATCAATCGTCTTATTAATTCCCTTACAAGTAAAATAGTCACTAATCTTCTAATATACGAGTACGTATTAGACGTAATAATTATTATTATAATAGTGCTTTTCACTTATAGCATACGAATATTTTACCGAAACAAAATCCATTAATACTTTTATACAAACAGAATTAGAATGTAGCGTCGAAGTACTTAATACATAAAAATACATTTCTTCCATATTCGTTTCGCCAAGAACGTCTTCGTGTCTGTGATTACACACACGGTAAGCATAGTGACGTCACTACACCAGTAGATTATTCAAGGTAAAAAAATCACATTTTTAGCGATTTTTTTAGATCACAAAGCGAGTTCTCATAGTCTTGAGCATAACTAATACCACATTCGCACCCGGTTAAACATCCGGACGCCGCGGTCGGGGGCTCGGTCCCCCCTCTACCGCACTCAGTATGGACAGTAATACGAGCCACGCCTGATGCCTCTGCGAACAACGCACGATGTTAGAATCGTGTCTTTTTGCTTATAAGTTGCGAACTCCAGTATAATTTGCATGATTTAATTGATTTTTTATTTAAGATTATTATAATTTTCAATAGTTCGTCGTCGTGTGACCGTAAGGGAAGATTCACACTATAGTGCCGGTCACGGTTCCTTCTCTTTCCGATCTTATATTCTTGAATAAGCAATAATTTAATCTGCAATCTAAATATCATACGGAACGATATGAACACCTCATTGTTTCTCATACAAGAATATTTTCTAGTAAGAAAAACGAAGATCGGACCGAGAATGAACTGTAACTATACAGTGTTAATCCTCCAGTCCTAAACGCGACTGTTTTGGGTTTGAATTGGACTAAGGATAATTATTTTCATTTCCCTTTTTTTGTAAAAAGACAGAGCGCGGCGTCAAGTTCTACCATTCAACAGGCAATGCCTCGTATGGCAGTGCATGGGGAAGCGTGTTAACATTAAGTCCCCTCTGACTTCCCTGCTATATATGAGATACAGTTAAACACAACGACATTAGACATTTTTTTTCTACAATCTACAATTAATTGTTCTTATACCAAAGAACTATCTAGAGTGCAACAAGCTACATATGACTGTCTATATGCTTCATTCACGTTTCATCTAGTGTGTATATAAATCATACCATGCAAACCAAGCGCCAAGGAAAAGGTAGGATATAGCATTGAAAATACATATATGTCCATCTTAAAGTTTATTTCATTCATATATAAATATTTAATATCTTTTATCGACATTCGTGTGCCAGTGGATAAAATCGTTCGACTACCAACCGTGTACCAACATAAGAGATGCCACAGACAGAATTGTACTTAAAAAAAAAACTTTTAAAACATTATTTTGTACAATAGTACCTTTTAGAGGCCATTCATAAATTACGTCACAAGTTAAGTTAGGGGAAGTCAATGAAATGTAAAATTGGGAACCCACAATGGGGCCCCAAATTTCGTTGTGTATAATTAAATTTAATAATTTCTAGATGTCAAATATATCATACTAGGTCGATGATCCTACCTGTAACGAGGACATGGAACAGGACAAAAAAAAACATATGACATAATTTACGAATGGCACTTTACGAATCTTTCTTTTTTGTTTAATTCGATTGTATTTATTATGCAAAGTACAACGACATCTCTTATAGCACAAAAGGAAAACATTCTCAACAAGCTACAACAACAGCAACTACAGATACAACAATGTCATCTGAAGTGATGAGTATGCAAGAGATGTGTTCAAATGTGCCGAGCTCTATACCAATACTATCATTTTATCACCATCAAACTAATATTAAAAAAAAAGTAAAGAGGCCAAAATGCTTGAACATGCGATATATCAATTTATTTATTATAAGTGTATACATTTTTTTTTTTTCATATTCTAAATACATATATAAATTGCAGACAATTACATAATATGAAAAGTGACAGTTTAATGCATAATTTTTTTTTACAGTTTAAAAAAAAGAAGAAAATATGAAGTCTATACTCAACGTTCAATTATATGCATGTACAAGTAAAATTAATTGTTACAACTGAACTATTAACAAATGCAAACAAATTGTGCTGATATATAGGAAATTTTTATAAAAATGATGCTGACCAGGGATGTTACAGGTATAATATTTCCGATCTGGACAAAAATAAGTTTCGTTTGCGAATATAAAATTATTTCAAGTTAAGGATTATTAAAATTTTGAAAACTATTTGTTTGTTGACAACTGTTTTATATATCAGGGTGGAAGCGTCAGCGCTCCTTTTACGGCAACAGCATATAGGGTAAAATATTTTAAGCCCATACCTAATCAAGATACCTCAACAGTTTAGACTTAGAATTTTTTTTCATTTCACGATGTTTATCCATACCTTTATTTCGTGTGACGCAGTTACGCATATATATCAATAACGTAAACACATCTACTACAAAAATATTACTAAAGGTTAATCAACTTTGAACTTTGCCGCCTACGACTCGATTTCGGAATGAGACGTATGCGGCGGGTTCCATTTGATAGGTTTATGCGTGCGTGCGTCGTTCTTGGCAAATGGTTTTTTTATTTTACAACGATAATTTTATTATTTATTGTTTGAAAAAAAATTTTAAATTATAGAGTGGATCAAATTGTGGTTCAGACAAATTTAACATATCTTATTTAGATTTCACCTCATTTTCATATTATTAGCCGAAAGTTAAACTGTATAAAGTTATGGCTGTGAAATTCCATAACATCCCTCGTACTGACATAAAAAGCAACTTAGTGAATGTGAAGAAATGGTCCGATGGAAAGCAAATTTTAAAGGCAATTTTGATTTATCTTAAAGGAAGTAAACATGTAAAATATAAATTTTAATCTTTAATCAAAACAAATCAAAATACCCAAATACTGGAGTAGTAACAATTGTACAAAAATTTTGAAAGTATTTTGTTCAATTTTGTTGCATGTAAAAAGTATTGTGAATATTATTTGCAATAGAATCCATATACATTTTTACGAGCACTTTTTTTTTTTTTTTAATTATATAAACACAAATATGTTTGCATTATGGCTGATCGTTTTCTATTAATGAAAAGAATCAATCTAGCAATCATTCAGGTATTTTAATTTAATAATATAATACATACACAGAAATACAGTAGAAACTCGTCTAACCCAACCAATTGTTGTTGTTACACACATCAACCAAATATATACAGTAAATCTCAAAAGAAGAATGCATTCATGAGTATATTTATGATTTTTTTTCAAGATTTAGTTATTTTCAATTAAATAAAAGTAATAATTAGTAAATCGTTTTGCTCAAGTTTATTTCAAAGTATACCGATCGTTTTCACTACATCCAGCTGAGTCATCCAATCTGCTTAATCAAGGTTCTAATGTATACTGAGTCAGTCATACATATAATATATATAAAAATAAAAGATAATCATAGCATTGGTATAGAGCATCAACATGTACAGTTTGCAAGGCTTGAGCTGAGCTTTGCATTTGTGTGAGTGATTATAGAATTAGAGCATAAAAAAACTTTTAAACACTAAGTTTATTAATAGAAAACAATTTTAAAAATCCCACATTATTTTTTTCATCTTTACAATTTGCCCTTCTGATATTGCAACTTTATAATTTTTACTCTCGACTGATCTGTCATTTAAGTTAATAATTAATGTTTCTATGATATGAACAAGAACAGCATTGACTCTCAGGAAGTCGTGACGTCAGAGCTACACTCACTCACACACTCGCAAAGCTCAGTTTGGACCTCGCGGCCTGTACATTTAATACGGGTGGTACCTGCCGCGCCGCGGGGGCCGGTAGCCGGAGTAGTAGGGGGTGTAGCCGCGGGAGGGGCGCGCGCGGCCCCGCATGCCGCGCGGCGGTCTGTTCGTTGTCGAGAGGCCCGGCTTGTTCGTACGTTTTGGCATCACCTGGAATATTTTACATATATCTCTTTTATTGTCTTTCTAATCCACATTAAGCATTGCAATACTTTAGTTCGTAAACTAGCTACCTCTATTTTCATAAACTTTACACGCCGAAAACGTTATGTTATTTTTTAGAGACCACTTTTTAAAAAAAATATTGTGTTTAATACAGTTAAATGTACTATTTACCAAAGCAATTTATTTTTTATTATTGGTTTGTGTAAATTAACATAATATTTTCGGCAACCTTTGTATGTGTATGAATATAATATACTCAGATGGATTTAGCTGGTATGCCAATTAAGATAATAATTTTCACGAGACGCGGGTTCAAGTACCGCTATATTGAAGTTTTATATAAAATTTCTAAAAATATATATCACTTGGAATATTAACTCGAACTGTACATTGAAATTAAATTGACAAAAAATATATTAAAAAAAAAAGTGTGGCAGAACGCGCGCACGAACGTGTGAAGTAGATTATTAGTGCAGGTTATACAAATATCAAATATAAAATGAACACATGTTCTAAGTATTATTGGGAAATAAGGATCTATAAAATATTATCTCCTTCATTATACAATAGTAACAATGTACAGAACTTAAATAAATCAGTTCACCATTATAGTTTTATACTAGAACATGCAAAACTATTTTTACATTTAGATACAACTATATTTTAAACTACTAGTACGTAAATTTTATAACAAGCTTATCCACATCAATAGAATTATAATAACAATCTTTTAATTTATGCTGTACAAATACAACACATGAAAAGCAAACAGACATACAAAACATATAAAAAAAAATGTTAGTAAAATACAAAAAACTAACTTTTATTTGACGCCCTCTAAACAAAGACTCATCCATGGCCATTGCTGTCTGTACACTATCTTTGTCTCCAAATTCTATGTAGGCAAATCCTTTTGGGTGCCCATCAAACTTATTACATAATATTGTAACCCTAAAAAAAACCATGATTAATAAGCAAGTATTACAAAGGCAATGAAGTGTCTCGGCACTAGGTTTTGTACACTCAAGTTACCATATACAGGGCGTAGTGTGAAGTTAAAAAGAGAAGTATTGGAACTACTGTTCTCCACAATATTTTGTGACCAGTCTTGGTAAAGGGGCATGAGCGTGCAACTGTAAACATGACAAGTTGTGGGTTTGATTACTACTTGAGGAAATGAAATATTTAATATTTTTGTTTCTCAACTAGCAATGACTTCAGAATTCAGAAAATGTGCAGTTGTGTCTGACTTCACTTCTTCTTCTGCCTACTGTTATATTTACTATACAATAGTACTTAAAATGTCAAAGTACTAAGAACAAAATGTATTCAAAACATCAATTGCTTGTAATAATTATTGAAAACAAAGATGATTGTTGATAATTTATTATTTCTCTCTTATCATATAAACATGTCTCTATTTATGACCAAAAATTCTAAATATTCTTTATTTGGTTTTTGCCTAATCTCTTGAGACTTTGTGTTATCAAGTTACATAAAAATGTCTGTAGTGTCATGTCATACAATCATACCATCAGCTCAGAAGGCAGTTCTGTTGAGAATCAGCAAGAAACTCAAGTTGTTTTTTTAAATATATTTAACAATCATTTGCCCCCCTGACCATCAACAGCATTTAATACCACACACTAATATCATTATTAAATTTGTTCAGTGGCAGTCTAACAACATAGTAAACTTTTATTTAACAAATGTATAATATCACATGGCACAATGTTATAAATGATTTGTTTTTGATAACAAAAACTAGAAGTGCTCAGTTGATTTTTATTTCTTCTATTTATACCACATATACCACTGTTCATTAAATCATTATTAACATTTTTGCAAACAAATAAGATATTAAAGTAGTAACACTACTTTATGATTTATTAAAAATCCATCCTACAAATACATATGGATATTTGCAGAGAAATAAAATAAGCTATATGGTAAATGGTTAATAATAAAATTAGAAGATTACCTATTAATAGATCCACAACCATGGAAGTGCTGTTCAAGCTCCTCCGCAGTGGCTCCATAGTCTACATTGCCAACATACACTGATCTGTTGTCTGCTTCTATTTTCTCCTCGATAGACATGTTTAGTGGACTTGCTGGATAAGGGCCAAATATAAACTTATATTAATAAAATATTATTTATGTTTTTCAGCTTCACACAATACCCTGTATGTTGCAGGGCAGAAAAAACAGAATGTCAAGACATTTTGTCCATTTAACTCTAAGTTTTTGAAAATAATTAATTTCCTGAAGATGAAGAAGAAGAAGTCGGAGCCCACAACCATCATGTTTACAGTTAGATTGCAACATGATGGGCCACAATAATTATTTTTTTGATATAAAACTATAGTACACACACATACATTCCACTAAATTAAGCAAGTGAGTTTTGAAATATGGAAAAGTATCTTTATGTTTTAGTAACAAGAAATAATAAATTGTGATGACATAAAAGTAAGTGATTAAAATAATTACGACCAAATATTATAATATGGAAAAAGATATTTTACTTACTGAGTCCCGGTGGGCTTCCTAAGCTCATTTGTTTGTCAACTTCTGTGTGCATTTGTTTCAGTTTTTCAGCCTCCTCTTCCATCTCCCTCACCCTGGCCTTAATGGCCGCCAGGTCAGGCACATCAGTACCTGAGGCTTCATCTCCCTTTAACAAAACATATTGCAAGCACCCCAAGTTAAAATGAATTTGCTAATACAAATAGTTCTACATCTAAACAACATTGATAAAAATATGAAAAATGACATCATGCAAACAAATTACAGATATATGAGTAAAATAAAGACTCACATATATAAACATCCTAAAAAGACTTCATTGGGACAGTCATGAAATTTTTAACAATTGTTCTAATGATAAAATAATGGTTTACACAACATATTTAACTTAATACAACGTTGGAATAGCATTTGGAAATTAATGATTATAAATAAATTGTGTATTTAATGCTATCAATCCATTTTTCAAAGTGTATAATGATGTAAATAATTGCTGTTGTATTGAGAAAAAAAATAACATGTGTGATTTAATTCACTTGATACACATACATATTATTAATTAATATTATAACATTAATTCATATCTCATTAGATTATTAAATTACCTCTAGTAATACAACGCCAGTTCATAGAAGTTAAAGTTATTTTATGATTTACAAAGTACAAGTTATGTTTAACAAGTTACAAATTTATTAAAATAATATTTTACATATATATTGTTTAAATAAAATAAATTTAGTTTAGTACTTACGCCCAGACTGTTGTCGGTCATGTTTACTGAACCGTTGGCTCCGTCTAGATGATTGTTGTCAATCGAATCTAAATAATCATCATTATCGGCCATATCAACTTATTCTCTATTTATAAAAGCTAGTTAGACTTTTAAATAAAACACTACACATAAAGCACACCTGTAAATAATATAACTGTTTGATTAGCACGAAAAGTCTTTTGTATTTAGGAACGATTAAATAAAGCTATCTGAACTCTGACGTACCGGTAACCAATTTAGAAAATTCCGGCTGACCTAATTTTAAAATACAACTGGCATTATCTGCTACAGTTTGCAATCAATTATATAAAATATTATTTCTTCATAAACATTTTATATTTGGCGTAATGTTTATAGATTCGTTTCAGAAATATAATTTTTAACGAAAAATAACTATTTGTCAATTGGTGACACAGATGACAATTGTAACAAAAAATACACCGCTCTCCGCTGTACAAAATTTTGTTTGTGGTTTATTTATGGTTAAATGTTTGTTTTGAAAATTTAACATACAGCATTAATATCATACAAAAATAGTTAAATATTCTACTTTAAAAATAATAACGTATATTAATTATCATTTCATATTACTACAGTATTTTTTGTTCTCTAAGATTGTAAATAATCTGTTGCCGCCTTTTTTGACATATCGGTTGTTGTAAAGTTAATAATTGTTATGGTTATAGAATCGTAAACAAGGATAAATTGATAAGTTACAGTTTCAGTAAGTAATATATTACTGTGTACATTGATGTATTTATTGTAATAGTGATTCTGATTTATTAATAATAACAAATTAAACTATCAAAACGTTATATCTTTGATAAGTGTAAACAAATACCTACTATACTATTAAAAACACAATTTTTTTGACAGTTTCCTTAAAATTTCCAAATATTGCAGGCAGCTGTAAAAACCTACAATTATCATTTATTTGGAATGATAAAAAAATACTTTTGGGTTCAATTTACTTTATTGGTTAGTTTATATTATTATAATATAATATTAAACATTCCTTATTTTACATAATTACTAAGTTATATACTTTTACTATAGGTGTTTGTTGTGATCAGCTGGTATCACGTACTTTTATTGAGCTGGAAACTATCGATTGGTAAATACGATGCCTCTAACCGCTGATGTCGCCGCGCAGCAAGTTCAGGTAAAAATAGTTTCTTTTTAAATAATTATTATATATATTTAATATGGGAATATATAAAAGAATAGCTTAAAAAAATGTTACGGATGAAAAACATTTCAATTATCTCATATTACAATGTGTTTAATTGATCATATAAAAAGTTCTATTGTATTTGGTTATAGGAAAAATTAAGAACATTACACAGGCTGATATATGACATAGAATCAGAGAGAGGCCGTAATGAACAGTGTATTGATTCAATATTAAGAGCTGAGAAGGCTGCAGAATCAACTTCTTCTGCTGAAGATTCCTCTAGTTCATCTCAACAGGTATTTTTATTTCAAATCTTTATATTATTTCTTAAGATGTACAAAAAATATATTTGCAAATATATTAATACTTATTAATAGTTCTTTTCTTAACTGGCTGGTATAATTATTAGGCCCTAATTTATGAACCACTCTCAAGTCTGAGATTGATCTTGAGATACCATTTTCATCAATAAATGACATATGTAATTAATTATTTATGTACAATTTCAAGAGCTCTATAATCTCAAATCATCATATCTTAGTGTGGAAAAACATTTTAAAAATATTAAAAAGGGGCCGTTCAAGTATTACGTAAGCACTGTAGGGGGGTGGGACGGTTTGCTTATTTTTGACGTTTTCAATGAAATATTTGTAAGAGGAGTGCCTATTTTTGATGACATAGGGGAGGGGGGGGGTCAATAATTGCAAAAAAACTGCTTACTAATACTTGAACGGCCCCAAAGACAATAATTACCATTATTTTGTAATAACTATGATTTCATGTTACAGCAAATGCAATTAAAAAATCTGTACAAAACTGGGCTTACTGCTGCTGAACAAGAAGAAAGAGTACTTCGTGCAGCTCTCTCAAGGATTTATGAAATAAGAGCAATCAAAAATGAAAGGAGGATTCAGGTATGCTTGAACTATATTGGCATATAGCTGCACACACACAATAATATTGATCAATATATGGCCCCGCATACTATGCAAAATTATTGGCTGCAATATTACATTGTATATTGCAGCCAATATTTATTTGTATGCATACATGTTAAATCTAAAATAGATAGAAAGAAAAAACTTGGTGCTTTAGTTATTGCATTTAGCTTACTTACAATAAAAAAAAGTTGATCAAGAACCGGATGAGAAAAAAAATCTGACTTTAATCATTGCAATACCAACACCGCACCAAGGTGACCGTAAACGTGACAGATTTATTTCAATTGCTTCATAGATAAAAAAGTTATATCAATATAAAGTATTTATTAGTTGTTTTTACTTAATTATCTGAAACTTTGGTTTTTAATGTATAGATATTGTCTTTATAGTCTTTAGTAAATAAATAATTGTGTAGTTCCAGCAGGCAGATCCTTGCATCGCCAGCTGGAACATAAATGGAATTGGAACTTAAATCATATTGCTTATTTTCTACCATTGAGGTGTGATGTTGATTTCTGCTCAATACAAAAATATGGTTGGGACAAAAGTGGATTTTTTTTGTTGAACACTGGATTTGTCCTGTTCATATAGTTCTTGCATATTTATTAGTACAAGGAAGGCCATCATGGCGCAGGTTTTGAGTTCTATCTTCACTCCTGGCGGTCAATTCTAAAAATATTGTCTAGAGCAGTGATTCTCAACCACTGTGCCGCGGCACTTTTGTGTGCCGCCAAATTTTGCAAATATATAATAATGTTAATATAGTTAAATTACATCATTTAAAAAGAAAAATATTTTTAACATGAATATATATTTAAATCCACAAAAAAATAAATTGGTATATTTAAAATTTTTGTCATAAACTATTTATGCAGTGTGTTATAGTAAATAATTTTTATCTTTTTCTTTGTGTGTCGCCAAATTTTAAAATCGTTAAATATGTGCCGCAACAAAAAAAAGATTGAGAATCACTGCTCTAGAGAGAGGGTAAGACAAAGTTGAACTCCACCATTCAACATGTAATGTAGCCAATTCGAAGGTAATGTGGAGGGGAATGATTAATAAATAGCAATCGCAAAGTTCTTATAGAGGAATTTCCAAGACACGCAGTTTCGAGTGGCAAAATTTTTATGGATTTGTTGTTTTTTCTTTATTTTTCTTTTCTTAGTGTATGAATAATAATTTTAAAAACTTCTATATATATTTAAATTTCAGGCGCGTCACGCAGGCAACAAAGAGACAATAGGCTGCGGGGCTCTCATGAAGATGTTGCTCAGTGCTGCTCAAACCCTTCCCCTGCATGTTGGGAGGGTCGGAGAACGTGCTCCTCCACTATGTGGAGCAGTGCCAGCTGACGCTGGCCATATAGCCAGGCCTGGTGATGCAGTGGCCGCCCTGGTGAGGGTGTCGGAGAAGGAGGAGAATTGGATTTTAGCTGAGGTATTTTTTGTATAAACATTCTACTTATCAGTGCTTCTAGAACTTTTTGGTTATGCCACACCATGTTTAAGTAAAAGGCGGGTAGTTCCCACTAATGAGGGTAGAACCTTGTACCGATAAATATCTGTTATTCTTTGAAAGCACAGTGGTTATTACATTTGTATAAGAGAGATTCTGTAAAAAAATATATTTGAAAAAAAACACACTGATTCTTCTTCATATAGGATGATGATAAAAAAAAACTATTTCATGTAATTATATTCAAATACAAAATATATATATATATATATATATATATATATATATATATATATATATATATATATATATATATATATATATATATATATATATATATATATATATATATATATATATATATATATATATATATATATATATATATATATATATATATATATATATATATATATATATACAAAACATTTAATATATTAAACAATTTACACAATAACTACAACACAAACAGGTTGTGGGCTGGTTACCAGCGCAAGGTAAATACGAAGTGGACGACATAGATGAAGAACAAAAGAACCGCCATGTTTTAAGTAAAAGAAGGGTAGTTGCCCTCCCCTTGATGAGGGCGGACCCTCGTACTGATGAACATGCGTTGTTTCCCAAGGGCGCGGTGGTTATGGCCTTGTATCCGCAAACTACATGTTTTTATCGAGCTGTGGTCAACAGACTACCAGCGTCCGCTGCTGATCCCTATGAAGTCCTTTTTGAAGTAAGTTAATTGAAAACTAACACTGCTTAATTTGTTCTGATTGTTTTTATTTTTAAAAGTAATAGTAATTGACTGATGTTAATATCTGGTCCAATTTTATTTAAATGTTACAATAACATTGCGATTTTATAATGTAGTGTCTGCCAGCATAATGCATTTAGTATTTATTGTTTATTATCATTTAAGTAATAATATTCTTATATAATTATAAATCAAGTAAAGTCTGAAGGTGGGGGGTGGTTTCTCTACCATAGCCGTGGTCTGGCACAAATCACCATCTAGAGCTGTGGTAGATTTTATACAACTTTCATTCAACATTCACATTCGTTACATCACTAACACATTCTGTCCAGGATTCTTCGTACGCCGATGGTTACTCACCAGCAGAGCGTGTGGCGCAGCGATACGTTATTGCGATCAAGGAGGGCAAAGTAAGGGAATTGTATAAATGTTATTTATATTATTATGATTTTATATTTTACAACATATTTTGTTTCTTAAAAATGTCTATGATGGAGAGAAGATGTTATATAACAATGCCACATAGAAACAATATAATCATTATTTTAAATCACAATATGTTTGAGGCTGTCGTGGCTCACGGGCATAAGGATGTGACTATATGTTATTCTCCCAAATAGGAATCGAACCCACAAACTTCGCCAAAACAGTCAGACCTCGTATCATGGACTCGACGTTTTGGCTATCAGTCTACCCTGCCATATGCGTGAAACTTAAAATAATAATAGTGGTATCGTTTCAGGGACGCGGCACCTGACATTCGCGTTCGGCTCCGCCCTCCGCGCGCTCTTCGCCGCTATCCACAGACTCGTTACATTAAAAACATTTCTTTTATAAAAATATTGTGTATTGCAATTATTGTGGTGATCACAGATAACGAATGGACACTAAGTTAAGCTTCTTAAACACAAGTACGGTCGATGAGTTGTGGCCGCCTAAATTAGATTTAATGATTTTTCTTACTTTTGTTTATTTTCTTCCCGAGTATCTTATATGGAAAGTACAAAAAGCCAAACTCCAGGGCAGCCACGACTCGTCGACTGTACTGTATATTTAGGTGTATAATAATATAATATGTATATATTTTTTATATACTTAAGGCCACCATTGCACATGTGCGATAGGTGGACGCTTAAACTTAGTTTAGAGTTTTTTCAAATTGCATGAATTTTGCATTTGAAATTGACTTTGTAAATAAAAACTTTAATAATATGAAAATCTTGTTTCGTAGGCGTAATCTTTAAAAATGTTAACATGAACCCGTTTTGATTCTAGTTAATGTATCCATATTTGTGTATTATTAAAAATGTATAACTTTAGATTGCATGGTCTGTTTTCTAATAAACATATATGTATAAGATAGTTCTGTATTAATCATCTTACTAGATAAAATGGCTAAATTAAGTATTTAATATGTATATAATTATAAGATTAGTCTGTCACTGATTTATAATTTCGATTTGTTAGTCTTTTAAGGACAAACAAATATTACGTTATTGAAACCGGTTTGTGATTATAAGGTTTAACCCTAATTGAGCCATTGTGGTCTTTCTGTAGTTTTAAAAATTTATAAAGGATATTATGGAAATAAGGTAAATAAAAAATAACGACTATTTAAAAATGTGTATGTGAATTATACCTTACGAAAAAAATAAAATA
The DNA here is from genome assembly GCA_021202915.1 of Heliconius himera. Lineage (NCBI taxonomy): Eukaryota > Metazoa > Arthropoda > Insecta > Lepidoptera > Nymphalidae > Heliconius > Heliconius himera. The sequence continues at coordinate 116,200 of JAJHJA010000513.1, read as the reverse complement.
AGATTTTTCAATACTTTATATTATTATACTAAAAAGTAAAATCTACATAGAATACACGATAAAATAGTTATGTCCGAAATATACAATCATTTAATTTTGATTAAGGCTAAAACAAAAGTTGATTTAAACTATTTTCCAATCATCACTTATAAACTAAGCGTAAAATAAAAAAAAATAAAATTAATGGAAGCAAATATAATAATATTAAGACTGAATAAGTACATTTTCAGTCGGAAAAATAAAAGAAGGAACTTGCTACTTGTAATATTATGATAAATATTTTAAACCATTTTATAATATAGATATAATATAGCGACAGACTTGGCTTTAGTATATGAGCCGTGTCTTTTTTTTCTATATACAAAAATGACTTCGACAATGGTAAACAAGAACTACCTACAATCAATAGGTACAAAATGGCGGCCACTAAGTCCAATTAACATAACTTAGAAAGCAAATGAGCAATTTTAGATAATATGGCATAATTATATTAAATAATGCCCACAAATAAGAATATGAGATCAATATCATACATTAGCGTGAGTAGAACCTAGAACTATATTTGAAACCAATTACCGAGCTCTGTTACAGCAAATTCAAAATATACTGAATATGTAATACTTAAATTGTATTAAAATATAAGAAGGAAGCCTTCAATTTGATTTTTTTTGTCAGCTTCACGCTGTATCCCGCACACTGCAGGGTAGTCAGAGGGAACCTAGTGTTAAGACACTCCGTTCCCCAATTTGATATTAGTTCTCGATTTCTTGTTAATATAGTCAAAATTGTGATATTAAACATGATGTGATGTAACAAAGCTCTTAGCACCATTTACATAAAAAAAATAATACATACATTTATTTGTATGTTTGTTATTGTGACCAAAAAAAACATATTTTTAACTTTAAAATTGATTTTTATGTTAATGGTATATATAGTCAAATTGAACTGATTAAACAATAGATGATTACACTTAGAGAGCTAAAAGCAAAATTTTTGGTAAATAAATATTTGAAATTCATTTCAATGTCCTTATTTATAGAAGTGTTGACTTTATCTGAAAAAAGAAAAGAAAAAAAAACCATTAAAAAAAGAATATAATAAAATGTTTTTTGTTGTACACAAATTATATAAAACTATTATAAAAAATATCAGAACCAAGAAAGTGTTTTTTGATAATTCTACTAGTGTTATATTAGTAGAAATACTATGATATGGCGGGTGGAGTTGAGCGAAGTTATGTTGCGCAAAATTCTGCGATTTTTTTGCAAAATTAACTGTTATATCCGCACGCGCTGTCTTAGGTTAGTCCACAAAAGGTTCGACAGCTTAACTCTATGGGACATATTTTGATCATTTACTCAAAAACTACAACCGGTCGTCCACAACGTTCCTGCAACATTTCAGAGCTGTAGGTTTACAGCCTAGGAGGAGTAGCATTACAACGAAACATACTTTTGACCAGTAAGAGCTTCGCTTGGCTCAGCTCAATCAATATGTAAAAGTTTTTGAGGATTGAAATTGATATTCCACTTCCACACAAACTCTAATGAACGTATTTAGACTAACCTTTACAGTACTATAGTTTATACTTCAGGACATAGGCTACAATTGATGTAAATATCTTGTATAATTTAGCTTTAATATAACAATAAGTATAAATAGGCGAAGTCGTTTTTATGTCGTTCTTATAACATAGTTATAAAGTTCTACTTTTTACTAAAATAAATCTTAAAGTGCAAGTATAGAATAATTCACAAAAAACTGGACCTGTATTGCTCCACTTAAGACATTAAAATTTTGTGCAAAAAAATCGGAACGTCTGACAATTCTGGGTTACAGCCACTTTATTAATTAAGTTGCAATAATAATCAAAATATATAGTGTATCAAAAAGTCTAGATGAATTGACATAAGAGCTTTATACTTTATCCCTATCAGGGTAGTAGTATTAGGTAGTATAGAGAATGGAGCGCCAAACGCTACTGTCTCCGCATACCTCTTTCAGCTCATCCTTTGTCATCAACCCTCACACACATCCCATCCAGCTGCTCCTTATTTTTATGTGACCTTCCTTCATTATCATCGTTATTGCGTTCTCGAAGGTCAAGCGAGGTCTCCCCTTGCCTCTCATGTAACCTACTCTTGCTTCCATAACCATAGCAACAATAACAAGTAAACGAAACAACATATAATTATTAATTACCATTAAATTAAACAGCCTGTCGATCGCTAACCAGCCCCTGCAGTTTCCTCGCCACTCCACCGTACCGCGCTCTCTTCACTAAGTCACCATCAGCTCGAGTCACCACTTCTCCCTCGTCCGCGTTACGTTTTAGTCCTACACCAACACCGACTCCCACTTCGCATGATACCATTGTGTTTATTGCGTGCAAATCCTGTTTTGGGTGATGAGGTACACATATTATTTATTTTACTCTAAATGGGTTTTATAATAAAAAAAAAGGTAATAACTTTTGAACACACATTACCGATCTTCATCTTCAGAACTAAAGGACCGATTTGGATAAGACTTTTTCTATTGTATAGCCTAAGGCCTGGGATGGACATAGGTTAATATTTTAATAGGTAATTTTTTTTAAATAAAAGATGCAAGTGGCTAGCCGTAGCGTAGCGATACGATCGTGCGGCTGTAAATGAACAAGTTGTGGGTTCGATTCTCCTTCGAGGAAATGAAATATTTAATATTTTACTTTACTCGCTCTGGTAATGAGTGAAAGCGCGGCATTGAGTTTCGCCACTTAACACGCGAAACATCCGTATTGGAATTTGACGGAAAGTGGGAAATGGAGTGTCTTAGCACTAGGTTCCTCCTGACTGCCCTACTATGCGCAGAATACAACGGTAAGCTAAAAAATAAATAAATAGCTCTTTATCAAGAGTTGCTGCTCAGCAAGATGAGTAATTATCAGAATATCAGACATCAGAATTATTAGAGACACATAAATAATAACCAACCTTAGCAGGACTTCTACTAAATCTATAAGTCAGGTGATGATGATGATTTGGCGGTGTAGTCAGCGGTTTTACGTATAGCTGGTGGCGCTCCGACACGCGCTGTCCTCCGGGCGACCTCCCGCACAGCGCCGTACGACCCGCCGGCAGGGGCGAGAGGGATTGTTCCTGGGATAACCAATTCAAATCAGAGTTAGGTAAATTTTAACTACATGATTACATTACAATTTATTAATTGTTAATATTTCATTGTCAATGAATGAGACCAAACATTTCCTCAAATTTAATTGAAATTAAAAATGGACACAAATAATAAGACAAAGTAGAGATTTAATTTGCAATACTTGACCAGTGCTGTGCAAAGGCACCCTTATCACTTATTACTAGCTACTAAGCTAGCTTACGTCTTTTGTCTCGTCCACTGTCATCAACCTCCTCATACATGCACTCTGGGGGACCGCCCAGCTCTGCTTTTTACGTGACCTTCCTCCAATATCTTTGATACTGTGTTCTCGAAGGTCAACCGAGGTCTCCCTCTACGTCTCTTACCGCTCACTTTTCCATCATAAATCTTTTTTTGACATTCTTTCATCACTCATTTGTTCAACGTGCCCAAACCAGCTGAGCAGTTCTTCATTCTCACCGTGACATCCTCGCTAGTACCTGCCATTTTGCGCACTCTTCATTGCGGATTTGATCAGCTAAGCTGACTCCGCATATCGACAGATTGTAGAGATCGCATCTCTACAACATTCATATTTCTTTCATTCTTCTTCTGTAATACCCACGTTTCGCTGCCCTATAACAGCGTCGGTACCAACACTGCAGCTGTGCTGACGTTTCGCCGTCTCATCGATGCAGCTAAGGTACCATTAACCCTGTTACCGGCAGCAATACGCCTTTCCGCATCTATCTCGTATCTTCCATCTATACTTAAAGTACTTCCCAAATGTACCACTTCATTGGCTTGTTCTAATATCTTACCATTCACACTGATCTTATTATTACTAAGCTTATTTTTAAGGGATATAATTATTAGGGACATCCTTAAGTTGCAAGTAAGTACTTAATAAAAAAAGTTGTTTATAAGATGCAATTATGTATAGGGCAAACGAAAGGCGTTATAGGTACGAGGTAAATGCGCGGCGTTAACTTCCGCTAAAATAGAACGAAGTAAAAAAAAAGTATATATAAAAAAAATACTTACATCTCTGTGCCTACCAGTAAATCGCAAAGCAAATGCCTGAATACATTTTACATATACTTTGTTATAGAAGTTTATTAAGTCTCCTCTCTCTGGTGATTCTGAAAATGATATATGCAATATTTAGTTAGCAATATCTAGATATATTTTTATTAAATTTTTGTTCATCATGTATGATTTTTATTTAATTAACAAGATCAAACGCGGCGTTGGGTTCCGCCAATCCACACACAACACCTTGACAATTTGTCTTAACACTAGAATTGTAAGATACAGTGAGCACATATAATACCTTCATCGTTTTTAATGAGCACAGTCCTGTACACGAGGTTGTCAGCGAGCGGCCTCTGGCGGTAACAACGCATGATGTCCGTAAACGTTCTTTCCACTTGATTGGTAGGTGTGTTGGACACCTAAAGTCACAATAAACATTTATAAATAAATAAATAAGTCAGTTTCACGCTGTATCCCGCACACAGCGGGGTAGGCAGAGGGAACTTAGTGTTAAGACACTCCGTTCCCCACTTTCTGCCGAATTCTGGAGGCATTGCGTATTGAGTGGCAGAACTCAACGCCGCGCTTTGCCTCGACACCAGAGCGAAAAAATGGAAATTTAAGTAAATATTTCATCTCCTCGAGTGGGGTCGAACCCCCACAACCAGTCGATTTACAGTCACACTTTGTGCCCCTGCGCCACGACTGGCCTCAATAAACATTTATAAATAAATACTAGGAAACCTATTGACGCGTAAATGTAAATATTTAGCTATATAGCCACGGCTATGTCACTTTATACAAAAGTATATATTGTTAACCATATATTAACATTGCTTTTATTAATTAAATGTATTTTTTATGTATTGTTTAAAACATATTAGCCTTCTGCACTCTTTCTTTATACAAACTATAACTGTGCCAAATTCCACATTTTGGATTCACTTTGTTCTCCTTATATAAATGTATAGATAACACTTTTCTTGCATTATAATAATTGTACTAAACTCATATTTAAATTCATATTAATGTTATTCCTATATGTATGAAAAAATAAATATTATTCGTATTTACAAAGCTTTTAATGTTTATATATAACACAAGCGATCTGCTCACGGCTTCGCCCGTTTAAACTACTAAATTATTTATTTAATAAATGCACAAAATTATGTTCCTGTTTTAATATATTACAATATATGTTTGCAGCGCACTTAGCATTTCTAAAAAAATTTCAGAAATAGTTAACTGATTTAAATGTAGTTACTTTTAATAATGACTCAAACAAATCTACACACATTTCCTCTTATTATACAGTCTAGGCCAAGAACTCTTAGAAGCCACTGACTCCATTCTCTCCCCATTATACATTTGACTAGAATTTATTTTATTAACAAAAACACTCACTAAGAAACGAAACAAATATTAAGAAAAATAAAGATAGATAAGAACAACAAAATTTAAGGTAGGTAATTGGACATCAAATTAAATAAAAAAAAAATCTTTCCTTAGAGCAGTGATCCTCAACCACTGTGCCGCGGCACGTTTGTGTGCCGCCAAATTTCAAAAGTGTGCCGCCAAATTTTGCAAATATATAATAATGTTAATATAATTCAATTACATCATTTAAAAAGAAAAATATTTTTAACATGAATATATATTTAAATCCACAAAAAAAAAATTCGAATATTTAAATTTTTTGTCATAAACTATATGCAGTGTGTTGTAGTAAATAATTTCTCTTTGTGTGCCGCCAAATTTTGAAATCGTTAAATATGTGCCGCAACAAAAAAAAGGTTGAGAATCACTGCCTTACGAGTGTAAAACATAAAACTAACAAAAACATTAAAATACTAAAACAACACCAAAGTATTAATCAAATAATCTATTAGCATTGTTTACTCACTTTGCATATAACATAGACAGCGCACATGAGTATCTGATCAAGATGGCGGTCCTTCATTAACTGTGTTTGATGCATAATGGAATATTCTAGACACGTCCATATTTTCCGCTTCAACTCCTCGTCCGTGAGCCGCAGTCTCGTGCAGAGGTCGTTCATTCGGACCACCGCTAGACTGTAAAACTGTTGTCAATGTTAATATTATATATCATTAAATAACGTAATATGAAAAAAAATAGGACTATTCTAGTGTAGGGGTTGAAGCATGTGGTTGTAAACGCGACGAAATTGTTGTGGGTTCGATTCCCACTCAAGGGAATTAGATACTTAATTTCTTCACTCTGGTAAAGAAAACGCAAACGGAAATGGTCATGGTAGCGTAAAGAAAAACAAATAGTTTCACGTTTTACCCGCAATGCAGACATGAGAAATTAACTTCAAGGCCATCCCATTTTCTGCCCAATATTGTAGACATTGCTCATTGAGTAGCAGAACTCAACGCCTCGCTGTCTACCAGAGAGTGGAAATTTATTAATTTAAATATAATAACAATTAAATCGCTGCACTTACAGTCAGAGACTTCCAAAACGGCCTCAATAGTTTAATATTTATTATATTTGTAAATTATAGTAATAAAGGTTTTTTTTAAATTATTTTATCTAACACTAGTGGGCACGCGCAGCTTCGCCTGCGTATTTGCACCCATAGGGGTGACTTCTAAAAAAACCACGAAACACGTGTTCAATAAAATATTTTTAATAATATGAATTTAAATTTTTATAAAAATCGGTGGCGATTTAAAGATTTTTCCGTATAAACTTTCAAACCCTTATTTGAATCCTTAGGGGGTGAATTCTAAAAAAACATGAAACACGTGTTCAATGAAATGTTTTTAAGAGTCTGAATTTCAATTTTTTTAAAAATCGGTGCCGATTTAAATTTTTTTTCCATACAAACTTTCAAAATCCCTTCTTAGTGGATGTCCAGATTATGAAAATAGACATCTGTCCAAATTTCACGTTTTTACGCACAGCGGTTACGCCTCAGTCAGTCAGTACATGTCCTTTTATATATATAGATTATTATTATGATCATGCGATCTAATATATATATATATATATATATTTTTATCTGCAACATAAACTAATTAATATAATAATTATAGCAATTTACCTTTCTAAAGAACAGAATTAAAGAGTTATTAGCTTTCTTTGGCGTAGTATTAGGTGTGTTTTCCGTACTTGACGTGGACGTACTGGGTTGAGGCGCAGAAGGTTCTGTATTATTATTTGTTGCTAGAAAAAATATATCAATATAAGCAAGCATATAAAATGTTAAAAAACTAAATAAATGTGCATATATGATTTACTAAATGATGTAGCTATTATATATAAAATTAAGAAACAATTTATTTTTTTAAACTTTTAAATTTATAAATTTGATTTGGGCCACAATGGCATTTTATTACCTAAATATTTATTAAAAAAATATTTAACTTATACTAAACAAGAAATAATTTCAATAAAGAAATAACGAAACGCAAAAAATATGCAAAATGTTTTTTAAATAAACAAAAGAAATGAATGAATAGTGGTTACCTAAAAGTGACTGACCAGGTTTTATATTATCTTTGAACAGTTGTTTCTTCGCATGATCCGCCATTGGGGTGAGGAAGCGGTCTATCTCTGCCGACACTGGTGATTGCAGGCCACCTGTAAGTTTAATTTTTTTAATTTCACGCAGTATTACGTATACCTTATATAAGATAGTAATAGAGAACCTAGTCAAAGTTAGATAATATTTCCTTTTGTTATTATAGAGAACTAACGACCACCTCGCGCTTAAGTTGCATTTTCGTAATTACTATAAGAATCATATAAATAAATAAATTTAATGCAGTGCTGCGCTATGTCTCTGCATTTTAAATCTTTAATATCTTCGAAAATATTAATTTAAATTACATGCTGTATATATATTGACTATATGTTATACATATTAATCTATATTAAATAAACAATGTATTTCGGATACCTAATTGGATAAGGAATTAATAAACAAATAATGCTGTATTGCTTAAAATCGCGTCGAAAATTTGCCATTACTTCTCGTAAAAAGTAAATGACCTGGATGGATTATCCATTAAAGATAAACATATCGCGGAGTTTTCTAGTAGACCTTTTCAAGGTGTATAACACTTAGTATGTTATTTTGATAAATCTCGTAGGGTTCAGCCTACGTTTACAATGTAAGCGGAAAACTTTTTATTATTTACGACATGACATTAGAAACCTCAAAAATAACAGTATTTCTCTACTATATAATAGATATTATTATATATATAAACCTTCCTCTTAAATCACTCTATCTATTAAAAAAAACGCATTAAAATCCTTTGCGTAGTTTTAAAGATCTAAGCATACATAGGGACAGACAGCGGAAATCGACTTTGAATGAATTTTTTAATTTTTTATATTGTAGTAAGTGGAATTAATACATTCCCCGCGAGTAGGAATTGAACCCACAACTGTTGCATTGGCAATCAAATCAAATGCTGTTCCTTTTCCACGATAGCCTAAATAATATTTAACATAGAAAAATATATTATTTTAAAATTCTATAAGTAAGATATTTAATATGCCAAATAAATTTATGCTTGGATCAAATGGACTGGACATGTTCATGTTTAGTAAAGTTGAATTAAAATGTATATTTATAGATAAAATGAACTCGTCTAAGAAATAAACTACAATTACTTACTACTTTGACTTATATTTCGACGACTATTCGGCGATTCTTGCACATACACCTCTGTAGAGGCCGGTACTGGAGTTCTGCTGAGCTGATCCCACAAAGGACTATCCGATGTCCAAACAAGAGATTCTAGAACTTGTTCTTCCACCTATATATAATTTACACAATATTAGATAAACAAGCTTTTTTTATTAATACAATTATTGTAACTTTTTTTGATAATAAAAATTTGGATCACTAAACATCTTGTGACAGTTTTTGATGATATTAATGAATTCTTTTCTTGTTTTGATACTATAATTATTTTATTGTTTTTTTTTAATTAAGCCCTAACCATAACAAATAATTAAAATTATCATGACATATATCTTACATTATTTTTATCATAATAGAGAAGCTAATAAAGTTCAATTAGAAAAAATTACATAAATTAAACAAAAAAAAAATTCTTATTTAGAAAACGTATAAAAATTTGAACGCAGTGGGACTCGAACCCGCGCCTCCTGGTCGGTTTCCAGGAGGCGCGGGTTCGAGTCCCGCTGCGTTCAAATTTTTATACGTTTTCTAAATAAGTATTTTTCTTTCCTAAGTGTGGAATAACACTTTAAAAATGTTTAAAAAAAAAATTGTTGAATAAAATAAAAATGATTGAATTCAGTTATTACTTTAAAACTATATCACAGATAAACAATAAAAATATAATAAAATAAAAAATGACTCACAGCATTAAGATGTTTAATGACATCACGACTGAGCTTATCAAACATAGCACGAACAACCAGCTCAATGATTTTGTAAAAATGGAAAGCACTCAGGCCATATATTTGTAGCACGCACGGAAACCGCAGGGAGTTGACGCGGAACGCTTGCAGCACCACTTCGGTGCAACACGCGTATACTGTCAGTTGGTAGGTCTCTTGTGATAATAAAACCTGAAAAAGTATATATTTATTAATTTTTTATATGTAAAACGACTGTAAACGTGACGGTTGAGGGTTTGATTGCTACTTCGGGAATTTGATTATTTTTATTTTCTCCCTGTAGTAAGAAGAGAAAGAAAGAAAATTCTGCCACTTATCAGGCAAAGTTCAGCTTCACGCTGCATCCCGCACACAGCATGGTAGGCAGAGGGAACCTAGTGTTAAGACACTCCGTTCCCCACTTTCTGCCAATTCTGGAGGCATTGCGTGTTGAGTGGCAGAACTCAACGCCGCTCTTAACCTCGACACCAGAGCGAAGCAATGGAAATATAAATTTAAGGAAATATTTCATCTCTTCAAATGGGGATCGAACCCACAACCAGTCGGTTTTACAGTCACACTTCACGCCGCTGCGCCACGACTGGCCTAAACGACAAAGTTTAAAAAATTGGACAGAAAGTACTTACTTCCCGTTTCCCCACAAGTGGCATAAAATTAACAATATCAAAAACAATTTGAAATTAATATCATTTTTCATAATCTTATCTTGTCTTGCCAATTTACACAATTTAAATCCTATATAATTTTGTTTTACAAAATACTACAACTATTTAATACCTACTGGCAAAGATAACTGTGGTTTTTTCCTATGTTCTTCTCTGATGATGTGTTCAAAAACTTTATAATATAAACAAGTGACCATATTGCATCTACAAGTGATAGTTTCGTTGCTACAGTTATTTTCTCTGAGGTATCTTGAGAACTGCTCCATCCATCCATTGCAGGGTTGAATGACTTTTGTGTTTATAGTTTCTTCACTCACACCACAGTCGCTGCAATATGAAATTTTTATTTGAAATTAAATAGATTTAAAATGTCATATAATTCTTGTTTAACTTAAGGAAAAAATATTGAAAATTGATTTATGAGATGAAATTATTTAATATAATAAGAAACAATGTTACATTTTACATGACAGTCATAAAAACTGAATAGTTTTTTTTTATTAATATGACCCATATATTATTTTTTTAATAAACTTAGCATAAAAATAAATTAGTATTCCAAATAAAAAATTATAGGAAACTAACTTCCAATTCATTCCTTAGTAAAAAAAGCTATGTACAAATACTAACGCAAAAAATCTTAACAACTGTGGTGAAGGTGTGGGTCTTGCGTGCCTCAGCAAAGTAAGCAATCGTGCCACACTATTGGTGGCCTGCGACACCGGCGTCAGCTCCTCGCGCCGCGCGAGGTACCGCCGCCCCGTCAAAGGAGTGTCGGGGCACGCACGTCCACTCTGCAAATGCATTTTTTTTCTATTATAAGTTTTCCGCTGTCTTTTATACATAACTATGAGTCGTGTTAAGACAGTCCATTCTCCAAAAATATATTTTTTATATTCTAAAAAACAATTGTGTACATTTTTTCTATTAAAGTAAGCAGAAATTTAAAAATCTCCCTACAGAGATGCTAACAACATAAATAAATTGTAACAAGCGTAGCGTAAGAATTTCGCCGTAGCTTGATTAAAATTTTTGTGTTACTAAAAAAGTATTTTTCTTTCCTATATGTGGAACGACACCTTAAACATGTTAAACATATCCTCATATAATTTTTTTAAATATATACTCACCGGACCAAATGATTCAATGACTTGTGATATTTCATCTCCAGAAACTTTACTTCTAGTTCCAATTTGCTCATTAGCATGTTCACCTAAAATACAAATATAATATAAGACACTGTATACTAAAAAAAATATAATAACATGCACTTTTACCTTTATTATCATCAAAACATAATAAAATATTTTTGTAAAGTTTTGACATTTTAATAATTTTTAAAACTTCAAACATCACTCTATATCCGACAATATACAAAAAAAAAACTTTCAATAATTAATATCAGCCAGTAATAGCATAAAAAAAAAACAAATGTAATAGATATATTTCTTTCACAAATTTTGCTGTAATAAAAGAATTCTGTAAATACTGTAGTTGTATAAGCTTACCTAAAAATATTCTTTCATCAAATTCTCCCACACTAAGCACATATGTTTCATATAGATTGTTCAGTGATTTAACATTAGCATCAAAGTTACCAACGTCTAATAAACCTGTTAGATCATCACTGTCGCCTTTTAAAATCTAAAAAAGATATATAGAATTAAATTCTCGAGTATATAAATATTATTTACCTTCAAATCACGTCATAGGGGCCATCCATAAAATAAGTCACAAGTTAAGGGACAAGAGGAAGACTGAGGAAGTGTGACATTGTTTGATAGAAGGTGGAGGATTCCTAAATTTTGTTATTTAACCTTTATAAAATATGTATATATAATGTGGTTTTAATAAATTATTTCTAGGTGCAAATTGTAAAATATATGATGTTACACTAGGTAGAGGTTCCTTACAAATGCCAGCTGTAATATGGATGGGGAGTCAAATTCGGTCTTGGGGGAGATTGTGAAATTCCTTTGACGTTATTTATATTGTATTATAAGTAAATTGTACATACTGATTTCTCAAAAAATGTCTTTATAACAGGTTTCCAGCTATACTCCTTCATAGTAGCTGCTTCAACAGCTAATCCTTCCATGATTTCACACAATGTTGATATAATACAAGGTGGTTTACTTGGCATCTCAAAATCATCTTTGAGCCAATCTGCTGGTAAACCTAGAACCAATTTTATCACATTATCAGTTATAGATTAGGGTAGGTAATTCTGACCATAGGCACAGCTGGTTACATGGAAAACCACTAAAACTATGTAGTATAGACTATAGCCTTCCAGCTTTGTAAATGTCTACACTACTTGTGAAGCTCCTTGGTGAAGTACCCACACTACTCCCTTCTAATATTAAATATAGATTACAAGAAAGTTTTAAGCTACCTAATAAATAACTTCTATTCAAATATTATATTATTTAATTACCTTTGAAAGATGGATTCAATAAATCAACTCTCCTTGCCATAAAGGCATTGGCAAAAACAAAATCAAGACATGATAGGAGAACATGATACATATCAACCAAATCATGGGCAGAGTTGTGAAATTCTCCTTTAACTGACACATATAAGCACCAAGTGAACTCAAAAAGTGCATTTGTTGTACATGGTTGCAACCTGAAAATATTTGTAATTCATATTAATATATTGAGGCCAGTTGTGGCGCAGCGGCACAAGGTGTGACTGTAAAACTGACTGGTTGTGGGTTGTCCCACTCGAGGAGATGAAATATTTACTTAAATTTATATTTTCATTTCTTCGCTCTGGTGTTGAGGTTAAGGGCTGCAACGCAACATGCAATGCCTCCAGAATTCGGCAGAAAGCGGGGAACGGAGTGAACTTAACACTAGGTTCCCTCTGCCTATCCTGCTGTGTGCGGGATACAGCATGAAACTGATTTTATATTATTCATATTGGTATAACCAATGCTACAGAGAGATGTCACAGATGTAACATTTTGGATCTGGATATGAGAAAATTCATTATCAGTTTCGGTTATAATTATTTTATATACAAAATTTATTTTGGATTACCTATTACTTCAGGATAATTTCAGATAAGAACATTACATATTTGAAAGAGTAAAAAAATATATTGTTATTGGCAATGTCTGTTTGTTTGTTGTATTTAGTTTTGGTAATGAAAGTTTTATTTACATAATAAATGCTAGTGTCACAGCTCAACCCAAAATAAAAGAAGTCATTGTCTCATTTAGACCCTGCATGTTTTCCTGACAATAGCTTTGCTTATGCACTATTTTTCTTCTTTTGATATATTGCAGTACCTACTTAATGAAACATCACCAACCACATTCCATTCTGTTTTCAGACCATCCAGAAATTTACTACACGCAAAACGTTATCAGTGTAATATTTAAAAAAAATAAGTTTAATAATATATTTATATACTTACTTTTGCTTTTTACTTTTGGTGTTAATTTTAACAGGTTCATTAGTAAGCCCTGAGAATATTTCTTGGAAAATTGGTTGAAATTTTCTAAATAAAACAGTTGAAACTGCAAATTTGTGTTCTAATCTAGTTATTCTATCTTTGAAGTCGGTTGACATGAGTGCCATTTCCATCCATTTCTTAATTTTGTTAAAAAACTGTATAAGGCTACAAATAATTTTTAATAATTAATTTTAAATAGTAGGATTTCATATAATTATTTTGTATAAAGTTATGTAGGAAATTCATTATAAATTTAAATATATTGTATTATACATGTAGAGGTACCTTATGTTACAAAGTCTAAGAAGTCTTGTGAGGCTAACACAATTCCCCTCTACAGCTTTTCCCGATTGTACAGTGGGAGTGATAGAAGTGCGACATGCAACATATAGAGCACACGCCATCCAGTGTAATATATCTCCCTAAAAAGAAAAGTGCCATGTAAAGACGTCTGAATAAATCGATTAAGTTTGTATAAATAACTTGTATATTTATAATTTGCAGGTTGTAAATAAAAGTAAAGGATAACATAGGAAATAAAGATGCATATCATACTTACATCTAATGTGTAATTTCTTTTTATTTCTGCAAAAGATAGTTTTGATGTTTGCCCAGCTAAAGGATCTACGTTTAGCTTTGAACATAGATTGTCCATCGCTGCCACCCAATTTTCTTCACTTTCCTCTTGTTTAGACATGTTTATATAACAATTTTATTAAAAACTATAATAACAAATGATTTTTGATCAAATAAACACAATATACAATAAAGACGTGAAAGTTATCCCGATTTTGACCACTTCTGACACTTCTTTGGCGGGAAGAATATACATGAACCACACACACAAGCGCGCCCTTACATAAATAGGTGTTGCTAGCTATGCTAAAATAGTGGGAATTTTGACAGGTGATTTGATAATATCAATAAACTAACAGATGATTTATTAAACAATTTTTTTTCAAGTCTGTTTACTTTATTAAATTATAAAAATGTCTCTTGAAACATTTTTTACATCTAATACGTTGTAAAACATAATTACATGTTGTTTACTAATTTTTGTGCCTCAAAAACACAATTTTTGTTTATATAATTTAATATATTTGTAAAATATATTTTTAGAATATTAAAATTGCTTATTATCGTCCTTATAAATTTGTCATCTCGTATTTATTAATCTTTTCCAAACGTAAAGTACGGTATACATAAAATTAAAATATCATTATATGTCAATGTCAAGAAAAACTAAATAATATCTATGTAACCAAAAACATACCTTTAATTTGAAACATAAAATAAAAAGAAATACATACATATATTTCTTATCAATTAACTTCTTTTAATATGTTACGCCGACTTTATCATTGCTCTTGTGTCCTAAATAGTGCTAAAAGACAAGGCATTAAACTAAATAAAATGCTGAGTCCCAAAAGTAAAAAGTAAATTAATAAAACAACTAAGTATTGATTATTATATAGAATAATGAAGTTTATTTACAAACATTATCTCTTAATTCTAGACAGTGGTATCCTGCACCAAACATAAATTTAACAGGAATGCCAAGTGTTAAAAGTTTGACTAAAATAAAATATGAACCTGGGAAACGTGGAGTGCGACGTAAGGCTATGCTTAATAAACTCTTTATGAAAAATATCACAGATCTAATGTCAACTGGAACTATGTCAATGCATGTAGTTGGCCGTGGAATAGAAATATCAAAGGTACTTTTGGTTTCTTTAAAATTATATTACATTATTATATTAACACTGTTTTAGAGTAACTAGAGTGAAGAGGCCGTTGTGGCGCAATGACATAGTGTCTGATTGTAACAGCAATGGTTATGAGTTTGATTCCCACTGAGGGTTTCCTATCAGTTATGTGCTCTACATGCTGTGCAATATCTTGAAATTTAAGCGGAAAGTGCTGTGCCTATTTTACTATATGCAGTGTAAAAAAATAAAATCAATATTGTAGTGTAAATAAATAAAAGCATTTATTTTGCAGTAGGACTAATCTATCTTACTAATGTACATTAATTAGGGGCCAAGAATCTTAGCTACAATACTTATGTGTAATTTTTTTAGGTAGAAGTAAGCCCCGATTTTAAAACTGTTAATGTATTTTGGGTGTGCAAAGGGGACTCATCTGATGTTGAAACAGAAAGGCTCCTGAGTTCTGTTGCAGGACCTCTAAGGCATGAATTATCAACACTAAGGCTTATGGGAGAAATACCTTATATTGTTTTTGTTAAAGGTTACTAGTTTTTTTTTTAAATTAATCATCTTACAAACTGTTCATAGGGTGTAGGAAAATGTTTTTTAATATTTGTTTTTTTTAACTTTCTGGATGACACAAAATTACCATACTGAGACTGTTTTCATGCAAGGTTTGTGGTTTTGATATAATATGTGTGATAGAATTATTTTTATTTCCCAAACTGGTAAGACAAAGTGATGTGTATTCATTTCACCTCTCAAGGTAAAATCTCAGATTATACTGAAAAGTGGAGAGTGAGTTGTCTTTAACATTTGGTTATCTCTTCCTTCGTTGCTATTCTATGATACATAGTGTAGCTAATAAAAAATAACCATACTCTAAAAGTATGTTGATTATAAAATTTGTAAATTATGAAACTTCAATAAAATTGTGTTTTTTTTAATAATGTTCTTTTTAATATTTCTGTAAAGAAGTAATGCTTACGTTCACATTAGTCTGTCTCAATTTTTGGGATTTTACATTTAAATGTGTGTGGCACAATATTTTGTTTTCTTGTTTTAGATAGGCAAGAGGCCCAGATAGTTGACTTAGATCGTCGATTGGTAGCAGCAGACTATGGAGAAGACTATACACCTACTGAATTAGGGCATTTGTTAAAATCAGATTTCACATTAAATACTAAGCTCTCACCGGAAATGCAGGTATTTTTTTATTATTGTTATTATTATTCATATATTTTTCTTAGTTTATGTAAATATATTTCATTTAGGCTAATTTGAACTAGACCTAGACTTTATATGTATCTAAACATTTTTCTTAATTCTAATTTTAAAGTAATTTTTTTAAAAATGATACTTTAAAATTAGCTAATTTTTTTTTAAATTATACTTTTTTTATTTGTAAAGCTTTATAATTTTTATACTTTATTATGAAATAAAATATTTTAAATATATTTTTTAGCTTTCTTTGTATTTACTAAAAACAAATATACAGTAGAAACTCTATTATCCGGTCCTCAGTTATACGGATTCCTGATTATCCGGACTACTGACCGACTGTATTAAATGTACCTACAAGTCGTATCAATGCAAGCATGAACGTGTAGAATCTGGCATCACATCACATCGCATCTTAAGATATCTTAATAAACATTGATTTCACAAAATTATATCACAAATTTATATCACAACGTATGTGCATACTTACATATTCTAAATACCCGATTACCAGATTTTCCATACTTTGGATTATCCGGATTTTCGATTATCCGAATGCATACCAACAACAATTAGTTCGGTTAATCGAGTTTTTACTGTAGTAAAAAAAATTTAGAAGTTTCCCATTTTAAATTTTAGGACCCATTTACTTCAAATATTAATGAAATGTAAATTTATATAAAAAGCTTTTAATAAAATGTAAATTTGTATATAAAGCAGTATATTTTCAAATTGTTGTTAGGCAAAAATAAGACAATTGGAAGAAGCAGACCCTATATTAGAAGAGCCCATACCAGAAATGACACATAATGTATTTGGTTTGGATCATTCAAAGATCATGAACAGATTACTAGCTGCCAGGAAAAAAACAAGAGACGCTTGGAACAGTCTCCATGATGATACCGTCATAACTTACAGAGCTACCAAGGAAACCAGGTCCCAACCAATAATGGATGTAGGAAAACAAAAAAATGAATTAGCTGATTTCTTGCTAAAACGACAGGTATGGTTATTTTATTATATTTATATTTGTATAAAATATTGTTGTCTCTTTGAAAATATGTTTATTTTTATTTACCACCTCTGGAAAGATTAGGCGTGGCGTTGAGTTCCGCCGCGCAACAAGCAATGTCCCGAGTTTGGGTGGAAAGTAGAGAAGTTAGGGTTGGTACAAGACATGTACACATTCCTAAAAATATTTTGCAATTGATTATTTTGCTTCAAAATCATAAAATTTTTCGCCTTTCTTTTTATTATTAAAAAAAAATAAATCACTTTACGCTGCACATAGCACATAGCAGGGTAGGCAGAGTGAACCTAAGAACCTAGTATTAAGACACTCCGTTCCCATTAAAATATTTCCGTTCCCGAATTCTGGAAGCTTTGCGTGTTGAGTGGCGGAAGTCAATGCAGTGCTTTACCTCGTTAACAGAGCGATAAACTTAAAAATATCGTGTCCGCGAGTGGAAATCGAACCCACAAACTGTCGCGTTTACAGTGGCACGCTCGTACTTCTGCGTTATCCATATATCAAGACAAACTTAACTTTTTTCTATTCATTGTACAAGAGTATAAGCATATAATATTATTATTAAATAATATTTTTCTTCTCTTACGGCGAACATAATATATCCACATACTAACCTACTAAGTAAATGTTAATAATATACTTATCTAAGTGCGAGCGACGATGCGTATAAGCCTATAATAACTTGTCAAGCAATGTTAAGAGGATTCATACTTGAGTAAAGGATATTTATTTTCCTAAACTACTTATTTTTTATTATCTCTAGGCTTTAATACTTATGAAATAAGCACTACACTATGTAATACAACGCGTGGATTCCTTCATTATTGGAAAGAAAAAAGATTACTTCATAGAATAAATATTAAATTGTACGATGTGTCACGATTATATCAGTCCTGGGGCAGGGGCACAAAGTGTGACTAAAGTAAACGCGAGTGGTTGAGGGTTCGATACCCACTCGAGAGAATTAAATATTGTTTTAAAATTTATATCTTCAATTTTACACTCTGGTGTCGAGGCAAAGCGCACCGTTGAATTCCGCCATTTAAAACGCAATGCTTCCAGAATTCAGTGGAAAGTTGGGAACGAAGTGTCTTAACACTAGGTTCCATCTGCCTACCTTTCTGTGTGATACAGCGAGAAGCTGAAAAAAAAAAATTATAACACGACATCGTCTCTTTATTAATTTATATTTTCCACGTCAAGCCGCGTTTGTGGCTGACCTAAATTTTTATTGAATCGTAGAATAAATTATGGAAAATGAGGTCTGATTTCTCGTTTCCGAGCCTATTGAAACATGAAGAAGCGCTTTACTGAAACTTCAACTCAGCAAAAAATGCGAATTGAGTCCAACATTATATCAAGCATTGTTCGTTTTACAATATGTCGTCGATGTCTATTCAAATATGACTCGATATACATACAAATGTAGATTTGTAAAGCGTTATGCTCACTTAGCATTTAAGTAAGTAACGAAAAACGCACACAGCAAGGTAGGCAGAAGGAACCTAGTGTTAAGACACTCCGTTCCCCACTTTCTGCCGAATTCTGGAGACTTTGCGTGTTGAGTGGTAGAATTCAACGCCGCGCTTAACCTCGACACCAGAGCGAAAAAATGGAAATATAAATTTAAGTAAATATTTCATCTCCTCGAGTGGGGATCGAATCCACAACCAATCGGTTTTACAGTCACACTTCGTGCCGCTGCGCCACGACTGGCCTCATGGCATAAATAGTAATTATCCAATTTATAATGCAGTAGCTTTTACTTGCAGCTTCGACCGCGTGGTCTAATGGAAACAATTAAGAGCTGTGCACTAAAGTTAGAGCTGTAGACGACTATAGATTTGATTTCAGGATTTTTATTATTTTTTAATATTATCCTCCCGAGTTAACAACACGCATAAATTCAGAAAACCTAACATTAAGGCGGCCACGACTTTGATCTGGTAAAGAGGCGAGGCGCTGTCCACTCGGCTCCCCCTATTCCTACGCCCATGCTGACGTTGTTCTCCTCTGATACAAATCTGGCATAAATAGCTGCGACCGCATTACCAGTGAACCAGTGATTCAGCTGCTAAGCGTAGCGTGCAAACATTTATATGTAGGAGATTCCTCATCGCAAAGGACTCTTACTGGACCTGTGGGCTCCATTGTGGGTTAATGCAAGCAGAAATAACGTAGCAGATTCGTGACACTAGTCCTTTCTTTTCCGAAAACATCAGAAGAATGCCTCATCGATCAACGATCGTCAACTTCCTCCTTCTTTTCAAAATCAAACCTTGTCCTCACGCGTCACGACTCTACTCAAGGCGTAAGCCTCCACGTTATTGGTCAAATTACTCCACTGGTCAAATAAAAGTCAAAACACAATCTCTTAAAATTCTATCAGCCAATCGTAATTCTATAATAATCAACAATTAGTTTCTTTTCGATCGCTTCCTCTGAAGCTGAAGGCTGTGACTACACACTATTGGTCCAATCATCTAATTGGTTATACAAAAGTCAACACATTGTCTTTTTACATTAACATAGCCAATCATATAAGTGAATAGTTGCTACAAATAATAATATTAAACAATCAATAAGCATCTATGATAATATAATTTCCGTTCCAATCGCTTCCTTCGACACGGCCCTCCTGACGTTTCACGCGCCCTCGCGTGATGTTGTAAGGTAATCATTGTTCTCTGAAAAAAAAAGATAAGCAGTGTATGTTAAATGTTCGGCCATTCCTGACGTTCCGTTTGTAATTATCCTACTTTAATATCTTAGACATTTAAGACTAAAGGACTTATATCAAATCCAAAATCAAATCAAAAATAAAGTTCTACGCGCGCATGCACAATAAAATGCTCGTACTCTCGAGCTCTCTTTATTCTAACCCCTCAAAAATATTAGTAATTATCTGAAGGCCACTTAGCCATAGAGATAATTCTGCAGGCCTCCATGCCATCACTCAATTATCATCGGGCCACCTCGCCACTAGATAATTCTGCAGGCCTCCATGCCATCACTTAATTATCATCGGGCCACCTCGCCACTAGATAATTCTGCAGGCCCCCAGGCCATACCTTAACAACTCAATTATCCAAACCTCTAGATAATTCTGCAGGCCCCCTGGCCATACCCTAACAACTCAATTATCCAAACCTCTAGATAATTCTGCAGGCCCCCAGGCCATACCTTAACAACTCAATTATCCAAACCTCTAGATAATTCTGCAGGCCCCCTGGCCATACCCTAACAACTCAATTATCGAAACGGCCAACTCGCCAGTCTAGATAATTCTGCAGGCCACCTGGCCATACCCTAACAACTCAATTATCTAAATAGCCAACTTGCCAGTCTAGATAATTCTGCAGGCCACCTGGCCATACCCTAACAATTATCCAAATGGCCAACTTGCCAGTCTAGATAATTCTGCAGGCCATCTCGCCACTTTACACAACTCTCCAGGCCAACTCGCATCTTGTCACAATTCTCCAGGCCAACGCGCCTCACATATAAAAATTGCTTCACAAACCATGCGTGCATGCGTGCGTGCAAAAAAAAAAAAACTTTAGTTTTGGATATGTACACGATATAATCATTCTACTATAAAATTATTAACATTACGAAATTCTTACCATCGCTAGCGTCCGTGAGACATGGATCTAATTCGGTAGGAATGTAAGATCTAGGGAAAGGACGTAAGCGATCTCGTGCATATTTATATAAGCGGCTAGACGTTAAATTTTTAAGGACATATCTGTCACCATCTAATACCTCAATAACTTTATAGGGACCTCTAAATTTTGGATCTAGTTTGGTTTGATTCCTTTCATGATTTTCTACTAAAGCATAGTCACCAACAGAAAACGGTGTCACTTTCGCTTTATTCTTATCGAATCGAATTTTGTCAACACGAGCGTTTTCTTTTATAAATTTGTCAGCCTGTTTACGTACCTCATCAATATCAATTTCTATTTCCTGGTCATCTGCTAACAAATTAAGTGGCCTAGCTACTTTACCTATTAATAATTCTAATGGACTTGCTTTGGTTACTCTATGTATCGTGCTATTTATGGACAACTGAATTTCATCTAAAGCATCTTGCCATGATTTGTTTGAACTTAACTCTACTATGGTTAACATATTCTTCAACGTACTCATTGTTCGCTCTACCTGCCCATTAGCGCGTGAGGATCCTGTAGCTATAAAATGTAAGTTTATATTACGACTAATGCAAAAATCTTTAAATACTTTATTAGCAAAGCATCTGCCCTGATCGACTATTATACGTACAGGGGAACCAAATAATGCCGCGGCTGTTTTAAGAGCAATGATAGCGCTATCGGCATTAATTCGCGTTGAAGGTCGCAGTAAAACGTATTTAGTGAAGGCATCTATGAGAACGAAAACATATTCCTTTAAGTCGCTTCTACCGCTTAATTTGCCCGTGGCATCGATGTGAACGGTATGCCAAGGGATATTGGTTTTTGGGATAGGATGTAGCTCTATTTGTTTTTTACCGTGAGTAGATTTTGCAATTTTACATGTAATACAATTTTCCACAAATCTTCTAACATACTTTGACATATTCGGAAACCAATAATGCTGATATACCTTTTCTAGAGTTTTATCCCATCCCAAATGAAGAATGTTTTCATGAATATGATTTATTACTGACCAACGAAACGCCCTTGGTACAATAGGTAACCAAATATTACGCTTATTTCTTTGAATTTTTCTAAAAAACACATTAGAACGTAACTCATAGATTTGACACTTATCTAGTTCGAGATTATCATTTTCTAATTTTTCTATTACTTCCCTACACTCAATGTCTCGTCTTTGTTCTACCTGTAACCAGTCAGATGATAGCTCAGCAATATTAACACGCTTCACTGGGACTCTATTATTAACTTCCCTATTTTCCTTATCGTTAAATGTTTTGTTTTCTATAGGTAAATGGTTTCTAGAAAAAAAGTCTACGTGTGTCATTTTGCTACCCTCCCTATATTGAATATCAAAATCAAAAGCTTGAAGGAAAGCCCACCATCGATGAACTCTAGGTGTTAAATCGACTTTACTTCTCGATACCCTTAAAGAATTGCAATCAGTAACAACGGTAAAAGATCTGCCATATAAGTAATGTCGAAAGTGCTTTACAGAATTTACTACTGCTAACGTTTCCAACTCGTATGAATGGTAACGAGACTCCGCATCAGTCGTCCTTTTACTATAATACTCGACTGGATGTAACTTTCCTTCGACTTTCTGAAATAGTATTGCCCCAAAACCCATACTACTAGCGTCTGTATGTAACTCCACGGGGAATTTAGGATCAAAAATCATTAAAACAGGTGAACGCGTCAAAATTGAAATTATTTCTTGTCTTATATTTTCATATTCAGAGGTCCAGGCTAATTTTAAGTTATTGTTGGCTAACAATCTATAAAGAGGAGCCATTTTGATAGAGAAATTGAAAACAAATTTTCTAAAATAAGATGCTAATCCCAAGAATTGCCTTAACTGAGTAATTGTTTGTGGAGGCTCAGACTCGCCTAGTGCTATAATTTTACGAGGATTCGGTTTTATTATACCCTCTGATATTTCATATCCTAAGTATTGAACTTTTGTCTTGAGAAAAGCGCATTTTTTTAAATTAAAAGAAAACCCGGCATCAGAAAGAATTTTTAATATTTCCCGCAATCTCTCCATACCTTGTTCTATATTCGCTGCTGGAATAATTAAATCATCCATATAAACAATCGCATAAGAATGAGCTAATTCTCCTAACGCTGTATTAATTGCTCTTTGATAGACGGCGGGAGCATTACGTAAGCCGAAAGGCATGGCCGTAAATTCATAATGAGCATCTGGCGTTATAAACCCGGTCTTTTCTATCGAATTTTCATTTATTGGTACTTGATAAAATCCGCTAGCCATATCTAAACAAGAAAACAGATTTGCTCCCGCTAACCTTTGAATTTGATCACAAATAAGTGGTAACGGATAACGGTCAGGAACGGTATTAGAATTTAACTCTCGATAGTCTATACACATTCTATCTGATCCATCGCGTTTTTTAACTAATAATATTGGACTGGAGAAAGGGGATTTACTCGGTCGGATAACTCCTGCTGATAATAACTCACTACACTTTTTGCGTACTACGTCCCTTTCTTCAGGACTAAGATGATAAGGCCGACGCTGTACAATTTTACAAGGATCCACTAGTCTTATTTCTAACTCGCCTGTTTTTATTCTATTAATAGGAGTACCATCCACAAATGATACAGCAAAATCATGTAAAATATTTATTAATTGCAATTTGTACTCGTCTTGAACATCCGTATCTAAATTATCAAAATTTGTAACCTTCCTATCAATCTCACAAATATTTAACAATCTAGAATTTTTAATAGTAAGATTATCACGCGACATTTCTACTGTAAATCCTAACGCGAATAAATCTCGACCAATCAAAATGTCATGATTCAAAAAACTATCGGGTACAACATGAAATAATATCTCTACGTCATAGCCACTAATAATAACTTTTGATAAAATTTGTAAGGAGCATAATACGCTAGATTTACCGATTCCAATTAAAGTGACAGGGACATGTTGCGACCTTCCAGATATTTTTCGAGCAATACTTTCTTTAATAAGAGAACAATCAGCGCCGGAATCAAAACAAAATAAGAATCGCTCACCAAATTGTGTGAAGTTACCGGTGACAGGTGTAACGTCGCATACGTCTACTCTTTTTACTATGGCAGTAGGTGTTGAGTTACTGCCCATAATTCGTTGCGTATTTGAGCACCGCGACGCCACGTGGCCTTCAACACCACACTTAAAGCACGTGATAGGAGGTCTTGCCGTGAAGTCGGAGCGATTGGAAGTAGAAATTATCTTGCTTTCGGCTTTTTGGCTGAAACATTCAAATGATTTGTGACCAAAC
Organism: Heliconius himera; assembly: GCA_021202915.1. NCBI lineage: Eukaryota > Metazoa > Arthropoda > Insecta > Lepidoptera > Nymphalidae > Heliconius > Heliconius himera. Next base: position 91,579 of record JAJHJA010000513.1, on the reverse strand, counting down.
TTCCCACATTTATAACATTTAACTAAAGTTGTACTTAATCTAGGTCGCTTAAGATCCGTTATATTATTATTATTAGTTTTACATTCTTGAAAACTACGCTTATTGTAAGAAAATGCCATTAGCTCGCGGCTCATTTTGCAACGAGTATTTATTTCTTCTGAAAAAATATTACGTTGGAATCGTGGTTCAATTTGTCCAACATGTGCGAGGATCATCGCCACTACTATCTCCTCTTTATCTAAATCATTACAACGTGACATAAGAGAAGTAAATAATCTATTTGAGTATGCGGACAGACATTCGCCTTCTCGAGGTTTACTGTTGAATATTTTTAAAATTGTCGCTGCATTAGTATCTGAAGCATCGAAGCGCGACAGAAAAATTTGCTTAAATTGCACCCATTTTATATTAGGAAAAGCGATTTGTGAAAGCCAAGTAGCAGCAGAACCCTTCATAGCTTTACTAAGTATAAGGATGAGATTACTCCCCTGACATTCTCGATCCGCCAAACAGATGTCCGCAGTCGAAAGCCATGCTCGAGCATCCGTGTTTGCATCTTCGGGGTGGAATTCAGGCAACACAATCTGCTTTGCGGTCTGCTGGGGAGGTGGATTGCGTAATGTTTCCACGAGGAGGCGCATGTTGTTCTGTTGGGCTTCCAATAAGGCGCGCCATCCGTCGATTTCACCCCCTGGTACTTCAACATTTTTCTTCGCCTGCACCGATCCCGCTTCTGATGTAGGAGATTCCTCATCGCAAAGGACTCTTACTGGACCTGTGGGCTCCATTGTGGGTTAATGCAAGCAGAAATAACGTAGCAGATTCGTGACACTAGTCCTTTCTTTTCCGAAAACATCAGAAGAATGCCTCATCGATCAACGATCGTCAACTTCCTCCTTCTTTTCAAAATCAAACCTTGTCCTCACGCGTCACGACTCTACTCAAGGCGTAAGCCTCCACGTTATTGGTCAAATTACTCCACTGGTCAAATAAAAGTCAAAACACAATCTCTTAAAATTCTATCAGCCAATCGTAATTCTATAATAATCAACAATTAGTTTCTTTTCGATCGCTTCCTCTGAAGCTGAAGGCTGTGACTACACACTATTGGTCCAATCATCTAATTGGTTATACAAAAGTCAACACATTGTCTTTTTACATTAACATAGCCAATCATATAAGTGAATAGTTGCTACAAATAATAATATTAAACAATCAATAAGCATCTATGATAATATAATTTCCGTTCCAATCGCTTCCTTCGACATATATGTTCTAATTGAAGGGGAATGTAGTTAATAAAGCAACTAGATTAAGCACTTCATATCTCGATGCGAGGAGTGGATTTTAAAGAAATGATGAATTAATAACTTAACTTAACTTAGCTTCACGCTTTATCCCTAGCGGGGTAGTCAGAGAGAACGGAGCGCCAAACGCTACGGTCTCTACATACCTCTTTCGCCTCGTCCACTTCATCAACCTCTTCATACATGCCCTTCGGGGGGTCCTCATGCTTTTTACGTGACCTTCCTCCAGTATCTTTGATACTGTGTTTTCGAAGGTCAACCGAGGTCTCCCCCTACCTCTCTTACCGCTCACTTTTCCATCATAAATCTTTTTTGCCATTCTTTCATCACTCATTCGTTCGACGTGCCCAAACCAGCTGAGCACGTTCTTCTTCATTCTCACCGTGACATCCTCGCTAGTACCTGCCATTCTGATTATGAATTAATATTTTTATTATACTATTCTTAGTATGTAGTTCCTGAGATTAATGCGACCAAACAAACTCTTCAGCTTTTTTTGAGTTTCACCCTGTTCCCCGCGCATAGCTGGGTAGGCAAAGGAAATCTGGGAACCTAATGTTAAGAGCAAGACTCTCCGATCCACGTTCACACTTCCGTTCCTCACTTTCCGGCATTGCGTGTTAAGTAGCTAAACACAACGCATCGCTTTGCCAAAGTGAAAAATTAAAATATTATATATTTCATGCGCTTATGTGGGATTCGAACCCCCAACAGGCCGCGTATACATCACACGCTTGAACTCGGGCGCGACGATGTCCCCAAAGCTTCAGCTGTTATTTTAATAGGACATGAGTAGAGTACATATAGATTTGGCCCAGAATTATATTTACTTATGTGTGTCTGCGCCCTTAATTATCATATTAGGCACTATTATACACATTCGAAGCGTATTGATTTCTATTACAATTGATTCGCTTTGTGGCACCCGAGGACCTGAATTATTCAATCACTATAAGCCATATTATAAATGACATTACTAACACACGGAATGCGTAACGCCGGTGTGAGTCAGTTTTGTTTTGTTTGTAAAAAATATTAATAATGCTTTAATTTTTATTTTTTACAACTGCACACTGTATTCCGCACACAGCAAGGTAGACAGAGGGAACCTAGTGTTAAGCCACTCCGTTCCCCATTTTCCGCGGAATTTTTCAAGGCATTGCCTATTGATAGGCGGAACTCAACGTTGCTCTTTGTCTCGACACCAGAGCAAAGAAATGAAAACATAAGTTCAAATTAATTGGTAATGGAACCCACAACCTATCGCGTTTACAGTCCCACGCTTGTGCCACTGCGCCACGACTGGCTTATTTTGTTTTTGTATCGTTTTATTTAAATGTTTACATGTATGTAGCAGTTCTTTATGATTATCAAGTTTATTGCACTTTTAGCCCTCGAACGTAACCGCGTATTTGCGCTCGGTACAATGTTAGTATAATGGAAAACTGTATGTTATCATTCAACTGATAACTTGAAGGCCGAACTGTTGAACAATATAATTAACAACAAAACTTCGTTCAATTATTTTATTTTTATGTTTTATTTAATAAATTTATAGGCAATTTCAATATCTGCCGAATTCTGGAGGCATTGCGTGTTGAATGGCAGAACTCAACGCCGCGCTTAGCCTCGACACCAGAGCGAAGAAATGGAAATATAAATTTAAGTAAATATTTTATGTCCTCAAGTGGGGTCGAACCCACAACCAGTCGGTTTTACAGTCACACTTCGTGTCGCTGCGCCACGGCTGGCCTCAAATTTTAATTCTATTTTATTTTATGTTTATTTAATAAATTTATAGGCAATTTATATACAAAAAATTGGCCTCATTGCTGGAAAATATTTGGCAAATGTTCTATTCAGCTATGAATTATTTCTTATATATGTATGTTACTGTATATTTCTTTTGTTCTTTGAAATAATTGGCTTTGTAAATGTTTTTTTTTGTTTTATTTCAATTTAATTTGAAATAGAGATTGTAAAAGTATTTATAGAAACCTATTGACGTTTATTGGTCAGTCGTAGCACCAAAGCACGTAAGTGTGTAACTGTAAACGTGACAGGTTGTGGGTTCGACTCTCACTCGAAGCAATGTAATCTTTAAAAGTTTAATTTCTTCGCCGTTGCATCGAGGCAAAGCGCCGAGTTGAGTTCCGCCACCCAACACGCAATGCTAAAAGTGCAAAAAAATAAGGAAACATTTTGTTTGAATAGTATTACTCTGTGGTACAAGCTTACAACTGACAATATACCTACATAAAATATTGACACATAAACATACAAACATTAATTAAATATTCATTTAAATTTATATTTTTATTTCTTCGCCCTGGTGTCGAGGCAAAGCGCGGCGTTGAGTTCCGCCACTTAATACGTAATGTCTCCAGAATTCGGTAGAAAGTGGGGAACGGAGTGTCTTAACATTAGGTTCCTTCTGCCCACCCTGCTGTATGCGGGATACACTGTGAAGCTGATTTAATTTTTAATTTTATATACCTACATTTTTGTAACATCCATTCCGGCTTTTCTCAGCAGAACTGCCTCCCGAGCCGGTGGTTGCTTCCTTTAGGACTGACACTACACACACACACATTTCTATATAACTTGACGATTCAAAATTGTTTATAATGAATAAAAAATATTTAGATTTTGATTTAAATTTTTTGCTGAGTAATGTTTCCTTTAAATTTCTTAGGCTTAAGTTTCGCATATGTTAAAACTTTTTGTACATTGTTAAATATTATTTTCAGATTTTACAAAACAAGTTGGCGAAGCAAAGTCATAATGATCGCGAAACTTTGGAGGAAGTGTATGCTGAAAAGGAAACCGAAGAGGAACCAACATATGAAGAGGACTACGAAGATGATTTAGATGAACTCCTTTATAATGAAAAGGTCGATTTAGAAAAGAATAGAAGTTAATAATTATAAATACTAATATCATATAAGTACCTACTTTCATGAGACTAGTTGTAGTATGTAATAAAACTCCCATATTCAAGCTAATACTATCTTTTATTTTTTTCTTTCTTTGTTTTTTTCTTATGCTGATGTTGCTATACTTATCTTCAATTAAATGTTATATACAGTAAAATGGAACCATATTTTTAATTTTCAATAATAGATCCACAATAGAAGCCAGTCGTGGCGCAGGGGTACAAGTGTGTGACTGTGTGATAGGTTGTGGGTTCGATGCCCACTCGATTAAATGAAATATTTAATATTTTTAATTGAGGGCAAAGCACGGCGTTGAGTTCAGCGGAAAATACATTAGCATATGTAGAGATATTCTCTAGGAGGACTTGGACTTTAACTTGAACAGAAATATTCGTATGTTTTTTTTTTCAATTTTCAGGGCAAAGTGATGTGTTAAAGAATAGTAGATATCATTTAATTCCATTAATGTTGCTTATTAGGTATTACAATAAATTATTAAATTTTGATCTTATGAACTCTATTAGACCTGGTAGATCTGCAAAAGTTAGAAATTCATTCCAATTTCTGATATATTTTCTAAAAAATATGAATAAAATAATGTTTAAGCATAATTTTGCATAAATGAGTTAAATACGCGTTTCTAAAAATATTTCTCTTAAATATTTTATTTTATCAGAAAATGTTAAGAATTTTGTATAACTTATAATATATAGGTATATAACTACATAACAAAAAATATATTTTCGCTCCGTTTACACTAATAGACACTTCGTTCCCATTAAGACACACTACTCCTCACTTTCCGGAATTTTCAAGACAACGCGTGTTGAGTAGGAACCAGCGAAACTCAACGCCGCGCTTTGCCTAAATGCGACAAAATAAAAATCTACAAGTTTTCATTCCCCCGAGAGAGAATCGAACTCAAAACCGTCGCGTTTACGGCACGTTTCCTGCGTCACAAGGCATCATATGAAAAATTGGTATTTATTATAAAATATTTTGTAATAAATACATATATTATAATTTTGAATCGCTATTGAATAGACGAATAACAATTATATCATTCCAATAAAATATTGTCACGTAGTACTTAATGGATGTGTAACATTTTATTACTCATTCATTTGTATATATTATGATAAAGCTACTATATAGACTGAGATCCCCCAGACCTATTTTATTTTAATATGTTTTACGTATTCAATTATTATTATTATTATTATTAGATTCTTTATTGCACAAAATTTAATACATAAAAAATGTACAATAATGTAAAATGGCGGGCTTAACGCTAAAAAGCATTTTGTACCAGCCAATCTAAGTCATGTGGGAGAATAAGAAGTGTAAGTAGGTGTGCAAAAAAAAAAAATAACAAAATTCAATTTACATATAAGTATTAATAATTATCAATCAATGTATAATAATAATAATAATAAAATGACTTTTTTAACAGATACAAAATATATTTAAATTAAATTCAAAATATTTTTAAGACATTTTTTTAAAATGAGATGCAATAGAAATAAATTAGGTAAATACTTAATATTTGAATTTAATGAATATTAATATTGTAAAAATATCTCAAAACCTCCAATAAATAGTTTTTTTTCGAAAATAAAGCGACCAACACACAAGTTCTGAGTTTTAAACAGTGGAAAATGGAGTGTCTTAATATTAGGTGATTTTTGCTTGTTGGGAGAGATGCGATGCGTAACTGAAAAATATAGTACCTTTTTCTTAGTAAAAATATAAGGACATCGACAACGTCTTCGCTTAAGATTATTTCAAATGAATTTTATATTCTGCAATAAGTACTTCTATAACGAGGATGGAGTGCATAGATTTTTAGGGTTCCGTTCCTCAAAAGGTAAAAGGAATGCCTTATAGAAGAGCTTTGTTGTCTCAATCTGTCAAGACCATTCATCTCGAGATTGCGTGGAGGTATAAAGCTGAAATTAATATCAAATATTTAGGTCTATACTCCTTTGAAGCATATAAAAAAATCTAACTTCTAAGATTCTTGATTGCTTAATTGCTTAAATCAAAAAATATTTATGCATCGATTTGTATAAAATTCGTGGGCAAAAATCCTAAAAGGGAAAATTTATAGATATGTCATAGGAAAACCCATTATCTATATATATAAAAGGACTTGTGCTGACTGACTGAGGTAAGACGCACGCAGAGCCGTAACCGCTGATGGTAGAAACGTGAAATTTGGACAGATGTTTATTTTCATATTCTGGACATCCACTAAGAAGGGAATTTGAAAAATTTTAACCCTAAAGGGATGTAATTGGGGTTGAAAGTTTGTATGGAAAAAAAAAATCGGCATCGATTTTTATAAAATTTGAAATTCAGACTCTTAAAAATATTTCATTGAACACGTGTTTCATGGTTTTTTAGAATTCTTCCCCTAAGGGTTCAAATAAGGGGTTAAAAGTTTATACGGAAAAATCTTTAAATCGCCACCGATTTTTATAAAAAAATAAATTCAGACTGTTAAAAATATTTTATTGAACACGTGTTTCGTGGTTTTTTTTAAATTCTCCCCTAAGGGTGCAAATAAGCGAGCGAAGCCGCGCGCGTCCACTAGTAAACTTAAATTTTGTATTTCGTTTCATACAAAACGACTATATATGCCGGCAAACGTAATTTTGTCAATTTTTATAAATTATACTTCCCTTCCACCTACAATCCTGAAATTGGTACGGAAGCCTCAGTGGGTGATTCCGACTCGCACTTAACCAGTTTTTTATTTCAGCATACCGTATATCGATGGGTCTGTCTGGGTATAATAGTGTCTGTAGCAGCTATTGATTTTAGGTAACCAATGTTACAGTGCGTTCGATGACACCGAGCCCGTATCTCAATCAGAGGGCAATTCAAACGGAATGAGAGGATAATGTCGATCCGGTCAATAATCAGGAGCAAATTGGGGGAACATATAAGGGAACATTCATTATAAATTACGCTTCTGGTCTTATGCAATTAAGAATTGCCTTTTACATAGATTTATTATGTTACATTATTGTCAAACATTTATTGCAGAATTAATAAAAACACAACAATCCATAAATTGATTAAGAAAAAATACTTGGTTTTGATAAAAAAACACAACGTCCTCTATATATATTAGAGGATCATTGTGTGTTTTTACTAATTATTGTCTGCTTAAAATTAAAGTACATTTCGTTTCAGCTTCACGCTGTATCCCGCACACAGCGGGGTACGCAGAGGGAACCTAGTGTTAAGACACACCGTTACCCACTTTCCGCCGAGTTCTGAAAGCATTGCATGTTGAGTGGCGGAACTCAACGCCGCGCTTTGTCTCGACACCAGAGTGACGAAATGAAAATATAAATGTTAACAAATATTTCATTTCCTCGAGTGGGGATCCAACCCACAACCAATCGATTTTACAGTCACATTTTGTGCCCCTGCGCCACGATTGGCCTCATACTATATTTCGTTTCCTTCATTAAATATTGCAAAAATAATGCTGTGAATAAGTTAAAACTCTAGAAACATAGGATTTACAATACCCACCAACCATTTTTAAGTACATACAGGTATACCTAATTATGTTTTATTTTATATATTTAAATATTTTATTTTTATTATTATACTTAACAAATATGATTATTACTACTAATAAACATCACTCGGACAATTAGTAGTAAGTAGATATTGCGTTGTGATTGTAAATAAATTAGAATATACTCTACAAAATAATACGTAAGTCACTCAGTGAATTATGATAATACTTTTTTTAGGATTTTTATAAAAATATATATATTTAATAAAAGTATAGCTTCAGTTTATCTCAGCTAAACCTGTTGTAATGTTCAACAAGTTGCAAGATATCCGTTTACAGGAACGGAAGGCACTGTTCGAATTATGAGGGATTTTCGATATTAACGATCGGTCTGCTAAGAACTACGACAACATAGTAATTTCTGTATTTATGAAACTTATATCAATAACCATATTATAGATACCCTCTTTAGAAAATATTTCGTTGCCACGACGCCCCCGTACTAGCACTTAGGTTTTAGGCATTTTAGTCGGAGGCTCCTATGGGTTTTTATATCGAGTATGGAGTAATAAAGTTAATCCAGGTTCTGTGTAGTGCAATATCGAGCGGGGCCGGCGGCGAGAGGCGCGGGGCGGAGGCTCGGGCGGCGGCGGCCACCTGTTCGCGCCCCCGCCCCGCGCGCGGCCCCCGCGCCTCCTGCCACCCCGGGCTCCGCTGCGCGCGCTAGCCCTTCCCTCCACATTCGTACCGCGACGCGTCGTCTCGCCGGCCGGCTTCCGCCTCATTCGACCGGGCTCATTCGCTTCGCGTGCGCTTGCCTTATCACTCGATCGTCCACTCCACACATTAGAGATGACGGAAAGCACGGAAACCCCAGCGGCCGCGGCGCCAGAGAAGACCCCGACCGAGAATGGCACCACTGAGACCCCACCCGAGGAGACCCCTGAGAAGGCGACCGAGGAAAAGGAAAAGGAGACACCGCCGCCCAAGGAGATGCGCGCAGTCGTTCTTACTGGATTCGGGGGTCTCAAAACCGTTAAGATTCTGAAGAAGCCTGAACCCACTGTGGCTGAGGGCGAGGTCTTGATTCGCGTTAAGGCATGGTAAGTTTTCAATTATTTATTTTTAGGGGTTGTTAAAGGCTTGAAAAAAGAAAAAAATGTACTTAAACGTTTTTTTTTTATTTTCCAACTGTCATCCATAAATTCAATACTTTCACTTACTGGGGGTAGACTTGACAAGATTTTAATTTTAGATTAAAACAATTGAGGGATTTAATTTTAAGTAAAAATTTCGGAAAATCAAACAAATATAGTGACAACGTATTTATTTATTGTTAACGTAAAAATCGTAGTGTTTTAATTCGACGACCGTGACGTAGTACCCACTCACCCAGTGCCTTCGCTGCACTGTTCAATCGGATCCCGTTTTCGTCTCGCTTGCTTCATTAACATCTGCCTGCCGTACCGTGTTGCACGGGCTCACGACTTGTGTACAGTACGGCCAACGAGTCGTGGCCGCTCTCAAATTATCTATACACGGCTGCGCACATTTGATTTTAGGATTTTTCTTAATTTTTTTTAAATTTCTTCCTAAATGAACATGGCGCATAGATTCAGAAAACCTAATAGGGCCACGACTTGTCAACCGTACTGTACCCGATTGAAAATTCTGCACGCACACTTGCGTCCATCGCTCGCCGGTTGCCGGCGGGTGACGCGCCCGCGCCCGCGCCCTGAGCGACCGGCCTGGGGACGTGACATTCTTAAATGTAAATAACCATCAATTTAAGGGCTGACACGCCCTTTCATCAATAACGATGGACTGGTGTATGCGAAAATACCATATTACCAAGTACTTTTTTAAACATTTTAAAAGTGTTATTCCACACTTAGGAAAGAAAAATATGTACTTATTTAGAAAACGTATAAAAATTTAACAACTAAAGGGGCTAACAATATAAATAAGTTGTATGTAACAAGCGTATAAAAATTTCGACGTAGCTTGGCGAGAACGCATGGCTTAGTGGTCAGAGCGCCTGGTCGGTTTCCAGGAGGCGCGGGTTCGTGTCCCGCTGCGTTCAAATTTTTATACGTTTTCTAAATAAGTATTTTACCAAGTACTTCTTGCACTCAAATATAATATAGGTTCACTGGAAACTATAAGTTCACACGAAGGAGTTTCAATGACCAATTGTTCTTTGTATGTATTTATCGCTTCAGTGCTTCGTAATGTAGACGGCAACGACAGGATACTTGAGATAATGACGTGAACAGAAATATTAATGTCGAATTAAAAATAAATTTATAGACCATGTTATTATCTTCGTATGCGTTGAAATCTAAAAGGCAGTCAATAGATATTTCTTAAGTTAGCAGTAAGCATGCGCGTAGACAGCCATCTATTAGTTCCTATGAAGGGAAGTAATATTTAGGGTTAACATGACCACGTAGGCGTGAGGTGTCAAGTTGGCGCAGATCGCATCCCTGATCTGGCTAAATATAGCACGCTTATCGTTGACTTACTATGTTAATGACCGCGACAATCTCTGTCCAGAACCAGCTGCCGCTAAAAGTCACTTCAACAAAAGTTATTTGCACATTAGCTTAGTATAAAAATTTACAAAATATCATCTCGAGACGGTCTTAGCGCAAGGCACAAGCTAGTGACTGTCACGCGACGGTTGTGGGTTCGCTTTCAATAAGTAACAATTTTTTTTATTTATTATTATTTTCATTTCTACGCTTTATACCAAGGGTAAAGCGCGGCGTTGAGTTCTGCCATTCAACACGCAATGCCTCATAAATTCAAACGAAAGTGAGGAACGGAGTGTCTTAACGTTATGTTCCCTCTGGCTACCTTGCTATATGCGAATACAGCGTGAAGCTGAAATTTTTTTTAACCTTATAGATGTTAAATACAAAAAAAAATGTCACAAAATTAATACACGCCTCGTCAATAAGTTCTGTGAACTTAAATGGGGATATGGTAAGCATCATATCAAGAGAGATCGTCTTAAGTCTAAATATAGATCAGTTCAAGGATAAACGTGTTCTGTTTGAAACTGTAACATAAACACAACAAGCAACTAACATAACTTAGAGAATATTCACCCACAATTAAATATGCATCACGTTAAATAACGGGTTTTAACTTGGATGGATTTTGTAATAGATTAACAGTTTTACCGTATTTACTTTAAAATATCCCTTAAAAATTGAATTGGTTAAATATTTTAACTGAAACAGTTAATGCAATGTGATGTTACTTAAACTAACTAATATTTCGGCCAGGCCAGTCGTGGCGCAGCAGCACGAAGTGTGACTGTAAGGCCGACTGGTTGTGGCTTCGATCCCCACTCGAGGAGATGAAATATTTACTTAAATTTATATTTCCATTTCTTCGCTCTGTTGTCGAGGCTAAGCGCGGCGTTGAGTTCTGCCACTCAACACGCAATGCCTCCAAAATTCGGCAGAAAGTGGGGAACGGAGTGTCTTAACACTAGGTTCCCTCTGCCTACCCTGCTGTGTGCGGGATACAGCGTGAAGCTGAGCTAATATTAAAAAAACATATTGTCTAAACAAATTTTTTTTGCTCCTCATCAAAAAATATAACTGTGAAAGTTATTATAGAAATAATAACTCAAGTACTTGTTGTAATGTACGTAAATATAATAATATCTTAGACAGCGTACTTCCATCGACTCCCAACACACAAGGGTCCCTTATTTAATAGCGCTATTAATTTAATGACATGAAACAGTTATAAAATGAAATCCGAACCTATTATAGCGTTCGCCATAGACGCGGATGCTATAGTACCGCCTCTCTTCATCTTTTAAAACAAAAAGATGGGTTCCGACAGATGAATAACACACCATTATATTCAATTAGGTCAAGTCGGTGTCAGAAACTTTTTCTGAGAACAATCTTATGGATGTACTCTCGCCCTTTTATATGAGTGGCTTTCTTTTTTCGATGTTTAATCGTACGTGAATGCGCACGACGGATAGATCTTGGTTGTTTTTGTTTATAATATCTAAAATGAACTAAAAACAAAAAATCAGCTTCACGCTGTATCCCGTACACAGCAGGGTAAGCAGAGGGAACCTAGTGTTAAGACACTCCGTTCCCCACTTTCTGCCGGATTCTGGAGGCATTGCGTGTTGAGTGGCAGAACTCAACGCCGCGCTTTGCCTCGACCTCAGAGCGAAGAAATGCAAAATATAAATTTAAGTAAATATTTCATCTCTTCGAGTGGGGATCGAACCCACAACCACTGGCCTCTGAAATGAACTACTATTAAATACTTTTAGCGTTTATTCTGTTATCATATAATAATATGATAGTGGTTTCCATCACGCTGTCATCAGCGTCTGTCTTGTTACTACGAAAGTGAGTGTTAATTGTTCACATCCTTCCCTTTGTTGGTATGAATTTAATGCCTAAAAATAACTGCTGCCCTTCGAAAGCGGTCGAGCTCCAGGGTATAAGAGTGCAGTATTGTGCATTTTAATGGGCCACGTAGCCACATAAGATGATTTTGTTTATTGCCCACTTCCTTATTGAGATCGTCTGCACGAGATAGCTCTCTTCCTATGAGTCAATAGAAAGTAATGCTCTTGAAGTAACTCGATTTGAGTAAGTCGCTAAGTTGTGCCTCGGTGCTGACGAGTGGGTGGACTCGCTTCTGCAGTTTTATGGTGAACACTTGTTGAATGTAACACGGCTAAGACCAAGTATTGTTCTATTTTCTAATTTTAGAACATTTGCAAATTGTATTTATTTGATTTATTAAATTCTATTTCTAATTGTAATTGTTACTTTTATAGTTTTTGATTTAATATAAAAAAAATCGTTAGTAGTTCAAAAATTGATACTCGAAAGAAATTAGAATATTCATTAATCAATTTCTATGGAAGAGCTTAGGTTCGAGACAGCGTCAGCTTAAGTTTAAAATTTATACAGTAATAAATGGTACTTCCAGTTAAGTTAAAGGGAATAAAGGTTACTTTATCAGTCTTATTTTTGATTACAAGTGCTGTTCCCTGTATTGGGTTGCATAAACAAAAGATATTGATTTGTAAAACAATGTAGTAGTGTAGTTAAGTATGACTATGGCGTGCGTCACAGGCTTATTTTTGATGCGTTTGTTTTCTACTGTTACAGATGAGTCAGTTAACTTGGTTATCGATATTGACTCATTAACAAACAAAAGTAGAGGCCAGTCATGGCGCAGCAGCACAAAGTGTGACTGTAAAACCGACTGGTTGTGGATTCGATCCCCACTCGAAGAGAGGAAATATTTACTTCAATTTATATTTCCATTTCTTCACTCTGGTGTCGAGGCTAAGCGCGGCGTTGAGTTCTGCTACTCAACACGCAATGCCTCCAGAATTCGGCAGAAAGTGGGCAACGGAGTGTCTTAACACTACACAGTTACACATATTCACAACGTGAAGCTGATTTAACAAACAAAAGTAAGTTTATTGCTGTATATGTGATAAATTAGATTTCGTTTTCTTTAGAATTGTTTTCTTTTTAATATAAATATATAACGGGAGTCAGGATAGACGTTCTGTAAAGGACATATGGCGCGACTATAAAATGAAATCCTTGATCGCGCAGCAGATGCTGGTGGCGGGTCGACTGTCGTCCGCATATTGTTGGCGAAGTCAATGAACTTACGAAAATGCTTCATCGCTTATTGTGACCATAATCGAATCCGCTCCCTCTATATGGAAGTAAAGATTTCGCATTCTCTTAATCTTTTTTTACCAACAAAATGCGCATGTGCATTCGATTCTGACGACATGTCTCGGTGTTCGGCCATAATGTATTTGTCGGAAGGGTCGATATACAGGGTGGATACGTACTTACCCTGTTTCCCAGTAATTATTGATCTAGTTTTTTTTGTAGGCCGTTAGCCCTTATTAGGTATACCTAAACGAACGCTAATAATATGGAAGCTTTAGTCATTTCGTATAAATTTCTATATCGTTTTAGTCATCTATTATTCGATAGCTAAGTAAATTGAATTGGAAAATCCCGTGACTCGACGTTCGCACGAAGGGGTGTGGTTGCGTTGCGCCGGGTGCCGGGGGGTGAGCGCCGGCGTGGGCCGGGGTTGAGGGTTGCGAGTGCCCCCGCTCGTCTGGCGGGGAGGCGGGGCGCGGGGGGCACGCGGCCAGATCAATACGCGTCCCCGGCCCTCGGTCCTCGCGACCAATCTCCGCCAGCCCCGTCTTTCGACGCCAATGCTTATTTTTTTATAGCATCCATTAAGTTATACTTCTTGATGAAAATATGTACGCGTAGATACGGGCATGTATTGGAATTTTATTTTTCTAACGTTTTTTTTTTCGATTTTGTTCGAAACGCTTTGAATGTTTTTATTTGTTATACAGAAGCGTACTCTCTAAAAGAAATTGTAAAAATGTTAATTAATTTAAATATTAATCTAAGGTTTCTTAGTTTCTTCATAAATTGACGTTTTAATAATATAATAAAACGATGACATTCAATGACGACAAAATTTATCTCGCGAATTTTTTCCGTACCTACTGTACTGTACTGTACAGCACTAACTGCATATACATTTATTGTATAATTTTATTATCACAAAGCACTGAGCGGACATAAGTAATTTATTATCGGCTCAGTTGTACCCCTCTCACAAGGAACATCACCACGATCCATTAAATTTCATATTACTATAATAAAATAAAAAGTCACTTTGAACGAGAAGAGAAGGTTAATAAATCTATATATTTATAGATTTGGAAAATAATTTTCATTTAAATGTAAGGTGGATGGAAAATAAAAAAAATACAGTTTTCATTTACATAAATCAGGGATTGGGAAGCGGTTTGTCTGTTTGTCTGTGTGTTTTCTTTTTGTGCACACTAATCTCAGAAATGGATTTAAATGCAGTACATTTTTTAAGTTTTCATTTTAAGGAAATGGATTTTTAAGTGCAAAGAATTATGTCAATACATAGTATTTTATTCGATAAAATTGCTACTAACTATCGTTTTTATTGAATTGGCTTAAATTTTAGTTTAAGTCCAATATATAGATATTGTTTTTGAAATTATAATTTTATTACTCCACGAAAGTAATTCAGATGAGAAAATATATATAATTGTGTAGTATCAGCAGACGAAGTCGCGAGCGGGTCACTAGTCTAATCTAATATAGATGTCAATAGTGTATAGTATTTAAAAAATACCACAATGAATATGTAAAATAATATATTACAATTTGTGATTTCTTTTACAAAATTACAACAGCTCACACATACAACAACAAAATTAACAGAGTTTTTCGAATACGTGCCCTCTTTCAAATAATTCAATTTTATTATTATCTAAATTCATAAGCCCTTTGACGCTACTCTTGTATCCCCCAATTTGGAAGCAAAAAATCAAGCAAAACTTGTTTGTTACAGCCAAATAATATTATCGTATCTAATATAACGATAAATCGTTAATTTTAACAATTATACATCATTTAGATTATAAATTTTAAATATTTATTGAAGAGAGAGGCGTGTGACGGTGTACGATACAGGTTGTGGGTTCGATATCCACTCGAGGAAATTAAATATTTGATATTTAAATTTCTTTGCTCTGGTGCGGAGGCAAAGCGCGGCGTTGAGTTTCGCTACTTAACGCACAATGCCTCCAGAATTCGGCGGAAAATGACGAACGGAGTGTCTTGATACTAGGCTAAACAGAGGAGTTCCAGTGTTAAGCTCAAAAAGATAAAAAAAAAAAAAAAACAAATGTTCAATAAAATAATATAGTAGAAAAATTTACTTACTATTTATACCCATTTCACAGGAAACAGCCATGTGATAGGTTACAGAATATCTTTAGGGGCGCGAAACGTTTTTGTTTCTCAAATAGGATATTTAGGAAGGTCAGAATTATATCCACATTATACTGGCACTCGTCGTGTTGGCCCCTTTTTTATGGCCCGCATGTGTCGAGGTGTTTGTGTTCAAATATGGGTCTAATAATACTTATTATTTTCGAAGCCATTTCTGAAGTTGAAAAAATAATAGTAATACTGTTGTTTTAGCTTCACGCCGCATCCCACATATAGCAGAGGGAACCTGGGAACCTAGGCTTAAAACACTTCGTTTCCATTTTCGGTGCTTCTTTATTTATTAGTATTTTTCAGATGTTTAGATAACTTTAGTTGTATAAATTGCATTCAAAATGCAATTTATTATATACCTCTATATAGACAAGTAAATATTTATCAGTATGAGCAAGTGTATTCTGAGAAAATGTGATAAGATTTTGGAATGTCAAGAATGGCATCGGTATCGATAATTTTGTTAGTGAAGTCATCCGATTGTGTAAATATAACTTTTACCATTTATCTTTTCTATCCTAAACTATCTATTTATATTTACTTCAAGTTCTTTGTCTGTGTTATCAGTTATATATTATTTTCTAAGAAGGTACCGAACGATTATTGTTGACGATTATGATAAAATATTTTAAATAAACCTGATATCATTCTCATTTAAAGACAGTCATGGCGCAGGGGCACAAGTGTGTGACCGTAAACGCGACTGGTCGTGGGTTCGATATTCATTAGAAGAAATGAAGAATTTAATATTATAATTTCTTCGCTCTAGTGACGAAGCAAAACGCGGCGTTGAGTTCCTCTATTCAACACGCAATGCCTCCAGAATTCTGCCACAATGGGCAACGGAGTATCCTAACACTAAATCCGCCCTGCTTATTCTGTTGTGCGCGGGGATACAGCGTGAAGCTTTAAAAATCGAATTTTCAAACGCAATATTTGACCTTATTTGACCTTATAACAATATTTACAAAATCTTTTAATACAATAAAGTGAAACCAAAAAGCATCAAAGCTTCACCATTTCTCAAACGGTTACACAAATTAAAGTTTTAAGTCAGTACATAACACGAATTAAAGTTTTAAGTACCCATTACGTCAAAATTTGTACCCATACACTTTTACAAATAAAAGACACAAACAGGTGAGACGAAAACGAACTAAGTACCCACAAAAAGTGGCCCGGCTCGCATCAGCTTTTACATTATAAGCAAACCACTCCTCACAAGACCTCTTTGCCTCTTTAAAGAGATAATTGGTCGATTATCAATCGGATTCTTGTCTGTTCTATATCCGCTGTTAACGTTAATATAATACTATTTGTTGTTTATATTTCGACTCGTATTTTACTGGAGTGCATCTATCTAATGTAAGGTTACGATTTTTTATTTGGCTTTCGGAATTAAAAAAAAACTATTAAGTGAGCTTTACGCTGTATCCCGTACATAGTAGAGTACGCAGAGGGAACCGAGTGTTATAAACTTAAACTTGGCCCTCCCACTTTCCGCCGAATTTTAGAGGCGTTGAGTGCCGAGTGGCGGAACTCAGCGCCGCGTTTTGCCTCGACACCAGAGCGAAGAAATGGAAATATAAATTTAAGTAAATATTTCATTTCCTCGAGTGGGGCTCGAACCCACAACCTTTGCTGGCTGTCGGAAGTGTGACATATACTTATAGTTTTTTTTTAGTTCGTCAGAACGGGTCAGTGTTTTTGTCGATGTAAATTTATGCTTGTTTGACCACCCTAAGCGAGCGTCCACCCAGCTGTGGAATGGAGACTCATTTCCTGAAAGTACAAAGGCTGGTAATGATTGACATATATTTTTTTTAATTTTTATTATTACAATGATGTTGATGGGTTAATAAGTGTTAGTTAAACAGAATATCCTGAGAAAAAAAACTTTTAAAATTATATTGTTTATCAAATTGTAATGTTGAGGGCAGTCGTGGCTACCTACGTCTGTGTAAATGCGACAGGTTGTCGCTTTTATTCTCACTCGAGGAATTTAAATGTTCAATATTTTCATTTCTTGGCTCTGGTGCCAAGGTATAGCGCGGCGTTGAGTTCCGCCATTCAACACGCAATGCCTCCATTTTCCGGAGTATTTTAACACTATCCTGCTAAAAGCGGGTCCAGCGATAGAAAAGTATTATACTATATATCTCTAATTATGAATATTGGCGGAAAATATATTATTACTTCCTTGACCACATCGACCATGAGTTGTCAACTGTGCTGCAATATCTAATGACCAATACTGCCAGCGGTTTCTTTAAAGACTTATTAAACAAATAATATTAATGTGTATCCCACACACAGCAGGGTAAACAGACGGAACCTAGTGTTAAGACACTCCGTTTTCCACTTTCCGCCAAATTCTGGAGGCATTGCGTGTTGAGTAACGGAACTCAACGCCGCGCTTGTCCTCGACGCCAGAGCGAAGAAATGGAACTATAAATTTAAGTAAATATTTCATCTCCTCGAGTGGGGATCGAACCGACAACCAGTCGGTTTTACAGTCACACTTTGTGCCCCTGCGCCACGACTGGTCTGGACTGGTCTCCAATTGATAAGATTATAAAATATATATTTTTTTAGTTATACAATCATATAGTCTGCCAGGTTTATAGGAAGTTATGGTCACGTGTGGTAGCTCCGTATAGCTTTGTTTAAGCACCGCTAACCGGATGCTTGAGACCTATGGGCTTCCGACCGCCAAAAAAGAATTAAAAGAATTTGAATTCGGATAAGCTATGGATTAATATTAAACATTATTCATCTAATTATTTTTTTTATAAATATTATGTTTTTTTGTCATAGAAGTTGAATGTTTAATCGTTATCACGTTATTTATAGTAATAAATAATAATAATTAATGTCAATAAAAATAATGATATTACAATAAAGTGCGCATTTATATGAGCTAGGAATCATATATATTTTTTAATTTAACCTAAATTCCTCTGTAAAAGGATCACAGGCAAAGGGTTTTGAGTCACGCTATTTGTTTTACTTGGTACTGTGGTATTTAGGCTCACGCGACGTTTGGTCAAATTCTATGTTTTTTGCCCAAATACTTACCTTTTCATTTTACATTACATAGGTTCACGTCCCCCTAGGGATATAGCCATAGAGAACGGTGCACCGAACTAAGCTTTAAGGTCTCTGAACATCTCTTTCGCTGAAGTCAATCAAGGTTTCTCCCTGCCTCTCTTATCACACGCTTTTTCTTCATAAATCTTTTTTGCCATTCTTTCATCACTCATTCGCTCAATGTGCTCAAACCACCTAAGCATGCTATTCATCAGTTTCGCCGGGACATCTTCGCTAGTACCTGCCATACTATGTATCACTAAATTGTTGATCTGATAAGCCAACTCCGCATATCCTACGAAGAGATCGCATCTCCTCAGCATTCTTCTCTCTTTTATTCTTCTTTTTTAATACCCACGTTCCGCCGTATAACAGCGCCGGTACCAGCATTGCACATCCAAACATGCAGCTGTGCTGACGTTTCTCCGTCTCATCATTGCCATTTCTGTAACCGGCACCGATATCCATTTCCACATCCGTTTCATCTTCTGTGTCTACTAAACATTCTTCCAAAATATATCCCTTCATACACCTGTTCTAATATCTTACCGCTGATCTTGATCGTCCTTTCTTCATTTCTATCTAACACCAGCACCTTATAATATAATACTAAACTTAAATATAAAAAAATATATAAATTATATTTACGAAGTACACATAAAAAACAGAAATATCTCCATATGCAATTAAACACTATAGAAATCATGCGTCAGGATATTATAACATATTAACAGAATATAAAACACCGATAATTGAAGCCGCAGTTTCCTGTGTCTATTCATACCGCGTTCGTAATACAACGTAGGTTAGTTCGCTAACTCGTCAGTACTAACATACCTACGGAATACAAATGAATCAGAAAGCACGCGAACTAGGAAATTCCTTTAGGTGCGGTTGTACTCTGTACTATACACGTGAAACAGATATTTCAATTCATAAATAACGGCGATCGTTCTATGAACGATAAACTCAAAATTAAATATAATATAGAACGTAAAATATTTATATACTTTATAGTGGTTTTTTTTCAGCTTCACGCTGTATAATCGCTTAAAGCAGAGGGAACCTAGTGTTAAGACACTGCATTCTCCACTTTCCGCGGAATTTTTTGAGGCATTGCGTGTTTAGTGGCGGAATCCAAAGCCGCGCTCTATACCTTCTTACTAGAGAGAAGAAATAGAAATAGTGTGGGAAACGAACCCACAACCGTCACGCTTACAGCGACATGCTTGTGTTACTGCGTCACAATGGCCTCAAATACTGTATAGTATGTTTAATCAAACGAAATGAACATTAATATGCGAATTTAAAATGCCCTTGCATCCGCACCGTCTTTTATCAATAAGTACTATTAGTCAGAGCGGCTATGACTATGAAAGGAAGTTATTTTTTAAGTGACATTTTTAACTTGTCTATTAAGTTTGATGTCTAAATTGGATTCAATTAGTAGTGTAATTGCTGAAGAATGAGTCAGAAGAATTATTCTTTTTGGTATTTTAAAATCTGCCTCTGAAATGGGAGTTGTATCAAAATAAAAACAAAGTAAAAATCGGTTCACTTATTATTAAAACTTACATCGTATTGGTATTATAATCATAATATATTGAGGCCAGTCGTGGCGCAGCGGCACAAAGTGTGACTGTAAAACCGACTGGTTGTGGGTTCGATCCTCACTCGAGGAGATGAAATATTTACTTAAATATATTTATTTAAGTAAATATTTCATCTCCTCGAGTGAGGATTTATATTTCCTAGCGTTGAGTTCTGCCACTTAACACGCAATGTGTCCAGAATTCGGCAGAAAGTGGGGAAACGGAGTGTCTTACTGTAGGTTCATTCTGCCTACCCTGCTGTGTGCGGGATACAGCGTGAAGCTGATTTATTTATTTATATTTATGTTCTTACCAAATCCCAACTCACGAACACCATTTTTATTTAAGCACAAGTCCACTGCATCAGTATAGCGATATAACAATATATAATATATATATCTTATTATATCTAAGCCTTGTCTATCCGTCTCTCGCACGACAGTTGAAGGAGATAGTTAAGTACTCACTGTCCTCAGTATAAGCACGTTCACAACATGAAACACGAGAGCCGAACGGAAGAAGAGTTGAAGTGTAATACGGTGGAGGTACACACTCCGAATTACAATGACGTTTATGAACGCTCTATAGCGTAACTTGAAAATGTAGAGACTTTTATATCGATAATCGCAGTTAGTAGCGGCTTACCTATGGTATTAAGTTCTTGAGACTTCTCTGTAGTCTGTAGATATTTTATTTTGTATTGTTTTTTTAGTTAGTTTAGTCGATGTTTTGCTTTTTAGTTTTTACACAATATCGCAATGGGAAGGAGAGTAATCTGTTTCCCGTCTATGTGATTTGTAGAGACAAAAAAATTGACCGATTTTGATAATACAAATTCAGCACAAAATAGAAATCTATGAATTATGAATTAAGTAAGTGCTCCATTAAAATACTAGGTCATAAATACTAGGATATATAACGATTTGAATTTGTCACGCAAATTTTCATATATTTAACAAATACTATTTAAAATGAATAAGAAAAGAAAACAAGCCCAATTGTCAAGAGTAATACAGAAGAATTTATTCAACACATAATCATACATTTTTCGTGTTTCTTAATAAAGATTAACAGTCGTGACCCATTCTTCAGCTAATTAAATATCATTCTATTCCATCGTATTTTTTTTTTAAATTACAGGACCTCTTGGGAAGTCCTGTAATTTAAAAAAAAAATACTGACTGAAGCAAAGATTCCGTTTTATTTTATTCTCTAAAACTGTAAAGACATTTTTAGATTTAAGTTGCAGAAGAACCGCCACGTACAAAAAAACCTTCGGCACTTATGTTAAGAAACCTTCCGCAACCTTGTGTGGTTACAATTTTGTCATTTATTTTTAGTAAAATGAATAAATAAATAATATTTGGTATTTTTTAATTTACACACGTACTAAAAGGTGTAGCAAACAAAAGTAACTAGTGGGCGCGCTACCTTTTGTTGCGGTTAGTTTTTATTTAAATTCATATCTTGTAGTTTGCGTGTTTCAACTATACTATACTATAGTCGATATTGAAATTACTATAGGCGCCGTGACGCGTCGTCGCGACGCCCGCCGCTGGGTCGCGCCGTATCGACGCTCAACCCCAATGCAATTTTAAATTACCACGAAATGGGGGTGGGTTTTTCATTCATTTGTGTATATTCTAATAATAAATGGAAACATGTGTAAAGAGGGTGTCGTAGTGCGAAGTTAATATTGAAATGAAATTAAATCACGTTCACGCTGTATCTCGCATATAGAAGAGTAGGCAGAGGGAACCTAGTGTTAAGATACTCCTACTTTCCGCCGAATTTTTCGAAGCATTGCGTGTTGAGTAGCTGAACTCAACGCCGGGCTTTTCCCCACTCGAGTGAATGAATTATTATTTATTAATATATTTAATCATATTTCTTCGTTTTTGGTGCCAGAGCGAAGAAATTAAAATCTCTATATATAATAAGACAGTAAAAATGTTTTGTCTGTACATTTAGTAATTTTGACTGAAATGGATAGAGGGACACTAAAAAAGAATAATAGAAAGCAAAAAGATTTTTTTTGAATTTCTTGTCTGTCTGTCTGTCTGTCTGTCTGTCTGTCGACTTATTTTTGTCCGCATTTTTCTCTGAAAGTACTGAACCGATTTACTTGAAAATTTCACCAATTGCTTTGTTTTAACTCAACTTAACTACTAAAGTTCATTAAAATCGGTTCATTAAAAAAAAAGTTATCGTCATTTGAAAGAAGTCATAATTAATTCAACATAGAGAGAAAGAACGATCTTGAAAGAAATATCAAGTAAATATAAAAATTTTTCATTCGTTTCGTTCATATAATATATGTAAATAATTTAAAAACTGTACAGGAGTTAATATGCAATTATTACAGTTATTTTACAAAGAATATTATGAATCCTTCAAATCAATAATTTAACATTTAAGGCTGTTTCTGAACGAGTAAAATAAATTATTCACTGACATCAGCACATTTAACAGAGTATATTATATAGGTAAAAAGAACATAAAGTTACAAAAATATATATGTGTAATAAATAATTAGCTTTATGTATATTTTATAAATATCAAAAATCAACAATGGTCGTATTTTTTTATTTAAAACAATCAAAAATTCTTTGACGATAATGTCGTAAAAAAATCATATTAGAAGTCATTATAGTTGTCAATCAATTCTGCTTATTAAATCAATAATCATGGTTTTTAAGCGGGCGAAGCCGTGGGCGAGCCGCTAGTATTAAATAATAATAATTCCCTCGAGTGGAGATCGAACCCACAAGCGTCGCGTTACAGTCACACCCTCGTACCCTTGCGCCACTACGGCCACAGTGAGTGCGAAGTTAAGAATAATTTATTTATCATAATTCTTGCCGAATCATTCGGCGGTGTTTAATAAACCGGAAAGTTATTCGAATCGCGTGTATAGAAATTGTACAATAATTCATTAATAGCATTACTGCTTTGCTAGGGTTGTAATCGGTTTATAGAGAAAACCTTCGAAGGTTTTCATTTGATTACATTTTCAGGTTTCTAAAAGATATATTTACGGTTGAAATGTAGTTTTAAAATATTTTTCAAAATAAATATAATAAGCTTCACGCTGTATCCCGTACACAGCGGCGTAGGCAGAGGGAACCTAGTGTTAGGATGTTCTGTTCCCCTTTTTCTGCCGAATTTTTCGAGACATTGCGTGTTGAGTGGCGGAACTCAACGCCGGGCGCTAGCCCTGGCGCACGAAAGGACAAATGATAATATTATTAAATAACAATTCATCACCCCAGTGGGGACCGAACGTACAGTCGTCGTGTACAGTCACGCCCTTGCGCCACGACGGTCTCAAAAGTTAAAGTTTAGTTTTTAAATAACTCTTCTGAGTGAATAATTAGTCACAAAAATTTGTGACTAAGAATTTCACCCTTTTTGGGTCAGGTAGGCAATTATAGAAATTATGGGTCTTAATTAAGTTATCAAACGGGGACAGGGTTGATGGGTTTGTGTTAGCAGTATTCGTTTGTTGGCGACATTAGGCTTTATCAACAAAAAGGCCTCGTTACAATTAACACTGTGAGTCACGCAGTCACCAACCAAGAAGTAGAATAAAAAAAAAATAACTTCACGCTGTATCACGCACACAGTAGAGTAGGCGAAGGAACCTAGTGTTAAGACACTCCGTCCCCCACTTCCCGCCTATTACAATCAATAAATATTTTAAACACGAAATTGTAACTTTTATAATTTAAATATGTATACAAAAAGTGTATAATCAATTTGGTCTTTTAAATAATCTTTTTACCTGCACACAAAATCACAAGCCATCGATGTAAAAGGAAGCCATTCAAATCGTTGAATAAACGGTCAGGTATCGTGCGTGAAAATTCAATACGAATACGAGACATAGTGCCGGAGATTATCTCAGCTTAGCATTCCATCACACGGCGTTTGAGTATTACGATCATTGATAACAAAGAAAGGTTTAAAATAAAACCCGTGTCCAATTTAACTAATAAAAAGGATGCGGGTACTACTAACAATACTATATTTAATATCTTTAAAACAACTACAGTCCCACGCCATAATTATTCACAATTACATAGAGCTGTATTAATGTTGTTGTAGTGTCTGAGGGGTCCCCCTGTTCACCCGATCGTCCCCTCAAATGAATCAGGCAAATAATGAAACAATGTAAACAGAGTGCGGCGTGAACTGTGATTCACTACGAATAAAGCCAATTTTTTTTTTATAGGAAGAGGCAATTTTTGACGGCAGTGAGTCATGTTCGTTCAGTAATTATATGTTGACGGTTCTCGGTGTGTTTCGAACCTATAATTTGTATGGAATTGAAAATGTTTTGAAGCTTACTTATATTATATTATACTTGTTTGCTAACTTAAAATAGTACCTAATTATTTAAAGTATAACGCTTTATGTAATATTAAAATAATTGGAGCTATTTGTAAAATTTTGGATATATATATATATATATATATATATATATTTAGAAAACGTATAAAAATTATATTTTTAAATTATATTTTTCTTTCCTAAATTCTTTTTTCTTTTAAATTATATTTTTCTTTCCTAAGTGTGGAATAACACTTTAAAAATGTCTATAAAATATTAGATATATCTTGTTATACGTAGAAATAATTTAAATACAATTTGGCATATATTACACAGCGTCGTACGAGATATAGAGTTTTTAAAATATTTTTTAAATTAATATACCTATACTCCTTATAAATTATGAAATTTACACAGCATCATTTCTGTGCAAACGTTATTTTAAACATTCACCAGATACAAAATTTCTAAAATTCATTGAATACTCTACCAGATACCTAAAGATATATGTATTACATTCTGTTTGTTCCTCTTTAATTTTCAAAACACGTGAGACCACCCAGATCTAGTTAAGCTAATCTACATATATATATTAGACGATAATAGAATACGATTACTAAATCGTTAATCTTATATGGTAAAGCTTCACGCTGTATACCGCATACAGCAGGGTAGGCAGTGGGAACAAGTGTTAAGACCCTCCGTTCCCCATTTTAAATTTAAATCTAAGTATATGTTTCATCTCTTCGAGTGGGGATCGAACCCACAACCAGTCGGTTTTACAGTCACACTTTGTGCCTCTGCACCACGACTGGCCTCTAAAATATAACTTTTATTCCAATTTGAAAAAATTATAGATACTTATCAATCCTCACTTGTAAAACTTCGTATGAACAGTAACCAGTAAATGGTAATGTGAGTAAACAATATACAGACGTCACAGCTATTGTGTTTAAGACTGCATTATTTCAATAATGTCTGTACGTTCTGAACTGTTTTTCTTCAAGGGTTTCCAAAAATACTTATCTTTATTAAGTGGGTGAAGAAATGCACTATCATGTTTTATAAGAACATATTTTTGAGAGGCCAGTCGTGGCGCAGAGGCACAGGTGTGACTGTAACACCGACTGGTTGTGGGTTCGATCCCCACTCGAGGAGATGAAATATTAATTTAAATTTATATTTCTGGTGTCGAGGACAAGTGCGGCGTTGAGTTCTGCCACTGAACACGCAATGCCTCCAGAATTCGGCAGAAAGAGGGTGTCTTACACTAGGTTCCCTCTGCCTACTCTGCAGTGTGCGGGATACAGCGTGAAGCTGATTGATTTATTTTTATTTTATACATTTTTGTTATAGTAATATGAGATGTTATTTATTTTTTAAATATCGTTGGAGTTAGTTATAATTACGCGCCGATATTTAACCTGTTTGCTTCTTCTGTTAAATTGTAACAGCTATACGCAATGGATAAACAAGGATCTATATTACAAAACATAGGTTGTTCAAATCGATATCAGTTTGTAAATCTTTATGGCGGCCATAGTGGTGGGTGGAGACAGTCGCAAATATCGATTACACCGACCGACCGCGGTTTACAACGCCGGGCACGTACCGTTCATACAACAATTACATGTATTTGTGCTACTATGCATGCAGGCGCAAGCACAACCTCATGAATCATATGTATGTAATACGTTTAAAATAAACTCACGTATAAATTTTGCGAAATTGTTGTGTGTGTATAAAGATAATATTTTGCTATTACTTCCTATAATCAAAGCTTTGTTTGTATTGAGAAATGTATGGGAATTGTAAATTAGCAATTTTGCATATATGTAAGGAATAATTTGTTTATTCGTTAAGTTTTATTCGATTTAATTCCTTCGCGTAAACTATTGCTAACTTGAGGCCAGTCGTGGCGCAGGGGTACAGAGTGTGACTGTAAAATCGATTGGTTGTGGTTTTGATCCCCACTCGAGGAGATAAAATATATATTTTCATTTCTTCGCTCTGGTGTCGAAGCAAAGCGCGGCGTTGGGTTCCGCTACTCAACACGCAATGCCTGCAGAACTCGGCGGAAAGTGGGCAACGGTGTGTCTTAACAGGTTCCCTCTGCCTACCCTGCTATCTGCGGGATACAATGTGAAGCTGATTTTATTGCTATGAAAAAAAAAACCAATCCAATCATAACACACGAAGAAGCAGGTGTCGACCCGAACATATTGACTGATGATTGCTACTTAAACGTGGACCAATATTTAAATATAAGTTTCTTTATTCCACTCGCGTAGTGATGCATAATAATAAATGGCTACCGCATTCTTTTGCTTCACCGCATTAATTAGACTCCCAGTTTTATTAAATGGTAACGAGATCCATATCGTGAGCGGCGTCGTGATGTTTATTAATAATTTGAACTTACTTGAAAATATGTTAAGGGCATCTCTATGATTATCTGTTTATGAAATATTTAATTTATGATTATTATTTATTTAGATATGCATATAGTAATGTTGTAAACTTGTAGTAATTTTCAAACTATATTTAGTTTTTTACGGGATTATAATATCTACAATAATAAGACAAACTCTTCTCATAGTACAAATTGGATATTACGTTTTTATATGCATAATAAATACATTGTATATTTCCAAAATTAATAAACCTGAAAACTGGTATATTATGCTATATTAATTTAACACTTTTAACATAACTTATTTCTTTCACAGTGGTCTAAACTTCCAAGATCTGATCGTACGGCAAGGCGCTATCGATTCTCCTCCTAAAACTCCATTCATCCTCGGATTTGAATGCGCCGGTGAGATCGAGCAGGTTGGCGAGGGTGTCACCAATTTTAAGGTACGAATTAACCGTAATTTAATTTAAACATTTATTGTATGAGAAATATAAATGTAGAAACTTTAACTGATTACTTAACTGACTACTACTACTACTATTTAAGTGACTGATGTAATTTTTAATTTTAACTTTAACTGTAACTGTAAAATGTAGAAACTTTAACTTAAAAAAAAAACGATTTCTTATTAAAAGAAAACAAAATATATATATATATATTGTGTTAACTAACGAAAAGTTTTTGCCTACAAAAATTACTTCAAATTAAGTAAAAAAAGAACGTCATAATATAAACTAATTTATAATTACACTTTTAGGCATAAACTTGAACAATATATTAATGTTACATGAAATTTAATATCCAATTTATTTAGCAAGTTATAAAGCCCAATGTGTGTAGATCTATTAAAGACTAGGCGTGTTAAAAATTTTAAGATATTATAGTGTAGAGACAGATTAAATAAAAATATAGTTCAAAGTTCGTTGTCTATTGATCTGTCAGTTTTGATTGAAAAGTAACGCCCAATTGCGCTATTTTTTATTTAACACCAAAACCTGTCACGATTTACAAATATATATAAATGTATACAGAGGAGGAGTTGCTCGTTCACCAGAAATTTATAATGGTCATATAATATTATTAATAGTAATAATTGAATTTAAAATTGAAGATGTAACATGATGAACAACTTATTTTTAAATTATAATTATACAATAAAACAGGTTGTTAAAGATAACTTTTGGCGCGGAAGGTAATCGAATTTTACTAAAAATTACAGAAAAAGTGGTTTGCTCATAATTAAAAGTAAGTTAGCAGCGTGTTGACCCTATTTCTTTATAACCTCTGGAAAGATGCTATATTTCTTGTTAATGATACTATTAAATTGAATTATATCGTAACTAGCAACTATGTTTTGTATGATTCAGGATGAGTTTTAAGTACTTGCATTGATGGAAGTTTGTTCCAGTTGTATGTAATTAAAACTAAAATTGTATTTATACGAGAGGCATAAAAAAATACTGGAAACAAAATGGAATAATATCTATGCTATTTTAATTAATATCATATGCACATAAATACACATTGTTATATGGGTTATTGTTAAATCGAGATGCTTGTTAAACTTTTTTACATTCGATAATGATTTAATAAAAGTAATATTTTTTAAATTGTTAGGTTAATAATTTTTAACTACTAGGGTTGTGGGTTCGAATCCCACTCGAAGAAATTAAATATTTAGTATTTTAATTTCTTTGTTCTGGTGTACCTAGAGGTAAAGCGCGGCGTTGAGTTTCGTCATTCATCAACATGCAAAAAGGAGAGCGGAGTGGCTTAATACAAGGTCTTCTCTGCTCTGCTATTTGCGGGATACAGCGTGAAGCTGAAAAAAAAAACTATTTAGTTTAATTTTAATATTATTTTATTTCCTGTAGGTTGGCGATCAAGTTGTCGCTCTGCCTGAGTACAAAGCCTGGGCTGAACTGGTGGCTGTGCCCGCCCAGTATGTGTACGCGTTACCCGAGGGAATGTCGGCATTGGACGCGGTCGCGATCACCACCAACTATGTCGTGGCTTACCTTCTCCTCTTCGAGATGGCCAACCTGACCCCTGGCAAGAGCCTCCTCGTTCATTCCGCTGGAGGCGGCGTCGTAAGTTGACTTTATATTAACTTTTTAACTTTAATCATTACACTCACGTTGTTTATATTTTAACTTTTTAATTAAATATTACCCAAATTAACTATTTGAACCAGCCGCGACGTTAAGTTTTTTTATATGTGTGGGATTTTAACACAAAAAAAAAAAGATAAAAAACCGGTCTAATGGTGCAAGCTGAACTTGAATAACTAGTCCGAGCGAAGAGATAATTAGACAGAGATGAGATTAGAGACGTCTAGTTTTTAAATAAAAATTATCGGTTACGAAATATGTATATTTATATACAACCAAAAACATTTTGAATCGTACAACTAATATGTTTTTACGGTTTTTGTTATTTTTTTTTATTATTAGAAACATTGCAAGTTGAGGCTGGTCGTGGCGTGGCTACAAGCGTGTGAGAGTAAACGCGACAGGTTGTGAGTTCGATTCGCACTCCAGAAAATGAAATATTTAATATTTTCATTTCTTTGCTTTGGTTCTGTCACTCAACAAAGAATGCCTCCAGGTTTCGGCGGAAAATGGAGAACAGAGTGTCTTCACACTGGGTTCCATTTACCTACATTGCTGTGTGCGGGATACAGCGTGTTAGTAAAAAAAAACCTAAGTATATTTACTTTAGATATGTAACGTATTGATATATAGTAATATATGAGGCTGGAACGGTCGGCTTACTGCTATTACTTGAGTTTCAATTACACCAACTAGATAGGATTGCAAAATACAAATGAAACCTTTGAAGCCGCGATTCGACGAACCGCTGTATAATCCGTCATTATTCTGTGTTTAAATAATGATATGTTTGCTTTATACATACATTTACTTTTATTTAAAAATATAAGATATTTTGTAGGTCAGTCGTGGCGCAGTGGCACAAAATGTGACTGTAAAACCGATTGGTTGTGGGTTCGATCCCCACTCGAGGAGATGAAATATTTACTTAAATTTATATTTCCATTTCTTCGCTCTGGTGTCGAGGCAACGCGCGGCGTTGAGTTCTGTCACTCAACACGCAATGCCTCCAGAATTCGGCAGAAACTGGGGAACGGTGTGTCTTAACACTAGGTTCCCTCTGCCTACCCTGCTATATGCGGGATACAGCGTGAAGCTAAGATGTTTTTTAAAATGTTTTCTTATGAACACGACGATCACGACGATCGTTGGTTGATATTCCACTTAGGTCTTTAAAAAATTATGTCAATTACAAAAGTACATACATTTCATTATTTTTTCCTCAGAATTATTTGTGCTTTAAATAAAAATGTACGTTGGATTTTACTTGATCCGCAAATAAATGGAGTTTGCTCAAAATAATCGCGTAGCGTTGACCCTGACAAGTGCTGTTTTATTTCTACATAATATCGGCGAAAACTGCTAATTTACGAGGGAATGTGCTCGCTTACTGAACATGAGTAATGTTAGTTGCTTAAATCAAATTAAAATAAGCTTCACGCGCTATCACGCACACAGCAGGGTAGAAAGAGAGGACCTAGTGTTAAGATACTCTGTTTTCCAGTTTCTGCCGAGTTCTGGAGGCATTGCGTGGTGCGTGGAGGAACTCAACGCAGCGCTTTGCCTCAGCACCAGAGTGAAGGAATGAAAATATAAATTTAAATGAATATTCCTCGAGTGGGAATCGAACCTACAACCAGTCGCGTTTACAAATCACATCTTGCGCCCCTGCGCCACGACTGGCCTTAACTTGGTTGCCTTAAATATAAATTTAAATGATTATTTCACTTCCTCGAGTGGGAATCGAACCTACAACCAGTCGCGTTTACAAATCACATCTTGCGCCCCTTGCGCCACGACTGGCCTCAACTTAGTTGCCTAATTGCCTTGAATTGGGTGAGAAAAATCTTTGTGCGGCCTGGAATGTTCGCGCTTCCGACATTACATCATTCATTACCCGGGAGTTCAATGACCCGTAATTTGAAGTGGTAATTAAGTATTAACTCTCATTTTACATACATCAGATATGTTCTGGTGTGAAGTTTCTAATTAAAATTAACAAAATTATATTTGTCGAGACATCATTAAAAATATAAAACTCTGTCTGTCGTCTCATTTCGAGAACGGAATTGGATCTCATTACTCAGTTTCAACCGCGAGATACTGCTTGACATTTATGTTTTTTTTTTTTTAAATTATACAAAATAATTCAACCTAAATCGGTGTACATTTTCTCTTTGTCATAAAATATAAAACCTACACCGCGGTAACCTATTTTGTGGAAATGAAATACAGAATAAATAAGCGAAATTGTAGGCATCTATATACAGTACAGACTGGTTGTGGGTTCGATCCCCACTCGAGGAGATGAAATATTTACTTAAATTTATATTTCCATTTCTTCGCTCTGGTGTTGAGGACAAGCGCGGTTGAGTTGAGTTCTGCCACTTAACGCGCAATGCCTCCAGAATTGGGTAGAAAGTGGGGAACGGAGTGTCCTAACACTAGGTTCTAGGTTGTAGGTAGGTATATTGTATAACCGCGTTAGATGAGACGAGATTAGATGCGTGTTAACTACAGTTACTCGTTATTATTTTCGATTATTTTAATTGTATTATCAGGATAATACAAGTAAAATACCGTAGCCCAAGGCGCCGTGGCGTCGTGGTGCAATGGCACAAGGGTGTGACTGTAATGCGACGGTTGTGGGTTCGATCCCCACTCGAGGTAATTCATTAGAATGTATTAATATTTTCATTGCTCTGGCATAAAGGCAAAATCCCGGAGTTAAGTTCCGCCACTCAACACGCAATACTTCGAAAAATTAGGCGGAAAGTGTGAACGGAGTGTCCTAACCCTAGGTTTCGGTATACAGTGTGAAGCTAATTTTAATTTTATTTACAATTAAAATACTTTAGGCAAATTATTCAAATTACTTAAATTGAAGAAACTATGTATTTGAATTCTTATTTTAACATTCTTACACTTAGGGACAAGCCGTAGCTCAGCTAGCCAAAACCGTCGAGGGTGTGACTGTGTTTGGCGTTTGCTCCAAGAGCAAGCATGAAGCTTTGAAGGCAAACAACAATAACATCGACCACCTCCTCGAGAGGGGAAGTGACTACACCAGCGAAGTCAGAAAGTAAGTATACATTATGCATTACAATAAAATAAAAAATAATTCGAAGCCGTCGTGACTCAGTGGAACATGCGTGTGATTGTAAACGCAAAGGTTGTGAGTTAGTTCCCGACTCAGTGAAATGAATTATCATTTATCAATATTTTCATTTCTACGCTGTTGTAACAAGGCAAAACATAGTTTTCATTTCCTCCGCTAAATAAGTAATACCTCAAAAATTCGCCAGAAAGTGGCAAACGGAGTGTCTTAGCACTAGGTTACCCACATTCGATATACAGTATGAAACAAACAGAAAAAGAAAAAAAATAAGTAAAAAAAAAACGATTCGTCTGATACTACGTCAAATAACAGACACTAACAATACATGTATTCAACGATAAAGTTTCAAAATAGAAAAGCATGCCAGTAAGCTGCCACAAGCAGAAATTCTTAACTTACAACAAAAAAAATATATAAGCCACCCATTGTACTTCATACGGTTTTGGAGACGACGACGTATAAAAACGTCGTTCGTACAATATTTCTTGTCAGCATGTCCACACCGAAATTACTTCTCTTGAAAAATTTTTTATATGAATTTTGTTATTAATCATATTTTGTCACTCAGAGTGTATGAACATCAGGAGTGCTTTTTGCCTCTTTTCATATTATTCTTCTTGTGAATCATGTTTTAAGAAATTGTTCCTTAAATATGCTTTCGTGAAATCATTTCTAAATATATAATTCATACCCTTCTTATACGTTTCGAAAGTCAAGCTTATTCTTTTTCTTTTTTATTGTTGAAGATATTAGTTGTAATCGGAAAAGGTACAAATAAACTATTTAACATAAAAAAAATAAAATAAAGATTACGTACAAGTTGAGGCCAGTAGTGGCGCAAGGGCACAGTGTGACTGTACACGCGACAGGTTGTGGGTTCGAATCTCACTCGAGGAAATATAATATTTAATATTTCCATTTTCTTCGCTCTGGTGTCGAGGCAAAACTAGAAACTGAGTGTTGTGTTACTAGGTTCCCTCTGCCAACCCTGCTGTGTGCGGGATACAGCGTGACGCTAATATTATATTTACTTAGTTATTTAATATATTATTTTGAAGCTAGTTTAAACATTAAACACTTAAATTTGTATCGAAACAAATTGAACGACAGTCATAATAACTTTATTGCTACCATTACATTTTTATAGTCCCTTAATCGAACGTGGGCGGAGAGACGCATTTGAAATTTTAAAATCGGTTGCCGTGATGATAAAAAGAATATTGTAATTGTTTTTTAATTATTTATAGGCTGTCGTGGCCCAGTGGTACAAGCGTGTGACTGTAAATTCCCACTCGGGGGAATGAATTAGTAAATAATAATGCAGCTTTTGTTGTAATTGCTCTGGGTTACCAGGCAAAGCAATAATGCAATACCTGGAGAAGTGGACGGAAAGTGAGGAACGGAGTGTCTTAACACTAGGTTACAATATATGTGGGATACAGGGTGAATCTGTAAAAAACATCTATAACTAAAATTGGTGTGTGTATGTTTGTTAAAACAATAATATAGAGTCATATCCTTTAAAAGTCTTGTGGACGTAAAGACATGGCAGCTCCGCACATTCCTGTGAGTAATTAACTAATTGCTCCAGATCCCAAGCTTTCTTAATTGACAGTTATTAGTGCTACATACTTCTATCCCACCCATATCGTCCATATAGCACTTTAAACAATTGTACTCTATACGTTTTCATCTTGTAACACCCGAGTTTTGCTTTATTTAAATCATTTGAATTTAACAAAGTAATTTGATTTCTCTAAAATTAAAAATAATAATAAAAATAAAATCTAAGATTTGCTTGATAAATACAATATGAAATATATAATACATTTCCTAGGAGGTATGTGACAAATTTAGGCCTTTTACTCCTTTTTTAGTAGGTAGTTTCAGCTGCCCGAGGTCTATCGGTCATTCAGTTTACTCGTAGAGTTGTAGAATTATTGGGGATTAGCGACCCAAACGCACGTTCGCCCGCTTAATTAATATTACAGATAAATTATACAAAATCTCTACATAAATTGTAGCCTATGTGTTATTCTGATCTGTAAGCTATATTACTGTAAAGTTTCATCTAAATCCAAACAGTAGTTATTGCGTTAAAGCGGAACAAACTTCCTCACAAACATCTATAATACTAATAGGATATCACAACTTTCTCTTCCGACAGTCACAGGAACCAGTAGCCCCTATAAGTAGTGTATGGGAAGTATCATCAACTAAAGTCAAGGTCCAATCGCGTCGGGAACAGTCCGCTAATTGCTCCGTTTTTAACTCGCTCCTTAGGGCAGCTGTTTTGTAACAGCCGCGCAGTATTTAATTCTCGTAAATAGACAAAGATATTTTTGTACTGGTAATCTCTGTGGATAAACAGATCGGGCTTACATGGTCCCAACGTAAACAAACTGTCTATAGTAGTCGTGAGTGAGGGTGTAGATGCGGTTGTTGGTATATACTAAAATCAGCTAAACTAAAATCAGAGGGAACCTAGTGTTTAGACACTCCGTTCCCCACTCTCTGTCGAATTCTGGAGGCATTGCGTGCAGAGTGGTGGAACTTAACGCCGCGCTTTGCCTCCACACCAGAGCAAAGAAATGAAAATGTAAATGTAAATAAATATTTCACTTCCTCGAGTGGGGATCGAACCCACAACCAGTCGATTTTACAGCCACACTTTGTGCCCCGGCGTCACGACCTGGAATATACTGTTTTACTAATTACAAAATTTTCTATAGATAATAATTATGTGAGGTCAGACGTGGGGCAGGGGCAAGCATGTCACTGTAAACGCGAGAGGTAGATTCGATTTTCGCTCTGGCATCGAGGCAAATCGCGTTGTTCAGTTTCGAAAATCAACACGCAAAGCCTTCAGAATTCGGCGGAAAATAGGAAGTGGAGTGGCTTAAAACTAGGTTCCCAGATCCCCTTTGCCTACCTTGTACCTACCAGCGTGAAGTTAAAAATAATATTATATCACTCCATTATTAAACCTATCATCCATAATACTCATTGATATTTCTGTAGACAATCATAGGTTATGAATATAAAACGATTGGCAAAGGAATTTACTCATATGTAACATCGAAACCGATTACATATTTATGGCGAGAGATTTACATCAGCCACTTGGGACCGCCCTTGTTTAGATTGTTCTTAGACCTGCATTTAAACGTCAATAGAAATTCATATATTATTTATGTTATTTCAATGGAAATATGCACCAGAATTCGTTTCAATAAACAATAGAAGAGAGGACGAAATGGAAAAATGTATTTTAAGTTTGTTATATTTTAACTAATAACTTAACTAAATTTTTGATTTCAATATATAAAAAGAGAAACGATATATATTAAACTATATTATAATTTAGGATTTCTTCTGATGGCGTTGACATCGTGCTCGACTGTCTCTGTGGGGAGGAATGCAATCGAGGCTATTCTCTTCTCAAGCCGATGGGAAGATACATCCTTTATGGTAAGTTTTTTCTTATGAACAAACCAACTTTGAAATTTGGTTTTAATACTTTGTATATTTATAGCATGGCGTAGAGTTTTAAGGAGCAATAAATATATTTTCTTTTTACGACTCCCGTCTATGTTTGTTGGCTTGTAAAGCTGATGGAGGGCGGTTGGAACAACACTGATTTGGGTCAGAGTGAAACAGATATGCCTTTACCGCTAGCGTAGAGAGCGATATTTAATTTTATTCCATCGTAAAATTACTGAAATAAAAATTGACGGACACTTTATGCATTAGCTAATGGTCTACAACAAAATTTATTTAGAATTTTCGAACAGTAGGTATACCTACTGGTGTACGGAAGTGTCTTAATGGCAACGATGTGTCTAAAGATTAGGTTCCCAGGTTCCCTCTGCCTATTCTGCTGGCTACTATTGAGAATTAGAACTATTACTATTCTATAGTTTTGTTTCGTAAATTCATAAGATTGCTCTATCAAGTTGAATGCACTAAACAATGACATATATCGCAGGATCATCTAACATCGTGACCGGTGAAACCAAGAGTTTCTTCAGCGCAGCGCGTGCCGTGAGTATTAAATGTTTTAATTATCTTGTCCAAACATCTTAGCTTTGGACTGAACAAAAGGTTATGGAGTCGCTCAAATTTAAAATGAATGCCCATAAATTTTTATATCTAAATTTATATGCTTAAAAAAGGCCATTATAATAAACTATCGATTTATTTTTATAGATGTATTTTTTTTTGGTATTTGATTTTTTGTTTCGTTTAAAAATTGAAATTTTAGCTGATTCTTGTTTACAATTTTATAATTCTATTCTTTTAATACAAATAAGCACGACATATGCACAAACAAAATTTACTAGTAAAATAAAAAGCTTTAAAGCTTAACTGCTAACATACCGCACACCCCCGTACCGCAGTGGTGGCAAGTGGACAAGGTGTCGCCCATCAAGCTGTTCGACGAGAACAAGAGCCTGGCGGGCCTCAACCTGCGCCACCTGCTGTTCCAGCACGGCCGCGGCGACGCCGTGCGCCGCGCCGTCGACGCCGTGTTCGCGCTGTGGGCCGCCGGGCAGGTCCGGCCCATCGTGGACTCCACCTGGGCCTTGGAGGATGTGAGTATCTTGTATAACGCAGGGTAGGCAGGGGGAACCTAGGGCATTGCGTGTTGACTGGCGGAACACCAGATCGAAGTAATAAGAATATTAATAAGTAATAATACATACCGCCGAGTGAGAATTGAACCCACAACCATCGTGTTACAGCCACTCGCTGATGCCCCTGCGCCACGACGCCCTAATTATTGTATAAATTATAATAAGTGAAATAAAAATATTATTTATATTGTAATGAGTCATGTTGCAAATTCGTAACGAGTTGTCGTTGTGTGACCTATAAAACGTTAAATCTTTTGTTTTTTCCATTTCTCTTCGGAATTTCGGGAAATTCTCTCTTATTTCTGCTTTATGCTACCGAACCATGAATACTGTACAACAGTTTTATGTTTTATAATATACTGATTTATATTGTTTTTATACAGGTGGGTGAAGCCATGCAAAAGATGCACGATCGCAAGAACATCGGCAAGCTTGTACTAGACCCTTCATTGGAACCAAAGCCTAAACCAGCAACGCCTGCCAAAGGCAAATCTGGCAAAGAGAAGAAACCAGCTAAAGAGAGCTCTGAAGAAAAGAAGGACAAGGAGCCAAAAGAGGAGGAGAAGAAAGCAGAGAATGGCGACAAGAATGGTGAGGAGGTCACTAACGGTAGTGACGAAGGTCAGTCTCGATCTGTGACCAGGCATGCGTAGAGACCTCTGGCGACTTAAACTGAGCTTCGGCAAGCAAATGCTTTGCAGCAATTTTATTTAAATGTTGACCAACAGTACAGTTATTGATACTATCATATATTATCTTCAATATTCAGCTTTGAAATAAAGTTTTATTTTAATTGCAAATATTCACACGAACGTATAAAATAATGATTTATTTTAAAAGCAATATTTAAAAGTTAAAATAGTTAAGTCCCTTTGCAACTTGCCAAATATAATTTAGGGAGGTCTCGAATATTTTATTTTGGCTTATTTACGCACAGGCTAAACGCACATGGCGGGCTTCTGAAGTCCCGCCGTCATTCGATACGGCAGCCTTTAGATCGCTTACGCAGTGGGGCTCCACGATATCGTATTTTAGGCAAATCAAAATATTTTATTTATTTTATCATTATTATCATTTTACATTTAAATATTTATTTCTTTATTATTAATTTTATTTATATGTATATTAAAATTAATAAAATTACGCAACATTATACGACGATAGATGACAGTTTATTTACCTGCTAAATAAAAATATGTTATTTATTTTGAAAGTACATTTTAAATTATATTTAATACAGCTAAGCGCTCTATTTGCCTATCGTCATTGCTTACTGCTTATATTTCAAATGTAGAACACACAAGCAAACAAACAAACACGAAATCATTTAATATTTTAATAGATAAATATATCGAATCAAATTGAAAAAAGTAAAGGAATATGAAGTAAAGATTAGTTGTTTCAGTAAAAAATATTTTATAACTAAACAATTTTTTTTATTATATTCATATAATAATTGAATTTACTATAAATAAATCGACATTGCAAATAAAAAGTTTAACTAAGACACTTTGTGGTGATCTAAAGGCTGCGACTAAATATATGTTTAGCCAGCTTGGTCATAAGACGTCGAGATGATCATTATTACACTGTTATCTAAAATTTTAGTAAATTAAAAAACAATAAAAAATAATTCATAATTTTAGTTGGTTTAGGGAAATTGAAACAGCAAATAAGCTTCATATATTATTATTACGCTGTGCTTTGCTTAAAATAGTATTCTATCCATCTTTATAATATGAATTATTTTTTATTCTACACACTTTTTTATTCGCTTTATTTATTTTTATTTGCTGATTTCAATAAAAAAAAAATTATTTCATGTTAAATTGTAACAATGTTATAAAATTACAGAGTCAAAGGAGAAAGAGAAGGAGAAGGAGAAAGAATCTAGCTGAATTGTTTCGCCCGAGGACAGGACCAGACAAACCACCGCCAATTGATTATTTTAAATTTGAAGCTACTCTCGTCTCGTTCGGCTTGTGCTTACACCGGCCTCATGTTTCCTTTTATAAGTCTGAGTACGGCACTGTCCGATCCCTTCATTTCTTATTGTTTACAGCGACGACCTCAGTTCGGACATTTTAATATAGTTTCTATTAATTTTAGTATAACATCACATTCTATCATTTAGATTTAAAACAAAATATTATATTATTATTATTATTCAAGTACCACATTCGAACAGCGAATTCGTATTAAGTTAATATGACACACATTCTATTTTGAATGTGGCCTAAGTTAGCTTCCGAACTGTCGAGTCTTATAGTTTAATGTTTAAGATTTTATTTTTAGGATATTTTAGTCTGCAGTTATTTTGAATGGCTATTGTATATCTAAGGTGCAGAGATGCTTAATCTTTATGTATGTTAAGCTTTAATATTTTATTAGTAAATGTTTAAAATTTGGCCCCTGGTGACCCACCCCCGCCCTCGCGCGCCCCCCGGAACTGCAAACGAAATCCTTGCGTGTGATATTTTGTACTAGCAAGCCTGTGCTAGATGTTCTGCGGTATTATTATGCTGCCTATACATGACGTTCATTTTGTTTGGGCTTAAAAAAAACGATTGAGTGTTTTATAATTATATTTTTTATACTTAGAAATTTTGTAAATTATTTTCTAGTTAAGAGAAAAGTCAAATCAAATACATCGCATCTGTCACTGTCTGGTATGACACTAGCAGTGGACTTGCCAGGTATACAAAGCTCGAAGTACCGTCACTCCCTCATCGAGCCTAACCAAATAATATTTGTAAAATGTTTAAAGTGACTCCTTGAATTTGTGGATCCCGCATTCGTTCAACATTTAAGTATTAATATAAGTCGTATTTTTGTAAATCAAATGTCGACGCGAGATCTCTTTTATATAAGTATAAAAACGTTTTATGTATCTTTACACACAAATATCACATATCTAAACCTAAATAAATAAATACACGTAAACACAATGTATTTTAGAATTAATGTTTTGATAACAATATTCACTGCATTTTTTTTATATACCTAGCTATATATACTTAAAAGTACTTTTTGATTTTGTAAGTGTGTAAGTTTAATACCGCCATAATATAATGTACAGAACGGTTATAACCTGTAAGTGTATGTACCCAGTACAATAACTTTGTATCTGTATAACATATCAAGCGCATATAACATTTATATCTGAAAGGCTGAGGTAGTCCGGGTGTACCGGAGTAAAATGAATATGTAGTTCCAGGCTCTCTCGACTGCTCAATCCCACCTAACTGCCAGCGTTGACGCAATCTATGTTCGACCTCAAAGCAAACCGACAGACTCGTAGGATTTTTTATAGATGTTTACCCTTTTCGAACGTTTTTTGCACGGGCATAATTTGCGTGAGCGCCTATCTAGTGTCTAATTGTCGATTGTCATTGTCGTTTAGGAGTGTTGGGTGCGGCCCCGCGCCGCGGCACGCGTCGGTTGTGAACTAGAGAGCGTATATTAGTAGTTTTTTTTTACTTTGACCGATACAGTACAGGTACTGGGTGGTTGCGACATGCTGCTTCTCGTACGTTGGCTTGGTGCTAGTTTCGTCTGCGCGAAAACGACTCGCTTCATCGTCTCGGACCAATATCTTAAAGCTATTCACTTAGTCCTCTTTACCCGTATTCTTCGTCGCTTTATGTGTCAAATATGTGCGAATTTCTTAATGTTAACATACGTATATTATTGATTAAATTCTCTTGTATATCGACCTGTATAATGGTTTATATTTATCTGAATTCTCTTCTATAAGAATATCTGACAAAATTCAATAGCGTTACTCGTGAGCTGCGGCGGCCGCGCCGCTCGTGGATGTGTCCAAATTGTTGTAGGTTAGTATCGAATCGATGCCAATATTTATTGCGGAGGCGCCCCTGGAGCCCCCGGGTCCGGCGGCGGAGCCCGCGCGGCCGCGACAGCTACGACGGATAGTCGTTAACGTATTACACATTTATTTTTGTAAGGGCGGGCCAGTGTGATATCTATACTATGAAATGGATAAATAAATATGTATGATCTGTAAAAATGCTTAATTGAGCCTTTTATTTCTATTCTCCCTTTAGTCTCACGTTATTATTAACCCTGCAACAGCTCTCAAGAAAATCTTCAACTACTAGACAAAATAACAGATAAATCTGATGCAACTTTTTTACTTGTTGTGTTTTTGTAGTCTATGGATTTTTTTTTAATATAGTTCGTAAAATCTAAAAAAATAAATTCAGGAATAAAATCACAGGATGAAATAAAAATAATTTACTCCATTTTAGTCAAAGTATACTCCATAAACAACGACATTGGCATAGATGTGGCAGTTTTCAAAGTTGTATGTGGCGAAGGCATCTCTCTCGTGATCCCAGAGAAATGAATGGAATATATGAACACTTTGTTGTCTCCTCTGGCCGATTGTCACAGCCACTATTATCCTGTATCTGTAATTAAATATATAACATTATTTCTGTATTATTTTATCTTTACACACGTTTTAGGATCTTCTGTGGGTATATCAGTAAAAAGCCTATAAGTACCTACAACTGCATTGTAATGTGTAAAGGTTAAATGCAGCATACAGCAGTGCACTGCCTACACAGATTGCTTTTGTTAAAATGAACGAAAAATTATATTACAACTAATTAATTACACAAAAGATGCAATTTAAACAAGTAATAGAATTTTACTATTACACGATTGATGGAATTTGATTATAAAGTAATAGCTGTAAATGTGCTGGTTTTAATATTATTTAATAGGTATCAGTTTAGCTGATTGAACCGCAATGAAGAGAAACACAGCTGATATGATGAAAGAATGGCAAAAAAGATTTAAGACGAAAAATTGAGCGGAAAAAAAGGTTGAGGGAGTCCTCGGTTGATATTCGAAAACACAGTATGGAAGATACTGGTGGAAGGTCACGTAAAAAGCATGAGGACCCCCCGGAGGGCATATATGAAGAGGTGGATGATGGACCAGGCGAAAGAAGTATGCATAGACCGGAGCGTTTGGCGATCCGTTCTCTCTGACTACCCCGCTAGGGATAGATACAGCGTGAAGCTAGATTAGATTATTAGATTAGATTAATAGGTAACTAGGTACTATACCTTAAATTACTATTAACGTCAAGTAATGAAGATGTTTAAGTTATAACAGTATTAATTTTAAATAATAACAATTTTATCTACATGTCTTTGTTCTGCAACAAAAACAATAAAAACAGGATAACGCCGATATCCCTGCTATCATTGGTAAAATGTACATAATTTTTAATAACACATATAATCTAGTTTTTGCATTACAGGCGACAATTACATTATAATTTAATTATTGATATTTTGATAGTACCTGTCATAATTTTCTTCTTTTATTGCCGCCCTTACATTTTCTGCCAAAGTTAAGCACAGATCAGGTATTTGTTTTTCACTATATTCAACCTCTTCCAATTCTGAACTCACGATACGTTTAAGTATTTTCTCCACAACCTCTGTATTGAAAGGTTTTCTTGACTTTAACTGATACGTGGGCTGGTAAATCCGCACCTGTTTCGAATTTGGCTTGCTTATAGACATCGTTGTTTGTTCAATACTTCCATTGCTACGTAAACTAAATCTTTGGCCTATGACTATAACAGAAAATGGCATGGGATTTAGAAAATAATGTTTTTTTCGAATACGAAATTAATAATAAAAATCGAATAATTAATAAAAATCTAAATTTTCGATAATGTC
This sequence comes from Heliconius himera, assembly GCA_021202915.1. NCBI lineage: Eukaryota > Metazoa > Arthropoda > Insecta > Lepidoptera > Nymphalidae > Heliconius > Heliconius himera. Next base: position 48,896 of record JAJHJA010000513.1, on the reverse strand, counting down.
GGCATAATATTTTTAATTTCTATTGATTATCGAAAAATATACTTAATTGGATTAACTTTAGTTCAATTATATTTTAAAGTTCGATATAGCAAGATTATAAATATTTATATAAAGTTTTTTTTGGAAATGATTACTATTTTTGATTTTGTACTCGTGCGGCGGCCAATACCAAGACCAAGACCACTGATTTTTCCCATCGATATCCGTTTATATTCCTTTGACATGGTGGCAGACGACTTTAAAAATATATAAATAGAAACTTTTATTACAATATGAAATATTTAAGATGCGATATAAAGAAAAACAAGTTTATTTTATAGCTTTTCAGTGTATAAATATTTTATAATATCATTTAAGAACTAATTTCAACCATCGAGATTTATTGATATCAAATGATCTACCAACCTACTAAAATACGTTAAAATATAACTTAAAAATATGTAAATAAAAATAAATTATGGCGATCAAAAACATCGTTAGATTGGATAAAGGGTGATTTCTCTTTTTAAAGGTTCTGTACCTCAAGAGGTGTTCATCCGTCCGTCTCTAAGATCATTTTTACGTTCCTTCTTATTTCTTAACGTTATGCTATTCATTTATTTTTATGTAGTATTATCGTCATCATTTGATTTTTTTTTATTTATATATTATATTATTTGTATTAGTATGTAAGTACGTATGTATGTATATATGTATTTATGTTTATTTTTTAAGTATGAGTTTATGTATGTATATATTGGCCTAAATACTTATCTATGTACATATATTTAAATAACACATGTACACCGCCTACCGTTCTTACTACTCCTACATTTTAAGTTTGCCTGGAAGAGATCGCTCATAGCGATAAGGCCGCCTGCTGTACATTTTCTTCTATTTCTTTGTGTGTCTTTTATTTATTTATTTTGTATGTTTGTGGTGTACAATAAAGCATATTATTATTATTATTATCATTTATCTCGAGATCGCATGGAGATATCAAGCAGAAATTGATATCCAATAATTAGGTCTATGGTCCCTTAAAATACTGAAAAAAACAAGCTTCTAAATCAAGTAAAATTTATAAAGTGATTTGCGCTCAACTAGCACGTTCGGAACGCCATACTCAAAGAACAGAACAGACTACACTAACAGATGACCTCGTATCGGGGATAAGTAGATGGAAATAATAGTCTTACACTCACAATATTTGAATGTTTTTTTATTATTTTTTAAATGTATAATTCTATTTTAATAATATATTATATAATGATTGTCGTAAGTTCTAGAAAAAATTAACTGGCTGTCCATTATAGTTTTATATTTTTATTACTACAGCCAGCGGGCCATGCGAACGGGGATTGGTTGTTGAAGCGAGTAAGTGGCGAAGCCATTCTTTTTTTATAATACCTACTTGTATATATATATTTTTTTACTTTCACGCATTATCTCGGATATAGCAGGGTAAGCAGAGGAAACCTAGAATTAAAACACTCCATTCCCCATTTTGTTACCGAATTTTCTAGTTTAGAAATAACTTGACATATATTATTTGTTTATACAGAGAGGGACAGAAAGGCGTGCGAATTTGAAAATCGGATTTATCTTGAGAGAGACGTGGGAGCGGGACGCGGGTAGTCGACTGTTATTATCAGACATTTCTCGTCAGAATTTCTCCTTCTTTAGTTACAAATTTCGCAGAAAATTTTCCATTTATATATACGTACGTATATAAATAATTTAATAAATACGTCACATTTTTCGAATTTGCAGAATGTTAAACAAGTAATTTATTTCCGTAATGTGTTAGTCTGGGTATGCCAATTCTGCCGAAAATATATTCACTGACATTTTCTGAATTCGATGCGTTTTGTATCAGAGTAACTACGTAAATCGAAAGCTGCTGTAAACAGGTTGAAAGTGCTCGATTAGAAGCCAATATATCGTTTTAATTGTGATTGCTGTATATTTTTGTAAAGTCGTCACCTCGCCAAGTTTTTTTTGGCGGTCTGTAGAGTATATCTTTATATTTTCGATTTTTCGGAGCCGTAAAAATTATTTAAAAAATGTGAAAAAAGAAAAAGACTTGAGTTTTCTTCTAGAATTTTGAAATGCATCTCTTATTAGAGTAGTTTACCTAAAAAAACTTATATGGTCTCAGGTCTTTAAAGAAACGGTCCAGTGCGCGTCATCTCGTTCACTGAGGGTCATACATAAAAAATAAATTTAATAAAACATAAAGAACATGTTCAATTCAAGTTTAATATGATGCATTTGTCAGGCTGCTTCTCAACTAGAGCTTCTCAGTAGCTATTGATAATCATAGATAAAGAAACAGATTCACACTGTATCCCGCTTATAGCTGGATAGGCAAATGGAGTCTTAGATCTCGTTAGTCCAAACTTTTGACAGACAGCTTTTAAGATCTCAAATTCAGTTGTCACTGTCAAGTTACTACTCCAAAGCTCGGTATGAGCTTTGCTTTTAACTGACCGAGCAATCATTAAGTATATTTTAAACTATTTTTGAGTACTGTAGGACTAAATTGTGACTTTGTAAAAAATTATAAGCTACATATATAACTTCTGTTTTGGTATGTAAGTCAGATCAGAGTTCTTTTTAAGAATCTCGCTTTCATACTTGCAACCACTATTATAAATTTTCTGTCCAAGATTATTTGATTTTTAGTCTCTTTAACTTCTATTTATTAAGTGAATTCTATTTTGTAAGCGTTTAAAAAATGGTCAGGATATTACGGTACCATTAATAATTATAAATACATTAATTATTAATGCTTAAAGTGAAGCGTGTTAATAGTCTGTTGATAATTAGTGTAATTTCTTATCTATCTGTTAAACTTTAAGTCAGTTGAGGAACTATGGACAATTGAGGGTAGATGCACTGAAAATATATACGGTATATCTTTATACACACTATTATATACATACACAATATCTACACTCGTACAGGAACGTAGTAGTAGTGTGTGGATATTCCGGTTGTATAAGAATATTTCATGGCTGTATCTTTTTTTTAGTAATCATTCTCGATATATTTCTCGTCCACGCTGAGAAAGTTTTTAAAATCTTCAAGATAGAATTTTAATTTGTTCAATAAATTGACATGACTGTAAGTGTTTCTTTTCTTGAACCAATGTTTACCACTTTTTTCGCTTCCTTTTCACTGTATTTTCATTTTTTTTCTTTAAAATGATTTGCAAGACCTATCAACGCCATTGCAAAAAAAAAATGAAGACCGCTTCGGTACACCGGAACGTTTCCATACATGCTACTAACTTGTGGGTAATGCGTACAGCATTATCAGCAGTAAATAGCCTCTCCGGTAAGCCGTAGCGTGTATGGCTGGCTTTAGAGTTTAGATACATAGAGTTATTGTTTACTTGTCACTGTCAGATTTGAGATTTGCTTTTTACAATTGTATACAATTTTGAACCTTATCAGAAATAATTTAATAATTGTGAGGCTTTTTGAGTTTGATTTTGAAATAATGAGAACTTCCCTGAATAAAGCTTAATATCAGCATCTTTAGTAATATAGCATATAATGTTAACGGTTAGCATAGTAATATTGTGAATTCAGAAGATTTTAATATGAAACAACAAGTTGCAATAACAAACTATTTTAAGTCAACTAGTTTAAAATCTCGACCTGCTGTGAAAATGGAAGAAAGGCGAAGAGGGAAAAAATTTAATTTAAGTATAAAACAAACACCTACAAAGTCCCCTAAAACACCAAAAAACATTTACGAAATTGATCTTACTGGCAATTCCAGTTCTTCGGACAGCACAGTAATAATGACTCCAGAAAGTAATACAAAAATAAATGAAGAAAGTAGTTTAAAAAGGACAACTTTTCCTTCTCCTGATAGTTCTAAAAGTAAATCACCTGATTATCTGACACCATCGAAACGTAAATATTATTCGCCTACAAAAAAAAGAAATTACACAATTAAGACGCCGACTAAAGCTAAAAGAAATTTAAGTTATTCATTGTCAAGTAATAAATCTAATCTTTTTGTAACTAAGGATTTCATGGAGGTCTGTGAAGGACTTGATGATAAGAGTAACTATGATTTTCTATTCCAATAAATTCATTACTTATATTATAATATATAAATATTATTACCTTAAGTTATTTTTTTTCGGCAGAAAGTAGGGAACGGAGTGTCTTAACAGTAGGTTCCCTCTGCCTACCCTGCAGTGTGCGGGATACAGCGTGAAGCTATTTTAAGTTATTTTTTTCTAAAGAATAAATTCTTCATAATATTCTTAATTTAATTTGAAATTGAAATACAAAAATTTAATTGAACTTTATAACCAATTTTCCAGCTATATTTTTACTGAAAATAATTTATCAATTTTTGCATGATGATGATTTAAAACATCTCTTAGAAGATAATAGTGTAAATCTACTAAAGAAAGCACTATGTGTTATAAAACCTGGAATGCATCTGGTATGTAGACTTTATTGGCGAAAAGATAGTTGGCAAAGAATGGATTCTATTGAAAAAATCTTAAGCAAAATGAACAGAAATGAAAATTTTATGGTACATGAAGTATTAAGTTCTCTTGTTGAAAATGGATTTATTGCTGTTTGTTATAACAATGGTATGTTATTATTAATTATTAACCATTTCTTAAAATAGAATAACAGTGTCAACATTGTGTGATTGTAAATACAATGGTTGTGGATTTGATCCTCACTTAACAGCATGAAAGAAACTATTATTGCATAGCATTTAGAAATGTAATAGAACTCAATACATTTTTTTTTTAATACTTTTATGTGCATGCTAATCTTGGAATTGGCTTAATCAATTGGAATGCAGTTTTCACTTTTGTTTACTCACTTTTGGTAAATTTCCTTTAACATTTAGTGTTGTTTTATTCTAATCAGTTCATGAATAAAAAAATAACATCATTTTCAACAATTTTATTCAACAAAATTGGTATAAATGTTTTATAAAATTGGCTGTAACTTATTTTCTCAATAATTATAATTCTATAAGAATACCTAATCAATTTAGATTAGTAACTAATTAATCATGTAGTTCAAGAATTAACATTACATAACATAACAACTACATCAACTTTTACATATATTTTGATTTTAGGAGAAAAAATGGATTTAGAATTTGATGATTTAGTGAAGATATTAAAGTTAGATGAACTAAAAACTGTTTGCAAGGAATTGAATATAAAAAATGTTAAGACAAAAGAAGATATCATACAATCATTGAAAGTATTTCGGTCCCAGAAAAAAAATATCACAAATTACTTTCAGGGAGGCAAGAGCAATAATGATAGTAGACTTCTTAAAGTGTAAGTGTATGTAACTAATTTCAGCTCTATTTAAATGTCGATTTATATTTTTTTCCATTCACACTGTATCCTATACATACCAGGGTAGGCAGAGGGGATTTAGTGCTAAGACTCCTTTAACTCCCTGTTAAGATACTCCATTAAGATACTTACGTTCTCCACTTCACACCGAATTATGGGGCCATGCATTTTAAGTCGCGGAATTAAGCGCCGTCACTAACATCTTTAGGCTTCTTTACTAGAGGCAAAGCGATTCCTCTACTGGAAATCGAACCCCCGACATGTCGCGCTGACAGTCACAATCTTGTGCTCCTGCGTCATGACTGGCCTCAGGCCTAAATGTCCATTGTCATAGAGAAATTACACAAATAATAAACTTTGCTAAAGAGTACAAAATCTACAAAATTAATAAGAAAATAGATATTGGCTAATCTAACATTATATAAGGCGGTGGATCTGGGGGGAATTAAATATTGCATATTTTCATTTCCTAGCTACAAAAGTTTTTGATTAGAGAATGAAGTGTCTTAGCACAAGATTCCCACGTTACCCCCGCCTAAGTATGTGAAGCAAAAAAATTAGATTTTATTGATTATTTTATTACTTTTTAGATTATCTGTTAAAGTTGGAATATGTTACAAGTTATCAGATCAAGCTCGCAACACATTAAAGGAACTTTACATGCTTATGTATTTGGGTATAAACGAGAGTACATTACGAGAGAAAGGCCTAGAGTTATTGCTTATCAATGATAAAGCAAGGATAGAGACGTACCCTATTGATAAGAATATGGAATTGGATAATGCTAGTGTTGTATTTAAGAACAGAGATGAATTTAAGAGGTAATTTTAATTTAAAGATTAGTTAAAGGAAAATTAATGAAATAGCCAGTTGTGGCACGCAACAAACATATAACTGTAAAAGTGACAGGTTGTGTGCTTGCCTACCCCGCTATGCGCTGGTTGCACAGAGAAAATAAAAAAAAAATAACAAAAATTTATTATTACTTTTTTTTGCAATTTAAAAACTTTTATTTAAGTAACAATAACTACATACCAGATGGATGGATTTACAATGAATAATTTGTACTAATTAGAAACAACTTTAGCAATTCCAAATATTGGGTTTTAAGAAATTTTGTAAACTAACGAGCTATGCTTGTCTTTGCCTGCAAATATTTTTTTCATATTATGGTCAAATTATAGAAAATCTTTTCACAATAGCTTGTGTGTTATTCTGATGTAGAAGGTTTATTAGTGAAAGTTTCATCAAAATCTGAAGGAAAGTTTTTGTGTAAAAGTGGAACAAACATTCATCCTTATAAACTTTAACATTCATAAAATTATTAAAATTATAATAGTTACTTTAATCTGTGTTCGCAGTTATGTTATGGCACGTGAAATTTATGAAGATTTCTTGGAAGAGACCAATGTTACTGAGAAATGCTTAACAGTGAAGAATGTCTTTAGCTTATATAATTGTATAGATGAGGAGAAAATGAACAGGTAATTTATATATTTTTCTATCTTATCGCATTTTGTCTTTTTTGTCTACACCGTGATAATTTATAGTATATTTAATAATTGTCTAAAAAAAGAAATATTAATAATAAACAAAGCAAGCAAAGATAACAAATTGAAATTTTGTTGAAGTTTTTAAAGAAGTTATTCTGGCCTTAAAAACAGTATTCGATATACTTTGAATAACTTTAATTTACATATTTTGATTTTGTTTTGTTGAACGCAATATCAAAATTTCCTGAAAATGTAATTAAACACTTTCTACAAGTGGGGATTGCACTCCATGAACATCGTGTCTTCAGACTATCAGACAGCACCTATATTTAAGATATACATATTTTTTAATTTTAAGTAAAAATATAATACTTCATGCTGTATTTCATATTTTTGCTCAATTTTTGAGGCATGAGTGGCGGAACTCAAGACCAAAGAGATTTCATTCTAGAGTGGGAATCAAACTCAAGACCGCTGCACCACGACGACCTAGAGAATTTTCAAAATTTATATTATTATTTTATTTCCAGTTACACAACTATTCCTCAATGGCTGCATAGATACACACCACCTTACATGTACATTAAAGTATTGCAAAATGGTATTGTAGATTTAAAAAAAGATAAATCAGATGAAAATATAAGTATTGCTATAGATATTCTATCAACATTAATAACGCAAAATATCTGGAGACAACACAAAAAGGCGGAATGGTATGCTGAGAAAGCATTAATTTTAGACAGACTGATGGGCAAGCCTGAAGAGGTAGTTATCTTTTATATTGTATGTTTTTTTTAGTCTTAGGCCAGGTAACATCGTCGAGGTTGCCCACACACCCTTGACTCCGCGACGTGTCTCGCGGCCAGTGGCGGTCGAGGAGGAGCACCGTGAGGTTTTAGTCGGTATTCGGACGGCCTACCATCTGCCGGTCCGTGAGCCCCACGTAACCCGCTCGAGTCCCCACTCGGGCTGGTATCCGTAAAAGGATTTCCTCACGAGAAAAAAAGGCAACATAGTTTTAAGACACTATGTTGCCTAAACGCAGCTCGATGTTCGAGACATTGCGTGTTGAGTGAACATCAACGCCGCACTTTACCCTCTCTTACACAGCTAAAAAATTAAAATAATTGATTCCACCAAGTAAGAATCAAACATGTAACCGTTGCCTGTACATTCGGCGCTGCAATCTCAACTCCCTACGCCTCTTGAACTGTTGCTCTGACCACTAAGCCATACGTTTTTACCAAAACTAAATCGAATACGATTATTACTATTTATTTATGGACATTTGTTGTTAGCATATTAAGTAATTATTTTTATCTTTGTAATGTTTGGCTTTTCGAGACCAATCGTGGCGCAGGGGCACAAAGTGTCACTGTAAACGCGACAGGTTTTGGATTCGATTCCCACTTGAGAGATGAAATATTTAATAATTGATATTTTCATTTATTCGCTCTGTTGTCGAGGAAAAACGCGGCGTTGAGTTCTCACAAGTTCACTTATCGCACAATGCCTCTAGAATTCAGTGGAAAATGAGGAAGACAGTGGTTGAAAACTAGGTTCACCCTGCCTACCCTGTTATAGCTAACAATAGGAACCTGTTACTTAAACTTATTGTTTGCTTTTCATAGGCTGCGTTGGTTTTGTTAGACGGATTTCGCTCAAATTTAGAAGAAATACATAAAGACGTATTACGACCTCGCGCCTTGTTGCTGGCGAAGAGGCAAAAGAATTCAGTTAGTAAGACACTTAAAGAACAATTGTTAGAATTTGCTAATAAAGAAGATATATTGGAGAAGAATATTGAAGCTAGGCACTTTTATAAGCAACCCATGGAGTAAGTGAATGTTTTATTTATATTTTGGGACGTCAATATTCGTGAAATAGAATTTAATTGTAATTGCGACGGATGTGAGTTCGATTCTTACCAGAGAAATAAAAAAAAATCATTTATATCCCGAAATTTGAGCATTGCGAGAGGGTCGCAACACTAACACTCGCTACATGAGGAATACTAGGTTACCCTATCTGTATAGATATATGCAAAAATATTGAACATATTATTTTTTATTTATGTCGAATTTAAATTATATCATATAATTTTAATAAAAAAAATAATATATATTTTGGACTAATTTCAGGAGTTCTACGAGAGGCAAGAAACAATTTAAAATACACACAGCAATGGGAATGAGTGTGTATGAAGCAGAGGAATGTTGCATACAGCTTTATATAGACCAAGGACTTTACACACACGGTACTGAATGTTTTTTGTATTATTTCTTAATGACAAATTGGAAGAATGATTAAGGGACTTTTTAGTATGCATCCCAGGGCTTCTTGAGCTTAAGTGAATATAATCAAATAAAAAAATATATGTGTATAGAAAAAGTCATTATGCATCTATTATAGAACTAACACAAAGCATAAGTGGGCAAAATGGGTAATCCTAGTTTCTAGTACACATGTGATTAAACATCTACACATCCACAAATGTGATGACACATACACACATGTGATGGCACTACCACGTTTGAACACACTCCACATATGTGATCTCACATCTTAGTTCATCCATGAAGCTTATAATATGCTAAGCAAATAAAACTTCTATATTGTTTTCAAAAAAAATATGATGTCAAATGTGTATGTGCATATATGTCAATAGATAAAAAACTTCACATATTTTGTATATATTTGAATTATATTTGTTTCAGGGCAACACTGGGAGGGTAAAATAGTGACTACTATATTTTTTTTGTTGTTCTGGGATATCATTTACAAAAAACTACCCAATGTTAGTGGAATATTTTTATCACATTATCAAATGTTCCCTTTGGACATGTTTGGTCAGAGTTTCTACGCAAACAGACAAGCTTTGATTGAAGATAGACTAAAGCAAATCGAAGAATTTACTATGGAACACTTAATAGATGAAATGAAAATTGTTTTCGATAATAGACCTGAAAGTGAGCTTATTTCTTTTATTTTTAATGTACAAAATATTAAATTTAAAAACACCATTCTTTTTTAAAAAAAGAAGATCATCAACTTATTACATATCGATAACAAAATAAAAAATATATATATATGAAGTTTTTAGTTGCAAACAATAATTTTAGAACATATTGTTTTTACCTTGTGGCAAGATACACGCGAGCACCGTCTAATTTTGTGTTTTATTCTAATTTTCGTGATAGTTAGTATATATTTAGTTAGTAGATAGTAGAGTGGCGTCGCGGCTTGTCTTTTTACCAGAGCAACAAAATGAAAATAATTAATTCACCTAAGTAAGAATCCAACAAAAAATCATTGCGTATACAGTCAGGCGCTGTGTCTCTATGCCACGACGACAAACAAAATAAATATAAAATATATTCATATTTATGTTGGTTACCAGATGAATTATCACCAATACGGGGAATTCCCTGGGACGCTATATATGGCGCGTGCTCGGCGCTGGGCGCGCGCGGCGCCGCGTTATTGTGCAAGCGAGTGGCGCAATACCCTGTTGCGGGATTCCCCGATCTTACTATGTGGGATCAACATCTAAAAAAGGTTTAAAGATATTTTTTATTTTTATATATCTACTTTAATTTGATAAAACTTTGCTTCCTTGTGCTTTCTGTGTAGTGAATGGCACAAGACGTTATGAGATTCCTCCGATCTGACTATGTGAGACGGAGATTAAATAGAAGTACTTTATTATTAACATTTTTTATTATTATTATACATATATCCAACTTAAATTAAAGTTAATTAAAGTGAGTGTGATATATATATATATATATATATATATATATATATATATATATATATATATATATATATATATATATATATATATATATATATAATTGTAATAATTGAAAAAAATATATTTACAGATAGCCTTCATAGAAGTGAAGACAGACACCGACAAACCTTCTTTAAAGCAACTACAGTGGATGCATTATCTAAAACAGCACAACATCCACACTGAGTTCTGTTATATAGGCGTTAATACTTCAAGACAACATTCAAGAAATACGGGAACGGAATCGAACCTACTACTTAATGATAGTTAAATAATTTGTTATTCCTATAGAACATTAGTTATATTTTAAATGAAACTATGAAACCGGATTATTCGCGTATATTTAGTCTATCCATTAGGGTCGTATGGATCGACCCGATCCACGTACGTAGGGTCTATCCATTAAATAAAATGTTAAAAGTTTAGTTATATAGTTTCATTTAATATGTGTAATAATCGTGAAAATCAAAGAACTTACTATTAGTTATATTGGTGCTACATTTGGTTAATATATGATTAAGAAAAAAGAAAGCTTTGCTCTCAAATTGTTTATCTGTTTGCTTTATATTTTTATAATTAATTAAAAAAAAACTGTATTTTAAGGACAACAATGTTTATTGGACTGCGCTTTTTTGTATACAATATTCTTAAATTGATATTATTTTAGCTTCACGCTGTATAAATTATATTCGTAAATCTTACAGATAAATGGTTTCTCTCAATGGTATTTCAGTATTGTTTACTTTGTTTAATTGCATAATTTGCATTTTTTTATATTTAGAGTACAAACTATGTTTATTTTTATGCATCGAAATAAAAAAATATATATTATTGTTGGGCGTACCAACAAATCAGACACAGAATGTAGTTTTTTTTAAATATTTTTTCCCATTTTAATTCAATATACAATAGCTTTAATACGAAGTTGTAAGGGCGCCTCCTCAGCCGGGCTCAGCCTACTGGGTAGGGCAGTGGATATCCTGTTGAAATATTAAGAGTTGCGCCCTCCTGCGTTTAGGCACACTAACAACTAAAATTCATTGCACAACTGCACGCTTCGCTAAGTCCGCCTCTCGAGAAAGGAGACACGAAGTCTCGCACCTGCAACTAAAAATTTTCCTCTTCTATTTCCCGCACCTCTTATGCCTCTTTATCCTCCTCACCTCTTTCACTCTCCTATTTGTCCCACTAGGTTACCTCTAAAGTTGGACATACGCATTCTTAAATAATATTTTAGGGTTTTACCTGTTTTCATTCACAGAAATTTCTTATTTTATAGAGAAATGTCTAATTATTTCATATCTGTACATGAGCACGGCAAACGCGGTAATTCCCACGTAAATACCAGTCAAACGGGAATTCCTTGATAAAAAGTATGTTTATTGTTTTTATGTAAAATCTGATAACTCTACACATATATGATACCCAATTTTTTCCATAACATTAAATTTATAAACAGTTTTTTAAATTTTAAATATTTACTGTAAACCTAACGTTACACGATGCCTAAACGAGCTTTATTTTACATGTCTAATTTCTTTTTTACACTTTTAAAGTGTTATTCTACACTTAGGAAAGAAAAATAAGAAAATGTATAAAAAATTGAACGTAGTGGGACTCGAACCCACGCCGAAAAGTTAAATAGCAGTCTTTCTTGCCAGGCGATAATTCTTAGTAATTATCTTTGGGTAGCGGAAATTTGTAAAAATCTAAAATTTTATTATAATAAAAAAATATGTCGAATATTTGTTTATTATAATAAAGTCTTAAATTATCAATTTATAGCGTCATCTTTACCCTCGCTGTATTAGGTGCAGATATCTGCATGTCGCGAAATCGCCACGACTGCATACGAGATGCTATTGTGCAACTGTAACTTAACAGAGTCGATTTACGCCCAATATTAATAACCTATCTCCAACGTCAATCTTAGATTGTTTCATATATTTATCCAATCTAGAGATTGGATAGATGTATGAAACAATCTAAGATTGACGTTGGAGATAGGTTATTAATATTGGGCGTTAAAAAGCGAAGTGGTAAACCACAAAGACAGTCACGCTGATCAGACTTGTGAGTCGTCGCTAGTACCTTGGAACCTGTTTCTCTTCACTTACAGCCACTTCATCTTAGGCACTTTCCAGCTAGCAAAAATATATAAAGGAGGAGGAACGTTGTTATAACAATTGCTAATATCACTAAAGATAATCCCAAAGCCTCAAGCAATCTCTTGAAATGAGTTAACGAGCCAATCTTAGCAGTCAACAATGAAAACGATTAGTTTGCTAATGTAGGGAAAAAACTTGCAAGTGCCTATCATTTTAATACTGTTTCACGGCTATATCTACAGGATATTGCCTCCTAGGTAACACCTAATAAAATAAAATAAATAAATCAGCTTCACGCTGTATCTCGCACAGCAGGGTAGGCAGAGGGAACCTAGTGTCATAAGACACTCCGTTCCTCACTTTCTGCCGAATTCTGGAGGCATTGCGTGTTGAGTGGCAGAACTCAACACCGCGCTTAACCTCGACACCAAAGCGAAGAAATGGAAATATAAATTTAAGTAAATATTTCATCTCCTCGAGTGGCGATCGAACCCACAACCAGTCGGTTTTACAGTCACACTTTGTGCCACTGCGCCACAACTAGCTTCATAACACCTCCATCATAACACCTAATTTAATGGTTATTAAAGGTAATTGTGCGGTAGGATTGGGAAGTATACCGTCGTCTTTTTTTAGAGGTTAGTATAAACAATGTAAAATCATCTGGATTCCCTATAAGGATGGGCGTTTCACAAGGATCTATTCCCCCTCCCTGGTCCCCTTTTATTTTTTCTTTATATTAACGCCTGCCTTTTTATGCAAACCTATGTGATATTGTACTCTTCGCAGATGATACCTCTTCAATATTTAAGATAGACAGGAATAAAACAAACTATGACGAAGTGAATAGTACATTATCGCATATTCTTCATTGATGTGATATGAATGCTTATGTTAAATGGTAAAAAATAAATGTATTAAATTTGCTTTACCAAACGTTAAAAAATATGATTGATCTAGTAAATAAAGGTTTAACTATAGATTCCAAATTCCAGTGGAATACTCATCTGGAAGCACTTGCAATAAACTCGCGATAAATCCAGCTCTATCTCAATTGAAAAAGTAAGACAAATGACGTACGTCGAGGTTGCCCGACTAGTCTGTACTGTACTACAGCTTTCATAGTATTTTATCTTATGGAATATTGCTATCTTATGGGGCAGTGCTTCAGATATAAATTCAATATTCTCCAAAAAAGAGCCGTGAGATTTATTTATATCTAAGAGCTCGAGATTATCTGCAAGATGTTTTTAAAAATGCAGGTATTTCACAGTTGCTTTACTATTTGTATATTATAATATTCTGTTTGTCCGGCAAAATGTACAGTGTCATAGTAAAAATAGTGATATACATACATACAATGGCATTGAAAAGAGCAACTGTTGAGTTTCTTGCCGGCTCTTCTCAGCAGCACTGCCTTCCGAACCGGTGGTAGCTTTTTGTTTATATGTTCATTCGACGATACAAAAGTGCTTATAATAGTCTATTTGAATAAAATTTTTAAAAAGGCCTCCAATTCATATAAAAAGAATGTAAGGCCAACTTCAGTAACTACAGACCCATATATGTTCTCAGTGCACTATCTAAAATCTTGGAAAAGCTTATTAATAATAGACTTGTCTCTTACTTGGGTAAATATAGCTTGCTTGTGCTCCTAACCAAAATGGTTTTAGAAATGGTAGCTTAACCAAGGATGCACTCATGCTCAAAATATTTTAGAAAGACTTAAAAGACTCTTGGCATATATTTAAGGATTTTGACACGGTCTCACTACCGATCCTTTACAGCAACTTGGAACACATTGTTATTAGAGGAATTGTCTTAGATCTTTTCAACATCTCTTCATCTGACAGAACAGAAACAACGTTTATAGCAAACGTCTCGTTTATAGTGCCTCAGGGTAGCGTATTGGGACCAACTCTATTCTTAATCTACATCAATCAACTTTGCAACCTTATTGTGCCAAACCCCTTTACTTGTTCACGGTAACAGTTGGGAAAGCTAGTTGGCTGTTAGGTAATATGGAACTAGAGTAGTGGTTACTTCGAACCAGCAAAATTTATAATTAAGTTGGTGATATTCTTTTTTTCAGCTTCACGCTGTGTGCCGCATGAAACAGGCAGAGGCAGAGGCAGCATAGTGTTAAGACATTCCGCTCCCCACTTTCCACCGAATTCTGGAGACATTGCGTGTCGAGTGGGTGAATTCAACGCCGCGCTATGCCTCGACACTAGAGCGAAAAAATGAAAATATAAATTTAAATAAATATTTGATTTCACCTGGGCCACGACTGGTCTTTTTCCTACATAATACACGATTTAAAATATATTTCTTAATAATCTTTCGCATATTTTTCCAATAATATATTTTCTATAATTGCTTATAGACACTTACAGTACCTGCGTAATAAATAAAAATAAACACTAATTACATTTTATCAGTGGCGTAGCTAGGGTATTTGCTGCCTGGTGCGGCTTAGGACTTGATGCCCTTTAAAATGGTCAAAATAATTTCAGATTTCAAAACACACTAGAGTAGATATATAATTTTTTATTGCTTCAAAACTATAATAACTATATATAAGTTATAATGGGGGTAAAATGGTGTGTCAAGTGGCGACGAATGCGGCGTTGGAGACCGCCACCCAACACGCCACGAGGTGGAGGACGGAGCTACAAATAGCTACGTGGAATGTAAGAGGAGGGATGAAAGAAAAGATGAATGAACTGTTAGATGTGATGGATGGTAGAGATTTGGATGTCGTCTGCGTGACTAGGACCTAGCGGAAGGGCAATAACACTACCGATTTACCGGGCAGTCGAGTCGCTTTCTGGGCCGGCGTACCAGAAAACCAGCGGGGCTGTCAAGATGTAGGTGTGCTATTATCCTCTCGATTGGTTAGTGCAACGGTTGAATACAAGGCGATCCACCCGGGACTGCTTTGGATTCGCTTTAAGCTGGGGATAACAAGAATATTCTTGTTAGCGGCGTATGCGCCAGTATCCTCAGCTCCATTAGGCGAACTCGAGGAGTTGAGTTTTGGGAGAGTGTCAGGGTGCGTTAGATGGAATGAAAAATTAATAATATGGCGATTTGAACGGATGAATCGGAACTGCGCGAAGCGGTTACGAGGGAGTGCTAGGTCAATATGGTGACAAGAAAATAAATGAGACTGGAAAGCTTATATTGGAAATTTGCAAGAAAAGGAATTTGTTTGTGGCAAACACGACGTTTGAACACAAATAAATTCACATGTATACATGGGAGCGAGCGGAAGGGAAAAGTATGATAGATTTATTCCTAGTGGATCAGCGTATTCGAAGCCAAGTTATAGACACGCGAGTGTTTAGTGGTTCTGAGCTGGGAACAGACCATTATCTAGTCGTTGCTAGAATAAGGGGTCTGTTTGCAGGTTGGCGCAATTACACAAGGTGTCCAAACTTGGAGTCAAATTATCGCATAAGAAACTAGAAGCTTCAAAATCCACCGATTAGAGAGGAATATCAAGACAGAGTTTCCAAGAAGCTAGACAGCAGCGAATCTGAAAATGAAAGTATTGGAATATGCTGGTAGAACCTTAGGGATTGCATGAAAGAAGCAGCAATAGAGGTATGTGGTAAAGGGCAAAGAAGGAAGGCTTTACCAAAAACCGCGACGAATGGTGGGATGATGACGTGGAAACTGCTATAGAAAGAAAAAAGAAAGCGTGGCAGGATTATAAAGCCTCAGCTAAGGATAAAAGTATGAGAGACATTAAAAAGAAACAGTATAAGCTACAAAATCACCAAACGAAAGTACTGATGAAGATGAAGGGTGAAAAGGCAGAGAATGAAAGAGACGAAAGGTTAACGTACAACTTCAGAGAAAACACGTAGCTTTTCTGACGAGAAGTTAGTGTTTCTCGAGGTTGCTTTCGAAGGACGATGAAATTTTAACGGAAGAACCACACATTTTGCAGCGATGGGCGGAATTGTACAAGGAGATGTATGAACGTGATGGAGTCCTCAGTCTCAAGTAACAGCGAAATGTTAAGTCTTGATGTAGCTGATGGCGAAATCAGTATAAAAGAAGTTGAGAATGCAATACAAAGTCTGAAATGTGGTAAGGCAGCGAGAGCAGATGGAGTTATTGCTGAGATGATCGAATATGGTGGGCCACGCATCTTGGACTTGTTCTGGTTTTTGTGCAATTTATGCTGGGAATCAGGGGAGATCCCTTGTGATTGGCGAGGTGCGTTCATCGTGCCTTTGTATAAAGGCAAAGGTTCACAGAAAGACTGCGCAAACCATAGGGCTATCAGTTTGATTAGCTTGGGTAGTAAAGTTTATGCTAAAATATTAGCGAGAAGAATGCAGGAGAGATCTGAAAGGCTGTTGTAGGAGGCCCAAGGAGGTTTTAGACCTGGAAGAGGGTGTATCGATCAGATCTTTTCCCTCCGCATGATCACGGAAAAATTTATGGCCGTTAACCAAAACAGAGTTTACAAAGATCACTCAGCCTGCGTGCGAGTAGGAGCTGGCGTGTCGCCCTGGTTTGACATCCGATCGGGTGTTAAAAAAGGTTGTGCCATGTCAGCTTGGTTCCGGAGGGCGGCACACGATCGCCGCCTTCCGCCCTAATGAGCCAGAGGGCGGTCAGCTTGGGGAAGCTGGCCGCCTACTAACCTGGCCCCAGTAGTCGCGCGCAGGTTGTTCCCGCGCGCTACTCTGAGCAGGCCGTCGAGGGTGACCACACACCCTTGACTCCGTGACGTGCCTTGCAAGCTCCCGCCGCCGCGCTTCGCGGAAGACTATTGTCCCCGCGTCTCGCGGCCAGTGGCGGTCGAGGAGGAGCACCGTGAGATTTTAGTGGGTATTCGGACGGCCTACATCTGCCAGTCCGCAAGTCCCACATAACCCGCTCGAGTCCCCACTCGGGCCGGTATCCGTAACAGGATTTCCTCACAAAAAAAAATGTCAGCTTGGTTGTTCAATTTGTATTTGGGTAGCTGTCTCCATGGAGTGAAACAAAGTAATATGGGAGTGAAAGTTGGCCTGAAGTGAAATGTGACCTGAATGTGAATTGCCTGCTGTACGCAGATGATGCAGTGCTTATTGCATCATCAGAATGCGAGTTGCAGGCATTGGTCACCACTCTGAAAGAAGAGTGTTAATATAATGGTCTAAGCCTCAATGTGAATAAGAAAAAGGTTCTGAAATTCATCTGAAGGTCATTTTTGAAAGAAATGAAGAACGGACGCAAAATCTGTGTAAATGGTAAAATATTAGAATAAGTGAATTAAGTGGTATATTTGGGAAGAAGTGGTATATTCAGTAGAGATGGAAAATACGAGATGGATGTGGAAAGCGTATTGCTGCCGGTAACAGGGTTAACGGAGCCTTAGCTGCATTGATGTGATGGCGAAACGTGAGCACAGCTGCACGTTTGGCTGTACACAATGCAGTGTTGGTACCGACGCTGTTAAACGACAGCAAAACGTGGGTATTACAGAAGAAGAATGAAAGAAAGATGAATGCCGTGGAGATGCGATCTCTTTGTAGGATATGCGGAATCAGCTTAGCTGATTGAATCCGTAATGAAGCGATACACAGAATGGCAGGTATTAGCGAGGATGTCACGGTGGGAATGAAGAAGAACACGCTCAGCTGGTTTGGGCACGTCGAACGAATGAGTGATGAAATAATGGCAAAAAAGATTTATGATGGACAAGTGAGTGGTAAGAGAGAAAGGGGGAGACCTCGGTTGACCTTCGAAAACACAGTATCAAAGATACTGGAGGAAAGTCATATAAAAAGCATGAGGACTCCCCGGAGGGCATGTATGAAGAGGTTGATAACAGTGGACAAGGCGAAAGAGGTATGTAGAGACCGTAGCGTTTGGCGCTCCGTTCTCTTTGACTACCTCGCTAGGGATAAAGCGTGAAGCTAAGTTAAGTTAAGTTATAAGTTATAACATTAGATTTTGGTAAAAAATATTGCAAAAATTTAAAACGGAGATTACGCGCTTTTTGACTAGCAAAGTCATTAATCACATTTTCAAAATCAATAGTATCGACTAATTCATGTTCAATTGACATGATAGCGAGATTGTATTTTTCATTTTCATTCTCTTATTTTTCTTGTACATTCCTTGATTCTTGATTGAAAAAAAATTAGAAGAATTGATCGTAGACTTTGATGCCCCTTTCCATTTGTTGCCCGGTGCGACCGCACCGCTCGCACCCCCCCAGCTACGCCACTGCATTTTATGGTTCCTGTATAAAATAATATTTTTTATAGAAATTTTATAACAAATTCTTTATTAGGAATTATAAATAAATATTTTTATATATTTAAATACTCTAACATAGAATACTATAATTATATTAGGTACATATGAAATTGGCGTTTTGTCGTAATGGCCACTTTAATCACAACTTTCTCCTCTTTGGTTAGGAATTCCAAATTCAAATTTATACAACTATTTACACATACTTATTTGAATTTTTTTTTGTTTGCAAAATGTAAAATTTGAACGCTTTCATTCTGAAAATGTTGACCTGCAGAAAAATTCCCGTTTACGGCCAGAGACCCAAGTTGAGAATGAAGAATTGGAGGTTATTGTGGAGGCGGATCCATCGCAAGCCACGTCCGAGTAAACTGTAGGCTACGGTGTTAGTGATAAAACTGTTTTAATCCACTTGTATTAAGGCAAATTGGATTACTGACTGCCTCTGTGATCAGGGCCAAGTTGCTGATCTGCTTGAGATAAAATTCCATTTAGAGATACTTGAGTGTCTTGGGATGGACATAGGTTACTTTTTATTCTCATATTCTCAAGAAGGAATATATACTAATGTATTAAAACATCTTTCAATTTGACATGCAATTTATGCTGCCATGTTAATTTCAACCACCGCTAAGCAACAAGGAGTTTTGTTGTTTTAAGAAATGGTCGCCCAAAATAAGCTTCCTGTAAGCTTAAATAGCGTGCGCTGACTCATCTTTATGAGACAGAACAATGTTTTACAAAAATATTCTCCTTTAAAAATCTAATAAAAAATCAGCGAAAGTATATGTTGAGCCACGAAACCATTTTAATATATTTAATTTAAATTTATCGAATTATTGTTAATGTATTTAGTATAATTTGGTATTCATCCTCATTAAAATAACGACAAGCTAAAGGTGACTATTATAGTCACCTCGTTGTGATACACTTAATAAATTTTAATATATACGCGCGCACGGACAACGTGTAAACATGTTTTTCTCGGGTAAATCCCTATCCCGTGGGAATTCCGATATAAACAGTACTGATGCCGATTACGACGAGGACGATGAGGGTCACTTTTTATCATTATTTCGTATGAACCCGCCATTGGTTCACGGTATAATAGTACCAACATGACACACTCGAGGTCAGTCTAAATTCGATCTAATATGAATACAGTATTCGCATTCGCAGTCTGCGCGACGTTCGCGCGCACTCTGAGTGCGCCGCTTGGAATGAACTCTATACAGGACATCATAGACGGCCATAATAAGAATATGAAAACGTTTTTCGAAGAGCGAAAAAACAACGTAGAAAAAGCATTCAACTCCAGTTACCAAGAAGCAATCCGATTAAAAGATTCGGTTAGCAATTACGTTGATGTGCAACAAAAGAAAATAACTTCAGATATTAGCAATTATGTTGAAAGTGTCAAAGAGAGTAGGAGAAAAGTTGCCGATTCCTGGTCATACCTGCCGATAGAGGAACCTGGCGCCAGGATGCAAATCCCCGAGATGTTCTTATCAGTGCCGGGAGTTATAACGCGAAATGATTACTATTGTGAAACACACGTGGTACTATCACAAGGTTATTTGTTAAGTGTACATAGGATCGCCAGATCACGAAATTTCGGGGACGTATCGAGGAAAACTATTCTACTGCAGCACGGTCTGTTCGGTAGTTCGGCTGATTGGATTTTAAACGGGCCCGAGAAAGCGTTAGCGTATGTTTTGGCGGACGCCGGCTACGATGTTTGGATGTCTAATGTCAGAGGTAATAAATATTCAAAGGAGCACGTAACATATAAAAGCGATTC
This sequence comes from Heliconius himera, assembly GCA_021202915.1. Lineage (NCBI taxonomy): Eukaryota > Metazoa > Arthropoda > Insecta > Lepidoptera > Nymphalidae > Heliconius > Heliconius himera. Next base: position 28,090 of record JAJHJA010000513.1, on the reverse strand, counting down.
AAAATCCTTTTGGAATTTCTCTTGGCACGACGTCGCGTTGTACGATATTCCGGCGGTGATAGATTATATAATAAAAATGAAAGGCGAATGCGATATCACTTATATTGGCCATTCGATGGGAACGACTATTTTATTTGCTATGTTGACATTAAGGCCCGAATATAATCAGATTTTAAAAGCAGGATTTGCTCTGGCGCCTGTTGCCTTCTTAACAAATCTTAAATCACCTTTAAAATCTCTCGCCCCGATTGCAACTAATGTCGCGTACATGGAGATGCTGTACGGTTCTCACGAGTTCTTACCAAAAGATTCAGTATTAGGTAGAATGACTAGTTCGTGCGAGGTAGACAACTTTGATTCTGTAGTATGCAAAAATGTGATATTTTACATTTGCGGCACTGATGAAAAACAATTTAATAAAGAACTTCTGCCTACATTTTTATCGAACCTTGGTACCGGCACTTCGTGGAAAACAGCCGTACATTTCGCCCAAGAAGTTGTCGCAGGGGGAAAGTTTCAACAATTCGATTATGGAAAAACTGATAATAAGAGAGTATACGGCATCGAGACACCTCCCGAGTATGATCTTAGTAAAATAACTTTACCTATAAAACTGTTTTGGGCAGAAAACGACTTACTATCTAGTGAAGAAGACGTAAAACTTTTATACGAAAAGCTGCCCTCTTCTAAACAAATATATAAAATATCGGAACCAACATTCAATCATTTAGATTATACGTGGGCAGTTGATGCCCCTACTTTAGTGAATCAAGAAATAATTAATTCATTAGAACAAGTTTATTCCTTGTGAATATTAATCTCATATATAATAAGACAGTAAAAATATTTTGTCTGTACATTTAGTAATTTTGACTGAAATGGATAGAGGGACACTTAAAAAGAATAATAGAAAGCAAAAAGATTTTTTTAGAATTTCTTGTCTGTCTGTCGACATATTTCTGTCCGCATTTTTCTCTGAAAATACTGAACCGATTTACTTGAAAATTTCACCAATTGCTTTGTTTTAACTCAACTTGAGTCCTAAAGTTTAGTTCATCAAAATCGGTTCATTAAAAAAAAAGTTATCGTCATTTGAATGAACTCAAGGCATTACTTTGCCTGCGAATATTATATAGCAATCGCGCTGGTATCACCCTGGCTAAAGAATGACATTCGAAACGTCTGGGTTATATGACTGTTGATAAAAATATATATTTTTGAAGCACTATTATATAATATTTTATACAATAAAGCAAGCAAAGTTGAATTGTTAGTGGAGATTACCTTCATAAATCATAACAGTTAAGTTTAAGTCGTAATTAATTCAACCGGCCGGTCGTGGCGCAGCGGCACGAGGTGTGACTGCAAAACCGACTGGTTGTGGGTTCGATCCCCACTCGAGGAGATGGAATATTTACTTAAATTTATATTTCCATTTCTTCGCTCTGGTGTCGAGGTTAAGCGCGGCGTTGAGTTCTGCCACTCAACACGCAATGCCTCCAGAATTCGGCAGAAAGTGGGGAACGGAGTGTCTTAACACTAGGTTCCCTCTGCCTACCCTGCTATGTGCGGGATACAGCGTGAAGCTAATTTTAATTTATTTTAATTCAACACAGAGATAAAGAACGATCTTGAAAGAAATATCAAGTAAACACAAAGATATTTTGGTTGGTTCGTTCATATAATATATGTAACTAATTTAAAAACTGTACAGGAGTTAATATGCAATTAATACAGTTATTTTACAAAGAATATTATGAATCCTACAACCTAAATTAAATTATTCACTGACATCACCACATTTAACAAAGTTTCAGAATTATGATGAGACGTATATTATATAGGTAAAAAGAACATAAAGTTACAAAAATATATACGTGTAATACATAATTAGCTTTATGTATATTTTATAAATATCAAATATCAACAATGGTCGTATTTTTTAATTTAAAACAATCAAAAATTCTTTGACGATAATGTCGTAAAAAAAATCATATTAGAAGTCATTATAGTTGTCAATCGATTGTGCTTATTAAATCAGTAATCATGTATTAAAATACATTTAAGCGGGCGAAGCCGTGGGCGAGCCGCTAGTTTAAATATAAATCGCAAAGGTTTCGTAAACCTCTCAATGTGATATACTTTTAACCTATTTATAATTTTTTTTAATACATATTTTTTGTAGCTAAATAAACTAGTTTTTAATTTGCCTCCTTATGTATAATGTTAAACAATAAAAATAAATAAACAATATAGGTATCATTCAGATAAATTAAAGGTTACACATTTAACGTTCTAAAAAGTCAAATTTAGTTTAATTAAATTTCTTAAAAAAAATTAAATGACCTTTGTATATATGATAATTCGATTGAAATTTAAGAGCAAAAGAATAATAATTTAAATATATTTTATATAAACCACTTTATATAAACAAAAAGTATATTAATTTATAGAGATATAAATTATACGTAAGAGTAAATTATACGTAGTATTTTTTTTTAATAATCAATGGATGTAGATAATAAATAATGATTATTTAACACTTAAAGAAACATGCTTCAAGATTATATATTAAGGTATTTTGTTAGATGCTACAAATTCAATCCATACCTATATTATAAATTCGAAAGTAACTCTGTCTGTCTGTCTGTCTGTCTGTCTGTCTGTCTGTTACGCAATCAGGGCCAAACCGCTAATTCAATTGTAATAAAATACTCATACAGAGATACTTGAGGGTCTTCGGATGAACATAGGTTACTTTTTTTTTCATATTTGTAATATTGTCGATATATACTAATATATTAAAATATTTTTTAATTTGACAGGCAATTTATTCCGCCATGTTAATAACAACCGACCGTTGCTAAGCAACGGTTTGCAAAGTTTATTTGTTGTTATAAGCAAACGTCACCCAAAATGAGCTTGCTTAACGCATACATGGCGTGCGCCGACTCAACCTTATGAGATACATAAAAATAATGTTTTACAAAAATATTGTCCTTTAAATAATGTTTAAAAAATTCCGCGATACATGTTGATATGATGTTTATCTCTGAAGCTTGAGCAAAGTAACAGAGTAACAACAAGTAACCATTTTAATTAATTTACTTTATATTTATCGAGTTTTTGTTGTATGTATTTTCTATAATTTGATATTGATCCTTATGAAAATGAATATAATAGTCACTTTTAGCATTTCATCTAGATTGAAATTATAGTTCACTGTATAACATTCTAATACATAATTAAGGAGATGTCACTGATTCGAAATGACCTAACCTACGACCGGCATAGTATGACCGACGCGAACGGGCAGATGACTTTGACGGTTTTGTAAATTTTCATACATTTTCGAACTACTGATAATTTTTATGTAATTATTTGCTGTTTATAATTAATTTCTACTTTTCTTTGGTTCTTCGCTTATTTGAGTATTAGTTAGATTTTCATGAATTTCTTGGTGTGGTGTAATTGCGGCCCTGCGCGGCATCGGTGTAATATTATTTAAGTATTAAAGAGATAATTATTGGTTATTTCATCTTGGTTGGATGGTTATCTATACCGTTGTTATATACTTAATAACTTGTGGTTATAGTTTTTTGGGATTTTAGTTGATATTGCTCGCAAAACTTATCATATTTAATGTAGAAAGTACTTTAGTTATTTCATATAGTATCTATGTACGCGCGCAAGGAAGACGAGTAAAAAGATTTTTCCCGGGTAAATTAGTAAAATCGATCACTGAAAGTCCAATTAAAATTAGTTCAGTTATTCTGGATATTAGCTCGGGGAAATAGAAAGACAGATAGAGACAAAATTATTAATAATGTAGCTGGTTTTGTTTAGTTTTTTATTAATATTTTACTATGGTTACGTTTACTTATATTTTTTTCATTTAAATTAGTTAGATATTTTCAAAAACAATTTCCTAACTATATCTATAAGCATTCGTAAAGTTTAAGCGGGCGAAGCCGCGTCCGGGTCCGCTAGTATATACATATACAGGTGGAAGCGTCTGCGCTCCTTTTACGGGAATAGCATAATGGGTAAAATATTTCAAACCTAAAGAACAAAATCAAGATACCTCAACAGTTTAGAGGTAGTATTTTTTTCATTTCACGATGTTTATCCATACCTGTATTTCGTGTGACGCACAGATACCAATAGCGTAAACGCATACTACTACAAAAATACTACTAAGCGTTGCCGATTTGCCGCTTGTCATTCTCAAGAAACATACTAAAACGAGAAAGGGAGAACATCGCCACCATTACCTACGATTCGATTTCGTGAATGAGGCGTGTGCGGCGTTATCGCTTTGATAGGTATGTGACTGCGCGCGTCATTCTTGACAAATGGCGTTTTATTTTACAACGATAATTTTATAAATTATTTTGTTAAAAAAAAACATTTTTTCATTTTTGTAAAAACCTCTTTCGTTTAATTGTATTAGGTTTTTATAGAGTTGTTAAAACTGTGGTTTCATTTAAAGTAGTGATGATAAAAACATTATCAGCGTAATATAAATAATTGAAAGTATGAAAATTAAAAGTATATATATATATATATATATATATATATATATATATATATATATATATATATATATATATATATATATATATATATATATATATAAAAATTAAAAGTATATATACTATACTATAATAAAATAGTAAAAAAATAAAAAATATTATGTGAAAATAAATACATGCTGCCGCCGAGTTTTATTTACATTTTTTATAGGAATACAATATGTTCGTTACAATATATGTTTTTTGCATAAGTATAGACGTTTACGTAGCGCATGATCGTTCTACTTCCGTATTTTAAAACTTTGATATCTTCTAAAATATCCATTTCAGTGATATGCTGTAAAATCCTTTTTTATGTGCTATAAACATTACAGTGTATTTCGTTAGTTAACCTTATATAACCAAATAACAATAATAATGAACGCCATCGAACCGTGTGCGCTGCAGAAATAATAATAAATATTTACTTACTTAATGTTTATTTAGTACCTTAATACAAAAATGAAAAAATGTTTTTTTTAACAAAATAATTTATAAAATTATCGTTGTAAAATAAAACGCCATTTGTCAAGAACGACGCGCGCAGTCACATACCTATCAAAGCGATAACGCCGCACACGCCTCATTCACGAAATCGAATCGTAGGTAATGGTGGCGATGTTCTCCCTTTCTCGTTTTAGTATGTTTCTTGAGAATGACAAGCGGCAAATCGGCAACGCTTAGTAGTATTTTTCTCTTACGTATAATTTATATCTCTATAAATTAAAATATTTTTTGTTTATGTAAAGTGGTTGAAATATATTTTAATTATTAATCTTTTGTTATTAAATTTTATAAATATACAAAGGTCATTTAATCTTTTTTAAGTTATTTGATTAAACTAAATTTGACTTTTTGAAGCTTTAAATGTGTAACCTTTAATTTGTCTGAATGTAGGTATGTTTATTTATTTTTATTGTTTTACATTAAACATAAGGAGGCAAATTAAAGACTAGTTTATTTAGCTACAAAAAATATATATTAAAAAAATAAAAAGTTATAAATAGGTTAAAAGTATATCACATTGAGAGGTTTACGAAACGTTTGCGATTTTTATTTAAATTAATATTCACAAGGAATAAACTTGTTCTAATGAATTAATTATTTCTTGATTCACTAAAGTAGGGGCGTCAACTGCCCACAGATAATCTAAATGATTGAATGTTGGTTCCGATATTTTATATATTTGTTTAGAAGAGGGCAGCTTTTCGTATAAAAGTTTTACGTCTTCTTCACTAGATAGTAAGTCGTTTTCTGCCCAAAACAGTTTTATAGGTAAAGTTATTTTACTAAGATCATACTCGGGAGGTGTCTCGATGCCGTATACTCTCTTATTATCAGTTTTTCCATAATCGAATTGTTGAAACTTTCCCCCTGCGACAACTTCTTGGGCGAAATGTACGGCTGTTTTCCACGAAGTGCCGGTACCAAGGTTCGATAAAAATGTAGGCAGAAGTTCTTTATTAAATTGTTTTTCATCAGTGCCGCAAATGTAAAATATCACATTTTTGCATACTACAGAATCAAAGTTGTCTACCTCGCACGAACTAGTCATTCTACCTAATACTGAATCTTTTGGTAAGAACTCGTGAGAACCGTACAGCATCTCCATGTACGCGACATTAGTTGCAATCGGGGCGAGAGATTTTAAAGGTGATTTAAGATTTGTTAAGAAGGCAACAGGCGCCAGAGCAAATCCTGCTTTTAAAATCTGATTATATTCGGGCCTTAATGTCAACATAGCAAATAAAATAGTCGTTCCCATCGAATGGCCAATATAAGTGATATCGCATTCGCCTTTCATTTTTATTATATAATCTATCACCGCCGGAATATCGTACAACGCGACGTCGTGCCAAGAGAAATTCCAAAAGGATTTTGAATCGCTTTTATATGTTACGTGCTCCTTTGAATATTTATTACCTCTGACATTAGACATCCAAACATCGTAGCCGGCGTCCGCCAAAACATACGCTAACGCTTTCTCGGGCCCGTTTAAAATCCAATCAGCCGAACTACCGAACAGACCGTGCTGCAGTAGAATAGTTTTCCTCGATACGTCCCCGAAATTTCGTGATCTGGCGATCCTATGTACACTTAACAAATAACCTTGTGATAGTACCACGTGTGTTTCACAATAGTAATCATTTCGCGTTATAACTCCCGGCACTGATAAAAACATCTCGGGGATTTGCATCCTGGCGCCGGGTTCCTCTATCGGCAGGTATGACCAGGTATCTGCAACTTTTCTCCCACTCTCTTTGACACTTTCAACATAATTGCTAAAATCTGAAGTTATTTTCTTTTGTTGCACATCTACGTAATTGCTAACCGAATCTTTTAATCGGATTGCTTCTTGGTAACTTGAGTTGAATGCTTTTTCTACGTTGTTTTTTTGCTCTTCGAAAAACGTTTTCATATTCATACTATGGCCGTCTATGAAGTCCTGTATAGAATCCATTCCAAACGGCGCACTCAGAGTGCGCGCGAACGTCGCGCAGACTGCGAATGCGAATACTGTATTCATATTAGATCGAATTTAGACTGACCTCGAGTGTGTCATGTTGGTACTATTATACCGTGAACCAATGGCGGGTTCATACGAAATAATGATAAAAACATGCTTACAGTTATTTATTTGTATATATATATATATATATATATATATATATATATTTTGTTTTGTATTTGTTTAAATAAATATGTCAGGGATAGAACTTAATATACGTAATTACCGTTACACGAGTATCTATCAAGTTTCACAACATTTATATATATGTATATTGTAAAGTAACTCAAGTGATTTTTTTTATTAGTCGGTGATAAATATGTATGTTATCTTTATTTAAATAATTTAAGCTAAGAAGTATAACTTTATACAGTATAGTTAACAATATTTTATTTAACCAACAGCCATAATTTTTCAATGTAACGAACGAACTATTATTTTTCTATAAAAAAATAAATTCATACATATATATTTAAAAGACTAAGCAAGGAATTATGATTAGTATATATTATTAGCAATTGTTTTAGTTTTAATCATTGATAACATTCATTTGTGACGCGATCCGTGAACTTGGAATGAGTAAGACTTGTAAATATATTTGTTCGCAAATAAAATACTTTGTTTGGCTTGAATGACACTTGACGTCATAAATATATTTAGGGAAAACATTTTAATGTTAAGATAAAATTAAGGTCATTTTATATTAAATTATTATATTGTATATTATTAATTTTAAATGAGACTATTTGACCGGATCAATCGCGTATATTTCGTACTAGCGACTCGCTCGCGGCGTCACCCGCTTGAACTACACACTACAGTTATTTGTTTACTAATCTGAGTTTTATTTTAATAACATTACATTATTATTATTTGTATAGATTATCTACTTAGTCTGGTCATAAATACTGTTAAAAATAAACAAAATATTACTTTTAAATTTGGAATCTGTCATTTTTATACGATAAATTACGAATTATATTTGTTTTGTAATTTTTTTGTATTTATGATAACTATAATATATTAGTAGTTATGTAGTACGTCCTCATTTTCGGGGGACGTCCCAATTTTTAACCCAAAAATGAAATGTCCCGATCGAGACAGGCATAGTCCGCTTTTCATGGATTGTTCCACGTACTTCAAGGAAACGATATTTCTCAAATCACCTTTCATAGAAATATAAATAAGCATGTTCGTAATTTATGTATTTGAGGCCGTTGTGACGCTGGGGCTGGGCTGGGTGTGACTGTAAAGCGAGGGTTGTGGGTTCGATACCCACTCGAGAAAACGAATTATCTCTGGCACCATGGCAAAGTCCGACATTGAATTCCGCCACTCACACGCAATACATCGAAAAATTCCGTGGAAAGTGGGGAACGCAGTCTTAACATTAGATACTCCCTGCCTACCCTTTTGTATGCGGGATACAGCGTGAAGCTGATTTTTTAAGTTATGTATAACAACTCTAAAGACTTAGATACATAGTAATCCAAAACAACATCATTCAAAGTGATATTTTTAAATTAAAAGCATGTTATACTAATATCTTTCATCGAGAAGCTTTGTTTAAAACTGAAGTAAAATATTTTAAATTTTTTGTCTTGCTTTTGGTGAAAGAATCCAGCTTTCTTCTTTAAAAAATCCCGCTTTACACCGAGATAAAATCTGGCAAAGCTGGCATAGCAACAAACAAAAAAAATAGCATAAAATAAATCTATGCTTATCTATATCTATACTTATAATAAATCTGTAGAAAAGTATTTTCTGTACATTGAAAATATAAAAAAAAATATTAGGGTGTTGTTTTGAATTTTTTGTCTGTTTATGTGATCAAGTATCATGCAAAAAGTACAAAACAAACATAAGCAACTTTTATACATAAAAATTGTAAGTAACTCAGAGTACGATTTAGTTCTTATTTCATTATAGTCGCTTTACTTTTACAAACGATATAGATATGTAAAAATTTGTATGTAAATAGGTATTCTCTGCATATGGAATTTTCCCACTAGCAAAACTACGCTTTGGTTATCCGCCTTTTTTATATGAAGAAAAAAATCGCGATAACATGTTTTAGTTCTGGCTAATCAATCATATTTTCTGGAAACCTCGGTAGCACATTTTTTAAAACATTTTTTATTTTGTTAGGTAGAATCCTTTTCAAAGTGGTTGCCATCACTCATTTTTGTGTTTTTAATCATAACTGTGCTCTGTATATTTTTTATAAAATCTATGCGACTCATTGATATTTCGCATCCATTTATCTTATTACTGACAGTATATAATACAGAAGTTTACAAAAAAAATATTTGTAAAAACAAAAACGCCCACTGCATCAAACTAAAAAGAAAATAAACAAGCCCAATAGTTTATTAGGATTAACAGTCGGGACCTATAAGTAATTCTTCAATCAAAAAAATCTTTACCAGGAACGCCGCATAATTTAAAGAGGTCCCGACTGTTAATCCTAATAAACTATTGGGCTTGTTTATTTTCTTTTTAGTTTGATGCAGTCGAGGTTTTTGTTTTTACAAATATTTTTTTATTTTTCATTTTTTTGTTAGAATGTATTATGGTAATGATAATCATGATATACCTTTTTGAAATCCTGAAATTGAGCTCTTGAGTTTGATACCCATATTGTAGTATTCGAACCAAAATTTTTTTTTTCACTAAGTCCAATGGCGTACCACAGCCGCCATGATTATTTTTTATTAACGTCACCTATCTAAGAACACTTGGGCTGCTAATACAAATCTAACGATACCTCAAATATGTAAATCCGTTCAGCGGTTCTGGAGATACGAGGTAATAAAGAATATTACATACATACAAGATACGCGCGAAAAACATAACCCTTCCTTAGCAGTCGGGAAAAAACATAACCCTTCCTTAGCAGTCGGGAAAAAGCGATATTTGATTCGCGAAATTTAGACAGCGATATTTCACTGCGATAAACGTCAAATTTACGTAGATTGGGCTTGTAGGTTTAAAATGATAAGATCACGAAATTATTCAGATGATGAAATAAAAATTGTGTAGTACAAACAAAAAGCGGGTGTTAGTAAGAAATAAATTGTACAATTTTAAATCGTATTCGAAAAGGAAATGAGTGCCTGAAATTAACATTAGCATATTAAGTAAGTAGTACTACCTGAGGAGATTGTCAAGTACAGTTATTATTATTGTAAAATTGTAACAGGAGTAAATTCTGTATATTGAGTATAAACAAAATTTTCTAACATTATCTTTTTTATCTTCATAACTATTCCTACCGTGTAGAAGTCTAATATTATTAAACATAAGAATATCACCAAATTTAGTTTTAAATTTAGTAGCAAACTTTTTATTTAATTCAAAGAACAGGCTGTGAGCTTCATACCATGGCTTTACGTTATCTATCGGCCCCGGAAAAAATATACTTTGTAGTGGTATAGAGAAATTAATTCTCATTATTTCATTGTGATGATACTAATAATTTAAGAAATTCCTCGCCGTTGTCTATTCTTCTGTCCGTCCACTCCACTTTCACATCACTATATATATTATATTACCCTGGATAATGATCCCGCATATAAGCTGAAGTGTACTGACAGTCTGACGAAAGGTTCTTTCCACCCGAACTCTCTGTTTGAACAAAACAGTGCAGTAAATTTGCTTCAGGGACATATTCATAGTATGGTAAATCAGTATGTACTTAATTGTAAAATAACTGGATAAATATGCTACGTTTGTTTGTTTTTTGCGGCTTGTACAGGATATTCTTTTTAATTTTCTTTTGACAAACATCGAAATGTGAATTAATTTAAATCAAATTTAGAGATATGATCGTCCTCCCAAATCACTTGCACGGTATATTTATCTTTAAGGACGTCTATGTGAATCATTGACTGGACCCGATTCGATTTAAATATAAAACCTAATTATATTTGTGCCGTGTGATGAAAACATTGCTCTCAATGACAGTTGTCTCTCAAGCAACATATGGAAAATACATAGATGTTTTATTTAGGAAAATACATAGAGAAAATTTCTAAATTAAGATAATCAGTATTGAAAATTAAAGTGGGGAACGGAGTGTCCTATTACTAGGTTCTCTCTGCCTACTCTGCTGTGTGCGGGATACAGCGTGAAGCTGATTTGTTGATTTGATTTTTATTATTTCTTAGGAAAAACTGTTTGAAATTTAACACATTACTTCTAAACTGTCTGAACACAATCATCAAATCTTGAATTGTAAAACGAGTCTGGTGAAGCTTATTACTTATATACTTTGTTGCAAGAGATAAACTCGTGTTCCTTATAAATACATATGAACAATAGATAAAATTTCGCTGCATATTGAACTATAGTAGTGACCGCTTCAACACGTGTTCCATATGATATTCTTCGATTTATACCTCAAGGGTTGAAGCGTAATACCTAATTATATACAGTCATAAATTGACGGGGGCGTAGGAATAGGGATGGGGGACGAACCCACCGCAGAATAGTCTGGTACCCACTCCAGAAATTTTACTAACAAGAATTTGCCCGAAAAATCTAAAGCTTACAGCTAAACTCTAACTCCAGATGGAAAATTAGGAGTGTTTAGATAAAACTGTGATAAATGTTCACACATTCAGGTGTTCCTGAATACGTAAATTTTCATTGATGGATTACCTAAAAATTTTAAGTATTATTTGAAGTAGTAGAAGAAGCCTTGGAGGAGCTTTTACAGGTAACAGAAGATAAGACAAGTTAGGTTGGTACTCGGAGAAAAAACCAGCATGGTCAAACATTTCAAACTTCAAAGCAGCATATATTTCTAGTCGTTTAGGATTTTATAAGCGACTAACTTTTTTATATTATTGTGAACAAAAAGACTTCACACGCTTAAGGCTTTAGACGCATAGGTATGGGGAGCCTAGTGATTAGAGTGGCGGATCAATGCCGCAAAGAAGGAAATTTATTCTGATATACTCTATATTAATTATTAAAATAAAAATATTTAAAAAATATCTTAACTGATAGACAGGACGCCGACACTGTTATACGGCAGCGAAACGTCGGTACCTATTACAGAAGAAAAATGAAAGAAAGATGAATGCCGTGGAGATGCGATCTCTTCATAGGATATACGGAGTCAGTTTAGCTGATTGAATCTGCAATAAAGAGGTACACAGAATGGCAGGTACTAGCGAGGATGTCACGGTGAGAATGAAGACGAACGTGCTCAGCTGGTTTGGGCACGTCGTACGAATGAGTGATGAAAGAATGGCAAAAAAGATTTATGATGGAATAGTGTGTGGTAAGAGAGGTAGTCCCTTACCTCTTACCACTCACTATTCCTCGGCTGACCTTCGAAAACACAGTATGAAAGATACTGGAGGAAGGTCACATAAATGCACCCCCGGAGGGCATGTATGAAGAACCGTAGCGTTTAGCGCTCCGTTCTCTCTGTCTACTCCGATAAAGCTTGAAGCTACTGTAGTCTTTTGATTGACATGACCGGAGTGTGAAGATATAATGTAAACGTGTAACAAACGAATGAATGATGCATAACTATTTATATCACCTCAAATCATCTCATAGTCTTACGACACGATCAGGTTATCTAATAATCGTACCACGCCAAAAGGTCACACTTATACTAATTAGACTTTATGAGAGAAAGGTTTTAATAAAATATCTATACACATAGTTTTTTATTTCGGTAAGAGTTACGTTTGAAATTATTATATAGAATTACAATTGTCTATAATTTGAAGTCTAATAATATAATTAATAAAAAAATTGTAACAGGATTTAAAAAGTAATATACCTGCTTTTTTACCATTAAGAATGTACTCATTTCTCAAACTCAATAAAAGATAATAGTAAAATATAGTTCACCCAGGAAAAGTTATATTTTGGCAATTTATTTAAGTTGATCCATATTAAATGAAATTAATTATTAAGTAAATTTCAAAATATATCAATAAAATTAAAATAATTATTTAAAGTAGTTTTTTAGAAAATACTGTATTTAATCTAGGCTGAATATTTTTGGTAACATGATGTAAAAACAGATTTTATAAAAAAAAAACGGATAGAATAACATTTGTCACATTGACTTCTTTTTATTTTTCTGTCAGCTTGAAAATATAACTATTATAACAAACAATTTATATCACAACTTTTAAAATATAATAAAACATTTATTTAGAGAATTGATTAACTACTAACTAACTAACTATGCTGCCAGTATACTTCCCACTATTGGTCATGTCTGCAGTATCGGCAATATCAGTTATATATTTATATTGCAAGAACAGAGGCAATCGAAGAAAAGGATACATCGATGTGAAAGAAAAGCCTTAAACTTTAATATTTTATGCATATTCATTTAATAAATATTTTATTTAAATATTAAGGCTTGCTATAACAGTTAAACTATTTCGATCGTTATTGTATATTATATATTTATAATGATTATTGGGATTTTTCAGTGTTAACTCGATGTACTATTTTTTAAATCTATTTTTATATGAAGCAACAAAAAGGGAAAATAAAAACACATGTATTGTAACAGATTATTTAATTTTTAAATATAGTCTAAAAAACATTTCATAACATGGTATGTACGTAAAAATACACCTCTAAGAAAATAAGGCACCTATTACACTGTAAGTCTACAGACAAACCCATTACTGACTAAATACTTTCACCGTTTGGCTCGTGTGACACCACCCTTACCGACATATTGGATACATTGAGCATTAACTGTGGTACCAACAGTGGGCGATAGTGACGATTTTTTTTTCTTAATATATTTTTAAAACTTTTATATAACAAATTGGGATATTTTCCTTTATAAAATATTAATATAATTTTATATATACTTTGTGCTTTGTTCGAAACAAATATAAAAATGTACTTTTTTAAATAAAACATGCAAAAAAATTGTTGTATATAAATATTTCTTATATTAAAATATCGTCATAAAAGTAAATACTATCAAAAATCGCCCATCTCTAGTACGACTATAGTACATTAATACTAAGACCACTAACTAAAAACACATCTGCCGTTACAATCAGTCTACAACGAGTACTAGTAAAAAAAAAGAGAAAATTAAATCTATTTCTAACTTAAAAATTAATTTAAAAAAAAAACTATAACAAACATTCTTAAAGGCAAGTAGTATCGAATCGTATTAAATCAACAATAACACAACGAATTCATAACCGCCACCTCAACTTTAATGGTAACTAAAAATTAATAAAATAGAAAATTTTGGCTTTTACAATGTAAATATTCTACAATTGATCAATCATTGCGAATGCCTTTTTTACTTTTTTTAAATATTAATCTTATTTATAATTAAAAAAAAAATCAAGCCTATTTATTTATATGCATCCTTTTGGTGTGTAGGATTATATGGTACAGCAAAACGATCTCGATCTTTTTGATTTATGTGTCTGTTAAATATTGGTATTGCTATATTTATTTGACTTAAATATGTTGATTAAACATAATTTATATTTTATATAATAAATCCATTAAACAAAAATAAGTAACTATTTATAGTTTTCAATCAAACCATAAAATGTATATATTTCGTGGTTTTATTGTAGTGTTTATTATATAGGCCGTAGCATTTTCGTATAAAAAAATCGTATTTTTTTTAAATTTAATTAACAATTCATCAAATACAAGTAGTAAATATAAATTTTCATATTAATAATTTAAAATTTTAAAAAACAATATAGAATGTTGACGAATCGGCCACACACAGCCCATATATAATAATTAATAATTGCACTTAGTTTTTCGCTTAATACTAAATAAACATTGCAATTTTGGTCTTTTTTACGATAACATCATACATTTTACACATGAACATACAAAATATTTTTAACGTCTATATTTATTTTTATATCAAAATATAATTTTTATATAGTATTCTTTTACATCTATCTATTTCATTGATTTATGTAAGTTTATTTACTTGCAAGGCTTCAGCACAGCTGCCTGCAATCACAAAATAAAATTAATGGACTGTAATACTATATTTTATATACAATAAGTAGACATTAGTTTACATCAATGTCATATGTATGAATTATTAGTTGTGAATGTTGCAATATGTCAAAATTCATATTTAAAAAACATTTTTTTTTTAAAAAAGCTGATTATTATCTGTTTGATTGGTAATAATAGTAATAGAAAAAAAGTTATCAACTACTTTTTTCTTATATGTATGTATGTAAAAAACACGATTAAAATGATATTAATTATTGTCATCAAGTTATAATAGTGTAATATCAGACGGCTTCATCACTCGAGACGGGTGTTCGGGACTCCTAATTAAAAACAATATTTATTAATATTGAACTAAATTCACGTACAACGTTCTTTAAAATATAAATCAATTTTATACAGTAACCCGTGTACGGCAAGGTAGACAGAGGAAACCGAGTGTTAAGACACTCCGTTGCCCGCTTTCCGTCGACATTTTTAAGGTGTTGCGTATTGATTGGCATAACTCAACGACGGGCTTTTGGATTGGTGCCAGAGCGAAGAAATGAAAATATTAATAAGCAATAATACATTTCCGTGAGTGGGGATTGAACCTATAACATCGCATTACAGTCACACCCTTATGTCAATCCACCACGAGGTTCTATAATAAATGTCAATTCATGACAATGATACTTTTGAAGTAGATTGTGTCACTCACATATTAGGCTCCTGTTTGAAGGTGGCGTCGAACACGGCGGGCGGCAGCTGCGGCACCAGCGGCGGCGTGGAGCCCCCCGCGCCCGCCTCCGCCGCCCCCGGCGCGCCCTCCCCGCCCGCGCCCCCCTCCTCTACGGTAGCTTCTGTTGACGCGCCTATGTTGTAGTTATTTGTTAATTTTTTTCATAATTTAAATCGATGGTTTTGAATCTAGATGCTAGATATAATGTGTAATCTCTGCCTTATAATGCATATATGTGGGTATATTCCTTCACCAATGATCTCTACGACCATAGGGCCTGCAAGGCTAGTTGCCAGCGATATAAGTTAATTTACTTTACGACAAGGTGATTTTTTTGTATTCTCACGCATATATATCACTCATATATACTATGATCGACGAGTCGTGGCCGAAGTCAGCAGATTTCAATTTAGGTTTTTTTTACTTTTGATTCATTTATTTCCGAATGAACGACGCGCAAAGATACAGATAACTTAGGACTCACTCAGACGTAATACCGCTGCGTCTGGACAGCCTATATCTGTTAATTTAATTTTTTCAAGCCGTCGTGACACAGCGGGTGACTCTAAACATTATGAAACGATTCCAACTCGAAGAAAATAATTATTTTCATTTCCTCTCTCTTGAAAAAACAATGCGCGACGGTGGGTTCCACCACTCAACACTACAACAACACGCAGTGACTTAACACTAGGTTCCCTTAATACCGTGCTCATAGCATGAGTGAAAAAAGAAATAATAGCAACACCAACCGCCGAGCAACATCTCCTGCAAGAGGCTGTCGACGTGCGCCACCCCGAAGAGCTTGGCGAACTGTATCTGCTCGATCATCTGCCACGTGATGCTCTGCAGCGGCGGCAGGCACAGCAGCAGCTCGCCGAAGCGGCCGCGCCCGTCGTACTGGCGGTCGCTGATGTAGTCCTCCAGGTTGATTTGGATTTGGTAACGCAGTTGTTTTATTTTTTGCGGCTGGGAGAGCCCTTTTGCATCTGTGGATAAGTGTTTTTTTTAGTTCCACGCTATATAATATAGAATAAATAATAATTTTACAGTACGGTCGATGAGTTCAGTTGTGGACTGAAGTTAGTTGCAGATGGCTGCGCAGGTTTGATTTTATGTTTTTTTTTTACTTTAGATTTTTTCTTTCTGACTGTACAATGCGTAGAATTTCACGAAACTAACTTCAAGGTAACCACGACTCTTCAGCCGCACTGTAATATTTAATGAAATAAATTAAACCGCATAAAAGTATATACAAATGGTACCAACAAAGTATGGCAAGTGGGTCTGTCTAAAATACATAGTGTAATTTGAACGTAGTAATAGTAGGTACGTAAATAATATTTTTTTCATTCTGTTTTTCACATTACGTAAACAGCTGTCCATACCCATTGTTTGTACAGTCAGACGCAGCACATATATGCCAAAAAATATATATAGTAAAAAAGTAATTAAGTCTTCAAAAATCTCATCAATATCACGCTTTTCTCCATTAACAGAATAAGCAGAGGCCACCTTGTGTGGCACACCGTTCCCCACTTGTCGCTCGATTTATTAACGCGAAACTCAACACCGCGTCATAAATTAAATAAAAAAAATAAAAAAATTAAATCAGCTTCACGCTGTATCCCGCACACAGCAGTGTAAGCAGAGAGAACCTAGTGTTAAGACACACCGTTCCCCACTTTCTGCCGTATTCTGGAGGCACTGCGTGTTGAGTGGCAGAACTTAACGCCGGGCTTAGCCTTGACACCAGAGCGAAGAAATGAAAATATAAATTTAAGTCATAAATTAAAAATGACATAAAACAGATTTATAAAGACCAAAACAAAAAATAAAATAAATAACTAAACAGAATCACTACTAACTGGGATCAAAAAACACGATGGCCTTGAGACACGCGAACTCCGTGTCGTCGATGTCGATCTCCCGGAGCGGCTTCACTATCTCGTCCATCACGCGGATGCCGATCATGCTTATGTCGATATCCATTCTACCATCTGCATTATATTTTTTTAATTATTATTTTTATATCATTAATTACTATTACTAGTTACTAAATAAATCAGCTTCACGCTGTGTCCCGCACACAGCAAGTTAGGCAGAGGGAACCTAGTGTTAAGACACTCCGTTCCACACTTTCTGCCAAATTCGGGAGGCATTGCGTGTTGAGTGGCAAAACTCAACGCCGCGCTTTGCCTCGACACCAGAGCGGAGAAATGGAAATATAAATTTAAGTAAATATTTCATCTCCTAGAGTGGGGCTTGGATTCTCAATCAGTCGGTTTTGCAGCCACACTTAATGTCCCTGGGCCACGACAGGCCTCGTTATTACATATAATTAAAAATATTGTAAATATGATAGTTTGTGAGAATGCATGTTTGCTCCATTTTCACACAAAAACTACTGAATGGATTGTGGGAAAACTTTACAGTATAATAAAGCTTCAAGTCAAAATGTTGTATAATTTGGCTGTAATATAACAATAAATTTAAGGGGAAAAGCTAGTATTTTTATATACTAGCTTTTCCCCACAAACTTAAAGTTAGTCGTGGCGCAGTAGGACAGTAAGCGCGACGTCTGTGAGTTCGATTTTTTTTTCGGAGAATTGATTATTTTCATTTTGCTCGCTCCGATAAAAAGACAAAGCGCAGCGTTTTTAAGAAAGTTATGAAACTAATCTATAAATATATTAAAACTGTAAGAGATTGAGTTAATTTATAACTGTAATTATTTGTAACTCACGCTAATTACAAATAAGTTTTAAGTAAAAAAGTTTAAGGAAATGATCCATAGTTATTTACTATGGATTTCGAGATTCGTTTATTCCTCAAACAATTTATATACAACACAGTACGGTCGAAGAGTAGTGGCCACTTTTAAAATTAGACTTTCTGAATTACGATAAAAATTAAAAATATATCCTAAAATCAAATCTGCGCAGCCATCTACAGTTAACTTCAGAGCGACCACGACTCGTTGACAGTAGTGTACTATGTTTGTATGCACATACCAATATGATGTTTGGCAATAATGCAGTTGTTGCCAAGCAACAACACGTCGTTCAGATGAAGGGAACGCCTCGCGCATCCCAGCAGTAGGTGCTCGCCAGCGTGAGCACGTAATAGCGCCACCTTAAAAAAAGTTAAAATTGAGTTAATAACTATCTGAAAAAAAAATCTGATAGACGGATACTTGTTTCTTTCGATGCCAAAACTACACTAAACTAAACAGAATTAGATAAAAACTTTATAATTATATAGTGTATACATAAATCTGAATAGCACATCTTTCATGTAGAGATTTTATGTAGTCTGGCTATAATACAACAATAAGTTGTATTACCCCCTCGAGTGGGAAACGAACCCACAACCCATCGTGTTTACAGTCACACGCTTGCACCTCAACGCCACGTCTAAGCTAAGTTAGTCTATCAATAAATAAATTATATAGAACGAAAATTTACAATGAGGCTAGACGTGGCGCAGCGGGAAAGTATGACTGTAAAACCGACTGGTAGTGGGTTCAATCCCCACTTGAGGAGATGAAATATTTACTTAAATGTATATTTACATTTCTTTGCTCTGGTGTCGAGGCAAAGCGCGGCGTTGAGTTCTACCACTCAACACGAAATGCCTCCAGAAATCGACAGAAAGTGAAGACGGAGTATCTCAACACTAGGTTCCCTCTGCCTACCCTGCTGTGTGCGGGATACAGCGTGAAGCTGATTGAAAAATAACAAACTAAATGTGGTTTGTAACATCTATTTTAATTTACATCTTTATTTCAGGATTAAATGACATTTACACCTTTAACCCAAATCCAATATACATGTTGAAACGTAATAATTATTCTTGAATCGTTTATAATATGTACCCACATACAATGTATATATTATATGCATTAGAATATTTATGAGTATCACTAGTAGACAACTTAAAATTCCCTTGCATGAATATGAACTTTTAATTTAGATTACGATTTAAAGTCAGAATATTGTATTAATTGATTCGAGGCAAAGCGTGACGTTGAGTTCCGCCACTCAGCACGCAATGTCTCCAACATCTGATGAAAGTGACGAACAGAGGAGTTTTAAAAGGAACGGAGTGTGTTAACACTATTCTCCCCCTGCTTACCCTGCTACGTGCAGAATACAACGTAAAGCTGAAAAAAAATTAAAGCAATTTAGTTATTAAATAATACCTGATCATCCAAATGTAGTTCGGTGAAGGCGGGTATGTATTTCGCCCACTCAACTAAAATCAGTAGTTGCTGTTTAATGGAGTCGCACACGTCGTTGATCTTTGCCAACTTTCTGTTGTTGATTTCTGCATCTGTGACGTTGTTAGTCTGGAAAAGTAAACGTGTTTATGTAAAAATGTTTAATTTTTAGGGTTCCGTACTTTTTAAGGAGAAAAGGACCCTTATAAGATCACTTTGTTGTCCATCAGTCTGTTTGTCTGTTTGTCAAAAGTACTTATATCAGGAACGCTTGAAGATATCGAGTAGAAACTTTAATCATATACTTATATCTACGGTTCAATGATTTCCTGAAAAATCGTATTTCTATATTTACTTTAAACAAGATGTGGCCGTTTATAAAGCAAAAAAATTAAGGAATTTGACAGCTAGCATCTACAGGTAATACAGTTTAGGAAAACTATACATTTGTGGTGAAATCTTAAATCCTAATAGTCTTTAAAGGAGGGCAAAATTTGTTATTAATGCCATTAGTTCAAGTGAGATATCACTTCCACTGTATTCAGTACATAGCAGGGTAGGCAGAGGCACCTTGCAAAACTAGCGTTAAGACACTATGTTCCCATTAAGACACTTCTGTTTCCCACTGTCCTCCGAATTCTGGAGGTATTGAGTGTTGAGTGGTTTTTATATTTTTTAATACATCTATTTCACTTTAATTATATAAAAATCATATGCACAATTGTGGTGATATAAATTGAAGATATGTTAATTTGCCCTTTTCAGAAGGAAAATGGACAAACTTAGTAAGAGATCTTTCGTAATTTGAAAATAAATATAAATAAAAAAAAACAAAAATAATATTCATCCACATTAATAAACACATTAAAAACATTAATAATCCACAGCCAGACCAAGCTAATAAAATAAAAAAGAAAACAACGTAAAAGTAAACTTAGATAAACATATTTTAAATGAGATGTTTAGAAGTAACTTAAACCTTTAAAATATAAAAAATAATCCTTATAAGTCTCCCAATTTGAAATTCTATACAACATTAAACTTTAACGTTATGCATTATATGTATATATGTGTAATTTCAGTTTGTGTATAATTTATTATACAAACAACTAAATACAAGGTCGATAAACTAGCTTGTAGTATCCTTGAAAAAATAAATGAATCTTACATAAGAATAATGAACAAAAAACTTGTTACATTATGTAAAACAGCCATTTAATGAGTAAACATTATAATATAAACATATTTCACATAATTTAAACTCAATTGTAAGAAACGATATGAAATACTTAAGTTTACACTACTTTCAGGCATTTCACATTACACTGTCAAGCTAAAAAGCATAATTCATTCTTAATAAAAAAAATCCTTCATGATGCAGCAGGAAAAGCAGAGAGAACTTGGGAACCTAGAATTAAGACATTCCGTTCCCATCAAGACACTTCCGCCTCCTGCCCACTTTCCGCCGAATTCTGGGGACATTGCGTGTTGAGTGGCGGAACTCAACGCAGCGTTTCGCCTGCTTACCAGAACGAGGAAATGAAAATATTAAACCTTTCGTATTTACAGAAGCACGCTTGTGCCACTGTACCACGACTGGCCTAGGAAAAAAAGGTTTAATAATAATAAAATTATTAAGTTTTAATTAAGCATGAATTATCCTTTTTTGTTTTAATAGATAAGAAAACAATATAAAGTAAATATTTGGAAATTTAATTTATAAATTGATAAATTATATTATCAAATATTGTTTCACTAATTTTAGTACAATTATAAATGCACATATCTAAATATTAATAATAATCTCCTTTTATCGTTAAATCTTAATACATGGCTTGAAAAAAAAACATTATCTTAGTCATATTTTTCCATAATGTACCTACTTCAGCTGTCTATAATTTTTATATGATATAATCATAATAAAATGAATGAGTCACGAGACTTGTATTCGTAATAGCACGATTTCGAAGTTTGATAGTAAAACATAAAAAAAAATAAGTAATAGTAAAATGAATTTATTTTAATTTTCTTCCTTCTGGTGTCTAGGCAAAACGCAATGCCTCCAGAATTCTGCGGAAAATGGGGAACGGAGTGTCTTAACACTAGTTCCCTCCCTTTCCCTATGGCACTAAAAAGCCAAATTAAATGCATATATATATCAGCTTCACGCTGTATCCCGCACACTGCAGGGAACATAGTGTTAAGACACTCCGTTCCCCACTTCCTGCCGTATTCTGGAGGCATTGCGTGTTGAGTGGCAGAACTCAACGCCGCGCTTGTCCTCGACACCAGAGCGAAGACATGGAAATATAAATTTAAGTAAATATTTCATCTCCTCGAGTGGGGATCGAACCCACAACCAGTTCACCAGTTCAGTTAAAGTCACACTTTTTGTCCCTGCGCCACGACTGGCCTCAATAATAAATGCATATAAAGGTTACATATGTAGTTAAGAGGTAAAACTCAGTATACTATGTATTGGTAATAAGACGTTATAAAAAGTGGATTTATTACAATATTATAATATCAATTATATTACGCTTTCTTGTCGCAAAAGATAATAATAGATTGACGTTAATGACTCAATTATAAATCGGTTTTTCAAGATTATAATATACTGCTATTGTGCATATTTAATTTATATAGAAAATACTTGTGATAAATAATTATAATACATTTGCAATCGTTAGTAACTAACCAATGGCTTTGACTTCAGATCGCAACTCATATTAGAATAATCTTCCACTACATTCTCGCAAAAAAATGAAGAAAAATCCGGACAAGTGCGAATTGGACTCGACCACTGAGGGTTCTGTACATATTTCCAGCTTTAAATATTGACAAATTTAAGTTTTCCGGCGTATGCACTTATTTTGTATGAAACTACAGATATGAGTTTGTAAATAAATTTTCCTTTATTTGTACCATAAAATCCACCTCACTTGTTGCCAACCTTCATATTTCTAGGTCGACGGGAAGTCCCCCATACGTTTTGACTACGCGGCAATTTTTATGGAAAATTCGGCAAAAACGAATAATATAAAATATTTTGATAGCTTTGAGAACTTCACCCGGTTTTGAGAAAAAATGCCTTAATAGATAGACCGACAGACATACAAATGGAAAACAAAATGATTCTAAAAAACAAGTTTTCATTTTTTGTTTTGAGTTACGCAACCTTAAAAATGAGTAACTATGAACAAATATTTAATATTTACTTACTTCATCAATAACTTTTCTGCTAAGTAGTTCAGCGTTAAGAAGTGACACGACTGACAGCCCGTTGGCCTGGGTGGGCTCCTCGTAGGACGGCCTTCTACAGTTTATTCTATCTCGTTCGTTTTGGACTGCTGTAATAATCATGTTATAATCAAACAAAATATTATTTATATTGGTTATCTAAAATAAAGAAATATCTCGATTCATCTATTGATATTATCGATCTGAGTGCACCACCAATGAAAAGATTTAATTACGTTAAGTTCAATTTCAAAGAATATTTATTTATTTATTTATTTAATACTTTATTACACCAACTTAAAAATAAAAATATACAAAGAAAACAATGGAAAAGTATGGTGTAAAGGCGGCCTTATCACCACAGGTGATCTCTTCCAGGCAACCCTTACCATTAAAAAGATCAGAGAATGTGTGGATATTGGCTGGTGTACAAATGATAAAATATGTTATTCTAATATGATATACCTACATAAAAAAAAAATACATTCTATATATTACAAACTAAATTACATAGATACCTAAATAAAATAAAATAATATAAAATACATACATCTATTGATAAAGAAATATATAATTCAATAAACTTACATAAATAAATATACAATTACATACATACATAATTTATAGCGATAAGAAATAGCTTTTAACTTGACGCTTAAAAATGTGGACTGATTTGGATTGGCGCAGCTCATGTGGGAGTGTATTCCAAAGGACCGCAGCTTTAACAGTAAAGGATTTAGGAGGCAATTCTAATTTATTGTCGTCCTGTGATCTGAGGTTAAGAGAGTGGTTGGATCCAAGGAAAGTGAACTTAGTTTTAAGATAATTTGGAGTGTAAGGATGGGAGAGGATAGTGTAAAGGAGCGTGAGGATGTGCAGATTACGACGCTGCCTGATAGTAAGCCATTTAAGTTGGAGCCTATACTCGGTAATATGGTCGTATTTTTTTAACCCAAATATGAACCGAATGGCCATATTTTGCAGGCGATCCAACTTGTTGAGGAGAGTTTGTGGTAGGTCACAGTAGCATGCGTCGGCGTAATCAAGCAGCGGGAGAAGAAGAGTTTGGGCAAGGGATATTTTAGTTTTAGTGGGAAGGAGATTTTTCCAACGTCTCAGACGACAGATCACAGCGACGAATTTTTTACTTACCTCAGATATGTGGGGTACCCAAGAAAGGGAACTGTCCATAGTAAGACCTAGGTTTTTAATAAAACTATGAAACTCTAGCATAGTTCCCCCAAACAACACAGGAGAAAGGGATGGAAAATGGATTTTGGATAGCAGCTGACGACTACTAAAGAGAGCGATTTGTGATTTAGCAGCATTTATTGACAAACCAAAAGATTTGCTCCATGAGCTAACGGAAAGGAGATTGGAGTTAAGGGTAGCAATAGCACTATGGAGACTATCGATTGGTGCCGTAACATAAATTTGTAGGTCGTCAGCATAGATATGAAAAGGTAGAGTAAGGGATTTAGTTATGGAGTAATGAAAATGGAGAAGAGAAGAGGGGAGAGAATGTCGCCTTGAGGAACACCTGCTCGGAGATCGGAAAAGGAAGAAAATGTATTATTTGCTCGAATACACTGCACGCGGCCACATATATACGAGCGGAACCACTCGATAGCAATAGGAGAAAGATTTAAAGATCGTAAAATAGCAATAAGTATATCGTGGTCTACAGTATTAAATGCATTAGAGAAATCTAATAGAGCGATAATACTTAATTGCTGGTTATCGATACCATATCTAATGTCATCGCAGATCTTAATAAGTGCAGTAGTCGTGCTGTGTCCTAGGCGGAATCCAGATTGAAAAGGACTGAGAAACTGGTGCTTAGAAAGGTGTAATGAAAGTTCAGAGTAAACCACACGTTCAATAACTTTTGAGAGAAAAGGGAGAATTGAAATAGGTCGATAGTGAGAAAAGGAAGAAGGATTCGTAATTTTAGGAATAGGTAAAACATGAGCGATGCGCCAAATGCTAGGAAAAGAACCAGAGGAAAGAGAAAAATTTATAATATGACTAAGTACCGTTAGAGTTAGATCGAGAGATAAGCATATCATTCTGCGGCTCACACCATCGCAACCGATCGCCTCCGAACTTACTGCAGTGATATGTTTCCTAATATCCTTACAAGAATCCTTACAAGAATATTTATTATTAATAATTAATATAATTATTTCTTTAACTTGAATGGAGCGTTAAAAATTAATTTAAAAAATAAAGAGGAAACTAATACGTAGGTACAGTTTTATAATAATTTTAAGAACCAAATAGTGTCTTAATAAATCAAAATTATTTTTTTATATTATTACCCGGAGCATGCAACGAATCTCTAAAAATAATGATTAACGTTATTGTTCTATTAATAAATGTTTCATTTTCAATTCTTATTTGCATTTAATTAAACGCAAATAAGAATTGTAAAAGCAGCAAAATTGCGTGACCAGCTAAAATATTCGTGATGAAAATCTTAAAAACAAACAGTAAAATAATTAGAATAGTAAAGACTTAGCAACAATCCATATTGAATACAATTTTTTAGACATAACTATTTATATTAAGTTTGACTACTTCTTATCTGTCACAAAATAAAGGATTATACTGTAGGCAAGACGTAATAAAGAAAGAATATGATACGAATTGTACACATATTGTGCCTTGCCTTTAAGTATTTTATTAGCATTACATTAAGCTTATAATGTGAAAGTTATGCAAAATATTTACTATGTAAATATATAAATTGTAGCATTTAGACTCCATTAAATTAAAAATCGAACAGAAATTAGTTGTTCGTTCATTCGTTTCATTCATTTAAAATAATGGCAAACATGCATTTATACCGTCAAACAAATGTAGTTGCCACCAACAGATAATTAAATATAAAAAGACTGAACTAAAACAAAATGACTTTAAATAATCAATGTCATTTAACAACTTAATATATTTTATCTTAAGAAAATATAACATAATTAGGTAGTTAATTAATTTGTTTGTTGATTCTTTAATAACGTGTTAGGAGGAAATGAGTTTGAGATGTCAACATGGTTGAATATTTATTATTTATTTCTCAGATAACGGTCGGTGAACCATTAACATTATAAATAGGTATTTGTAAACTGCTAAGTTATATTCCATTTACTTTAAATTACTAAATATTTTATGTAAAATGGTAATACTTTTTGTCAATGTATTTTGTAAATATAGTTTGATATTTTTATTTTTATTATAACAATTAAATAAATCATACTATTCATCCTACTAATATTATTAATATGAAAGATTGTGAAGATGTATGTTCCACTTTCACGTAAAAGCTATTGAACGGATTTGGATGAAACTTTACAGTAGTATTGCTTATATATCAGATTAAGACATAAGGTACAATTTAAGTAAATGTAATAAGCGGGCGAAGCCGCGTTTGGGTATCGCCGGTAGGCTTTCCGTGATCTAACGTGTAAATTCCAACCAAATTAAGCGAGAACTGAACATCAAACATAAGCTGCGATAAAAATAGTTAAAACTTACATAAATTGATTACAATTATTTTGTTTTTATATGATTAATACCGCTTAGTCACATCTAATTACTTATGCAAATGCTGAAAATGCAACACGAGTAAGTTATTGACTCATACAAACATACATACCTATAATTTTTTATTATATAGTAACGATAGGCGTTACTTGAAACTCGAAAGAATTGTTATATTTTACACAGTTATTAAATATTTATTATATCAAAAAGCTTCTTTTATAGTAATAAAATAGTTATGAAAAATTAAAATAAAAGTCTCACCTTCTTTTTTCATTCCTGCTTTGAAACACTTTCTTAACCTACAGTATCTGCACTGATTTCTTTTGTCTTTATCTACCACGCAATTTCTGCTGAATCTGAAAATAGAACGTTCAAATAAGTATTTGTATTAATTTTTATATGTAGCAGTGTAGGCCACTAGGGCGGAGAGAACTTAGTTTTAAGACACTCCGGCGGTTTGGCCTCTATTTTTCACTAAAAATTTAAGTGTTCAGTGGCGGAACTCAACGCTGTGAATTGTTTTACCTCAGTTGAGAATAATCTCATTCCTCCAAATGGGCATCGAATAAGCACGCATCGTGTTCAATCATATAATGATCCACTGCGCCACGCTGGCCTCGTATTTATTTTATTGAAAACATAAAAATGTAACTACATACATTCTAGTATTTCTATAACAAACAATAACAATATTTTCAACATCGTTCAATTTTGACAATACAAATAATTTATTATAAGAAAATATAAACAGTCGTGCCGCAGGGACGCAAGTATGTGACGGTACACCCGACTGGTTGTGGGTTCGATTCCCACTCAATGAAATATTTTAATTTCTTCGCCCTGGTATTCACTTGTTGACTTCCGCCACTCAACAAACAGCCTCCACATTTCATCGAAAAATGGAGAACGGAGTGTCTTAACACTAGGTTCCCTCTACCCTGCCGTATGCGGGATACTTCGTGAAGCTGAATTATACTGTATTACAAAATTTATAGCGCTTTTCTCAAAATTTACCTTTAAAATAAAACATTATATTATATATTTGAATCGAAACCAACCTGCATGTATACAAATGATTCTTCCTTACACTCCGCCTGAAGAACCCCTTACAACCGTCACAGGAGGACGCGCCGTAGTGTTTCCCCGTGGCGCGGTCGCCGCATATCGCACAGTGCTTGCGACAGCGTCGTGGAGCTCGCCGCACTCGCTTCACTACTGCTGGTCTCCAATTGCATGTCACTATCTGTAACAGGATATTTTGGTGGTGTCAGCGATTA